>CM042747.1:23293911-23318724 GCA_022496165.2 Catalaphyllia jardinei
ATCGCTACAGCCAATATGAGACGTGCCTGATGTAACAAATTTGTCCAGCTCATTGGTAAGAAATAAGTCAATAAGTGAATTAGAACTTGATGTGACGCATGTAGGCTCCTTGATCAGTTGAGTATATTGATTTGATTCGCAGAGCTCAATAAGGTGTCTAGTTTCATTAGTTGGGGAGATTGCCAACATGTCACAGTTTATATCACCAAGTTCCTGGATGTTATTCATACCTTGATGGAATCAGAGGATGGGCAGAATTATGCACTCAAATGTTTAGACTGGGATCTTGAAACTGTCGGTATTGGTGCACAGAATCAGAAGGAAATTGGATTGACACCCCACAAGAGGATATCCCAGAAGAAAGTAAAGCAGTCATTAAAATATACAACAGAGAGCGCTCTGTACCATGGAACCATGAGAGACTGAACCTCCCTAACAATAGACAAATGGCTGAGAGGATACTAGTCTAGTTGAAAAGAAGCTCATGAAAGATTATTTGAAATTCTAATCCATATTCTGAAATGCCGAAAAATTGAGGGAGTGTACAGAAACTCTCAGTCTGTTAATGATCTCCCCTACATTTTGTGCATGTTGTGGTTGGAACTTTTCTCCTTGAGTAAACATTATGGCAAGCAACTGGACTGGATGTATCTATTGTGTAAGAAGACGTGAAACGGCTCCTAGTCTTGCTGCTCTGTGATTGGCCAGAAAAAACAAAAGTTTTCTGGTACCAATCAGAAGCCAGAACTAACCCGACCATTTGGAACTGGTCTGTTAAAACCTTGTCTCCAGGGGCTATTCTTCTCGTTCTTGACTTTTCTTCACCCAAATTTTTTTCTCGCCCGTTCAGACTTTTCCCACCCCCACTAACTAGGTCTCCAAGGATGAGAGTTGTTTTGCTTTTGAAACATTTCTACAGCACCTGTCTGTGACAGATCTGATGTGACCAAACAGAATACATTAACGAATAAAGGGGGTAAGTTTCTAAAGAAACTTTGGTAATAATCTGCCTCTAGATAACCTGGCTTTATCAACTGGTTTGATGATGTGAATTGGTCACCATAAAGAGATTTGGAAGCTGACATTTCGAGCGTTAGCCCTTCGTCGGAGCAAATCAAGGAATTGTGGGTTGTGTGGTTTATATTCAGAAATATGGAACTACACTGTTGGTTGGTGCCTGGTAATGTGAAAAACAACAGAATAAATTAGTTGAATGAAAAGTGTTCGTTGATACCGTGAGGATTAATAGTTCCGATTTGGAAAGTAAATTTTTGTTCTAGAGTTTTGCAGCTTTCTGTGCTTCCTTGATGTAGGGAGAGGCCGCAGATTGCAGATTGCTTGAAATGATTCGGCAGATTTAAGTGTCTAGCAACCAGTTTAGATGCATTTTTGTCGTCTTTCTTTACATTGCAAAGATGTTCTCAGAATCGGTCGCCTAGTCATCTGCCCGTTTCGCTGATATATAACGTTTTGCAAAGAGAGCAAGTTATACAGAAGATGACATTGGCTGAGGTACAGGTAAAATGATCAGTGATCTCAATGGAGCACTTGGGTCCCGACAGTTTCTCAACATTGTAAATAAAAGGACATGTTTTGCATTGCGTGCGTGCGCATTTGAAAGGTCCCGGTTGTTCACTTGTTTGGAATGCACTTCTGACTAAAAAGTTACCTAGGTTTTTGTTGTATTTTAATGAAATTAATGGCAGTTGCGAAAAGATTCTACCAGTGATGGATTTTACTGCGTGGTTGTGAGGGTGAAATGTGAGAGTGAATGGAATTCTATCATTATTCTCCTTCTGAGACGTTTGTAGTGCTGACTGCCGATCAATTTGTTGGGGCCGATGATGGCCTGCTTGAACAACAGAGGCAGGATAGCCACATTTGTTGAAAAAATCGCACATTTCCACTGATTTTAAGGAAAAATCGCAGTCCTACAAAGGCTAAAAAGTCTTAAAGGAACTGAGAATAAGGATTCGCTCCGACAAAGGGCTAACACTCAAAATGTCAGCTTCTAAATCTCTTTATGGTGGCCAATTCACATTATCAACCCAGTTGATAAAGCCAGATTATCTTATAATACATTAACGCTTGCATTCAAAGACTTGCTAGTAATTCTACTGTAATGGCTGCACCTAAGCCAACATCTTGGCTAGTGAAAAAAAAATTTTGGCTGGTAACATGTACATTGTCATTAGCCACTAGGCTAGTGAGTTGAAAAGTTATTGTTGAGCATTGCCTCATCAAAGATCCTAAGGATTTGTGACTATGCATATGATCTTTGAGAATATTGACTAACTTAACGATATCCAATGAGAATCTCATTAAGATCTTTAAATTAATTTCAAATTTTAATTTTCAGGTTTCACAATTCTTTTTATTTTACTCACTTGAAATACACGTACAGGATAAAATTAAGCACCCATTGACACAGAATTTTGAAATACTTGCCGGGTCTATTGCATGCATAGGGTGTTCACAGAAATACATCTTTCCACAGAACTGTAAAAGAACATTTATGTACTGTACATGTTTGTACTATTCTGATCACTTCATCATCTTGAATTGAACAAATGTTGTGATACGTCAGGAATGGGACACAGCAAATAAAACACTGATGAGTTAATACCTTATTAATAATTTTTAAAAGATTCATTATTAAAGCTTAATTAAGCTAAAATGATTAATGCTTTACAGCATACAGTGAAGGATTTGAATACAAAACACTTCTACACTGGAGTTTCGGAAAAATGTTACGAAAATACAGAACAATAAAGGACTTACCTTTAGCGCTGCCTCGGCGCACAAAACAAAAAGGTCCGACGAAACTGCATCAAGTTTGTCGTCAGAAGATTGCCTTTCCTTCTTTAACTTTTTGTAAGCCTCAGACAACGAAGACAGGTCATCATCTTGAGTAGCTGCATGAACAAGCTTCCGAATATTGCTGTCCATCTTTGTTTTGGAGTTTTTCTTTATATGAACTATTATATGAGGCTATCCTTTCGAATATTCTGAAATTTCACCTGAACTCGTCCACCATCTTGGATTTTCCCAACACAGTCACTATGGTAACGAAAAGCGCGGGACTTTTGATTTTTATCACGTGATATATAGTGGACGAGGAAGTTTGGATCCAAACGATTGGGAGGAAATTTTTTTGACATCAATTTATGGGGGTAGGGGTTCGTGTAGGAGCAGTGTTGAAAGGTTCTTGAGTCTACGAAACACCTGCAGTACTCAGAATCTGAGACTTCGACGCTTTATATTGAATGGTCAGAAACCAAAAATGATTGTGCAGAATCATTCCCAAGGGTGGGAATCTCATGCTTGCGATGTGGATCGAAGAAGTACTTGGGGTGTGCATCAATGGCGATCTTCCTTACCACATCAAGGTAAGAGGCTTTAAAAACTTTCTTCGCCGCAGTTGTAGACGTCAGGGTATAGATTTTGTGCTTTTACAACTTCTGTTAAGATGTTGACCTCGTGGCTCTTTCAGCTTTGTGTAATTGATCTTACTTTTCCGGGTTGTTGACTTTTAATCGAGCTTCATTCATTTACGATCGACCTTGATGAAGGGCGCTGAACGTTTCGGCCATCTAAACGAGGTATATTACCATGGTGTGTTGGGTTTGTATTACAAAAGTCGCCAACTGTATCAGCAGTGTATGCCAGCCGTTGAAAATCGGTGTTAATTCCCATTGGGGTGAATCAGGTGGTACAGGTAGGATAAGTCTGTGTTCAAGCCAGATCGAGTGTCTTATGGCCAGCCGCGATTGACACGTCCACAGATATATTGGTCAACATGTCTGTCATTACTTGATTGACACTCAATCGATACATTGGTCAGCTATAGATCAAGAGTCAATCAACAGCCCACCAATAAACTGGTCGAATGCCCACCATGCACCAATGTCTGCTGAAATATCAACCGTGATATCATCGGTAACTTACTGGTCAAGTACCGGTCAACTGTTGGTCAACTATCGGTCAACTATTGGTCAACTACCAGTGACACATCAGTCAACTGTCGGTCCTGTGTCAGTTGATAGTCAAGCAAGAGTCTACCACCAGCCCACTGATATATGCTATTCAGTGAACATCCACCAATACATTACCGATATCATATGGCAGCAACATATTAATGCTATTCAATCGACCCTTGACCAACACATTGACTGATGTATCAATCAAGGCACTCAATAATAACATCTAAAATTCCACTGATATGGCAGTCCATTAAAACATCATCGTCTGACCAATATATCAGTCATTATATGGTCTAATATATCCATTGATATATCGACTGATATACCCAGCAAAGTGTTGAATGAAGTATTGGTGTTCAAAGTGTCTGGGAAGTATCAGTGGAGTGTTGGTGCACTGCTGACTATATCGGTCAACATGTGTATCAGTCCCCGGGGAGGGGGGTAATTGGGTCAATTTTTGCTGGGTATGTGCCGCTGGCCACTCAGAACCCCTACCCCATTATAGTCTATTCTGTGGCTAATTATAGACCCCATCTTAGTCACTTTTGGGCAAATGTAATTTTTCCCGATCCCAACTTAGTCACTTTCTGTTGATGCCTCTACCTAATAGAAAATGAATTGACACGTTTGTTAAATTGAATGTAGAACACTTTACTTTTCATCTACGATCAAACGCTTGCTAATTCAAAAGAAGATCCAAGTTGTGTTCCGGGTTGTGTTAACTTCAGTGGAGGATAGAATAGCCGCAAAATAAATACCGTAGCACGGATGATTTGTTGGACTTTGTTCTGGACCCAGGGGTTCCGCACTATTGTGCAAGTCATTAATGTTTAAGTTGTGATTTCCTGAACCGACGGAATTCAATGCGAGACGACTGTTAAATATTAAAAAACAGCATGCACCATTTTTTAACCGCGTATCTTCCCTGCTTGCCAGAACTTTCTTATCCCAGACATCTCGAAAATGTGCAACCCCATTCTAGTAACTCTACTAAAAATGTAACCCCATTATAGTCAGTCCAGTCTTGAAAATGCGACCCCATCCAGCGGCACATCCCCATTAGCCTCTTATAAGGAAGTACCCCCCCTGGGTATCAGTCATTATATCCACAGAGTATTGATTGTGACACTGGTTGCTGCTAGTCGTTCGAATATTGGTAGAATATCAGTCAGGTGTCAACTGAGTAACAACCGACATATAGGCCGATGCATCTGTTGATACGTTGGTCAAGGCTCCCCATTAGATTCATGATCCTTCAAGCCTAGTGGCCTGTCAGACCACTATGCTGTCAATCATGGGTTGATCAAGGATACATGCATCTATTGGCACTTCAGCACAGATGCCTTCAGTTTTCATGATCTGTCAGGACTCAAGTCCAGACCACTCAATCTGGATTCAGTCTAACTCACCAACAATTAGGCCACTACTTGAGCTTACATAAAATTACACAATAAGTATCAGGGGAACATAAGAATAATTCTGAATAATTCAGTGTTCAATCTAGAAATTATGGAAAGTGGGTCAAATGTCCCACGTGACATTTTAAATTGGGTCATTTCAAAAATGGTCTGGGTCAAATTATTATGATAATAATAAACTTTGAAAAACTGGCAATATCCCTGTTATGCTATACACTAGCAGTATATTTTACAACTTTTTAGCATTTTAAGTCAATTTCAACGTTTACGAATTTTTTATCCCTATTATAGTTTTTATGCTTTTCACAGTTTTGATTTGTTTATTGCAGTAACTGGAAACAGTCAAGTAATTGTAAAGCCAAAAAAGACCAATTATGAATAAAAGGAAACCAAAAAATGCCAGTTTTCATACTTTCTAATCAGCTTTAACTTACAGAAGTTCCAAGCTTTTCCTTAGTTAATTTCTCCACCTTCGTCATTTGTCTCCTCCAGTTCACCTTGATCTTCACTTTCCCTTGCCACTCTCTTTGGCATAAAAAAAAGACTTAACTTTTGCTGGCGTTTCATGAAACTAATATTAATGTAGACACAACAACACACCCTGAACGAAGCATGAATCGATCGTCGTAGTAACGTCCAGTCTCTCTCGGAATTGGAACGCCAGACACAAAAGGTACTCGTACAAACATAGTCTAAAACACCTGTCATTTCGCGATTTCGCGCGTTCATATAAGGCTAGCAAGAACACATATTTGTTTTTAAATGTACTTTTATTATTGCCTGCTGCTTTGGAAGTACTTATATACGAGAATACTTATTTTGGGGGGTTTTTGTTTGTTTCTTTTTTTTTTTGCACCAGTATGACCGCATGCTCATTTCATTTTGCGTCAGAATGGAATATTCTGCGTAAATGACGCAAAAATGCGGCCTAGATTGACCACTGATAATAAATTATTATTGTTAGTTAATTGTAAGGTGTTCTCAGGTGCAGCCAATAGTCAGCTTTTCTTACATCCATCACAAGCTTAATTTTTTAAATGAGCTCTTTGCAAGTGTTAGGTTTATAGGACTGCCTTGCAGCCACCAGTATCTCCAAGATACTGGTCACAACACCTCAGTAAATTCTGACTACAGTGATTTGTCTGCACAGTATAATTTTAATCAGTCTCTCAATCAATTTGAGGTTCATATTGTGACGTGGTTTGTTACCTTTTAGTTGCCTTGCTTGAAATGAAACCTTAGACCTAGTATACATGTATGACCTAGCTTGCCGTCAGTCTTGCTGTGAGCCCAGGTGAGGAGGCAATAATAATAATAATAATAATCATAATCATACAATAATATAATAATAATAAATAATAGTGATAATAATAACCAGTATTTATATAGCACACATATCAAAAAATCTTTCATGGCAGATTACAATAAGTATAAGAAATTAATTAAAAATGAACGCAATAACTATCAATGAATATAGAAAATAAATATGTTTTTAAATTATTTTTACATGTAACTAAAGGCAGTGTTCCAACATTTCTAATGTGGTTAGGCAGGCCATTCCATAATTTTGGTGCACAGACTAAGACTGCTTTATCTCCATATGTTTTTGTTCTTGATGCTGGTGTTGCTAGGAGTCCTAGAGAACTTGAGTGCAATACTTGAGATGATTTTCCCTCCTGTTGTTCTCAAAGAGATGATAAAAAGCTCTGTCATATATGTTTTAAAGTGGTATCTTTTAGGGATCAAAAAATGCTAGAGCCACACCAAGGATGGCAGTTTCCTCCCCCAGGGATTACAGTAACCTATCATCATGAGAAAGGTCATTGGTTCCTGAAACTGTTGGGGTCTCAGAAGTTTTATAAATTTTTGCTTTCTTTGTTTTTTTTTATTATTTATTACCCCATTCTCATGACAACAGAATTTAGATGTTTCACATAAATCAAGATGACTAGTGAATGTGTTGATCATTGACTGGTGTTATTATTAGTAACTCTCTGCTAAACCTTGGTCCTGTTCTGGTTGACTAATGGGAGACATGCAATGGTCCCCCAATACAGTCACAGATAGCTGTGATGTAACTGATATATCAGCGCTACAAATAACATTTTACAAATGCATTAATAATTCATCAAGCAAAAACAAAGAAAGTCACAACCATGAAGGAGGTTCAGATACCTGGTCTTAATTAGCATAGAGTTTGACAATTTTACTTCTTCTTTTACTCCTTAATTTTTGTTTCAATTGAGAAGTTATATCAAACACTCAAGACTGTTTTATTGGCTATCCAAGCATCTAAAATTTTGTCAAAAATACTCCGCTCTCAACTCTCTTCTCAGTGTTTGGATATTCCGATGAAACACTGTCTCTGGTGTTTAATATATTATGTCATTGGACATTGTCCGACCAAATCTTGAATACTGGTATGTCCAGCCAATTCCACATTATGATCAGACACGATGTCCAAAGATTTAACCAAGTGAACACATTTTGACTTCTTCCTTTTGAAGTTATTGTCTATCCATAGAATTTGGTGAGATAGACAGTTAAAGGGGTCAAAATTGCAAGCGATACAATCCCCAGTGTAGCTATAAACATTTCATCTCTGGCAACCAAAAATTCTGGTTTCTCAATGTCAAATCGGAAACTACATATAAAATAATACACCAAATATTCAATGCACTACTTGCAAAAGAGAATATACAACCCATAACTCAAACACTAACTTTTAAAAAAAGTTAACGCCCTTAAGGAACTACTTGTAAGCAGTTTAAAGAACATACTGTAGGATGATAACAAATTCATCTTACTGTAACATCAAATTAACCTGGGTTAGAACAAATTGACCAAGGTTGAAACACCTTGGCCTAGGTTGAAAACAAGTTGACCCAAGGAACAAATTAACCTGCAACATAGACAAAATTAGCAGCCAAAAAAGTCTTGGAAAAAGTCATTGAGTTCTTTACTGAATAAAATTCCTACTTGACTTTTATTACTTAGTCGCCAAGTGGGGACTCAATAATTTTTTTTTTAATTTTGAACCCTGGACTCTGACAGTTTGAGCCATAGTGCAACTTGAAAAGCAGAAGTGTTCATCATTCCTGTACTTGCCAAATAAAGAACTTCAGGCATTGCCCTATAATATGACAGTATGTAAAGTGCATCTTCATTATTGGGACTTGATAAGGAATGTTTTTACATTTCAGAACATTGATGGATAAAACAGTTTGTTAATTTGTATCAATGATACAAGTCACAGGTGAGTGTGGGAGTCAATCTATTCAATAATGAGATTATGAGCTCAAGATTTTTATTGTTGGATAGTTGATGAGGGTACAGCCCAAGTGAACTGTTATGCGCAGATATCAAGAGCAAATAATCTAGAATTTGTTTTAGTATAAATCTACTAGTGTATTTTAGTGCTCAGGGCTCCTGTTGATAGCAGGTTGCTTTTAGCTCCTGAAGGGACTACCCTGAGCTTTATAACTAAATAAAGGTGTCTGTCTGTCTGTCTGTTATTCAAAACTTTATCTAAATCCCCTTCATTGCAGCAGCCACCAGTTTATTAAACAAGCAGATACCTCTGGGATACTCACATCCCACAACAGAATAAAGAGTGAATAGCATAGCCATTCAGAGAATGGCATTTGCAATAGAATACTGGTACATTATTATAGATTTTATACTACTAATAATAAGTGATTAGGGGATTGACTCAGCAAACGATTGATTGTGCACACATATATGTTTCATGTTATGTTACATGCAATGAAGTTAGGCCTTCATTATGATTGGATAATGAGAAGAAATTCATAGACTTTTAACAGATTGACTTTTAACTGTTTGCACTACTTTGTATGGGCAGATGGTATATATGTTTTTTGCCCGCTGGGAGGTCCGTATAGGGAAAAACTGTGACCGTTGTCTTGAAAATGCTGGCCGCAGGCTGAGGGCAGCATTTTCAAGCCCAAGGTCACAGTTTTTCACTACACAGGCTGACCCTAAGCCGACAGAAAACTTATTTATTTTTTTCCTGCGATAAATTGGCAAGTACAAGTGGGTTTAGGCAACTTTGTCATTGAATTGTCCAGGTGGCCATCTATAAACCATCGCAATCTATCATGCCAACGAGCAAGTAATTCAGACACTAGACAAAGAAAGATGATTGTATTAAAAAACAGATTTATTACGAACTACTTAAGCATCTAGTTCACCAGTTAAGTTCTCCAAAATTGTTTTTCCAGTGTGAAATGTTGTGCAAATTAAGTTTGAAGTTACACTACAAAAACAATTTCTATCAGTTGTTGCAAATCACTCAAAGTCAGACTATTTAACCATAAATTGAGTAGCAGAAAGCAAGGAAAATCATGAAGTGTATACCACAGAATTTCCTGTAAATACAGTAACGATCAGAGAGGTTAAACTCAACTGTATCTGTCTTCATTTTGCTTAAAATTTTGCGGTGAGAAACACATAAGAATTGTGCGCCATTACAGTGCCGAGCTACAAACAACCACACAACTGAGCTGCAAATATAATAATTACACAAACAAGATCTAAATTAAATAACTAAAACGGAGATATTAATCTAATATCTTGTTTAGCTCAAATGTAAGACCTTTTCCTTTGATATTTAGTTGAATTTTTTTGTTTGACTTTTTAATATGGGAAATGTTTATTTGGTGTGGCTGGATATTAGTTGAGAAATTAGTAATAATGTGCAACAGGCCCATACAGTCTTTGTAATGGCATTCCCATACATGCTCTGCGATATTAAGGAAATCATTCGGGAGTGTAGCTTGAATACTAGAGCTATGGATCTGAAATTTAACAGATGTCATCTCTGTATCATTGACTTAAAAGCAACCATTTGTGATTGAGTAGGTTATAGCGGAGTAGTCAACATTTTAATAAGGTCCCTATGCATACTGTAATATTGGTATTAAAACAGTAAATAATTGCATCATCTTAATATTGTGCAATTTTTTGATAGCTCAGCTGGTAGGATGGGGGAACTCAGTCTTTGTCTTGCCATTTGAGTTCACTGGTTCAAATCTGCTGCTAAGGGCTGTTTTTCTTTTTTTCTTTTTCGTTTTATTTTTGCTGAGGATGAACAGTTGTTGTGTATCAGTATATTGGTTTCCAAAACTTCACTTTTTTGCATTTTATCTTCCTCAGAGGAAGCACACCGTGCATGAAATGATCATACAGAATTTAATTTGTGTTCTTGTAGGGCTAACCTGTATCCTGACAAGTCTACTCCTCCTGACAAGAGATCTGAATTTTAACCAAAATTAATGCCCTGACAGTAGTTTGAGACAAAGACTGTACAATATCGCTGTTGAGTCCACTCCACTTCTGACTTGCTTCAAACAGTTAATAATTGTTGTTTGATTAATTACTGGTTAGGATTTTATAATTTAACCAATTGGAAACAATTCAATAGAGTTCAGTTCAGAAGTATAAGTTCAGCAAGGCCTACTAGAGTCATGAAAAAGAGGCAAACAACAGAGTTTTAATTTTTCTTTTTTTAAATATATTACATTTTCATTTCCCCCAGAAAACATGAAATAAATATAAAAGAGCATAAAAATTACTGCAAATGTAATATCTTGTTTGTATGGATGCTCCTAGATAAATAAATGAGTAAATAAATAGATAAATAAATAAAAGGTACAGAAATAAAAAGATAAATACTAAGTAAATAAATGTACGACTAAATATTATATTATATTAAATATTATGTTTTCCCTTCCCCCAGAAAAACATAAAATAAATATAAGAAATCATGAAAATTACTGCAAATATTTTTATTGTATGGTCTCCCCCACATGAATAATTTAAAAAAATAATAAATACCAGTAAGTTAATAAATGTCATTAAAACTTATTACTTTATTGGGAAGAAACACATCAATAACTGGTGACCCAGTAGTTAATTGGACATAAGGTGAGTTCTTAAACTTGAGTTTATATTTGGTAAGTGTTTGTGATGTTATGTTTTATTTGTTTCCTGTACCTGTTCATTATCACCCTGAGCTGATAGCAATGAAAATTATCTGAAAAGTGGAAAATGAAACTATATGCAGCTTCTCCTCGCTGATGGTCAGTTGCTAAAATGTATATAACTGCATGTCAGGAGATTCCCTGTAAGAAAGTACACACTAAAAGCCACATTTTTTACTCAGTTCCAACACAAAATCAAATTAAGCCAATTGAATTGTCATTGTTTTCTAACAGAAATAAAAAACATTTTCTCTGTGTTTTTAATTTACTGACCGAGTTATGTAGAAAAATTCATGAAAGTTTGGAAGGACTCGAACTGAAAAGGCAAACTGCAGTGTCATTTGTATAAATATGGCTTATGCAATTTTTTATTTCCTTCATGTTTATATCACTGACATACTGCTAAAAATGTTCTATCTCTCATATTTGTGTCATTTAACTTATTCGGTCTATTTGCACACCAAAGTGTAATGAGTTTTAAGTATGGATCAACAAGAAAAAAAACCCTGTAAGTTTCATTAGAAGATACAAATGTACTTTACCCCAACCTTAAAACATGACTGCATGATTTCCTGAGGATTGTTCTTCCATCCCAAGTAGTTTGTGTCCCCCTGTTTCTTAATGTTTACATATCAATGGTTGAACAAGGCAGTTATGACTGGGCAATCAGGGCTCAGCTGTAAATGCAAAGTATCTTCAGTTGATTAAGTTGTGTAGTAGGTTTCAGACTAACCTATAGGACAATATTAAGATTTATATTTTTAACAGTTATAACTCGTTTTAACTTTTGTTACTGATTGTGACCCTGATACAAAGGAAATAACTGTCAGTAGTTTAAATTAACACCCTAATCAAAGGCTTTAAAAACAGGTGACTAGCGATACCAAGGTTATCTTATGTTAAATTTAATGAGTTAGTTTTAAAGCTTGAGATGATATTGTTCAATGTTGTGGGCAACATTAGATCGTTGTGTTTCAATATTCCATGATAATATTGCAGTTTCCCTTAAAAATTAGCTCTTAAGGCCAATATCAAGGCGAATGCATGTATACTTAATTGTTTAATATTGTAGAAGTTTCCTTTGGCCAAACTAGATAAATATAAGTCTGTTTAATATTATGTGACTGCATGGTTTACTTTCGAGGTCAAGTTTAACAATACAGAAAAACACAATGTTTTCAGTGACTAAGTACTGTAGCCACCTTTTTCCCTCTTTCCCTTTTCACAATGCGTTCAAGCAGCATTTAGTCATTGTGTTGTTCCCAGCAATATCCTTATCTCTCCCATTAAAGGTTTTCTCTAAGGTTTAAGCCCCCCACCTGGTTTATACTTCCCTTTAAAAGTTTGGGCTTTTGACAACCCAGTGATATTTCCAATATACTGGGGTTCTTGGTCAGTTTGAATATTTTCTGGAACCATGTATTAGAAAAGAAATCCTGTGAACAGTAACTGTTGGTTTTTCCTGTGCAGAACAAGAAAGTTCCTCTTTAGTTTGGTGCAGGAGAAACTAACTTCTCACAGGGTATGGAATAGAAAACATTTGCTCCATCTTTTCTTTAAGGCTAACACTTAAAATGTCTGCTTTCAAATCTCTTTATGGTGGCCAATTCACATTATTAACCCAGTTAATAAAACCAAATTACCAAATTACCAATGCAGCACCACAGTTTCTTTAGCGATGTAACCCCCTTTATTCATTAAATTTTATGGAATAGACATTGAAGGAAACCCAACTGTTCATTACATAGATATATATAAATATATATATGGGAACCGTGTAGCACCCGTGAAATAGGAATTATTATTATTTTTAAACATGTTTGGGTGCTGGAAGTAGGCAATACTGCCGATACACCAAATCCCCTAAGGTTATTACCCTTTTAAAGGAAATTTGGGACTCCCCACCGGCCAAAGAAAATTTGACCTCGGTGGGACTTGAACCCACAACCTCCGGATTAGATCTTCTGATGCTCTACCGACTGAGCTACGAGGCCAGTACGGGAGCAGGTCGCAGTAAATGCTCAAATGTTATAGATATATATATGGGAACCGCGTAGCACCCGGGAAATAGGAATTATTATTATTTTTAAACATGTTTGGGTGCCGGAAGTAGGCAATACTGCCAATACACCAAAATCCCCTAAGGTTATTACCCTTTTAAAGGAAATTTGGGAGTCCCCACCGGCCAAAGAAAATTTGACCTCGGTGGGGCTTGAACCCACGACCTCCGGATTAGATCTTCTGATGCTCTACCGACTGAGCTACGAGGCCAGTACGGGAGCAGGTCGACCTTGGTGTATCGGCAGTATTGCCTACTTCCGGCACCCAAACATGTTCAGTACATAGCCAATGATAAGGGTACTGTCTTGAGTTACAGTGAAATTTGTTGCACACTGAATAAAAGAAGTCTTAGGAATCAGATTAAAGTATGGCTTCCAGTTGTGGCAAGGTGAAATATTAAGTCAGAATAAATTTCTGTAGGACCTGCAATGATATTAATGAGACGTTAAAAAGCCCATGACATTATTTAATAAGAATATGACACTCAATGTCATAATGTCACGAAAACACAAGTTAGGTTGGCTTAAAAAAAATCCTGCTGACATCGTTATCACTTTCAAATTGTTTTTGAGGATTTCTATACATGTACATATGAATATAAACATCAACCTTCTTACAATTAATGCATTCGCTAAATGAAAATTATAGCAGTGTCAGGTTTCAAGAAATGAATAGCAATGGCTCTGCACCCTGTCAGACTTGTATCCATTATCAATAATATTGACTATGTTAGTATCATGAGACTGTATGAGGTCTGAGTCCTATTGTGATTATTTGTGTTGACCTCTGACATCAGTGACATCTGTCCATTTCTGTAATCTTGGCCCCCTGATCCTTTCTAGTTTTTTTCTGGTCTTTCGTCCTTTTCCAGAGAACTTGGCTTGATTTGGCCAGGATGAGGATGGCCACACGGCATGGCAGTGATAATAAATTTCTGAACAAAGTATGCAACATTGCAAATTGCATCATCATAAATTACGTTTTGAGACTAGATTTAAAGGAAAGTGACCAAAAGTGAAGACACTGAAGATTTGAGAGGAACTGCCAGTGCTTATGAACCATCACTTAAATATAGGAGTAAACAGTTTTTTCCCACTGATATGTAGACAAAAGAACACAAAACAATAAACCATTTACAGAAAGAATCGTTATAATCATTAAGGTGCTTACTTACCCATTGAATTCTTTTGTGATCTTTTATGTAATATCTCATTTTAAAACGTTTCTGTGTATAGTTGAAAAGTGGCTGGCTGGGGTCTGGATTTCTACAAAAAAGGGCGGGAAAGTGGGATCTGAGAACCCTATTGTGAACCCTCTAAATGGGTCTATTTATGCTGTTAAGGAGAAAAGACATCAATCCTATTACTGTTTTTTTTTTAATAAGCAGATTCAGAAGAAAGATTCAAAAATATTTTTAGCAAAGTTATCTGAAATATTTTTACACAAATTGTCAGTTATTTTCTGTGTACTCATGTTTGGAAATATGTATTTTAGAAATGCAGTGTTGCATAATTTTTTCTTGTTTTTATTTCTCTCCTGTCCTGTGGATGGATTTGCAAGTTTAAAATAAGAGATGACTAAGTATGACATTTTGTCTAACAAATATTTCAGTTTTACACTGGGACATTTTTTCAAGGGCTCACATTTTTTTAATACTTACAAGCTATAAATATTTTTCATTATAAGGTGAATTTTTTTATTCAATTACTAAAAAAAACAAATGTAAAGATAAGTTAAGTTAATATGTACCAAGAACCACAATCGTCTTCAATGGGTGTGGAGGAAGTCGTTACACGATTGGTTAAAATAATTTCCGTTAAAATATGCAAGAATAAGTCAAACAACAGGAAATTATCACTGGGCTTTGATACAAGGAAATACATTCGTTGGTCGAACAAAACCGATGTTCTATTAGTTCCGGTTTACTTTCTCTTAGTAATTGCAGTCACGTCTTCCGTTGGCATTAGTTTCACAACTTATTTTATAAAAAAACTTCTAATTCAGAAGATTTTGGTGAACCACATGTGACGAGCGTGTCGTAACTGTCAGATAAAAGTGATCGATCTGTGACGTTTACGAAGTCACGTGTCCTTGACAAACTTTAAACCTCATTTGATATGTGTGGCGATGTCAAAGTCAACTTCATCTACAATGCCCGTAACTGAAGTGCAGGTATTTTTGATTTGTTTTCGCTTTTCGCCGTCAAAATTTTACCCCGATGTAGCAATTTATTTTTTGAAGCGTAGAGGAATATTTTTTACTTAAAACTAACACGTCAATCGGCAATTTAGACGTGTTCAATTCATTTCAATTTGTAGCATACCATGACAGAATTACTGCCTAACTGACTTTAAATTATTGATTTTTATTTTCAGTGGATCGGAGCCAGTTGTGGACGGCACAGCTCTTATACCTTCTACAGAGGTTTCAGATTAACTATCGATGGAGTGGTGAAAAATTTCTGCCTCGGAGAGTTTTATTTTGTGAGGAATTCCATAAACCAACCGATATGCATAGCTGAGCTACAATTAGTTTGGCACGATGCGAGTACTGACAGCCAGCTTGCTTCCGCGAGACTTTATTTCAGACCCGAAGATACTCCCGCAGGACGTCTTGCAAACCATGGACAGGTCAGTTATTTATAAAATTATTTCCAAGGGATTATATTTTATTTTTCCCGCTTAGATTTGCCGTTTTGGAGTCTGTAAAAAGGCCGTGCTTAACAAATCTTAAAACACTAAAAATTTGTTTGTTGAAGTTATAATGCTTCATTGATTTTGTGAAGACGTTGTTAGAAATTGTCGCTGGAAATCGACTTCAGTTTATCTTTTTATTGCTAAACAGATCGGAAAAATAAATCAAATTATCTTTCATTTAATTTCGTAGTGATAAACAAGTTCAAAACATTAGCTGGCGAGAAAGAAATCACGACGCAATAAAACGGAATATTTAAGCTCGGTAGAGCACGCTTTTGTATCTGTCCACCACTTGTATGTCCTATATTTAGATGAATATTTATCAGAACTAGGAAAAAATAATGTGCCTAAAATATTTTGTTTTTTTAGTAGTGATCTTAAGTCCCTCCACTCGTAAGTGTAACACTTTATGTAAAAAGGACCGAGGAACTTAGATTTGGTCTTTGTTTCTATAGCGCGCTGCGAGGAAGTGAAAGAATTCCCATGTGCTGATGAACTTCATTAAATTTCATTTCTTTAATTTTAATAACGTCCGAACCGATTTTATGGTCTCTTAATTGCCTGGATGAGGTGTTTAGAAATTTAGAAGTTTACGGATTCAAACTGACAGTTTATTTGCGATCCTGGGACACTCTTTACTATTTTATCAGCAACAGGACGACGGTTTCATGTAATCAACTTTTTACAACACCACGCAATTTATATTCATGAGGTCATATCGGTAAACAAGGTTTTATTCATCCCGCGTTCCTTACGGTGTTTATTGTTATTTCCAATTTTTTTCTCGTTTGGGGTGCAAATTTAATTTAAATTTCACGGAGATTTCAATCCAGAAATGAAGAGTTTATTTTAGAACAATAATTAGAGCTATAACACACCAAGCGGTGTTTTGGGTTAAACAAAAGACACTGATTTGCATTTTCACCACCGCAAGTAGAATTCACTCGCAATGTTTCCGGTCGAGAGATTGTATTTCAGTTTGCTAAGTAATTTTATTTTTGGTTATAATTTTGTTTTCGCGTTTTTG
Organism: Catalaphyllia jardinei; assembly: GCA_022496165.2. Classification (NCBI taxonomy): domain Eukaryota; kingdom Metazoa; phylum Cnidaria; class Anthozoa; order Scleractinia; family Caryophylliidae; genus Catalaphyllia; species Catalaphyllia jardinei. The sequence goes on from CM042747.1 coordinate 23,311,099, forward strand.
GATTTTACAAATATAAATTTTAAACCACAAAGTGCTCATTTTCGTGGTGCGATTTCAAGCAGAAATTAACATTGTGTTTGATAAAAGATAGCACCTCTGTGCCTTCGACAGATGCGTATTAAGAAAACACAATAGAAAATATTTGAATAAAAATAATAACCTGCCTTTTAGCTTTAAGAAATTATCTTAATATGACTTTTCTTCCCGCGCTATCTACCCGTTTTAGATAGCTGTCTCGGCCCAGAAATATAAAATTTCTTTTCAGTGGCAGTTCCGCGCATTTTTGTGCCCGAAATTAGAGATTTTGAACAGAAATCGGTGCGTGTAAACAAACTACCACATGGTCTTGATATTAATTGGAATTAGAATCTTTGGATTGTTTTTCGTGAAATATTGGGTAATGAAATATGTTTCAATGTTAAAATTGCTAAATGATAGCTATAGTGTTGTTAATGTGTACGAATAGACTAAAGGCTATTTGAAAACAAGGCTGGCATTCAGTTGTAAATTTCACCAGTTACTTAATACGTCTTACATTACATTATCTTTTTTTGCGGAGATTAGGAGAGTCAGATCAGTTCCACCTCACAAATATTTTTATTCCATACTCTTTTCAGATCTCTGTCGGGTGCATTTTTTGAGAAAATCTCCTGAAAGATAAAGAGCATGTTTTTCTTTCTAACCTACTCCAAAGGATATTCGTTTTGACAATTGATTGTCCAGTGTTTTTTGCTCTGCCAAATTTCATTGTTGAAATATGATTGAGTCCATTATGAAAGTTAATGTGATTACTGTATAGGACTGATGTAATAGTTTATTGTTATGCTCACATCTTGAGCTTCTTCTAAAAGCAGAATTGTCGTCTATGATTGTAAGTTGTTTTTGCATGAAAAAAATCATAGAATTGTTGTTGTGTTATTTTACATCTTCACACTGAGAAAGGAAGTGTAATTCCAGCTGTTTGAATATCACAATTTTTGTCGCAAGAAAACTCTCAAAATGGGTAGCTTCAGTATAATTCAACATCACCAGTGGGAGTGAAAGATAAGTCAATAACTTTAGACTTCATAGCTAGGGTGAGTGCTTACCAATACCAACAGTTCATTAACTTAGTCTACCATTTCTTGCCAAATGCAGTGTGTTTTGTTAGTTTCAAGAGTGTCTCATTTTCTCTTACTTCAAGTCAGTAAATTGCACCAGGTTTTATGCTTGTAGGTAACAGAGAAAGCCACTCATAAGAGAATTATGTGAATTTATTTTATTTATCAGCTTTGTTTGTGTGGCTATTACCTGATACACTATGTACAACACAGTTTTATTATGATTTATACATGGCTACCGCTATCTTTTTATCCACTTAATATTTCTTTTTTGTTTTAAGTCTACATTACTGCTCATAAACAACTCAATTAATTGATGTTCCAGTAAGTACTTGTTAAAGTGACGCACATACATTCATGTATCACCTAGGGTGAACTTGCATGTAGGCTTTTAGCACATGTGTATGCAATAAAAGGTTGAATTTATTACTAACCTGTTCTCTAGCTTCTGTCAAAAGAAAAAAAATTCTCTTTAAGGGCAGTGGTTGTGTCTGTCTAGTTATATGTATAATTAGCATTGTTCTGAAACTTAAAAAGTTTGAATGTAAATTTTTGAATTAGGGGCGGCTATACTTTCACAGATTTGTTCATCCAACAAATATCTGGTTGTTTAAGCTAAAGCTTACATGTAATGTAGTAACTCAAAATGAAAATTTTATCCAAGTGCAACATTATTCTTACCGGTAACTTCCATTGTTGCATTCAGTTTGCTGAGAGATTTTTTCTAACATTTTTTTATATTTCCCTCTGGTTATGATGGTACAAGGATATTTTCAAATAAGCAAAAAAGTGACTTGTCAGATCCCTTATAAACGTGAGGTTTTTTTCATCGCTTGACGCATTTATAGTGAATTTGTGAATCTACTAGCATTTGGCTTGATTGAATTGAATAGTGCTCTAATTAACTACAAAATCTTATGGATATAGTATTTTGGAGAAATAAACCTACTTTGTTTAATGCCTTCTAATAAATGATCATAAACTTTTCAACACCGTTTTCATTCTTGATGGCAATAAGCAATATCATGGATTTTTGTACTGGTAAATCTTGTGCCTTTTAGTCTGACTTGTCATTTAATTGGTTATGACCCAATGTATTTGTTATGTAAAAATGTATTTTTTGCTCTCAAAACATGGTATGAACATGATGAACTCTTTGGAAGGTGTTCATGCATCAAGATGAAACAGTCTGAAACAGTCTGCATTCAGTAGTGTGTCATGATATAAACAGGATAACAATACACTAATTATCTGTCTAGACAGATTTGATGTCTTAGTTATAATCCATCTGGTATCATCAACACACGGTTCAAGGGAAGGTCTCAAACTGGAAATAAATACATATAGGAGTCTGGGGAAGTCTCCATTTTGACCCAAGCAGTCTTTCAGCTATGCTTTTAGTGGCAAAAACACCTCTCTAGTTATGTGTGATGGTGGATGTACAGAGCTGTTAACTAAACTGCCTTTGTTTGTTCCCAGGATGAGTTACTTTATGCTGACCAGAAAATTGTTATCAAGTGCCATGACATGGCTGTGTGGCAAGACTCAGGTCTCCAATGGAACTCTGGATTGGTTCCCTTATGTGAAAGTGACTTTTTCTGTATTGACCAGAAATATTATCTTAACAGCAACTATGCTGTGAAGGAAAAAGAAATATTACAAAATGCCAAAGAGGTGTGGATGAAAGGAGATCACCCTCGCAACCTACAGATCCTCACATTTCCAGCCTACTGTCGTTACAGGGGTCTTAAAAAGAGGCTCTTATCTGGTATGTGTTTGACAAGAGCTCAATTAGTTGCTCTGGGAGGAGTTATTGCAGAAAACAGAAGTACACGGGTGCTATTCTGCCGTGACAGTTTTCACCACCCTTGCTTGGATAAGTTTGAATTATCTGGTGATAACAAAGGTATGTCATGTTCAGGAAAAAATAAAGTTGCACCAAAAGTCAATTGAAATTATTAGCAGATATTTTGGGCCCAGCACTTCCTCAATGCTACATTAAGTTATGGAATATCTCAGAGAGTTAGCTAAGGGCTGGCTAGTGACTAATTTTATCTGCTGAAAGAAAACTTAATCCAGCCGAAATTTCACACAAAGTGAAGAAGTCCTTGTGTAAACTTTGGAGCTTCCAACGTCAGAAAAGCCAGCTGGCCGAGTTAGCTTATGAGCTGGCATAGTACATTTTCTTAGCTACATCCTCCGTACTATCCAACAGCTAATACATGCCTGTCCAGATAGACATGCAGACCCGGATGTTTGGAGTGCTTTTTAGACACAATAATCCCATCGGTTCTGTAAAATTATGCATCATTTTGGTCTGAAGGTAAATATTATGACAGATAATCAGTGTGATAAAATGCACTAAGGCTAATACCAGAAAGATTGCATTCCTTTCATTAATACTATATATCTAATATCTTTGTTGTTGTTGTGAATATCAAATTAACTGTGTCTGAGTCAGGTAAATTGTCTGAGAATTTCCATCTCAGACAGTTAAACTGCCTTGGACATGGGTAATGTGTTATTCACAACTCATAAATCCAGCCACTAATGTTCTGAAAAGGAGTAAAGATATACTAATCACTCTTGTGGCTAAATGAGTTAAATTTATGTAAGTTGAGTCTTGCTATTTTTCAGTTAAAAAAGGAACTTTGGTTTAACGAAAATCCCAATATATGCAGTGAAACAATGAGGAAAATTAGTTGACCCCATGTGCTTTTGTTACATCTTTGATTAGCTGAGACATCTGTAAAACCAACAGAAAAATATGACTCAGACACAGTAAACAAATGCTACAATCCTGCTGGGTTTTTTTTGATTTTTTTTTTCACCACCAGCACCAGTACTGAAAGGCAGGCCAAGGAAGAAAAAGAAGCTTAATGCAGCACAGAATAGTGTTCTCAAGAAGAAACGATTTGTGGCAGACATTCAAAATCATCTAACAGATTCACCTGCAGCCAAGAGATGCAAGCTATCAGAGGAAGAAGAGAGCACAGGGTCTGACTTGTCAGAAGGGGTATTGGAGAGAACAAAAGTACCTCCTCAAGTGGAACGGAAAGTTCAAAGTATTGGGGGCCCGCCATTGGTTAAGCCTAGAGTACAGGTTACAATTCCAGACAAGGCAGAAACAGCTGAGATTTCTAAAGTTTCTGCTCACGATGTGCCACAGTCAAGAGGAGAAAACCCGAAGGTTCCTCCGCCTCTTATTCCCTCTAATATGATAAGGAGAGATGTTGTACATACTTCACAGCCACTTCAGTCCAGCCGCAAGCATCTAAATGGGAACATTCCTGAGTGTTCAAGAACAACACCAATTCAAAAGGTGATTTCTGCTAGCAGTACAAAGCTAAGAGACATTGAAAAAGTTAGCACCAACAACAACAACAACAGCAATGTATTGATGGCCAAGCCACACTTAACAGGTAGAAATCAGACCAAAGTGTCAGTTGCTCCTGTAACTAGTTCCAGTCCATCCTTGGAAAGTAAACCTGGTAAAATGTTGAATTCATTGGTGGAAAATAGGAAAATATCAAAACCTGGAACAACTGTTACACACACCCAGAGTGTGAGTTCAGGTGTGAGAACAATTCCAACTGTCCAGGCAGATGTACGATCACATACTGCCTCAAGAACCCGACCTGTGACTACAACACAAGGAACTGTCAGCACTCATTTGGTAACATCCACATGTTCAGCAGTACGCAGTCAACCCATAGCATCTCTGCAGCAGCCCAACATTAGTGTCCAAGCAGTTGCTCCCAAACCTCAGCAGGCTGTAACACCCTTGGCTGGGTCTACTTCATCTTCGGTGAACATCATTGATGGCGTGACAACAAGTGGTGGCTTATATGTGAAATCAAAGCCAAGTAAAGAGAATGAAGACAGGCAACTGAGACCATGCATGTCAGAGGAGAAGAAAGAGAATGAGATTGAACAAACAGATGAATCTGTTCCTTGGAAAAAGAAGAAAAAAAGGCTACGAATGCCTGGCAATGTAAAGGATGAGGTAGGCTCTCTCGAATAATTTACTAGTGCTTGAAATTCTTTGTGTGTTGTCTTTGTCAACACTGTACAAAACTGAATAAACTGAAGATACTGAAGACGTGAATAGTCTAGGTATTAACAGTTTTTGTCCCTAAGCTTTTATTCAATGGGTCTTTTATTCTGTGTTTTGTTTTTTCGAAATTATATGGTATAACCCCAAAGTTGAAAGTCCTGAATTATGTCAGTTGTTAATAATATTATAAACATACCTCTTTTTTGCGACATCTCAAATTTATATCTTGATTTATAGGAGTATGATGGTGATGATGAAAAGGACTTCATGCAAGCCCTGCGTGATTTCATGAGGAAGAACAACCAACCACTTGGCAAGCTTCCTGCCTTGGGCTTTAAGAAAGGTATGACTAGCAAATTAAAAGCATGTGGCATGTGTGTTCTAACCAGTGGCATTGTTATACATGTGTAATTTGAGTTTCGTTGTTTATCAACTTTCTTCTGAATAGTGTCTAAGGTGTTTTGGTATTATTTTGACCTCTTGGATATTTTTTGTTGCTATTTCAATATGGTATCTGTTTTGGTTTTCCTGTAGTTAACCTTTGGACAATGTACAGCACCGCACAGAGATTTGGAGGATATGATGCAGTGAGTATCACAATACTTGTTGTAAGATTTCAAGATAGTTAGGGTACAGTAGTTGGGGATAGTGAAGTCACCTCAAGCAGATCTGGAAAAAACATATGACCCAGCTAGCTTGATCAATCAAGGCATGTAGAACATATGAGAGCAATTTTTCATTAAAAATGGTTACTTATCAGTCAAATGTTTTCTAGGTAACAAGCAAGCGTTTGTGGCGACGTGTTTATGACTCACTTGGAGGGAGTACAACAATAACTAGTGCTGCCACATACACCAGGAGACATTATGAAAGGTGAGTAATTAGTATAGGTAATCACATAGTTTTGAGTTCAATTTGGAATTAATTTGCACGAGCGAGTTTTTCAAAAAGCTGAAATTGCAGGAGCCACTTCAGCGAGTGCAATTTCAGCTTTTTGAAAAACTCGCAAGTGCAAATTAATAGCGGAGCTCCGGCGGCCCAAAGGGCTGCCAAGCGGAGCCCCATAACCATATAGGAAAAAGAAGTCCATGTATTGATTTTCTTGTGGTTATCATGGGCAGCAGTATTGCTCGTGGGCACGTACACACGACGATGATGATGACGGTGGAGTCGCCCAACATGGCGGCCGTACTCCAGATAATAGGTTGATAGAGACATGCAGCCTTGGTTTACCGTGTACTTCTTTGATACTGGACATCCATGTTATGAGCAATTGACACCTGTCAAAACAAGGCATCCGCTGACTAGTATAACGTGACCATATTGTGGGCTCAAGTCTACAACTCGTCAAGGTCACATGTTTTTTGAAGTTAACCGCTGACTAAATGCTGGTTTTCGATTGGATAGCAGGCTCATGTCAGGTTAACTTTATGAAAATAGTTCAGGATTGTTCGGAAGCCGGCTAACGCCAGCCTAGGATTAAAATTTATTCGAATTATAATGTTTTCTTCTATACAAATGTTTTTTCCTGCTTTGTTTTGTGTTTATAAAACTCAAAACAGAAAACCTCACCGGAAAGTTACAGAACTCAAATCAAAATTGTACCTTTTCCTGGGTTAGCTTAATCGGGTTCTTAACAACCTGCCAAGTAGCTACGCTTTGAGGCTGGCCTCAAAACTATATTATCAAATTGAATAATACAAACATGACAAAATATATGTGAAAACTTCAAGTGCCGGAAGATGTTTACATGATATCACTGGCCTAAGAAATTTCTCATTGTCTTTCTGCAAATCATTATCCAGAATTACGATGTGAAATTTGGACTGGTGTTGCACTTTTTGCACCAGTGTTACACTTGAACTGCACTGCTCTCAGCCGATCAGAATCAATTATTTTTTTTCTATACAAGATACACACTGGACTTATGATATCTATCTCAATCTGGATAGCTTAAAACGACAGATTTATTGGGTGGGTAGCGGCCTTTTTTCCCAGCCGGGATAAAAAGGATAAGTAAAGTAAGTAAGTAGGTTGGGTAATGAGCTGAGCATACAAAGCAGTACATATTTTCTCTGACCTCTAGATGTGAATCATTGTGAATGTCACCACAGGGCAAGGTCACCCCGATACAATGCTTGCACCCCTAGCAGTATGCAGGATAAAAATTAAAAAAAAAATAAGACCTTTATTTACCCTCGGCAGTGTTTATAGCACAAGTGCTAGTGGGGCCAAGCAAACAACTGAAACAAATAATTCAAACTGAACATAACATTGTTAAGAATCCCACCTGGCTGGAGGCAAACCAGTTGGCAATTTCCAAGCGGATGATTGTTAAGTGAGCCTAGTCACCACAGGGCAAGGTCACCCTGATACAATGCTTGCACCCCTAGCAGTATGCAGGATGATTGTTAAGTGAGCTTAGTCACCACAGGGCAAGGTCACCCTGATACAATGCTTGCACCCCTA
>CM042747.1:23323724-23328724 GCA_022496165.2 Catalaphyllia jardinei
TAGTCACCACAGGGCAAGGTCACCCTGATACAATGCTTGCACCTCTAGCAGTATGCAGGATGATTGTTAAGTGAGTCTAGTCACCACAGGGCAAGGTCACCCTGATACAATGCTTGCACCTCTAGCAGTATGCAGGATGATTGTTAAGTGAGTCTAGTCACCACAGGGCAAGGTCACCCTGATACAATGCTTGCCCCCCTAGCAGTATGCAGGATGATTGCTAAGTGGGCCTAGTCACCACAGGGCAAATTCATCCCGATACAATGCTTGGCCCGGGGCCAGGTTGTTCAAAATCCAGTCATTAATTCTAACTCAGGATGATTATCATTTTTCCTTGTTTAAAAATATTGTTTCCTCCTTATGTTTTGTGTAGTCTGAGATAAGTCAAGCTCATAACTAAAGGACAAACAATACCAACAGTAAACCTCCCTGAAAAAATACAAAACTGAAATCAAAATTGCTGCTTATCCTACGTTAGCTTATTTGGGCTTTGAACAACTTGACCCAGAATAGCCAAGTAGCCGTGATTTCTGCCAGATTTGGTTCACACCCAAGTTTCCTTCGTCTTAACCATCCCACCTCCTTTATAGCTTATATATACTTCATTGCTATTTTATAGTGGTTTCTTATGATTTGTATTTGAATGTAGAGATAGCACTCATTAAATCAGAAGACTCACTGAAGTTATCTTTTTTGTATCCAGGTTGCTCTTGCCTTATGAGAAACATGTAAGAAGCCAACTCAAAAAGCAGATGGATGACAAAAATCCATCTTCTGTTAACAGCCTTCCACAAAATCAGCCTCTTGACAAACCAGAGAAAAGGCAAGGTTTAACAGTCTCAAACAAAGCAAAACCTGACATTGAGACAGACAAGGCCGCTGTTCTAAAGCAGAATCAAGGTGCTATAGGAGCTATTCCAGCAAGGCCTCCACAGGATGGTACTGCTGTGTCATCGCTGAAATCATCACCGTACATGATGAACACCGCAACTGATGTAAAGGGAAATGCAGTCAAAACAACCGAACCAGGTCAAGTGCACTCTGTCACAGCATCATCTGTTAACAAGACGTCCTTTAAGCAAGGAATGTCGTCAGTTGCTGCTCCAACCTTCAAGCAAGAGCAACAAGAGCCCAAGACATGCAGTAGCAAGTCAAAAACAGGTGCAGCACCTCCCATCACCTCAGCAACTGAAAAACAAAACAGGGATACACCAACTGAACAACGTCCACAAGACTCAAGTCAGCAGAATAGAAACTTCATAAAAACTATACAGAGTGAGGAGGAACCGGGTGTAACAACAGACACAGTGTATGCAAAAAATATAGCTGCTAACACCAACCTAAAGCAATCTGTCCAGGCTGTTCCACTGCAGAGGGTCTTTAGAGGGGTACACGATGATAAGCTGATGTCCCTTCCACTGCAGCCACTAAATTCGGGAAGCAAAGGAAGAGAGATTATTGATCTAACCTCAGATGACAGTCCTCCAGGGTCGCAATCCAAGAGCTATCTTGTACCGACCATTCAGGGATCTCAGGGAAATTTACAGGACATGTCCAAGATGCATAGACCAAGTAGCATTGGGGACATTGAGGGGCGGAGGCATGGGCATAAATCACAAGCGAGGCAAGAATATCATGAAAGCAGTAAAAGGCACCATCCCATTAGGGAAGTACAGACAAGTGGAGAGGTGTCCTCAGTTTATGACGCACAGACCTACGGCATTCAGCCATTTAATAACAACACAGTTTCACCTCAAGTACAAGATAGCTCACCAGCAATTAAGAAGAGCAAGGATGAAGGCTATCCACTTGTGAAGCAAGAGGCATTCCTTCCAAAACGTGACAAACAGAGGCATCAGCAAGCACGAGTGGAGAGCTTGGAAGGACGATATACACACTCTCCCTCGTCAGACAGTGCCAATGAACATTTTGCTGAATGGATTCGAAGGCAGTCCAGTGTTCAACATCACCGCCCCAAATGCAGAGTCAGTCACCACATACAGTCGCCTAATACAGAGCTTGGCCAGTTCAGGTATGGCTATGTTGCTGAGGACATGCGTGCTTCAGACTGCTCGTGCTCTTTACCAACAAGTAGGAAAGATGACATTGTTGCAGTAGCCCCTCCAACAAAGCCAAAGAAAGAACACTATGAAGAGGATTTACCATTTCCCGGTATCGCGATGTACCCAGGAAGGTGGAGTCCCTCCATGGTAACAGATCACCCTGATCTGTATATCTCCACACATCCTCCACATCTGGGAGTGCCACCAGATGCACTAGCCAGCCACATGTGTACTCCATCAAGAATCTTCATTCCCACAGCCCAGATTTTTAGCCCTCCATACCACATGAGCATGACAGCCATGGGTGCTCCTCCCTTGATAGCTGGTACGGATGATCAACTGCACGTTCACCCACACTGTTTGATGGCTTCATCATATCCCCGCTCATCTAGCTCAAGGACACCAGATGGAACAGGTTACCCACTGTACTCCTTCACATAACTGATCGTTTTGATAGATGTCTATTTTTGTACTCTGTATCATAATTGGAGCTGACTGTAACATAAACTTAGGAAGTTGATATTGTATGAAGGACATTTCCTCCTACATTTTACCGAACTGCTTATCTTGTGCACTTACTCGTAGTCAGTTAGTCAGCTGGTCTGACGAAGCTTCTTTTAGTTAGTTGAGCACTCGGTATTCAGTACTAATTGACTGCTTTGATTGACGAGACAGTCAATCTTCTGGAGACTGCCTACTTGATATCATACTTGATACTTGAATTCTGTTACTTTAGCTTCAGTCAAGATCGTTCCTAATTTTCACGTCTTTTGCATATTTCTTTTGAAAAAAAGCAAAGCCTTAGGAGTTGTAAAGCTGTAGTGAGCAACCTTACAATTGCTCTCACTGTAAATATATTTATTTTGGCGGCTTCAGAGCCTTAAGGAACCGTGTTAAATGACGCTATCAAACTTCGGTCTGCTAAAAGAAACTGTATGCTTAACAGTACTCTGTAAGGGTTTTTGCAAACGTTCTCTCGATTTCACTGTAAATTTTGTAAATAACATAAAAGATTTGGGTTTTGTTATGACGCAGTGTGAAATAGTGACTGCAAGCATTTGTTTATGTCGTTAAGGAAAGTAATTAGTCTAACTTTTATCATTTGATAAGACTGAAAGATCGTGTCAATCTTAGTTCTGATGGTTTGGTTGTAAAGCTTGGTTTTCAATTGAGTGTTACAAGTTAAGCCAAAACCTGACCAGATACTTACCAATTACACTACTCAGCCAATCTTGCTAGGTAAAACCAAAACCGAAGTACCTGTCTGAATATTTTCAATACTCGATCGAAAACTGCTCTAACACAGGATTGTTCTTGTTTGTTAATTATTAGTTTTCATGTATCTATGTCGTGTTCTTGATACCAAAAGCATATTCTTCGCGAATTTGGACATGATTATACAAGTACACCTTTGTTAACAAGCCGATCCAGTGGAACTGTCTAATCTTTTGAAAGGGAGACTGTTTCCGTATTCGACATTGTAAGCAAGAGTGAAATTATTTCGTCCGTTGATGTCATGCTCAATTATTACAGTACATTGTAGTTAACCTTTTTCACAAGTTCTCCCATTGATGAATTGTATAACTTCAAGTTCATCACTTTGTGTTTAACCAGGCTATTGCAGAGATGTGAATCTTTTTTAAAGATTTGTAGTATTTTTCTAGAACAAAAAGCTATTTTTGTACATTTTGTAAAATAAGAAAGCTTGTGATTTTTTAGCTTGATGTGTTGTATTTATTTTTGTGAAGGCCACAGAGACCTCAAAGATGAGACTTGAATATATATTAGAATATTTTGCTACCAGGAAATGTAAATAAACCCTTGTTCAAGAACCCACGTTCCTGACTCATATTTTCAGTAGTCAGTAATGACTTGGAACAGAACCCACAAGGGGTGTAGGACCCTTAATCAGAGACATAAAGACCTGGCTCACAGTCAACACAAAATTGATGAATAGGCCTAGTACGTAGTCCCGGTATTGCACTAGAACTTCAATCATGGACAAAACTGCGCTTTGTGCGCTTTGGCGCATATGCCATGTGCGAATACAACTTCACCTGCTTGACCTCTCCCCCACCCCACATACAATGTTGAGACCTAGTACTTGCAATTTCACTTGACTTTCAACATTGTGTTGCGTGGGGAGGGGTTGGGGCGGCAAAGCGCTTTTAACAAGATAGCAGCGCTTTTTTCAAACTTCAGTTGTAAAACCCAGGTAATTCGTTACATTACATAAGTGTCCCAAGGACTTTTGTCCACGATTGTCTGATTTCCACGTCTCGTGAAAAAAAATTATTTCGAACCCAAGAATGTGAACATCTGAGATTAGAAGGGCATTTTTTCTATTTTCCGTGCCGGTTTTTCCATGGTTTTGGACCCACCGGGAAAGGTGCTGAACTAAATAATATATAGCAACTTTTGTACGTGGTGGCAGTGATAACGGTGTCGCTTGATTTGGATCAGTAACGAATTGTTCACATTGTAATGTACAGTTTTGTAGATACTTAAAGCATTTGAACGACATATTTGGTATTTGAGTTAATCTCAGTGATCACCTCAACATTTCTTACACTGAAAAGTAACATTTTATTTCTCAACTGAAATTCTGACATGGACAAAAGTCTTGGGACAAATTTGCACTTTTGGCGCTTTTGCGCACGCCAGCAGGGTCGGGTTGTTCAAAGCCCGATTAAGGTGGCTCAAAACAGTTTCCAGCACTTTCCAGTAACATAGATTTTGATGGGTCATAATCACCTCTCTTTATCAACTGATGTTACAATCATGGTATCAAAAAACTGCCCAATCACTGGTGATTACGTTGGTATTATTTTTGTGACACAATAGGTTACCATAGCAACACTGACAAAAGTTAAGGTGGCTCTGAACCCTGTGTACAGAATTTTTTTAAACTTTGCCAAAAGTTGCATCTTATTCTGC
>CM042747.1:23333724-23338724 GCA_022496165.2 Catalaphyllia jardinei
TCATAACTCAACTACCAATAACACAAGCCATCCCCTTAAGCGAGGTTGCCTTTTGTGGCTGTCCATTTATAGCTACCATTTACATCAGCTTATGAAAACATCAAACACTTCTATGCACTTTCTTTAGCAATAGTTAGCCTCTTAACTAATGGTCTCGTGTTGGCATCATTGGCAGATGACAAGAACAATTGATGCCAAAACAATGACATAGTTTTGTGAGCTTAATCTGTTCAAGTGGATAATTCATCAGTGGAAATGTGTCCCTAAAATTTTAGCTGCTCACACACATGTTCATTGAGGAAGAAGCACATGCCAAGTGCAAGAAACTGACTAGGGGGCCACTGCAGTGTGGCCTGCTCAATAATACATTAATTATTATTAAAGGAATATTGGATGTAGTTGTCTCAAAGTAAGTTTCTTTCTACATGTCGGGCATTTGTTTTGCCTCTGAACTGCACTTCTTATACACAGGTCACAAAACACATGTCCACAAGTTGTTGACATTAACTTCCTTTTTCTTCTCTTTATCTGAAAAATAAAGTTGAATAGTACTCAACTTTAGTCCAGTTTGCCTCTCTCACTTGGTCATATGTTTTTGGTCAGACTAGACAAAAATACTTTGCCTTTGATAATTAATTAGCCTGCAGTGCAGGCGTCTTGTTGGGGCGCTTGAGTTAGCGTTACAATCTTTAGACCGCCATGTTAGACGATGGGGGATGGAGGAGGCCCCTTGGTAGATCTTTCTTTCTCTCTCCAGTCTTCCACTGAATGAAAAATTCAAGATGGCGACTGAACTTTTTACGATGTGAGCACTCGCTCGAAGAAATATCGCCTGCTCTGCAGGCTAATAATAAATTTTTGAACATAAAATAACATAACTTTATTACTTATATAGCACAAAACACATGAGTATATGATCTAACATGCTTAAGACAGAACAGACTTTAAGGCACTCAGTTTGTGTGCAATCGCGGTGTCCAGATAGAAGTTCACATGTAAGATTGAGCACAAGAATGACTTCTCACTTAATTATCACATGCCACACCCATCTCATTCGTGTGGTGTCCTATTCATTGGGTCAGAAACAGGACGAGTCAGGGTTCAACAAGATGTAACTGAATTGAAATTCAAAGTTGTTGCACTGAATCTCATACTCATACTGCTCAGGGATCTCATTAAACAAATTAATACAGATAGTCTAGGACTGAGGAGGGTTAAAATTTTACTCACAGTCTTTTCGTCATCCCAACATATGGGACAGCTTATCTTTCTTTCAGTTGTTGTAGCAGCTGGATCATCACTACTGGATGTTGAAGCTACGACTAAACCAGGGTTTTGTTCACTTGTTGTATTACTGTCAACAACTTCTTCTATTTCATCATCGGCATTGAATAATTGTCTGTGCAACATACTAGGTTGTGCAAAACGACAAGAAGGCAACTGGCTAATAGGATCTCCACGGTATATTCTATTTACACACTGAAAGGCAAGAACACATACTGCTTATTTTTAAAAGGGCAATGACACTTGGCTACATTTGAGACAAGTTAACATTTTACTGACTGGAGTGGATGTTGACCTATTAACTAAAGTGAAGTCTGTGCTTGAGGCTACTGGCCTAACAGCCAGGGCTGGGTTGTTCGAAAGCCGGTTAACGTTAACCCAGGGTTAAATGTTAACTGAAGCATTATGTTTTCTTCTATATCCATGTTTTTCACCTCTAATGTTTGGTGTAGTTTGAGATTACTGCAGTTCAAAACTGAAGAGCAGACAATATAAACAGAACACCTCACAAAAATAATACAAAACTGAAATCAAAATTCTCGCTAACACTGGGTTAGCTTAATTGGGCTTTGAACAACCCGGCCAAGTGGAGTTTATCTCTGCTTTCAGGAAAGTAATCAAAAGTGATAAGGGGTATTTCAGTGGGCCACTTTGGCCATAAAAAGGGAGGAGATGCCTATCTATCAATGAAAATCATTTATAAATTGGTGGGCCGAGATGCCACATGTGCTACTGCACATGTGCAAAACTATGGACCAAAACGATAAGAATCTACATTCACCCATTACCTCAACACATTTAAACATTTGCATTTAGTGAACCAAACATACACCAGTAAAATAAACCTTGCTGAGGTTTCCTGATCATCTGTGCTGAATGCTAATTTGATACTCTGGATGAAAAAGGATTCCATTCTTGCTGTACTGACTACATTCTTGTCCCCAAAACTGCTTAACATCCTACTTTATTGACAGGGCCTTTTTTTGTTTTTTGTTTTTTTATTTCTTAATCATGAAAGTAAAATATCCTTTATTGAGTAAACAAAGAATTAAATTTACCTAGATACTAACAAAAAATGCACTAACCCACAAATAGCATAGGCTAATCTAGGCAGGTAGTGTAGTTGATTAGTCAAAATAACTCATGGAAAAACTTCATATTTACAGAAGTGATATAGTTTAAAGATATACCAGTAATTTATGTATAATAGCTCAAGTAAAAAAATAATGGCCTTGTGACACGGATGTGATCTGATTGGCTCAATCCTTGAATTTGAGCTTTTCACCAAAGTAATAACAAACCTATCGAGTTGTAGCCTCCTATACAGACATTCTTAGATCTCATCATACAATCTTCCACCCCCACAAATATCTGCCGAGGGCAAGGGAACATTCCTTGCCCTTTGTTTGCTCGCATCCCGATCAAGGCTGCAGGCTTTGCCCTTAAGATTGGCTAGAGATTACATGAAAATTACTTTACAGCCAATCAGTGCCAGCTTATTGTGTACTAAAAAGGTAATAACAAACTGAACAGACTTAGGTCAGCATCAATGCTTTCAATGCCTTCTATTCAATCCAGTCCGTGTTCGTAGATATACGAGCACTTCATCCTTTTCATGGTGAAACTATAGTTTTTCCCAGGGGAATTAAACAGATTATGTTCATGTCTCACACACTGGATGAAAGGACACACCAGTAGTTTGGTGTTTTTCAATCATTTCTCAAGTTCCAAGTAGACTTTCCACCAACTTCCAGCATTTGAGCCTGGAATTGATAGAAACAAGCCATGCAGTTACAAATGTCTGCGAAAGAGCATGTTCATTATTTTTTCTTCATGTATTAAATATTTTACACATTCTTGCCGATAAGGTATTTAAACTGACAAATTTAATGTCCAGATAACCGTGGAAAGGTCATAGGTCCGTTAAAAGTCTAAAGTCTGCAGCCTTGATCGGGGCGAGAGCAAGCAAAGGACAAGGAATGTTCCCTTGGCTTCAGCAGATGAGCCCAAAGGGTGTCTGCATGGTGGCTAATCCAGCTGTTGATCTCTGACCAAAAATATCTTATTAAAGCACCTACAGACCTTGACAGATATTAACAAAGGGAATTTAAGGTAGAAGATTCTGCCTGCAAGTGGTATTCATACAGTATGTTAAATTATGGAAGATTTTATCAAAAAGTCTCCCTATAATAAGGCTTTGCAAGTCTGTAGGTGTTTTGATTGAATGCTTTTAGTCAGAAATCCATCAGTGAAACTTTCAGGAAGGAGACCAGCATTTAGTTAGGAAAAATCATGCGTCTCTGGAACAATCTTCTGATGCTGCCAGGTGAGAGAGAAACAGCGCTGGGGACACGAAAGATTATGGTACTGCTCACTGACTGATTCACCGAACCAATATTTTACAGTAAACTTGACCACTACAGAAAATTCTATGCTTAATGAGAGATTTCATTTTCATTGACACCAATGAAAGTCATACCACAATAACAGGGCTGGAATCGATTGAGGAATCTGCTGGGCTTTCACTTGTTAAATCCACCACATTGCTGTCATGGAAACCTGAATCATTAGTCAAGTCGACAACAACAGAACCACCTAAAAATAAGTACACAGATAACAGCTAACATCATTGGTATTGTAACCAGTATATGTAAAGTTTAGGAAAGATTCCCCCAACTTCCAAAAAACTCCTTTGCAAAATATATAGTATTCAGAAATTCCTATTTAAGGTGAAGTGACTAAATGAAGAGTTTCTGTAATGGCTTAGGTTTCTACAGGGTGGGGTGATTGATTGGCAGGAAGTCTTCTTTGCAAGGCTACTCCTTAACTAATCTGGCATGGTTGAACCTACTGGGGCTTAAGGGTCCAACCAGCATACTTCTTGGGATCTCTTTTAGGTACTAAAACTTCACCACCATGGTGAAGGAGCTTATGAACCATGCAGCATAAAGAGGGCTCAGTTTGTAAGACTACATTGGAAACTTGCACTAATCAGGCAGCTTACATGTATCGCACCTTGTCTAATGGTTGGAAGTTTTTCCAAATCTATTACTTCTGGCTTTGCAACTTGAACATCACCAACAATCATAACATCTTCTTGAGAGCGTGATATTGCAGGTGACTCTATAGTAATTGGTTCATTGTCTGTTCTACTTTCTGTAGTGTGTGTCTCTATAGCAGTTGGCCCACTATCAACAGTGTTTCCTGCAACAGTCTCTTCCAAAGTCTCGTCATCTATTCTGCTTCTCTTAATGTCTGGTGAAAGACGTTCCTCCTATCCAAAAGAAAGGTAACTACTGTAAACCTGTTCAAACCCATTCACATCCAGCTCAGTAATCAATCAATTGCTCTTACTTTTAATGCCCTTTTGAGTAAACAAACAAACTAAAACAAGTTCTTATTTTCAGTGTACTTCTCACTTTTCAGTGCAAAACTTATATTTTGAACTTAACATGAACAACTTGATTCCTTCTAATTCAACTAAAGTGTCCTGGTCCTCTGATATGGAGAATTGGACCAGATATTATTTAATCCTCCTCCAAGAAACTTTGCTATCAATCCTGCTTCAACCTAAGCATCAAACCTGTTCACCTACGGTATTTCTGTTTGGCCCTCCTCCACATCTCGGATTCTATTTCTCCTGCACGATTTTCTCATGGTGACTCATGTCCATATCACCCATGGAACCAGAGAAAACAGCCTTTTTGTGACCTAAG
>CM042747.1:23357461-23359961 GCA_022496165.2 Catalaphyllia jardinei
AGCTACTACAGCTACTATAGCAGCACTGACACTGCTGGGGACATAATAGTGAGGTCTTACACCAAGTACTAGCCGTGGATTCCTCTGGGCTATTCCCCATCATCCTACGCGCGCCTCTTTCAGTTTCGTGACCAAGGATATGGTGAGGGTATGATCTCAGGCTAGCCTAGCCACGTCCACACGATCTGAAAGACACGACAGGACACTCGTTTTATAAACACCCCTAACTGGCGGGTTTCCGTGGCGTTTCTTCCATCGCAGAATTTGTCATGTCAGCTTTGAGAACCAAACCATTAGTGTTGTTTGGCCCAAGTGGCTGTGGCAAGAGTACACTGCTGAATCGTCTCCTGAAGGATTATCCTGAAAAGTTTGGCTTCTCAGTGTCACACACCACGCGAAGTCCGCGGCCTGGTGAAACAGATGGAAAAGAGTATTACTTTACCAGCCGTGATGTAATGCAGCAGAGCATTGATCGTGGTGAATTTATCGAGTCAGCCGTGTACAATCAGAATCTATATGGAACTAGTAAAAAAGCAGTGCAAGATGTTCTGGATGCAGGCAAAGTCTGTTTGCTCGACATCGATATGCAGGGTGTTATCAATTTGAAGAACACTAACATAGACTGTTATTACATTTTTGTGAAGGCACCTTCATTAGAGGAGCTGGAAAGGCGCCTACGTGCTCGAGGTACAGAAACAGAAGGGTCAGTATCTAGACGACTAGATATTGCAAAGAAGGAACTTGCGTATGCTCAGCAACCTGGCAATTTCCACAGTGTGATTATTAATGATGATCTCGAAGAAGCTTACACTAAATTCAAGAAAATTATCCACCTGGAGGTGGTTTCCCTTTGGTAGCTTAGGTGATTTAAGATAATTTATGTTGTTGTGCTACAAGCTGAACAAAACAGGCTGTAAAATTATTGAACTCAATAAGGTGGTCTTGTTTATATGTGAATGTCACTACCAAGACCTAAACAGTTTTTTATTTATTGGTATTATTATACATTGTACTCACTATCAGCATTCTGATTGGCCAAGAGCCCCTGCTTATTTTGAGAATTCACGTGATTTTGTGGACAAGCATGATTAGGGTATAATCTCCTATCCAATTATGTGCAGATTATACCTTACGCAGTGCGCATGTGTAATACACCTTTGGCTAAAGAGCGCGAGCACTTGAATGGTTCCGAAAGATGCGGCCGCTTGGTGCGTTTGTCCTTGTATTTTTAAAAGCATAATAAAAACTACTTGCATTTCACACATATTTTCCATAAAACAATGTATAATAAAACAATAATTGAATTCAGATTTTTGTGATATCAGGAATAAACAAGGTCTCGGCAAGTGTAATCAGAACACGTGGTAATTGAACTGAGTGGAGTGCAATTTTGGTCTGAAATCATACTTGTGATTTCAAATCAAAGTCACGCTGCACGCTCGTTCGATCAGACCAAATTGCACTCCACTCAGTTCAATTACCATTATTAATTATTTGGAGATAATTGCTGCTCAAACAAAATAGCTGTAATTTACAAATTATTTGAAGTTTTGTGTTATTTATTTCCATATTAAATTTATTGTTGGCAGGGAAAGGGCACATGAAATAACTGGAGAATCAGATTGAATTCTTTTGTTTTGTTTAAGTTATTAGGAATATCTAGTCAATGAGTTACAACATAACTGAAATTTGAGACTCTTAAGACTGTGCTGTCAATGGAAAGTAAAGGATAAATTAGCAACCTGTTGATCTTTCATCTTCAAGATTTGAAAACCAATAGTAATTTGTTAAACCTTAGTTGTTTTTCAACTTACTCTATTTTTCTAATTTTGATTTAAATGTCTGGGTACAAATCATAGGTTATCATTTCACTTCTAATCACAAACTTGATCAGCATATTTTAATGTAGCTAACCATAAGATATTGCAGGTATCCTTCCCTAACATAAGCAATATCATACTCATACAGTATGGCTCAGAAGTATAAATCTTGAAATGATTTATCCATTTGTAGCTTCTTGTCACTGGAGAATTCACTTGAAACCCAATGTTGTTGAAAACACAAATTATACCACATTCTACAATTTTTAACTGTTGTTGCTGTCATCTACAGAAGAAAAGGAAAACCTCCTTTGACTGGATCTGCACCGGTAACCCAAGGCTAGTACATGAATTTATCTACTAGCCTGGGGTTGCTGGTGCAGATCCAGTTTTTGTAGCATGATCAGGAGCTGATCGCCGGGGCCCCCACATTTATGCTAGCAATGCAAACACTGTAAACAAAGATCATCCTGAAATGGCATTCACCACTGACCTAACTTTTTGTGGATTTAAAAAAGAGAACAAATTCAACAAGAAAGCACATACCGGTATTTGCCTTCTACAATGTTAGAGGCTTAAATTGATTCACTCAGAGTATATCATTATTACATTAAATAGCATAGTACTGTAGTATTTATAGTACGCTTTATTTGCAGTATTTATAAAAAAAGAGAATTCTT
>CM042747.1:23364961-23371428 GCA_022496165.2 Catalaphyllia jardinei
CAGGCACTCAATATGTTCCAGGCACATAGTGTTCTTGAGAGCACATTAATATTTTCCGAACACTACCTATGCTCTCATTTTCAGTGATAGTTTTTTACTCTGCAATACAAATTGATTTTTATTCACTGTATAGAAAGAAGATGATCACTGCATTTGACCTAAATAAAAGAAAAAGTTGGGACCTGGTACTTGTTTCCAAGAAAACACGATGAGCCAAGCCAAGCCATTTAGCAAAAGCCACCTTATTGTATAATTTTCTAAATGCATGAGCTTGTGAGCGTGCGCTAATGATGTGAAAATCCTACACAGTAAGGATGGGCTATGTAATTCAGAAGAATAGCCTTAGGCCTGTTAACTTATTGCAATCAGGACCTCCACTTTTAGGGTTGGCTGAATCTGTATATTCAATAATATTCTGACCTTGACACTTTGTTTGGATCTGTTTTTTCTCCTGGCTTTCTTCATGGGCTTTGTTTTTGGCCTGGCCATACCTGCATGAGACAGGACAAGTATGGAATTAATTAATATTAGACTGACATTGCTATATATTTTACTATAATAATTGCTACTTGCTATAAAGTTGTTACAAACAAACAAAGCAAGATACAAATAAGGCCACTGGTTATTATCAGGCTAACCATAAATAGTTAGCATACATACGCATTTTCAAATGATAACTTTTCCCTCTGTAGCTGCTTGTTTAGAATGTCTATTTCTCCCAATGCAAACTGCAATCTTTCACTCTCACTAGCAAGTTTCGCTTTTGTTCTCACATGTTCAAGTTTTTCTTCCTAAGAGTAATAATAAAAAATGCAATATACATTTTTAAATACATAAATACTGTTTGCATGTTGTTGGTTTCTTTTTTCATAAAAGTAATCATTCATTCACACGTTTGAAATGAAATAAGCACCCTGTCCCTAATAATTGCCCCTAGTCCAATAAGCACCCTCCCTTGAGCTAACAAAAGTAAACTATCACCTCACACACTGAAGACAATCTATACACTCTACATGACACCAATATTGACATTGGTATCATGATGTGAAATGTATGATTGTACAATAACCCTATTAACATCTATCCTAACTCTCCTGGATAGTCTGGAAGTCACCCAGCAGATACATTTACCATATCTCTTGGTCTCCTGTGCAGACCAGTGAATCTCTCAGTTACAAAATCTCAGTTACAAATGGATTTTTAAACGATTTTAATATCAATTATATTGAATAAACCCTGCTAATTAACAATTGTCTGAAAAGCTGGGGACAGCTTTGATTGTAACAGGGGAGTGCGGGGCTGATATTTTAATAACCCCCTAGGGGATTATTAAAGTTCATAATCCCCTAGATAAATATTACTCAACAGTAATATTCCCCTCGCACACACCCACATGCCTTCCATTTCAGTGTTCCTGGCCAGCAACTCTTTGTCATCCATGACTATGATATTCCTCTTCGACACTTTCTTCTTCTTTGCTTTTATAAGTCTCTTTTTCCAAACTGCCAATTGAGACTTCTTGATGCTCATCCGAATGGTCAAAGCTGAACAACCCTTCTGCCGCCTCCTCAACATTAAACTGAGCCTTTTTGTGGGCCACTCGCTGATTGTTTGAAGATATAAATTTCTCTAACTCATTGCCCTGATTTGATGAGCCATTAAAGCTACTTTGTGTGAGGAAAGGTTCTTCCTCAGAGCCCTCATTTCTGCCATCCTTGCAGTACAGTGTGAAAAAATGAAGTAGTTGTAAATGTCCAAATCCCAGAGCTATTTTCCCAATCTTAAAATGTATTGTTAGTAGAGCTTCTTTAGTATGCATATGGTGTTTTGGTTGGTAAACCAAAAGCAAAAAAATAATGTCTATAGTGTCCCAACCAGAGATCTATTGGTTATTGAGACAACAGGATTTTGTTTTACGGTGAGCAAATTTGAATAACAAAACAAATTGCTCATCAATGTTTGTAAACAGTGAATCCAGCTATTAAAATGCTGTTTTACAATGCTAAACCCCACTGCGTTTTTTCGCAACTATTGTTGTATTGTCAAGTGTATGCACAGGAAACTATTTGTTTGTTTGTTTTGTCAGTGTACCTGTGTCAAAACAATGAACAAAATCATGTCACGGTTGATACCTTGCCCATGTGATAGCTCGCCCATGTGAAAAATAAGCCAGTTATTTTGAGGCACCTTGTGGATATGTGATTTGTACACCGAGGGCTGTGTCCTCAGTGAATAAATCACATATCCCCTTGTTGCCTCAAAATAACCCTTACTTATTTACAATATTGTTTGGGGTTGAGAAGAGGTAAAATTGGCAATCTCCCAGAGTTTGTTTTTTTTTTCAGGTTAGCATCTCTATGGCAATAAAAACAAGTTTGAACAGTCGTACATGTATGCCATAGGTTTGCCCAGTGGTATAGCATGTTGGTGATAAAATAAACAATGTTCCACTGAATTGAGGCTACAAATGTTAAATGATAAAATTATAAAATAAATGCACAACCTCAAGTTCCCTGACTAACTTCTCATACTCTTCACGTGATACTCGATCATCTGTCCTTGACATCTGAGGCAAATATTATATATAAAAAAGTACACATAAGAAAATTAACTAATCATGGGTACAAAATTCTTTGAAACAAAAATTCAGTTCAAATGATTCTTAGAATTTCTACCCAAATAAAAGAAAGATACCAAATATCTGTTTAATATAACTTTAGGCTTCATATACTTATTGGATGTTCCATACCTGCCAACCCCCAGAGTACAAAAACCTGGAGACGTTTAGAAATCTTTGCGTTGTGAGAATGTCATTAAAGACAATGTCCACGAATAACCTCCGAAAATCACCCAAAAGGCATTCTGAGAGACCGGGATATTTAATGAAAAACTTGGAGACTGGGAGACGCCGGGCTTAGACGAGTATTCTGTTTTCGCGAACACAAAAGAGCGGTATAGCAGTATGGCCGAGTAGAAAAGAAGGCGAGCCAAGAAAAAAACCGTCTGCAGACTCTTTTTAACTTTCCGAAACACCTCTGTCAGCCCAACAATGGAGTACCTGATTGGTCAATATATGCCCGATAACAGATAGTTGACAGAAGGGTAAATAAAGTGTCATAAGTTTTGCGCGAAGCATAACAAACAAGCGATGCAAGTCATGTAATGGCAGATCATTGTTGAAGCTTAAACTGTTGAAAATCAGTTCTTTCGAGGCTGAACAAAAAGAAGCTGTTGTCAGTGTCCTTAATACAGACGCTTGACTTTCTGGTTCTGCAGTAGGAGTCTTGGTGGACTTAAGTTTTTTCTCCGGATGTTGAAGATTTCAATTTACGCTTCCAGTGTTGTTGAGCCTCGCAGTCATCAAAGGTTTCTTCAACATTGGCTACGACAGGATTTAGCCTTTAAGAAACGGGGTAGCTCAACGGCATTCCAAATTTTTAACGCACACTTCGCACATACTGTCTCTGGTGGAATAACTTGGATGGTTGGAAACAGGATTGGAAGATCTTTGGATAAAAGTTTGTCCAATGTGTTGAATTCTGTGACCTTTTTTATGCTTTCAATGATCACCTACAAAGTCAACAGCAATCTCCAGAGCACGACGCGTTTTCGGTTCAACTATGGAAGCAAGCTTCTTAAGCTCTGCTTGCGAAATTCGCCTGATAAAAGCGTTTGGTATTTCGTAAATGTAACGCAAGAGTTTTGAGCAACGGTTCGTGATGCTCCCGCAAGAATAATTGATTTCAATTAGTTAATTAGATTATTTTGACAAGTGTGAATGTCCCCAAAAAATGAGAAGAGTCTGCAGTCTGTTTTTCTTCTCGTGTGTGCCACACCCATGTCTCGTCCCATTCCCCTTTAGGCTTCCTTGCTGAAATTTTGAGAAAAAACAGACCGCTAGCAGTCTAATGCAGTACATGGAAAGAGAACACACTAAACGTACGCTAATAACTAGATTTTATACAAATTTCTTTACTTGCTATAGTGGCATCAATACTCAAGGTAGTCAGGAATTTATTCCAAACTTTTTATTCGCATGTTAGTTCAAAATTATATGGTTTAGATATTGAATGATTGTATGTGCATAACCTAAAAACCATTTGTTGTCCTTTACCCGGCGATCACCTCTTTCTCAGCCAGCAAATTTCCCCGGCAGTGGTTGTCTGAGTGGTCTTAATTTTGCAATACGGACTGCTTAATGGACTCCTTACTGACCTAGGTTGTTTGAGCCATATTCATATTCATGATACAATAGTTTACCATAGCATCAGTATGACCTACTAAAAACACCCTTGAAAATGATAACAATGTGTTCACCTATGATTGGGCCGGATTTTTTTCATTTTTATTGCAATTTACGGCATTAAGAAAAAAAGAATACAAAACAAATGTGAAAAGCCGTTGGAGACACGCAAAAGAGCCATAGACCCCATACGAGATGAACCACCACAAATCAAAGCAAAAATCACATATCAAAATCGAATAATCTAGTTCAGAGATTGATACTATTTTATGATGATAAAGACTTTCATGATTGTTCACAAATCGCATTTTCAACGTCTGACCCTGAATAAATAGAATGCACTTGACTTTAACGAGAAATGCTTGACGAAAACAATAGTGGTACAGAGTGGCAGGGTACTCCACTTATTTAGATGCTCAGAGCACCCAAAGCTTTATCCTGCTCAAGTTCATGATAAGTGTATTTGGAAGCGGCTCAGTTTTTCTTACCTGGGCTTTCATTCTGGCCATAGCTGTGTGCTGAAACCGTATTACGTCCTGAAGTTGTTTGTTTACAATCGTAAAAGAAGGTTCTGATTCATCCAACATTTTCTCCATTTTGTAATTTGAGCGCCTTCGCTCACTACTCGATCCAGCCTTTCTCGGGCATTTGTCATTCGTTCCCAGTTTTTTTTGCTGTTTCCGCGCGCAAGTTAAGAATACTGGACGCGGGAGCTGATCCGGTCCACATCCACTATATTCTTAATATGAAAAGAGGTTCCCTTCATACAAGAAGTTTTCGGTCCATATTAATTGTTTCCTTTTCGTAGACACTCTTATTCTTCGGCCATTTCAACTTGAGTAAAAATAACACACAAAGTGCGGTTATAAACATAACGAGACAACGCATGTTGCAAAAACTTTCATTTATGAACTTAACGTTTCGTATGCTCTAGCATACATCTTCAGAAGTAACGGCTACCAAAATTTCAATTAAATTTAAACACGAAGGCTAATACCAAATAAGGAAAGTAATGACAATGAAAAAGTAAATGAAAATAAACAGACCTATTTAAATCTGCAGGAAAAATATGAATGGCTAGTAGAGAAGAAGTTTCTCACTGCCAACATTTTTATTGAGCGCTGGTTTTGAATCGCGAATCAACAAAGTTTCCTTAATTTTACAGTGTATATCAGATTGTCCAGTGGCTAAAACGTCAAAGTGATCCCATTTAATCTTGTGGCCTGTTTGGGTCATGTGATCAGCAATGGCAGAAGAATGGCTGTTACTCGTCAGCGCCTTGAAATGTTCCGTTTTCCTGTCATGTAAACGACGTTTTGTTTTCCCAATGTAGCAATCTTCACAGTCCCAGCAGCTAGCCCTATAAACTACTACTTAAGGGAGCGCCTGAGCCTGTCTTTATAGGGGAAAAAAAGACTTAATTCGGTGAGTGTTTCTGAAAATAATCTTAGAACTTGGAAATACATGATTTAAGCTGTTGAGTAACAATTTTACTTTGTGTTGTCTCGTTATGTTTATAACCGCAATTTGTGTGTTTTTTTTGTTTCCTTTTATTATGTTAATTTATTATTTTATTTCACCATATGTTTATCTGTAATTTGCACTGTCAACTAGTTATTTCCAGTAATATGCTGCATAAAAACACGTCCAAATGTAAAATTCCCATTGTATCTGAAAAAGGCTGGTTTGGCCAGTCCAAATATAGTACACCTTCAAAACATTCTACGTTGTGTCGGTTTCTGCCTTCATATTCTACGTTTTGGAGACGCGCACGCCAACCGGAAGTGAGATATTTTCACTTTTAATTTACCTTGCCCTGACACAACCACATTCACATTGCTAAGTGTCTTTTCTCTATTAGAGATCAGTAGTATAAAATCCTGGGCGACAATATTTAATAAAGGTCCTAGCATGCGAAATGTTCTTTTCCACTTGCCTTCCGCGTCTCAACGCGCGTGCTTTAGCATATAAATGGGTGTGGGTGGGGGAGGCTACACAGGTTACGCGTGCTTAAGCTCCCTAACCATTACGGAGGCGGCATCGCAGAGTGGTTAGAGCGTGGAATTTGAAAACCGTAGGTCGTGGGTTCAAATCCCGTTCTGACCGCTAGTCGATGTTGTTCTCGGAAACCGCGAGTTCAACTTCTCGGCCACGCTTGTAAATAGCAATGGTGTGCCGCGTAGCACTATGAACACAAATAATGGAACAGAGAATTAACTCTGAA
>CM042747.1:23371828-23392338 GCA_022496165.2 Catalaphyllia jardinei
ACAACAGATGTCGAATATTATCATTGTCATCTTTATAATTATCAAGCAGTTTAAGGCCTGGGTCAGGAATGTAAAGAAGAAATATATGGTTGAACAGCTGTATCTCTTGTTATATTTGTTTAACCGAGCTAAACTTTTTTCTGATTATAAAACTCGACATCCTGCTTTGTTAAAACATATTATTTTGACCACGTGACATGTCACGTGATCGTTTTGTTAAATTTTTGGTAAATTGACGAAGTGGTTGGCGAATTTTCGGTCTGTTGATCAATAAATGAGCGTTTTTGATGTAAATTGAAATTATCTGCCCTGTTACGTTTGGAATGATCTTCCTTGATTTTCGTTTTTAGAAGATATAAATGTTCAAAGGCCAAATTTTGTTGAAAAGACGACCTTTCACCCTATAAAATTTTTCCGTGTAAAGACGGACGGTCATTCCAAACGTGAGAGGGTGAAAATAATTGACCTGCATCAAAAACGCATTTTCGCGAGATGATACTAAAAACCGCCACCAATTCCTCAAATAACGGCTATTTTCCTAAACGTCACGTGACATGTCGCGTGACCTGTCAGAAGTACCAATTCTACTTTAAAATGTTTAGGACGTTAAAACCTAACTGCTAAATGTGTGCTAAATCTGGTTCCATTGCCATTTATACCTTTAGAAATATAACTAATAAATTATTTTTACCGTTGGAAGCCGTTGACCCAGGCCTTATACCACTTGAGAATATGAAACTAGCGTGGCCGACGTTCGATAATTCGAACCTAATCATTTGTATAATAATCAAAGTGCACCATGAGCAATCCTGATGACTAATAGCTGTTTTTTTTAAAACACATCAATGTTTTAAGAGGATCGAAAGGCCCTTTTGACCTGTCTCGTGTCACTTCAGTGTTTACATCCCAGAGAAATCCACTGCTAAACCAACCAAGTGTAAAAATGCAAGCGTAATGCTAGATAAAGTTAAGAGCAGCGCATTTTCACTTCCTTGAATTTTTTTTAGGAATACAATTCTATCAGACTCGATCTAACACGATCTAACTCTTAGTGACAAATAATTCTTGTAACTTATACCTGTTTGCTTATTCTCGGAAAGTGCCTTTTATGTGATAGCTTTTGATCGGTCATCAGTTGTGATCTCTTGATTTTTCTGATGTTAGGGTTTGCATTTAGTTTTTTGGGACTTCAGTATTTACGATCCTTTATTAGAAGTTAGAATTATTAGAATTCCATCTCAGGAACGTTCAGCGGCTTTTTGTCGAAGCCAACTTAAAGCGTTAGTCTTGTGTTACTTGCTTTATTTCATGGCAAGAAATGGTGCTGATACCAGAGGAATAGAAAACGAGGTAGGGAGAATCATTTCCGGGCAGTTATCATAATCTCTCAGTTCTCGGGGTAGTACACTAGTAGCGGAACGCTCGTGCTTAAAATAAAATGTAAAGTAAACAGAATACTTCCAGTAAACACTCATGGTATCATTCCGAATTAATTCTATCTGGCCTGATGCCTTGATCCGATCATTTTTCTATACAGTGAGATATTGATCATAATGTTAACAACTAATTTTGTGAATTTATACCTGTTAGTTTTTCCGCAGAAAATACTCATTTAAAATAGTTGTTAGTTTTTAATCTGCTCGTTCTGATCTACGTAAAATCTCTGCTAATTAAGATCAGATATCAAAACACCATCCCAGTCATGATCTCTTTTGTTTAAACTTTATGAATTATTAATGAGTTTGGGAACTGACATATTCATACTCCGGCTTTAAGATCGGCACACTTGCACGACGGGACTAGTCCGCGCGACTAGTCCTTGCAACTAGTCCCCTGAAGAGTTTATACGAAGGGACTGGTCGCAGGGACTAGTCCCACGAACAGTTCACGCGAAGCGTTTTGTGCAACAAGTTGCAGGGACTTGTCCCAAAAGTTCAAACTGGTTTGAATTTGTGGGACTAGTCTCAGGGACTAAAATTGGTCTCTGCGACCAGATTTTGAAGCAAAAATGGCCAGTTCACACGATGCGACTAGTCGCAGGGACCTGTGGCAGGGACTAGTAGAAGGGACCAGTCCCATCGTGTGTGCTGACCTTTACTTTCGCTCGGGATAATGACGCCGTTTAGGTCTCTAGCAATAGAGTATGCTTAATTATACGAGAAACAAATAATATCACTGTTAAGTAAAATATTAGAAGCCAAAAAAGCGGATTTTGCTTACCTAAACACGCATTTTCATCCATGACTAAGAGTAACTTGAGGTTATGCATTACCTTTCTACTTAATTACATTCCCGTTCTTGTATTTCTTTATGTCATTAAAGTTCTCTTGTTCGTAAAGTTACATTTCAATTTTATTTAACATAGCACTGATGATGCGCAAGGAATACATTGTAAAGAGAGCCCTTTTGTTTACAAGTCTTCATGACAGTCTGCACGCTATTTAACAAAAAGATTCCAAGTTGCCGAGCGTCTGTCCTCCAATACGGTAGATCATAAGAAAGAACCAAACAAAATTGGAGAATAATTCCACACATGTGTAATGTTATGTCGCGAGTGAGAGGACAAACACACGTGTCCTCTTTTCATTGCTTTTTGCGGTGGGCTCGGAGATCAGCAGGCTAACGGTGCCAATGGCATCCGCTATCAGTCCATTTATGAGCTCACTGAACCCTCCCAGCCCATGGGAAGTTATGAAGTAAGTGACGAAGATAGACCACAACACCGGGATCTACGTCCTTTACGTTTTTCTTTTCTTTTTACAGCTTTATTGACCATTCCACACGTTACATACAACAAGATAAATAACCGAGAAGAAATGAAATATACGCAGTGATATGAAGTGATAAAGTCAAAAGGGCAGGAGCGAACGGGACGCGAGGACCCATGCGAGGCACCGGCCATGAAAAAAAAATTAAGATACAGATAATAATTAAAAACACGGTTAAATTTAAAAGACGCTGAAAACTAGGGATGACAGGGGCAGGATCGTACAATTGACCAGGTACAGGGATAGTATATGTCAAAGTGTTCGTGCAGAATGTGAAACATATGCTTAGTAACAAAGTTGCGGAATGAAGCAGTGGTTGAAAAACTGGTAGAGGGTGGAAATTTACAAATATAGTTCCAGAGCTTAGCAATACGATTAAAGTAGGAGGCGTGGAAGGTGCTAAATTTTACATACAGGAGTTTTAAGGTTATAAGAATTACTTAGTCTGGTTCGGCCTTGAGAAACAAAAGAGACAAAATCAGAAACATTAAGATCAGTAAAACCATTCAGACATCTGTAAAAGAAAACAAGATCTTTGAGTTCGCGGTCAATTGTCAGAGGAAGAAGTTTTAAAGTTAAAAGTCTGTCTCTGTAAGACATCACGCCTACACGTTGTTTGAGGATCCACCTTTGTCGCCCTCCTTTGAACCCTTTCAATTTGAGTTTTTAATGCTCTCTTGTCCGGGGATCAGACTTGGGTCGCGTAGGATAACTGTGACTTTACAAGTATAAGATAAAGTGAGCGTCTAGCAGTGACATCATTTAATAGTGGGCACGTGGAGACATAGTTTAAAGACGTTCGCGCTAATTGTTTCTGCACCATCGAATTCCGTTTTTATTAGCTCTTTGTGCATCTGTGCGGCGGTTTCAAATGCCCCTTAAAGGGTTAAATTTTCTGAAAACGTTAGTAATACTTGGAATTATTTACGCAACAGACCCACTTCTACAAAATATGACTAAGATCGTGTGCCTCCGTTGACTCACCTTCGATATTTTTAACTATAAACCCCTGTAGACCGGGCTCAATTATATGGGGCAATTTTCGAAATCAGACAGTTTAACACACGCTTTTTTTCTGAAACGAAGACGGTGACCCCCAATTTGTTTTGCATTTCTGGCACAAGTAACTCATTATCTGCCTGCAGTAAAAATTTAAAAAAATTCTATCGACTGGAAAATTTCGCGCGAACGTCCTTAATAGTGGGCACGTGCGTTTTCAAAGTCCCACAGAGTTATATGTGAGCAAGGTTCGTGAGACGGGACCTACGGTTTATCGTCCTTATCCTAGAAAGTCTAATCATTTGCAGACGTCATTACAAAGACAGCACTTTCTCCTCAGTTATTTTAAGACCCTGAGTATTGGTCCGGCCGGGATTCTAACTCACGACCTCCCGCTCAGCAGACTGGCGCTCTCCAGACTGAGCTAACAAATTCCTGTTTCTGATGTGAAGCGTATATGAATTATTCCATATTTGAGCTGCGGTTATGGATGCAAGTGAAGAATGATCATCGCAGTAAATTTTCCAATTTAAGCAACTGGAAAGAAGAAGCCTGAAAAAAAAAAAATCAGGGCTTCAACGGGATTCGAACCCATGACCCCCGCGATACCGGTGCGAAGCTCTACCAACTGAGCTATGAAGCCAATAAATTGACCTTGCTCCCAATGTGTGGCTTCATAGTTCAGTTGGTAGAGCATCGCACCGGTATCGCGGAGGTCATGGGTTCGAATCCCGTTAAAGCCCTGATTTTTTTCAGGCTCCCTCTTTCCAGTTGCTTAAATTGGAACAATTACTGCGATGTCGTGCCGCGTGCATGTCCGGTCAAAGCAGGAGTGCGCCTGAGAGTGTGTAGGTGCAGGGAGGAGACAGAGTTCTTGTTTCTATGATATCACCGTAAGGAAAGAGACTTCGAGACATGAAGGGTCTACCCATTTCGTAGTAAGATGAAACTGGAATGACGAATTTTATCTCGTTAAATGAACAAATGTTTTGTTACAAATTTCCTTTTATTTCAGGAAGATTAACTTTTGCCACCCCTCCCCCCTCCCGAAAGTAACGCCACCAAAGGCTGCTAACCGGCCATTTTACATACCTGGTCTATGACTGCAAGCGAGGCTAGAGGTGATCTTGCTTTGATACAGACCTCTCTGATTTTCTTTTCATGTAAATGCCCACCTAGTTAGCATAAGAACAACTTGACTTACGCGGCAAAAATATCTGCCTTTAGTAAATTCTCAGCTCTGACTATTGCATTTCTAGCTTTTTGATTGATTAAAAAATCCGACTATGAGCCATTATAGTTCACCACTAAATTTTCTCCGATTCTTATTGGTTTAAACTGATCACGTGACACGATAGTGTTCATCCGCGGAGGGCCACTATCAGCCCATAGTGCCCGTCCGAGGAAAATACCCGGATGGATAGTAGTCGTCCGCCGGAAATACCCGGATGGATAGTGGTCGTCCGCCGGAGATTTTGTTGTAAACAAGCGGGTTTCGTCGAAAATAAACAACTGAAATTGTATTAAGGGCTTTTGTCTGTTTTATTTTTCAAATTTTATATCTGGCTTTCACGGCTTTCGTATCGAAATCTTGAAAATAATTCAAATGGTCTAATTGATTTTTGAACTAGCGTGCGGAAGAAAATTTGGTGGTGATCAATAAAGACAATAGAGTGTTTATGTTCTTAAAACTTAGCATATTTGCCCTCGAAGCTGCGCTTCTCGGGCAAATATTTGTTTTAAGAACATCAAATTTCCGCGGGGCAACTATCAGCCGATAGTTCCTCGACAGAACACTCTATTGTTTAAATAGTCGGAGTTTGCGTCATATGGAAAATAGTGCGCCAAGTTTAAAATTTTTCGCTTTGTAAAATTGTGGAAAAATCGGCGGCAAAACCCGGTTTGAGAATTTACTAAAACAATTATTCCATTCGCCCTTGTTGGATATGATTATAACCAACTTGGGCCACGCGCTCGTTGGTTATTTTATCACTTCATATCCGACCCGGGCTCATGGAATAATTGTTATGTATCAAAACAAGGTCACCTCTAGCCTCGCAGCCTTTCAGAGGCCAGGTCACTGAGTAGACAACTGTAAAATAGTTCAATTTGGAATTAATTTGCACGAGTGAGTTTTTAAAAGGCTGAAAGCTTTTCACGTATATTATTACGAAAGTAACGAGTCGAGCTGAAATATATATTATTTAGCATAAGGACTGCCGAGACTGAAGGGTCTACAACAGGAGAGAAGGAGGCTTAACATTGGATTTAGACGGTACATTATGAAAACTCTCAAGTTTAAGGAAACTTCAAACAAAAAATAGTATTTATTTAACAAGTCCATTATTCACTTAAGATCACGAACAGGAGTCTATATTAAACAGTCTATGGTCTAAAGGTTAGCGCCGAGTGAAGGTCCTCGGGCAAATTCCAAGAACACGGTCTAACAATATGGCGGCCAGGAATAAGTACGAGTGGATGACAAATCACAGCATTTCATAGTCGAACTTTCAAGTAATATTCTATTCTCAAGGATGTCTACATCTTTGGGAAGATTCCACTGTAAATGAACATTTGCAAAACAAAGTCACGCGACACTGTACTGAGTTGAATAGTTGCAACTTATTTTACACCATATTTATTTACAAAAATTTCTAATCCTAAAAAAAAAAGAAAAAAACAATGTACTGCGCGCATTTTTCTCCAGGCAACAAGTATCTATTACTTTGGTAGTATTTTTCATTTGCATAAGACTATAGTTGTTGTCAATTTTTTGGCACAAGTTCAACAGTGTTGTGGCCAACGGTGGCCCAATAGGAAGACTCAGAGAGAACGAGAAGATATTAAGAAGCCAACAAGCGTAAATAATCATCGAGGAGAACTTCACATCATAATGACTTTGTTTATCAACAAAAATCTCTTCCGCCACACGTCCTTGGATAATCAAGAAAACAGCAATGCTGATTAAACATTTCTCTTGGCTAAAATGTGACCATCGCTAAGGTAAACGACATTAAGGTGAGCTGAAGTTCTCAACGCCAAACGTCGATGCACGGCTCAGAATCCTAATAAAATAAACTGATTTGTTTTAATTGTCAAAATGTTTCCTAATAAACCATGCTTCATGCTCTATGTCATTTAAGATATATTAAAATTTCCATTCAACTCCTGGTTATGTTACTACGCTGTACTTTCCTCCCGGTCTATCACTCTCCGCATGGCGGGGGTTGGCTTCGTTCATCTGTTTGCTACGCCTGCCTCCTCTCTACAATTCCCAAATCTTTTATATGTATTTCACTCCACTGATCTGTAGAAGCTATAATCGATAATTTTATGTACACTTTAAGATGATTTCTATTGCCGGTATTTACAGCCCGGATGTGTTCTCAACAGACGACGACGACTTGACAATCTTGTAAGTAATCAAGTACTCTGGATAAGCCTGTAAACAAAAACCAAATAACAAACATTTTGTCACGAATAGAGACAAAGAAAAAGAATACAAAGTTCAAGGTTAAATTCATTGATTAAATGGCTCAATAAGTCCTAATCCACATGTATACGTGTATAAATTTACCGTAGTCTATTGTGAATCCGTGAATTTGATTGGCTAAATTACCGTTTTCTATCTGCTTACCAAGTCTCCATCTTGTTTTAACAGAAAAAGAAACAAACTACATGCACTTGAGGCTGTCCTGTTGTTTTCATGGCGTTTTCGTAACGTCAATGAAACGTTCCAAAACGAAACAAAATGCTAAGGTTTGGGGTTGCACATGGGTTAAACTGAAGCATCAGCGACCAACTTGCGGCTCAACATGTTCAGTTATACGACTTAGATTAGAGTAAAAGTGAAACGTGAACACGTTTGACAAACACATAAAATGAACACATCAAAGGCATATACTATAATTTCAAAGGAGTGGTGGCTCACCTGCTCTCCCCTGTACACCACATATTCAGCAAATGAGAGCCCTTCTGAGCTGGGACGACCGATAACAGAGTGGTGGCCCGGAGGTGAATGTGCCATCTTGACCGCGGAGAACTGGTAAAAGGGTTTACCAAGGGCTACACGACATAACAGCAGTTGCCTGGGAATTCAAATAAATACGACTCGTTAGTTCTACGCCGTAGATTCTCTCCAGTCTTTCGACCGTTGGTTTGATAATTTGTGTACTTGTTGCCGAGAAAAATGGCTTATGAGAGTTGGCTTGTCACACAATCTTGCGTGACAAGCACAAAAAGCATCTTTCTAGTGATTCAATCGGGTGAATCACGCAAGAGACCACGAAGAGAGTGAAACAGATGTGATCAGCAGTTACCTTTCGCACAGGTAGCAAGACTTGTCTTTGTGCAGCGCACAGCCAGATCCTCCACCAATGCCGTATACATACTGGTTGCTCTTGGACGAGTTTTCCGCAAAGTAAATCCCTGTGCAGATGTAAGCGTTAGTTTGTTTGGTGAAGGGGGATATAGTGTCCTACACTTTAAGCTATAGAGCATAACTGCGTGGGCAAAAACCACGAACGAACCTGCCATAATCAACTGCTCCAGGTCAGATGCGGATAATTCATCAAGTAAAGTAAATCAAAACCGTGAAGGAGGTTTGGATACCCGGTCTTAATTAGCATAGTTTTTGACGATTTACTCCCTAGTTTTTGTTTCAATATGAAAGATGCATCAAGCACTCGAGACAGTGTTTCATCGGCTATCCAAACAACTCGAATGTCGTCAAAAATACTCCGCTGCGCGTCGTATTTTCTCTTCTCGGTGCTTAGACATCTGATGAAACACTGTCTCTCGTGTTCGATATATTAAATAAAAGCTGTTTTTCCTACTTGGCCATCCACTGATTGCTTTTGGTTTATTAAGTTATTCAACTGTTAGAGTGGCTCAGCTGGCTCGATGAAACACCCGTGCGCCAAGTTATGGCATCACTTACGCGACAAACAACATAAATGTCATGGTGATTTCGATTACATCATTTTCACATGTTTGTATAGCGATCTCTCATTGGTTTTTTAATCAACCTACGTCATCAGTTTGTTTATGATTAGCTTACTCCATCCTCACTTCATTTACTTGCACTTTATGAACGATAGCGGGTGATAGAAACAAAAACCTTACCAGCTCCAAACATGCCTCCGATATAAGCGTGGCGCTCGTCGAAACCTTTCTGTAAAATAGCGTGAATGAACGCTGAACCTGAATTAAAAATAAGAACTCTAGGATTATTTACCGTTATTATCCAACTGTACTTCGTAGAGTACAAATAACGCCCAAAACGAGTACAAATATCACGCGGTATTTGTACTGCAGAGGACCGGTCAGACCGGTTTCCTGCCGTTGACCAATGAGTTAGCTAGATTTCCCGCGCCAATTTCGTTCCGCTTCGCATACTTCTGTCACGCCTTCGCCCGTAAATAAATATTCGCGAAGTTCTCCCCCAAGGACATAACAATTTGGCGAGTTGGATAATAAATCTCTTATTAGACATTTTGTTGTGTAGTATCGCTGAGAAATTTTACTCGCTGTTTGCATTTTGACTCGCCCTACGGGCTCGCCAAAATACGGCACAACACGTAAAAATACTCAGCGATACTACACAACAAAACGTCTAATAAGATATATGTACTTAAGATGCTATTATGCGCTCAAACGCTGCTACCCATTTTAAAACATTGGGGAGATTTTGTAGTAGCTCAACGCGCGGGGATGTCTGGGATCGCTTGTGCCAGACTGTAAAAGTGGTGTCTGTTGGTGCACTGTACGTCTAGCGAACGATCCCATGGACGTTTGCGAAATCGAGATTTTCCAGCAGCGTCTGTGAGATATAGACAGGTTATGGTAACACACGAGTGCATTGCCCACCTAACAAGAATTACTCGAGCTGTAATAAATATTTAATATGTGATATGACCCAGTACAAACCTAGCAGGTTTAGGGTAAAGATAAGCCCTATTTCCTTGTTATCTACATTATAGGGTACAGGTAAGCCCTATTTCCTTGTTATCTAGACAATAGGCTTAATAGGGATGTTACTTCAACAATTTTACACAGTATTTAGTTCAAACAATAACCACACTTGATACACCACTGTGAATGGTCAACGAAGTCACCTATTAACGTCAATTCACCCAAACCCCAGCTTAGTTAAAAAAAGCCACTAAATTGAGGTCGGTTTAGGAAAAAAGGTACTGAAATGTATAATCGTTTAAAATACACACCATGAAATAGCATTCTCTCGTTGCTGTGGTTATGATTCGCTTCAGCAACCTGCAATGAGTCAATGAGTAACTCAGGAACAACTCTCAACAAACTAGCTCGATTTATAGAATAACATTCATTCATCAAACGGTTTTCCTACATTGATTTTTATAGACTGACTACTTCGGGAAAATATTCTCACCTCCCTTCTTCGGTACACGTATTTATCCCATAATCTTTTGTTGATAACTCTCTGAATCTAAAAGAGAAACGTAAACATACTTAGTCCTGCTGAAGAAACAAGAACTGCCATTTGCACTGCGTTTTCCCTCTCGAGTAAAATCTTGTGTTTAAAAATGAGGTTTTCACTGAGTCTCTACATGAAATTATAAACAATTATCGAATGAGATTTTTTGTGATATCCAGAATAATCAAGGTCGAGGTAAGGGTTATCGGCCGAAGCCGAAGACTGAGGCTGATAACCCTTACCGAGACTTTGATTATTCTGGATATCACAAAAACCAAATCTAATAATTGTTTTATTATACAATAAACGAAAAAAAAAATTGAAGTCATGTTTGTGGTTCTTCACTGACGGCAAGCAACACAAAGCGCGCAAACTTGACATGATCATGCACTGCGGTCATACATGACATGATAACCCGTGACCCGTGACCTTGACATGATTATTGTATAATCTGCAGTTATGACGTCACGGGCGCTGATTTCGAAAATTCACTGTACGCTTTCGGCCAATCAGAAAAGAGTTAGAGAGTTCAATGTATAATAATTACAGTAATATGCGACTGTGTAAACCGAAGCCAACAGCTACTGCTTTCCCGTAACACACGAAGAAACTGTTATCGTTTGGGGGAGCCTTAACAGTTTACGAAACTTGTTGCTAGACTCTCTCAAAGTTAAAGTTCTCAGTCTTCTTAGAAGTCTTTGCAAATAGTAGTGGAATCAATAGAACGATTCACAGGCTTAAACACTCTACATTCACGTCTTCAAGACGCTCTCTCAAAAACTATCGCGTCACTTTAATTGTTGATTATACCTTACCCTGAGAATATTGTAAGAATCAAAGTTTCCTCCAGACAGCCCACCATCCTTCTTGTGTTTCACAACAGTGCTTTGCATCTGCAGGTAAGAAAAAATAACCCTGCATAACTACCAGGAAACACTTCCACAAGCATTGAATAAACAAGGCGCAAAAAGCACCCGAATACAATACGCGTTATGGTTACTCATAACGGTCGTAAATATCAAAATAAACCAACAATTTGCAACATGTTCAGTCGTCGGTGACAAGCGCCGGGTAACCAACGTAACCAATCCGCTTTGGATTTGCATCTGATTTTCTAAACAAGTTGCGCGATGTTTTTAAAGTAATCACACAAGGTGGTAAAGCAAAACCACGGCCATTCCAGATTACTTCCTGCACTCAACTGAAAACCGCTCAATCATATGAGTTCTTGATTACCTCTTCTGCTACGGAAATGTAGTCTTTATCATCCACGGACAAGTCATGGACAACTGTTCCCTGCTGATTAGAGAAGGTGAAGGGACCACCACCTGAAACAACAGAGTACAATGTGAGAAAACTATGGTTTACTCCTACACTATCCTACTCGTTTCTTTGTCTCTGTTAACCCTAGCCAACACGACAGAGCAACTAACCCAGTTCTGGTAAGCCAGATAGTTTTTCCTTCACTGCCTTCAGGATTTTATGCCGATGTCCAAAAGCGTGGATTCCAATCTCTTTCAGCTCCTCGTGGCCCATGTCAACCAGCACATCCCAGGAGATCTGGGTATCAAAATGTTACAAACTATCAGAGCTGTAGCTAACGCTAAGCCACTAGTGATACTTGGGTAATTTCCCGAGTTTCTCAGCGTGCGTCCCCGAAAAACACGTGTGTTGGCAAAACGTGATGCGAACGTCAGATTTAGAGCAGTCAGAGTTGTCTTGCTAGTCTGTTCTGCAATGGAGCATTTGCCTTAGATTGCTTTAGATTTAGACCAGTCCATTACCCTCGTCGCTGGACAAAGGTAATTCGTAGCTCGATTTCGTTCTGTTTTCATTGTGCCTTCTTAAGATTTTCGTGTATTATTGTCAGAACAAGCTGACTCGAATACGGTTCGTTTTCTCATCGCTTTCCTTGTCATGTATTACTTCCTAGTTTTACGCTTCTTTCTGTAACCTGCTGAGGATATTAAAAGGAAGTTGCAATTCTGCCAGCAGTGTGATCGTGAATTGTTTGGATCGAATCTGGATCTATTTATCGTGCGAAAGGTCGCCGGTAACAAGAGCGGACAGTACATTGGTATTAAAAAGCGAGTCCAACTTAAGCCTCTTAAGCCAGACTGGCTCGTACATGTAATTGTCAGCTGCTTGGAGTATTGCTACCCCCTGTAGCAATATAAAAATAAAATTTTAAAACATTCTAAACCGCTTTACAATGTAAGATTAAGAATACAGTAAAAACATAAGAAAAATGTGCCCAAAACAATACAGTTTGGGGATTTTGTATTTGTATTTTTTATTTCTCCACTTCAGGACATGAATACAATATTGTTATCAAACAAGGTAGAGTAAAAAAGAAGTGGAAAAATCTAGTAAACTAAAATTGCAGGTTACTCCCCTATTTTATCAGGATGTTCTAACAATTTGGTGGAGAGTAAAGTGTGTTGCATCACAAGAGAGTGACCCCAGCCAGTGATTGAACCTGGGGCCCCTTTCTCAAAAGTCCCGGAAACTTTTCGGGCCCGTAAAGCCATAGCAAAATCCCGAACCTTACGATTATAGAGCTGTTTTATTTAAATATTACTAATATGATACAAAGGTTCTCTTCACAAGAAGTTTCAGGTGTATACACTTCTCCGTTTTTAGTAGACCACGAGTAGTGCCTCTTTTGCTTAGTCCGTCGGGCGTGACGCGATAAAAACCCGCTAGAAAAAAATGTCCGCGCGAGATCCTGGGGGCGAGAGGCACTCGAAAGAAAACCGCGAAAAACAGGATTTCACGCGGCCATTGTTTTTCGCGGTTTTGTTACGCGTCACGCACGACGGACTAAGCGAAAGACGGACTAGTCGTAGTCTACGTTTTTAGAAACAGATAAACTACAAATGGCTTTACGGGCCCGAAAAGTTTCCAGGGCTTTTGAGAGACAGGCCCCTGGACCGCTTGATCCGAAGTCCAGCGCAATAACAATTAGGTCACCGCGCCTTCAACAGTACATTTTCACCCCCTAAATATGCACTCATTTGTACATTAAACCTCTAGAATACTATCCAGTCCCTGACCTGTTCCTTTTCAAATATATCCTTCAGATTATTGAGCTGCAAGCTGTCGAGGAACTCTCCCACGTCAATGTCCAAACCTGGGTGACCTTCAAGTTATCAGTAGAATTAGCATTAGAGAACCACAGGCTTATATATAACTCAAAATATACTCATATTCTTAAACTGTATAACACATTTTTAGAACTCAGATGCAAAAACAAAATCTTAATGTGGTTTGGTCCAAGAAAGAACTTGTTGTACTTGTTATTCCCGAAGCTCCCATGCTCTTTCTTAGGTGATAATGCAGTCGAAACAAACTTGAATCAGTTCAAAGTTTTCTTGAGTAGTTGGAAATTTTTCCATGCTTGTTCCGGGCTTATTATAGTCACCAGCTGAGTACTCGGGAAAACAGCCACAAGCAATTCAACTCGGAGCGACTTACACTTTTGTTTGGCAAGAGTGTGGAGGGTGGGTGTGTCTATTGCAAAGTTTCCTGCACTTGCCACCATGTGACAAATCAGCTTTTTTCGTTATTCTTCAATTAAAACTAAACATACTCGTGACTGTCCCTTACCTGGGACCATACACCTTGTCTCCCCAGAGCCCTGGGCTTCCGCTATAGATCTCTTATTAACGGCTCCATCCCCTGAGCCCGCAGGGCTGTTGGCCAGTAGACTCGCATTTGCTTGTGACAGTGGTGAACTGGAGCTGTTGTTTGCGGAAGAAGGTGACGCAGCACCGCTGGAGGGTGTGGCAGGTGTACTAGGTGGGTTGTTGGCTGTGTGGGCCAGCATGGCGTCACTCAAGAGACACTTCACATCCTCAGCCTATGAGTAAAAACAAACAAAAATACACAAATAAATTAATTAATCAATTTATAGTGTCAAATCTTTTTACCACTACTGTGCTCACTGGAACACTATAAAGAAATATTAAAACAAATATTGAAAATAAAACAAAAACTACTAAGAATCCCAACTGGTTGGAGGCTGACAGGCTAGGTATTTACACAACGCTGTCAAGGAGTTGAACTCGGGACTATTGAGGCCAAATACAGATAGTGGTTGGGTGAAGGATTTAAACCGGGGACCTCCAGATTTCAAATCCAGCGTCCTAAACCACTCTGACCATGAACCAACGTCCATACAACATTGGTATTAGGTCACGTGATTTCCTAATTGATGCGAAGAGGCCAGTCGAAGTAAGCGCTCCAACGTTAACAAACCACTCAGCCATGAACCGACATGCATAAGACATTGTTGTAAGGTTCTGTAACTTCAAGGTGGGGGCCCAGAGACCAGTCCAACTCAACTGCTAACTGAACTACTTCCTCGACTACTTACTGGATAGTTAACAGACAAATATAATGAAAAGTATAAGCATAGATGCACACTTTTCAGCAAGGCAATGACCTTTGGCAGACTTCGCCTGCAGGTGAATACTTAAGTAATCATTGTATTCCCATAGAGATACTGTGTTTAACTGCTGGATGCACTGCTAATTATAAATCACATATCATATCACAAACACTAGGTATGGTAAGGATACCAGATGAAGATATTAGATAAAAGGCCACAGCCATAATTGAAAGAAGAGCCTAATCGCCTGTAGACTGTTCACAGCCTCTCTATTCTTCAGTGCACACGAGAGAGAAAGTGAGCGAAGCTCAAAGCATGTAGCTCTATTTTTCTTGGTCCCCACCCTCTGCCCTGTTAAGTATCCCATTTCACGCTGATGTACAGTTCTCTCATGATTCTACACAAGTGTTAAGCGAGTGGAAAAAAATATGAGAAAATAGAGGGCTGTGAGCAGTCTAAATGACTTGATATTTATGGTATGTTTTGTGGTTTCTTACAGTAGCAAGATCCAGAGCAGTCTGTGATTCCTGATTTTTCATTGTAGGATCTGCACCATGAGCCAGCTAAGAAGAACAACAAAATGACTAGTGATCAACATCTAATTCATCCTCAAAAACAGCACCCGACGTGAGATATGCAGGTGGTAAGTATATCACACAGCCTTGAAGTCTTCAATATATACTCTAGCAGAGTTCCAGATAACTATTTGGGCAGGGTGTCAATAAGGAATTCCAGTGGGTTGATTATAATAGCTCCAATCAAACCATTATAAATTTTCTATTAATTTGTCAAGTCATGTTGCTGACCTTACCTGGGATTTTGACCTGAGATCCCTCACTTATCTAGAACACAGCTCTTGTGGCTAGATCTAGAACAAAATTTTAATGTCCATGCTCCATAGTCTAGGACGTGCTTTCCTTGCAACTGCCCCTGTGTCTGTATCTTAGCACAAGCACTTCTCTTCTAGGCTTATCCTTTTCATTTTGTTGAACAGTTTTAACATGAGCCTCGTAGCTCAGAAGATTGGGCGACCACTTCCAACGTCATCGATTTAAATAAATAAAATTAATAATAAAACCTTGTTGGATCATTGCAGCCCCTCCTGGATTTTCTGGATCTAGGATGCCAAACCATCGACTTCTCAATCATGTCAGATTTTTTTTAAGAGAGAGCATCAAGAAAACTTACCAGTAGAGCACATAGTTGAGTTCTTCCCTTCTGAGCGGCTTCATGTAGTGGTGTAAAGAGCCAACGGTCTGTTGCATTTACATCTGTATTGTGCTTTATCAGAAGAGATGCAATATCCACATGCTGGAATAACACAAAGTTCACAACTAGTTAGTATTTATACAAAAACCAAAGACAAAAACGTATTTTCACCAATTGCAAAAAAATAATCGTTTTTGAACCAAACAATATTTTACATTTAGGTTCAAGCATCCCAACAGAAAACTCTTCTGTTGCTTGGTTTGAACAGCACATTTCTACTTTACAGTCATCCAAAAACTAGGCTAACTTGATCAATTAAACCAGTTGATGATCAGCCACTAAAACATGGAAAACCGAATAAAATCAACCTGACCATGAACTTACCCCATACGAGGAAGCATTGTGTAAAGGTATCAGCCCTCCTTTGTCTTGCGCATTCACATCAGCTCCATTCTCCAACAGATGCTCAGCTACTTCAAAATGATTGTAACCAGCTGTACAAAATAATCATCAAGATACCTGTGTGTCCAGAACCTACTAATGGCCAAACAACATTTTCCAGCAATTATTGATGCATAAATATGGGTTATTGACTAAGTGTGACGTCAAGATGGCTGGATATTGGCCAAGTTCTTTTTTTGCGTGTTTATGGACCGAGACGAAGTTGAGGTCCATAAACTCGCAAAAAAAGAACGAGGCCAATATTCAGCTATCTTGACCGAACAAACTTGGTCAAAAAGGATTTATTATATGGTTTTCAAGGGAATTTTTCTTGCGGGATACAGTGGGTAGTCCTGAGCGGGCAAGATGGCTACATCTTGCCCGCTCACGGAGCTAGCCATATAATAAATGTACTTCTAGATCCTTTGTGACCTTCTTTGCGGCCCGTGTTCAACTTTTGCTTGACTGCTCAACAGCATGTAAATGAAATAACAACTTACTGGCACTGCAACTCTCAAAAAGTACCACACTTTAAAAATTGTCAAAGTACCTTAATAAAAAAGTAGAAAATCAACTATCTTCTGAGTGTGTATTCAGGGTACAATAGTAAAAGAAAAAACATAGGCCCGTAATGCATGCAAAGGAATAAAGAAACAGGGTAATTTGGTTTTATCAACTGAGTTGATAATGTGAATTGGCCACCGTAAAGAGATTTGGAAGCTGACATTTCAAGCACTAGCCCTTCGTCAGAGCAAATCGGCTAAGGGCTAGCGCTCGAAACGTCAGCTTCCGAATTTCTTTACGGTGGCCAATTCACATTATCAACTCAGTTGATAAAACCAAATTATCTTGTAATACTCCCACCGACGCAGCACCACAGTTTCTTTAGAAACTTACCCCCTTTACTCGAATAAAGAAACAGTCTGAACACTGTATGTAGGCCTTTGCAAACAGGGGATGTCTTGGATGTTTGCCAGAGTTGTGATATTATAACTCACCAGCAAGATGTAATGGAGTCGAGTTGCGTCCTTGTGTATCTCTACAGTTGATGTTTTCTGGTGTGGACAGCTTCATCACCTGCAGAAAGTAAATCAATGTCTCTTTAAATCTTGCAAATTACTTTAATAATGAATGTTCAGTTTTAATGAATGTTCAGTTTTACTGAACAAGTGCGATAGAATCTAAAACCTACCCTTGTTAAATTGCCTTTCTTTGCTGCATCAAGTAAAGCAGCATCACCTATCACAAAAAGAAACATTTCAAAATTATTAAAATAAGAAAATGGAAATTACTGAGTAATAACCTTGAGTTCTACATACTTTTGCATCAAATTATATTAATAGCATACTCAAAGAACTAACCTCTCAGTAAGTCTGCTACATCAGTGTCTCCTTCCTTCACAAGATCCAAGGGAGTTTGCCCATCACGAGTCTTTTTCAGAGGATCAGCTCCATGCTGCAGACAAAAGCACATCAAAATTTTAATGGCTTTGTACTGTGGAACTCAATTTTAAAAAAAGATACAAATCAAAGAGTCTCTTCTTGAACATTAACTTTCATACTGTAACATTGTAGTGTTTGCTTGCACTTCTGGTGCCATGACACTCACTGAGTAAATTGGTTTTTATTATATGGCAAAATCACCCCCTTTGCAGCAAAATATATCAAAATAGTAATACTGCTTGAATTTATGATCTAACCTACTGATGTTTCTCTATGGAAAACAAAAAATGTACATGACAAGGCTTGTACATGTTGTGGTTTGTTTTTTTTGGTTTAAACTTTAATTTTTTTTAAACCAGTTTAAATTTTTCAAACTGAGTTGAAATTTTCAAACCAGTTTTTTTGTCAACTATCTATAAAAAAGGGAAAATATCTCTTTACATTCCTCTATCCTATTCTTTCCTATTCTTGCTGAGCTCCTCCTCAACCCAAAAT
This sequence comes from Catalaphyllia jardinei, assembly GCA_022496165.2. Lineage (NCBI taxonomy): Eukaryota > Metazoa > Cnidaria > Anthozoa > Scleractinia > Caryophylliidae > Catalaphyllia > Catalaphyllia jardinei. Next base: position 23,390,027 of record CM042747.1, read on the forward strand.
CACCAGGATTTGAACCTCCAACCTCTGGATCTACTTCCCACTGTCATTACCACTTGACCATGAAAGCAATGGATGCAAGAGCTCTCATACTTGTTTTAACTATCAGTTCATCACCCCAAGCCCCTCTCATATAAATTCTAATTTATTCATAAATACAAATAAATTTTAATTTATTCAAACACGAACTTTGTCTTGATTACTAAGAAGCTAACCAATTCCAAATAAGAGCTTAAGCCTAACCACTAACCTGAGACCTCAACCCAAACTACTGAGTCATATGCAAAGTTCCCAGCCAAACATCAAAGCCAACCATTCTAAATAAGTGCTTAGGCCTAATCACTAACTTGAGTGCTTAACCCAAATCACTAAAGACACATGCTCACATTGTGCTCAAAATTGAAAATTAAACTGGTTTAAAAATTTCAACCCTGGTTTAACAAAAATTAAACCAAAAATAAAATTGAACCACAACATACTTTTTTCTCTTTATTACTAGCCCGCACATCAATCTTTGAAAAAAAATTCTTTGAACACATCTTACCACAGTCCTGAGGTGGAGTTACACATGTAGACTGCAGCTGTCAAGAGCACAATCATCAGTTACCTACCTTCAACAGAAGACGGCAGATTTCAAACTTCCCTTTTGCTGAAGCTTCATGGAGGGGTGTGAATTTCCACAAATCAGCTACATTCACCACAGCACCATGCTACAAATAACACAGAGTTCACAAATTGCTGACAGTAATGACCTCCAAATGTAAATAATAACCTCATGACAATCAGGGCCAGTTTGTTTGAAAGCTGGTTAGCACTAAACCAGGATTGAAAGTTAACTGAAGTATTATTTATTCTTGTATTAAAATGTTTTGTTTTTGCTGCTTACATTTTGTGTAGTTTGATGTTATTCCCACACAAAACTGAAGGGCAAACAAGATAAACAGTAAACTGCACAAAAAAGTTGCAAAACTCAAATCAAAATTCTCTCTGAAATAACACAAACCATTGTGCAAAAGAAATGTATATCTATTAGTGATTAAGCCATTGAAAAAAACAGCGAGAATTATTTGCTCTTTATTTTTTCGAAAATCCTCAAATACATATTGCAACATCCTCACTTTCAAGAGCATTCAACTAACAAATCATGCAGTTATTTTTCAGTGAAAAGCAACATAAAGTAATGACTAAAGTGCTTAGAAAGGCTTGTTTGGCCTTACCTTGACAAGTAATTCAGCTACTTCGTAATGGCCATAGGAGCAGGCATTATGGAGAGGAACCAGTCCCCTGAAAGTGAAAAAAGTTAGAAATAAGGTAAAACCTGATTGCATTTCACACTGAACAAATATCCAACAACAAAAGCACAGTGACTACTGGTATGTTGACAAAATAGATGAGTTGTCAATACCCTTTGTCCTTGGCATGGACATCAGCTCCATTCTGGAGCAAGTATTCCACCACTGCGACTCTGTTGTAACCAGCAGCAAAATGAAGAGGGGTGCTATGTCGTCCTTCAAGGTCCCTACAATTCACTGTCTGTGGTGTGCACAGTTTCTACAAAAAAAGACAGAAATCAACCAGATGCTGTAACTTCATTTAAAGATGGCTTATTACTATGTGCAATGCTATGCACTTACTTCTAGCAGCAATGTTCATCAGTAATGGTTTTGAAATTAACATAACCCGATACCTGGTGATTTAGAAATAATTATATTCCCATTTACCTTGACAACCTCCATATCTCCTGATCTTGCAGCCTCAAGCAACTGCTTCTCAACATCAGAGCCAGTTGAAGGTGGGTCCTCTGAAAAAAAAAATCCTGAATTTGAGTACTGTAACCAAGATACATTGACAGAGGTGAATCCAGCAAATTACAAACAAGTGCAACCTTGTGTCATACTTACATGTAACTGCCCATTATTTATAAGTAAACTCTGCTTACCCTGTAGAATTTTTTGGACAGGTTCAGAGGCCACTTCAGCAGCAGTGTGGCCCTGATATGATCTCAAAGTAATGTCTGCTCCATGTGCAAGCAGAATACGACAAGCTGAAATCTGCCCAGCTGCTGCAGAGCGATGTAATGCTGTCTCTCCTAAAGCATCCAATGCATTGACCTGTGTTAAAAATAAATATTAACAAACTTAAAGCAAATTAAGAACTATTCTCAATTGATGAATCAACAAGTACATGAAATGGTGATATAGTTTGAAAAAATGCATGCCAGACTATAATCAGTCTTCAAGCCTAGGTGGATTACCATGTTAGTAAACATGGAAAAGTGAACTGATCAACATGACATGAGCGTGGGACAAGGCAAA
>CM042747.1:23392348-23440570 GCA_022496165.2 Catalaphyllia jardinei
TGGAAAAGTGAACTGATCAACATGACATGAGCGTGGGACAAGGCAAAAATCTGAGTCCCCAACAGGAATTGAACCCACGACCTCCCAAAGTATATCACGTACATGAAGAGATGATATAACAACAACAACAACATTTATTTATACCAAAAAAGTAAGATAAAATACAAGAAATACATAAGATTTGAAACATGTAAGTAAGGTATTAGCTGCCTATAATATAGTTTGAAATAATGCATGCCAGACTATACTCAGTCTTCAAGCCAAAGTGGGTTATTATGTTAGTACATGTGAAAAGTGAACTGATCAACATACAAGCACAGAAAGAAAAAGTCTGAATCCCCAACAGAAAACTATCCCATGACCTCTTAAACACAGGGTGGACACTCTATCCACTGGGCTACGAGAACTCATGGAGAACAAGGTCATTTGACTGAGTTTATATGTGACAGGAGTCCGGCATACTGCTAGGGTCAGCACAGTCGAAACGTTTCAAGTGAGTTAGTGCATGTACATAACTTTGTTTCCTGGGCATTTTGTCTCAGGATTGCCCCAACAATTTTGCAGTCCTCATTCATAAGCAAAGGTTGTCAAAAGCAGCTAGCATACACCAAAATCACCATCTATTTCATGAGCTCAGCAGGCTAAACAACTGGGCTATTTGTCATATGCTTTAGAAATAGATGCCAAAATCAGTCACCTACTCCAAAAATAGAGCTGCCTTCTTCAGAATGATCTGACAACCATTTATATAAACCTGTAGTTTAGGTTATTGTGCTTCTCATAAATAACATGTTAGGCTACAACATTGCTGCTACAGGAGTTTAAAATCTCTACTTGAAACTTAGAACTTTACGGCACACTCCCAAAGATAGGTTTCTCAATGAACAATACAATATAAATACAATAGAAATACAATAAAAAATACAATGAAAAAAAGTGTAACACTATTTTGGTTTCAAAAACTAGTTATTAAGCATCTATGCGATTCATAAAATATCCCTTGTGAAGGGACACTTGTTATATGCAATATAGTGCATTGAGGCATGGTTCCCATACACAAAAGCACACTTCATCATTTTGTACACATAATTTAACAAATGAATATCTCCAACACCAGTAGTCCTGAGTGATAGAGTTTTCTCTTCTGGCAGATTTTTAACTAAACCAGAACCTCTCCAGCATTAAATGGGATATCACAGTCAAATCATAGCAAATGCCCCTTACTTTGGCTCCACCTTTGATCAATAGTTCCATTGCATCAAGATGTGATTTTTCCGAGGCAACATGAAGTGGTGTTAGGGAACTGCAAATAATGTTGGAAAAAATTGTTATTGACACCTATAACACCAAGCGGTATTAGAGTAAAAAGAAGACATGGACTCTCAGGTCAGATTTCTTACTCTTTATTTTGTAAGTTGGTATCTGCTCCTTTCTTCAGCAGTAATTCTATTGCAGCTTTCCTCTTTTGACAAACAGAACTCACTGCAAGATGCTAATAATACAAAAATTGAATTTTCATAGTCTTATCACAACTTCAGCATACATGTGGTGCTACAGAACATGAATGACTCTATTTTGCTATCCCACACAATCAGACAGTCCAGTGTATCATAAATAATTTAACACATGTCTGATTGCATGGAGTAGCACTTGAAATGGAGTAATATGATCACCATTATCAATTATGATAATTTATTATGATTGTTAATACTTTAAACTCAGGCAGCAAGGAGAAGGGCACAAGATATTGAAACAAAAGAAAGCAAGCACCATATCAGTCCCCTTTCTCTTGTCTACAAATGGATGCAGTAAGTGTTCAACGGTGATTGCATGACAATGTCATTGGGCAATAGTAAACAATAGCTCCCACATTCGTCTGTCAGTAACCTGTCGGCCAACTGTTGGCCAACAGGCTACTGACACATTACCGACAGTCAGCCCACACTGTTAAGTAGACCACAAATCGACTGAAAATAGAGTAGAACTAAATAGTCAAAAACTTTACCGGTTGAAAAAAGTAAATAGAAATTTGTCGATCGTACCAGATCTGGTAACGTTTGTACCTATTTCCTTGATCCCCTTTGAACTGTAAAATAGGCTTTTAGTAAATTTCGTACCCATTCCTCATATCTTTGTTTTTACACAAAATAGGCTTCTGATTTAACCATTTTGGGGCAACAAATATGCAAAGCTAAAAGTAATTTTCCAATTGCCCTATAATGCATTGCAAAACTATAGTTAACAGTACTTCATGTATGTCTGAAGTAGAAAAATGGCGGATAAATGAATAGGAACCAATTTGGGCTAGTATCACTAGCTAATACTAAAGCAGTGGAGAAAAGCCATAGCATAGTAACGAAAGTGCTGAGCAAAGTATCGTTATGAAATGACTTCAACTCTTTTTATGTAGTTCAGAAGCAATAGACAAGTAAATGTTTACGAGCATTTTAGTTTCCCCACCAATAGGTTACCGACACGTTACTGACAGTTTGCCAACAGGTCACCGATTGTCGGTCCACTGTTGGCCGACAGTCGGCCAACACTTTGGCCTCAAACATAATGCAAAGTGTTGGCCGTCTGTCGGCGGACAGTATATTTTGGGAACTATTCTTCACTGTTACCATGTCAATGAGCAAATTTAATACTCTACTTGGCATTACCTGAATTAAATATAAATTTGTGAAATATTCAAATGTGGCTAAATGTCACTAAGGCTTAGTTGCAGCAGTTGCTTCCTGGGCATTGGTGCAGGGTCACCAGGGTTATGCATAGGGATCTTTTGTGGTTTACAGCTTGGCTTTAAGTATTGAGTCATTCCACATTTGTTTTCACTACCAAATAGTTCTTGCTGAGTTTACTCCCAGCCCGCCCTCCCTCTTCCTCTTGGCATAGTAAGTATGAGGTTAAGTGTCTTTGTTTCCACTGTCCTTTCAGGTCAGTGTGATGGTGCCCAGTGGTTGCCACTCACAGGGTTGTCATAGATACCCTAGGTGTACGGCTTGGATGGATTTGTGGCCCAACCTTTCTTTTCAGGCACCAATCCCCAAGTTCATTCTATTGTTGATGAGTTTAAACAAATAATAAATTGTTTATGTATACGCTGTAGGTCCATGTTACACTTAAATAAATTTGTTTAACCTAGGTTGTGAAGTGAGATCTGGTATAACAATAATATCACGCCATTTTTTGCAACAGAAGCCGTACATACCAGAGAACTCTCTAAAGTAAGGGGATGCTGGAAGTTTAAGATCTCTGGTGTAATCTGCTTCTTCAATTTTGTGGAGTCGCATGACTTGGCTGCTTCTAAAAGTTGATGTCCTTTAAATTCAACTATTGAGAAAAAAATTAACAACTATAAGAGAGATCACAATAAAAATCATGATGATGCACTGACAACACTTGTGTAGGGGAGTGAACCCTAACAGCATTATTTTAAACCATTAATTTTTGTAAACAGCAAACTGAATTGTACTTAAAGTTAGAAACTATGTTTCAAAGACAGCTACACAGGTCTGCTGTAAAACATTTTTTAAAAAAATACAACTTATAATCGTACAGGAAAGCTTATCCTGAAGTTCTCTTGTGGGAGCAGCATCAACGGCAGCTTTGGAATGACAGTTGAGTAATGTAGGATCAGCACCATGTGCTAGAAGCAATGAACACACCTCAACCCTAGTGTAAGAGAAAACATTGCTCAATAAATAACCCCTACTGCTCTATCAATCATGTCCACACTAAAGCTAATGCTGCTTCAAACCACCAAAGCACAGCCTAGCAGTTTTAGAGACTTGGCCTGTTGGCATGTTGAATTATGGAACTGCCTTTCAATCACAAGGGGAATGCAACTTTTTCAGGAATCTGAGAGGTTACACAATTATACAAATAGTTCTGTCAAGTTGTACATCAAGATGGCAGCAATGACAGTCATAACACTCTGTCCCAATGCAATTGATAGTTTTCCTGAGAGAACATTGCCTATATGGCTTGAGGCAAGTTATGATATAGTTTTATTGACAAGCTTTACTTCAGGCTAGTATCTGGTAGGGGATTGTTAACTAAAAATTATAACATTAAAAAATGTATGTTATTGTAATCCACATCATCCATCAAGTTAATCTGGTATTCCCTTCAAATAATTTGGTTTACTTGCAATTCTTTTGTAGTGGTGCTTCACTCTTAAGACCTCCCTTTTTATCATAAAGTGGGCTATACTCCACTCTACCTATTATAGGCATTCATAATGCTTTCAAACTTGAGTAGGGCTTCAATCAATCCTTTTATCCATCTACAGTTGTGTGGCATGAGTTTGCATTTAAATCCAAGGGTTAGTGTTATTAATGAAACAGCCTAGAAGAACTGACTGAAGTCATCAACATGGAATGTCAGTCCTTCCTTTACATGAAAATGTAGCCCTTGGGTAATTACATTCACCTTGCTTTGGAAGCTGCCTCATGAAGAGGGGTAAACTGCCACAAGTCCATAGCATTAACACTTGCACCATGCTAGAGAGCAAAATAAAAATATATTTATTTCAGTTAGCTCTTAAACAAACTAAGACTGTGTTTTGAAGACTTATGGATGTTCAATGTCCGACATTAATTTCACATAAACCACTGTCAACGACAGTTACATGGTTACATGACAGCCTGTGTTCTTGTTTAGTACACTTGTATTGATCTATATGAATATAAATTATATCACATAACAACATGGCTCATGTGTTGATGTATGCCATAACAGGATCTTCCATAAATGACTGCAGTTCAAAAACCAGCTGAGTGCAAAAATCACACTTACATGCAATTAGTTATTGCATCCTTTACCAATTAGAAATTAAAACTCAATGATTTGTGAAAAATGTTAGAACTATTCAAGAAAAACCACTTACAGCAGCTCGAAATTCTCATCTCAGTTACCTAGTAGGAGGAGTTCCCAAAGAGGATATTCTACTTTGTATTTACCTTTATTAACAATTCTGTGACATCATAATGCCCATATGAGCAAGCATTGTGTAGTGGGACCAGACCACTGAAAGAGACAAATTCAAATAATAACCAGCATTTAATCACAATATCTTAAGAATCAGTTCAGTTTAAGTTACCACTAATAATATTATGTACTAATGCATTCCCACTTTGCGAGAGCTGTTTTGCCTCTTTGTAAGAGTGGAAAAGCAGGTTAGTGGGAGGGACGTTATCATGTTTCCTAGACATTTTTAGCTAATGTAATCCAAATTCATAAATCAAATGTCACCCCTCCACTTTGTGACACATACATGCATCATACATTAATTTGTGACCAACTACCGGCAAATGTTGTAATTAAAACTTCTTTCAATTGGCAACCTCCTTAACCCATTGACTCCCATGCTGCCTGTAACCCCCCATGGTGAACCTTCAACTATAACGCATCAACTATTCTCAACTTCTACAGGGGGAAAAGATCTTTCCAATGATACCTGGATTGGGTGTGCACAAAAATGCTCCGAAATTTGAGTGAAAAAGTCAGAGCAAAATTTCCTGCCACTACATGTGGCTACACCATGGCAAAAATTGCCTGTCTCCATGATGCCTTCTCAGATGTTTTTGAACGGGAAGCAAGCCGAGTAGAAGGTCAGTAGCTGCAGCAAAAAGTGAAGAAAAAGAGAACAAGGGCAGGCAAAAAAAAATTACAAAAAAATCCAAAAGCCTAAAGATGCCAGCCACTTTTTCGTCTAGTCTCAAAACGTTTATTTCTGTGCATGCCCGACCAAAAATGTTGTAAATGCTAGTGGAAAGAAAGGCATGCTGTCATGTTGCAAAAACCGTTTGAGTAGATTGGAGCTAATTAATTTTGGTCCATACCCAGCCTGAAAATCTCCAAAATGTCCAATAATTGGGTTTTTGACAAAAAGCTCTAAGAGTCAGTGGGTTAACGATGCATTCCTTGGGGATCTGGAGTGATCTGAGTAAGCACTGGTTTGTAAGTTATTCTCATTCTGAAATACTGTGCAAGATAATTTAGGCATCCTTTGAACTTATGGTCGGAGGATTGGCACACTGTCAGTGCATGAGGCATTTGCTGTGACTAAGCAGTCTGATTTGTAATTTACAGATAAGAACTTGGCCTCATGTAGGGCTATTGAGAGCTTGAAACTGGCCTTCCTCTTCACTCTTTTGGTCTCTTCTACAGGGGTGATGTGCTATTCTCTAACCAGGGATGCTTTGCACATCTCTGTTCTCCAGATCCTTTTAAGCTGGTGGATTTCATGTCCTTCTGCCCACAGCCTAACAATGAAGTTTTGATTTCCTGACGAACCACTTCATTCTCTAGCCTTCTGCCATTTTGCAATATACAAGGTCTTATAGGGATGACTGTCATCCAGGGTAGACGAAGTATTAATGGTATTATTCTTATTCTGAACTAAGCATTATTTTAATTGAAGGCTTCGGTGGAAAAAAGGGCGTTTACTCAAAAGTGAACTTTGTCAAAAACGCTCCAAATTTCACATGCAGTTTCGTTTACGTAATTCAAACAATGCTCTGCATGTTTTTCCCCTGAAGTTTGCTTCCTTTTCGAAATATTACGTAAGCAAAAAAACACATTCTTCCAAGGGCATTCTCTGGGGACCTTTCGTTGAATGAAAACAAAAGAAACCTTTTGTTTCACTAAGCGATGAAGTCACTATAATAGCTTCATTCTCTTACTACTGTTTCGTTAGCGCAAGCAGGTAAGGCACTGAACGTGCCAGATTCGAATTTGTTTTGCTGAGACACCGGTTCGATACGAGGTCGCTCAATTTTTTTTTTTCGTTCTGTTCCTTTAGTTCTTTGAAAAATCAAGATATCTATTTTAGGAAATTACATATACAGCTGGAATCTGGGGACATTTTTTATACAGGCTATTGTGACGAAAGCACACAACACGTGAGTTTCGATCAAGCGTCAAAGCAGAGAGAAGTAATGCATTACAGCTCTTTCGACTAATATCTTAAGCATTGTTTTTAAGTACCTTGTAGGCTGCCTGGTGGTTGAGAGGCATCATAAAGCCTTGATAAACCCGTATGTCACCAACACGTTTTAAAGAAGCAAAATGTGTTCTCTAACTTCCAACACAACTGATATAAACGACAAGTCATCAGTGTTTGAAGTTAGGTCGATCCAGGCAGCAAAGTCCAAGAGCAGTTCTTGCCCAAGAATAAAAGCCTGTCGTGAGTTGTGGCCCATTTGCCAAGCGTTGGTAGCATCAAAGTTTGGAAAGTGAGAACTGCTTTTAGACTTTTTCTTGTATCATCCGCCATGTTTACCCGCACACGAGGTGTAACAGAACCTTCCCGGCATGCATTGCGATCACGTTCGGCAGGGCAAGACAAGACAAGATCAGTAAGGCAAGGCAAGACAATACTTATTAACTCACACTTTAACTAATTACAGAGCTTGTTTTTTCCTTTTTTATTCCAACGTAATATTGGCCAAGAAGAAGCAATCGATTGAAACCTAGATCTTTGATCCAGGTTGCGTTGATTTTATTTAAATCGGCAGGATTTGTAGTGTTTTAAACTTCTGGGATCAGCGGCCATGCAGATGTATAGAGACCTGTACGTTGCACGGAAGGGTTAATCTGTTAGTCTGTCAGCCCCTCATTTTTGAGCTTATACGTTGCAGGCAGTTAACATTTTGTTGTTTTCTAAGTGAAATCAACATGCTTGCTGTCAAGGGTTAACATGAAATCAACGTTTTAAGCATTTTTTAGACCTGAAATCGCCGCTTTTGAGCTTACGCGCTGCGTGGAATGGACAGTTTGCTTGTTTCTAAGTGAAATCAACGTGCTTGCTGTCACCCTTTAACGTGAGATCAACATTTTAACCTATTTTGGCCTAAAACCTCAGTTTTTGAGCTTACGCGCTGCATGTACAGTACCGCTCAAAAGTAAGTTGACAGTCCCTCGAGCCTCGATCCTCGAGCCTCGATACTCGATCCTCGATAGATTCGAGCATCGAGTCTCGAGGATCAAACTCGAGTATCGAGTTGCGAGTCAAGAAAGTTAATGAGCTTGTCGCTTGACTGATCTCTCGAGAAATTAATTGAATAGACGGGCCGCAAACCAAATACGTGTACATGCAGACTATCAGTCTTGCGAGCAATCGTTCCGCTCACTTTGGAATCCGAAAACAAATAGTTACCAAGTTGCGTGCGACCGATTCGATTGTAAACACAGATAAGGGAACAAGGGTGTTTAGTTGCGATCGGTTGTGCTATCGAATGAATGAATCTCGCGCAAAAAAAATATGTTGGTGAGTTTTCTCGATTGAAAATACATTCGCTTGCATTGCAGCGAGAGAAAAAGAACACGTTCTAATTGGTGGTCCAAACGCTACATGAAATCAAGATCCTTGCTGTCAGGCTTTCAAGTGAAATCAACATTTTAACCTATTTGGGCCTGAAATCGCCGCTTTTGAGCTTACGCGCTGCGTGTAATGGACGGTTTGCTCGTTTTTAAGTGAAATCAAGATCCTTGCTGTCAGGCTTTCAAGTGAAATCAACATTTTAACCTATTTAGGCCTGAAATCTCCGTTTTTGAGCTTACGCGCTGCGTGTAATAGACAGTTAACTCGTTTTTAAATGAAATCAAGATCCTTGCTGTCAGGCTTTCAAGTGAAATCAACATTTTAACCTATTTGGACCTGAAATCGTCGCTTTTGAGCTTACGCGCTGCGTGTAATGGACAGTTTGCTTGTTTTTAAGTGAAATCAAGATCCTTGCTGTCAGGCTTTCACGTGAAATCAACATTTTAACCTATTTTGGCCTGAAATCTCCATTTTTGAGCTTACGTGCTGCATGTAATGGACAGTTTGCTCATTTTTTAAATGAAATGAAGATCCTTGCTGTCAGGCTTTCAAGTGAAATCAACATTTTAACCTATTTAGGCCTGAAATCTCCATTTTAGAGCTTACGCGCTGCGTGTAATGGACAGTTTGCTTGTATTTAAATGAAATCAAGATCCTTGCTGTCAGGCTTTCAAGTGAAATCAACATTTTAACCGATTTAGGCCTAAAATTGCTGTTTTTGAGTTTACGCGCTGCATGAAATGAACAGTTTGCTCGTTTTGAAGTGAAATCAACACCCTTGCTGTCATGCTTTAACGTGAAATCACGTAAAGTTAACAGATTTGGCTGTAATTTGAGTGACATTGACGTCTTTGCGGTCACGCGATAACGTGAAATGAGTTTAAACGGTTTTAAAAACCTGAAATCAACATCTTCTTAACGTTACACATTGATTGTTTTCCGTGCCTCAACACTGTGCTAACCCTAACGTGTCCTGACCCTAAGCAATAACCCTAACCCTGAATTTTATCTGTAACCCTAACCTGCTTGTTTCGTAACCCTAACCTTCGATGCTAACCCTAGTTTCGGACGGTAATCCCCAATCGTAACTCTAAAAAAACTGGGAACTCTTAACCCTTAAGGGTTTAAGTCCTTGTGGTGGCGTGATAATGTGAAATCAAAATTTTAACTGTCTGTAAATGACCTGATATCAACATTGTCTAGCTTGGGCATTGCGTGAAATTAAAGTCTTTGCGGTCGCACGTTAACATGAAATCAAAATTGTAACGGTTTCAACCTGAAATCAACATTTTTTAAGGTTACACGTTGCGAAAGACCAATAGCAAATTATTTGCTGGATTTGAAGTGAAATTACCGTCTTTGCGGTCACCTGCTGACGTGACAGCAAATACAGGGTTTTTTGCATACGTAATATCTCAAAAACGATGCAAACTTCAGGGGCAAAAAAATGCAGAACATTGTTCGACACGTAAACAAAACTGCATGCGAAATTTGGAGCGTTTTTGACAAAGTTCACTTTTGAGTAAAAAACCTAATACCCTTTTTCCACCGAAAACTTCAATTATTCCCAATATTCCAGGCCTACGGCATACAAAAAAAAGAAAGTGTACCTTGCTAAATAAATGCACTTACCCTTTGTCTTTAGCATGTACATCTGCACCATGCTGAAGTAACAGCTGAACAACTCTGACTCTGTTGTACCCAGCAGCTAGATGCAGGGGAGTTGACTGGTAAACAAAAATCAATATTCAGAAATGACACATACAGTGACACCTCAGTCTATTAATCAGATGCCCTTTAGTAGGCAGACATCAAGTCTAGTCCCAAAATTAGCATCTTATGTTTTTGTTTATAACAAGATCTTACAGGTGAACACTAAAAGTAAAATGTTTGGTGATTTCTTTTCATTGAAAACCTCTGTTTCATAGAAACTGGACCTATTTATAATGCAGTATTCCTGAAAGAGTCAACTGAAAAGTGATGCATTCATGTAGTTGAAATGACAGACTACAAACAGCATATTTTAAAGTTGGCTAGGAACTTGAATTTAGGATACACATGGCTTTATTAACAACTGTGAAGTTTATTTTTGATAAAATAATGAAACTTTTGTTAAACCTTAACAAATATTGTTTCTTTGATGAAAATATGTGCATTATTTTGAGCATGCGCATGCTTAGCTATGTATGAATCATCGCAGTTAATATATATGTATTTTGCATATTGTAGTTTCATTTTGCTCTGACTTTCTTGAGCCACCAGATGATTACTAACCATCAGGCATCAAACTTAGCTTACATTCTTCTATAGTTTAGCTTCATATTTTGTTCATGCCTTAGTTTTAATATATTTTTAGGTTTTGAAGTAATTACCAACAAATGGAATACATACATACAATTAAATAATTAGTCACAGCAATTATTGCTGTGACTAAAGCATTAACCCATACTTTGATAACAGTGAATTGTACAAAAAATTATGCAATCTTATCTGACTTCCATTAAGTGGACACCCTCTATTAAGGGGATACAAGCTAAGAAAAATTCCCAGGGTGTCTTTTAAATAGAGGTTTCACTGTAGTTACACTGAAGAAACCCACTTTTGTTTCAGTATTACAGTACAAATACATATGCCTGTTTGTATATGTAATAATAGGGCAATTGAGGATTAATTTCACAAGTATTTTCAAAGTTTTCACAAAATTGCCCCAGTTGCAAAACGACGAGGGCAATTTGGAAAACTTTGAAAATACAAGTGAAATTAATCCTTAATTGCCCGAGAGCACTTGCGATTACTTGTTTATCACATAAAGGGCAAAATTTTGTGCAAAGGACAACTTTCAAGGTCTCGCCGTTGCATAAACAGGTTTGCCGGTTGTCATTATTTAACAGGCTAGCAGTAGCACGGAGAAAGCCTACTGTAATAGCAAGCAAAACACAGCTACTTGGTTCAATTCACTCAAAGCCATTTCTTTACAAACAAAAGTATAAGCAATCTAATTTTATTCACCTGTTTTGCGAAGCTTGCAACGGCATGAAACTACTTCATTGATCGATGATAGACATTAACAAATGATAGACATTAACAAATGAGCTTTAACTACTTGAAACCAAAACTGTCCTTTCCACCGTGAAAACTTCACATACCAACACAGTTTATGCTGTTTTTACGCCGATAAGGGGAGCTGTAATACTAATAAGGCGAACCGAAGCAAAACGAAGAAATTAACTTTCAGTTTGGTGGCTATGGAATTCTGTAATTCTATGCTTCATGCAACACCAACCATCCCCACTCAAATGTTTTTCAGGCTGTGAATCAATACAGTTTTAGTCAGAAAAATCCCTTTGCTTTTCCACCAAAAGACTGCGCTTTGTTGTCTGTTGATTTTCTTTCATGCTAAGATAAAAAAAACATGCTTAGATTAAACTCAGAAGTGATGCATTTCTGAAACTTCTTTTCAAAATCTGTTTGAAGCGGGAAACCAACTCAATGCAGGTGTGCTCAGCCAATCAGCATCAAGTAATCATGCCCTCTTGATGACCAAAATTGCCCTCGTGATTAAGAAAAAATGCCCTCTGTCTCGGCCAATCAGCATTCAGTAATCTTGCCCCACATGTGATAAAACTAATAATAGCACTGGCTTTGCATTCAGCCAACCTTTCTTCCATCACTTGCATGGCAATTCACATTCAATGGAGTAAGAAGTGACATGAGCTTTTCTTCATTGCCGCTCCTATGAGAGTAGTAATCAACAACCAAAGATGATTTACAGAACTAATCATTTCAATAAAAAGCTCGGAATGTTAATATTATTTCTTATCAATAACTGGGCATACATTTAAAGTTATCTCTGAAAATTTGATGGCATAACAATAATTATTGAGTGAAAGACAATATCCTGTAAAAAAGTTGATATATATGTTGCAGGTCAATTTGTTCCTTAGGTCAATTTGTTTCAACCTAGGTCAATTTGTTCCAACCTAGGTCGATTTGATATAAATTACAGTAAGATTAATTTGTATATATTGAAGGCACAGGTACATATACTGTAGTGTAATAATGGGTGGTATATTTACTTTTATAAGTATGTCTGATTTGAATAATTTAAGGAAATTTATTACTACTACAATGTATATGTCATTAAAAAATAGTGGAACTTGCATCTAAGTCTGCATGGCTCAATGGTAACGCATCAGGACATGAATCCAAAGGAAAACCAAAGGTCTGTGGTTCAAGGCCCCCAAGTATTGAGATAAAAGAATACAGGTTGGGATGTTGGGAGAGCAGGGAGGGAATAGTAGGTGAGGTAGGTAGAGTGGAGATGAAGAGAAGAAGGAGGATGAAAAGAAGATCGAAGGTGCGAAAATATTTTTTTGTTTTCCACAAAAGCAAAAAAAAAAAAAATCAAATTGACTTAGGTTGGAACAAATTGACCTAAGGAACAAATTGACCTGCAACGTATATACAGATTTTCTTAATTTCCTGCCGACCTCCTGTCTTTCTTTTAAGACTTTTTCATCTCAGTATTCAAGTATTTGCAAAGAACTAAGTACCACTGCTTATAAATGTCCCGGGGGGATTCCCATATGAAACAGGGACAGGGATGCTCATTGTCTTGCTTAGGGGTGTAAATTTTGGATTTTGGTCAATATTTTATGCAATATTTTATGCAATATTTTGCATAAAAGATCCCTTTTAGGGGTCAAAATTTGCTTAAGCCACGCCCAGATTGGTCTCCTTTAGGGGCTAAATTCAAAATTTCCGACAAGCATCCCCGTCTTTTTCATATGGGAGTCCCCCCTCCCCGGGATAAATGTGGAGAATCTGTTGACAGTAGTGATGAATTTTCTTTTGTTCTGTCTATTTTTTTTAGAAATATGCATGGGAAACATTTATGGGAAATCTAGGACGGTTCAAAATACTAGTTGATCAACAAAGAAAGGTGATGGAATTTATGCAAAATTGAGAATTTTCAACAGACCACATGTAGTACAGAAAGAAGAAAACTTGTGTTGATTTCATACTTACCTAGTTCCTATTTTTTTGCTTTTTATTAGTCATTTCTCTGAGCTAAATATCATCTTGAAGTAATTTTTTTCTTAAATAAGGACTTAAAGCTATTCAAACAATACAATTATGGAGATGTTATTAATTAATATACAGTCAAACCTCCAGTTGCGGCCACCTCTCCTAAGAGACTACCTCTCTTCAGTGACCAGTTTTCCAAAATACTTCAAGTTTCCAAATCAAATCACTATATTTGGAACCTCTTGTAGGCGACCACCTCTCGTAAGCGACCGCAACCACTTTTAAAACTAAAAGTTTGACATTTTCCTTTTTTTCTAACCTCCCATAAGTGAGCACTTCATAGACAATGGAGCGAAAAATGGATAAGAAGGTGTTGTAACAGTTCTGGCTAGTACAAGAAATGGAAATTTCTCAATGGGAAGCAGATTTTTTTCTCAAAATTGACTTTTACTTTAATAAAACATTGCATCGGCATTGGTGCATCAGTTAAGTCTCAGAAGCTACCACATTCTAATGAGGACAAATTTTGACCCATTATGGTCTAAAGTAAGCTCTTGTAAGGGATCACCTCCCTCAAATGACCACTTTGGCTTAACATTTTGTGTGGTCGCTTACAGGAGGTTTGACTGTAGACATCAAGTTTTGACTGATTTGATAGGGTCATGAAGCTTCTAGTACATACAAGCAGGGCAAAAAACTCGTCCGCCTGTCGAGATGAGTACTCTCTTATCTCGGACGAGTGGATTTACAAAAGCACTTGTCCTATGGGACGAGTAGAGATTGCCGGAAAAAAAGATGTTCTTTTCTAGCCTGAGTTTTGCGAAGTTTGGGTTCTTTTCACAGTAACTTACCCAATTTCGCATCTGTTTCGCATCATAAACACTTAAACGAGGTGATTACCATTGTGGCAAGTTTTGTGATCATTAAGGAAGCAATAAAACCTTTTACTGCCTTTGCTGTCAGGCTAATAGTGCAATTCAAACGGCATGAAATGCTTCAAGCCATTCTGCTACATAAAATGCGCTGAAGGAAGATGCTTTGAAACTTTCACTGTCACACCTAAAAAAGGTGCGAATTAAAATCAGATCACATGCTATGTTTTCACTGCTAGTGTACAAGATTTCGCTTAATCTGCTTGACCTGTGGAAAATCAGTAGTAGAAGACTCCAGCAAAGAGGAACATCCTAACAATGAGAAAGTGAAAAAATATGAAGTAGCATTCGAAAATTCCAACCAACACGGAAAAATGAATTTCCCGGGGTTAAATTTTCTGCATTGTGTGCCGCAAGTACCCGACAGTAGGCGATGAAGTGAGCCGGCTTATGTCCGCATCAATGGATCGTCTGCCACTGGTTTTCGCCCTGATTCTCTTGCGAGTCACAAGAAGAGCCCACTCTCATTACTTTTGTTTTCAACAAGCTAAAAACAAAGAAAAACCAGAGCAGGCGCCGCTGCAGTGAATAAGCCATAAAATCGACAAGGAGTCAAAGAAGAAACTGGAGAAACTTTTGAACGAGTAAATTTAACTTTTGGACAACAAAAATCTGAACGTTTCTTGTCTAATGGACAAGTGGAATATAAAAAAAGTTTTTTGCCCTGACAAGTATGGCCATGAACAGAAAAGAAACAATTATTTTACCTAGCTGCTTCCAGTAGCTCATCTTTCTTGTACTCCCCTGAAAGAGATTTTATTTAGCAAACCCAAGAACATGCATGCACCAGTGAGAAATTGAACAGATGGAATAATTGATTGAAAAAACATAGTGTTATATTGAGGTTGTTAAAGCAGACTATATTAATCAAAGATAGAGCCTAGAAGCCTAAAATTATAGGACAGTGCTTCTATTCCATTCCATAATTCTTTTTCAGACAATTGTACATGAGTGCAGTCCTGGCTTAAGTTGGTAACAGGCTAACCAAGGCAATTGTCTAAGTTTTAAATCACTGATTTGAATCAGTTTTGATATTGCCATAGTTATAGTCATAGTGAGACAAGGCCAGACCACAACACTGAGAACTATGTGCCCTACTCTTTTCGATAAGTGCATAGGTTCTTTAACATCCCCTGCTAACCATGTACATGTAACACTGAAGATGCAGAAGACCGCCTACAGTTTATAGTCCTTATCCGGCAAGAAGACTTGAACATCTAACAATTTGCATATACATGTACATGTATAATTACAAAGGCAGCACATTCTCCTCAGTTATTTTAAGATCCTGAGAGTTGCTGAGTGTTGCAAACTTGCTCCACTGTAGGAATAGTACTAGACAATTGTTATTAATTTTGTACATGTGGTTGGTTCTGAAGCAACAGGAACTCTTAAAGGAACCCAAAATATATTTAATGTTTTGTGCCACACTGTAATGTGACAACTCTCAGATTCCAATATTATAAAAACATTTTTAATTATTAACAATAATCTGCATTTATCGATTAACTGATTGATCTACATGTACAACACTGTATGTTAGATATTACACTGCCCTATGGTCCTTTATAGATAGAAATAAAAACAAATTATAAAAAATATTTTAAAGGAAATCCTACCTGTTAAAACTAATTTAGCTGATGCTTCGGCAACATCTAATGCTGTCTTTCCATCTGTATTTCGAATATTAGGGTCAGCACCATGTTGCAAAAGAACTAGTTAAAATTGAAAATAGAACAATACAATAAATTAGGGACATATCAGTATTCAAGTTTAGGTAATTAGGTGAATATATGCCCCGGGATCTAAAACAACTTTATCATGGTGATAGGAAACTAAGTGACATAGGACATTGCAAGTGAGAAAATCACTTACCCACACATACATCCACTTTTCCTTTTACTGCAGCCTCATGTAAAGGAGTATAATTCCAGTTGTCTCTTGAATTAGGGTCAGCACCATGACGCAAAAGTAATCTGACAACTTCCGCATGGCCAAATGAACAGGCATTATGTAGTGGTATCAAACCTCCTAAAACATGTATAGGAACTATTTCAAAAGTCTCACTCAGTTTGTTCCCTCACTTGAAGTAAGGGTGATTTTCCACTGGCTGAGTGGAATGAAATAAGTGCAAAATGTTTTTCTCACACACCGCTGGGGCCTGGGAACGGGTTTAGGTCATGTGACATGCAAGGGCAGGCAGTTGTTCTTTGTTGGCCACCATTGCTTGACCTTACCACCCACCCACTCTGGAGTTCTTCAGTTGTTAATTTCACTTCTGAACGATTTTAGATTTTGCTTTGATTCTCGGCAAGTTCATGTTTTGACCTTCTATGTATACTTGCATATTTTGTGGAACTGTTATTGTTGTTATGTGAATAAAGGTCAGGCTTGTGGTGGTTGGCTTGACATGGCTCCCAGGGGTGTGTGAGAACCAGTTTTCCCACTTTTCACTTGTGAATTAGTGTTAAGTCTTCTCAAAATGTGTAATTCCAGAAAATATCCATCCTTCCCCACAGAAGGAATTGGAATTTCCTGGGGGTGGGGGGTTTCTGGAGGACCAAAAGACTTAAGGTAATGTATAAAGCTTAACTAAAATTTTCCGGTAGACAGTCCACACTTTCACTCTTATTTTAATGTGGCTAAATTGTTATTTAGGCAAGATAAATCTCAAGCTAATGCTGCCAGCGGTCTTGCCCATGTTGCGCATGATCTGTGGGGCACCCTTGGAGTTCACAGGGGCAGATCATGTACAGCTTTGCACTCTAGTGATCGTTGCAGATCAGTGCCTTTGCTTGCGATTCTTCGTGGATTCATTAGCCTTCGTCGGCCATTTTCTTCAGCCTTTGTTTCCACCTCATACCTCGTTCAACCCAGAACAGTCAAGCAACGCCGCTTGTTGGGGTTCAGTCCCACAGGAATCTGCCATTTTTGCCTTGTGATCACACTTTGCCGGTGAGCAATGCTTCGCCACCTGGGGTTTCAAATTTGTCTGTTGCGGTGAATCCTTCTTTTCAACCATCCCCCGAGTTTCTGGCCTTGATAGTTCAAGTGGTTAAGGTTGCCCTGGCGGCAGAACAAGCGCCTATGTCTGGCCCTGCTCCTTCTACTCTGCCACTCCAAGGTGCTTCAATCGTGAACTTGTCTGGCATGATGGTTTTGGGGACTTTCCCTCGCTGCTATCCTCACAGGCCACCACTTTTGCTGCATCTGGAACGGGACGGGTTTTTCTGCACCTTCCACTTCTACAGGGGCCTCTGCTGCTCAATGTAGGCCTGCATTTGTTGTTCCTACTTTTGTGTCAAACGTTTTACCTCCGACCCCTTCACACTTGCTGTCCATTGCCAACATGGTACCCCTGTTGTTCAAGGATAGCGTTTCGTCCATTCTCATGCTACCTCAGGCTAGCCTCTCATCAGCCACATTGCTTCTCATGCCGAACTAGCCTTTCATTGTCGGTCCAGGCTTCACCCCCGTTCCTGCAAAGACAGTCAGACAAGAGGTGGTGGAGAAGTTTGTTGACTTTGGTGACCTGCTTCCCCTGTCTGTCATGTCTGCTGAACCAGAGCCTCAACTTTTGTTTGACAGTCGTCTTGTGCTGACCTCCACTTCCAAGAAGCCCAAATGCTGCGTCGAGGACATCACCACCTGGATGGAGGCCTTTTCAATTTACTGCCTTATCCTCACATCCTTCTTCCTGCACTGCTCAAAAGACCTAGTGCAATATAAACTGCTTATCCTGAGGACCTACTGTCAGTTAAGTGGCAAGGTCTGACTAGCCTATGACAGAGCATTCAGGTAACGTGAGGCAGCTGCAAA
Source organism: Catalaphyllia jardinei (assembly GCA_022496165.2). Classification (NCBI taxonomy): domain Eukaryota; kingdom Metazoa; phylum Cnidaria; class Anthozoa; order Scleractinia; family Caryophylliidae; genus Catalaphyllia; species Catalaphyllia jardinei. Next base: position 23,410,454 of record CM042747.1, read on the forward strand.
GGTCGTCGATTGGTCATCCATAAACATCCAACTATTTAATTTCCATGCTGTGGGATTCTCAGCTCGTGGACCCAATGCTGTTTCCCTGGAATTGGAGGAACCGGTTGGGGCAAGTTCTTCTCAGATCCTGTGCAGGTCCTGGAACACTGGTTGCTGTGTGGCCTTAAATGCGATATGTTGTTTTGCTCATCAGTGTTTCCAGCTGTTCTGGTGCACATCCTGCCGTCAACTGCCCTGGGCCAGCGCCTTCCCAGTCTCAATCCAACTCCAGACGCTGCCCTCAATCCCCACGCCGCTTATTTCGCTGTTCATGTCTGGGGCCATCAGTGGTGCAGGCAGCATGTTCTGTTTTGCTCTGACAATGATAGCACGGTCTACATCTTGAATGCTAGGACTTCCAAAGTACCATGTCTCATGCATCTGCTATGTGCCTTGCTACTGGCAGCTGCCCATCATAGTTTCTCATTTTCTGCCCAACACATCCCAGGAGTCATTACTTTGATTGCTGAGGCTCTTTCCCGCTTTCATCGGCAGGATTTTCGCTGTTTGGCTCCAGAAGCTCATCCTCATCCCACCCCCATTCCACCACAGCTGTTGGAGGACCTCATCTCTTCACTTTAGAAGTGCAGTGCTATTCCTTTTTGGCCCAGGGCCTAGCAGCATCTACTTGCAAATCCTATGCCACAGCTCAGTCCCAGTTTATTTCCTTTTGCCGTCAGTTGGGCCGGATCCATTTGTCTGGGTCTCCTTGCCTAACTGATGAATGGACACTCAGCTTGTTTGCAAGATTTCTGGCCAGTTCCCTGCGGCATTCCTCAATCAAAGTGTACCTCTGCGGTGTTAGAGCCCTGCGTATCGAACAAGGTTTTGCCAATCGTCTTCAACTGTCTTCGCCTGCAGCGTGTCATTCGTGGCATCAAGCGCACTCAGGGTACTCCCTCATCTAGCCGTTTGCCAATTACGGAAGACCTTATGCTGATCATCTGGAAGTCTTTAGATTTGCAGCTCCCTGATCATTGTATGTTTAGGGTGGCATGCACTCTGGGGTATTTTGGGTCTCTTTGGTCAGCAGAATTACAGTCCCTTTGCTGGCGGGTTTCTTGCCCTCAGCTCACTTGGGAGTACAGGATGTCGCTGTGGACTCCAGCTCAGACCCTTCATGCATTCGTGTCGCCATCAAGGCCTCAAAGACAGATCCATTTTGCAAGGGCTGCTCCATTCATATTGGCCAGGGCAAGTATCCCTTATGTGCTGTTCACGCATTGCTGGCTTACCTTGTGATGGACCAGGCCCTCTGTTCCTAGGTCAAAACGGGCAACCTCTCTCACATACTCTACTTACCGACTAGCTAAGGAGAATCATTTTTTAAGAAAAGAAAAGTTGCACTCCTGAAAAAAACAACAGATGTCATGTTACACCCCTTCCTTCTCACAATGGCCAGCTCTCTACAATGACCGCTTTCCTCTGTCCCCAAGGTGGCTGTTGTGGAGAGGTCTGACTGTACCATTTAGCAGGAAACTAATCATTCATTATACAGACTTGAGTTTAGAATAAGAAATAACACCAAGATTTGAGAGAATCTTGTAGATATTAAATGACTAGAGCATAGTCCCACTGATCTCTTAAGACAGGGACCTGGCCACAAGCCCCGTTTGACATTTGCTCGACGTTGTAACTGTAGTGCATACATGCTATATCCTCTCATCATTCACTGATGAGGATGTGTCATTAACATATTCTCACGACATAGAAGAACTCTTATCTATGACAAGACGATAACAGGACGAAGAAACCAGAGCCAGAGGGTGCGATCCATTTAACCAAAATTTCTGGTTTGACTTTCCGAAATTTTCATATGTCGAATGGAACGGTATTTTCCACTGCGCCAGACCGATCTCGTTCCATTCCCGCTTGAGCACATTTTACTCAACAAAATGTTGAAGGATCATGTGGAAACGCAGTATTCAAAATTCTTGATGTTTACCTGACCGACTCACACACCATTTTCGTGTGATATAAAGAGCAACTTGCGAACTTTTCTCGTGGGAAAGTATGCCTGGGAAGTATGCAAACAGAGCGAAATAAACCTTAGGAAATTCGGAACGACCAGTCCACAATTTGCCAGAAAATCGTGTCCTAACGTGGAGGATAGGCATTAAAAAACAGGCTCGAACTACGGCACATTATTTTCCATCCAGTGTAATGTCTACTCAAAAGACTCGCTGCCATCTTGAAGCTTTTCACGGCTAAAGGAACTGGGGCAGATTCATACCGGGAAGAAACGCCAAATGGAACAGGACATTTCCGGAATTTCCAAATTTCCAGGAAAAAGGACAACCTCGAGAGGTGAACCAAAATTTTTGAAACGAATTTCCAGAAACGTTCTGTTCCATTTGATTTTGTACCGGAATTTCCGGAAATTTTGGTCAAATGGATCGCGCCCAGAGTCTCCCTTCGTTGAAAACCACAGAAAGAACAGGGATATTGAATGACATGCCCCAGCCACCATCTTTGTTTTCCTGTTGTTTTTGCCCCACAACAAACCCCAACTACGAGGAAAGGTTGCTACAAGGAAAACACACAATGCCAAAACATGCCCATACCCAGAATGCGAGTACGATACAGAAGATGTTGAGGATAAAGTTGCTGCTGTACTTCATATGGTCCACTTGAATGGTAGACACATGCAAACCACTAGTCAACCTGCTACACAAGCAACAGCTAAGGTCAAAAAAGTGTGGCCAACAACCATATTGTCTGCAGGATCTAGCAAAGAGTGGTCTTACCTCCTTACTCACTGGAAAGATTATACCGAAGCAACAAAACTCATAGGCGAAGACATGCTCATACAACTATTTGAATGCTGCGAGGAACAACTTCAAAAAGACCTCGTGAGGAACACAGGCGGACAAAGTGGTGACAGCGATCAAAAAACTTGCACTGAGAGAAGAAAGCATTATGGTCGCTAGTGTACAACTTCACAACATGCATCAAAACTAAATTTCTCACAATGCCTTGGCTGCAATACAGATGTAAACTACACTGAGAACATCCACCATGACATTGCAGCAAGCTGGCTTGCACACAGTGAAATCCAACTAGACCTTCTTGGTGAGAAAAACCAAGACATGACATTAGAGGAGGTATTTCAGTTCATTGAGGCCAAGGAAGCCGGTAAAGGGTCAGCTGGGTGCCTCTTGGAAACTCAGGGAGCTGATACCACCCACAGTAAATATTGCCATGGCAAACAGGAGGACCTCAAGAACAACAAAATTCAAGACAAAAATGAAACATGCTCTTACTGTGGGAAACAAGGCCATGGAAGAAATTCCCCCACTAAAACAAGAAAGAATGACTGTCCCACATATGGTAAGACTTGTGCCCACTGCGGTCATTACTGTATACCACAGCAAAACCAAGCCAAACTTCAAGCTTCCTCTCTCACCGAATGCCACTTCCGGAGAAACTGAGAATGCTGTCTTTGATGCCCTCTGCACTGCCACTAGTCTCAGTCAGACCCGAGATGAACGTATGATACACCTAGACCACCAACAATCAGCTACACCTCAGCCATTCCTCACACTCACAGCAACAGCCCACCCACAAGACAACAGGGCACTAGGATACAAGAATATCACCCCGCAGCCAACAACAATAACGATCTCTGCCATGGCTAATACTGGTTGCCAGAGCTGCCTGGCTAGCATCAAAGTGATCTGACGCCTTTGCCTATGCAAAGATGACATAATCCCTATAACAATGCACATGCATGCTGCAACTCACAATGGAAGAAAGATACTTGGTGCCATCATCTTGAGATTCACAGGCAGATCCCCATCCTGGCAGATCCTCGAAACCCACCAAATTGTTTATGTAACCAGTGATGCTGACAAACTGTTCCTGAGTCAAGAGGCCTTCAAATGGGGCAGTGCGCTTAATGAACTATTTAGGAATCCAAATGAGTGATTATCAAGGAAATGGAAGAGGGAGTACACACCTTTGAGAAATCTAAATCAACTTGCCTAGCCACAGATTGGTCTAAAACAGGCATAGGATTCTGGCTTTTCCAAAAACACTACCTCTGCCCCTCTACTGAACCCTTCTGCTGCCGCACAGGTTGGAAAGTTACACTTGTTGGAAGCCGCTTCACACATGCTGCTGAATCACTCTACACCCCAGAGGAAGGGAAGGCCCTCACTGTCACTGATGCCCTCAATAAAACCAGATTCTTTGTACTGGGCTGCAGCGACTTCATCATTGCTGTTGATCACGAACCTTTACCTAAAGTATTCAGTGATTGATCCCCCAAGGAGACCTCAAATGCCAGGCTTAGTAACCTTAAGGAGAAACCCTGCGCTACAAATTCTTCACGGTGCACATTCCTAGCATATGACAAAAAGCTGCCAATGCAGTCTCCCACCACCCTGCTGGCTTCACAAACCCAGACAGATGACATAGCAGCCTCAGGTGCTTCAGCTGTCCAATCCCTGTTCAACCCCACTGGGCACTCTTTTCTGCTTGGCATCCACTGCAGAGAGCCTCCAGCATCCTACTCTAATATAGATGACAAGCTGGCATCATTAGTGTCCTCATCCCTAAACACCCTGGCCATCACTTAGGACCGCATCAAAGTGGCCACAGTAAGTGACACCAACATGGTACAGCTCATATCCATCATTGAATCAGGCTTCCCCAAATTCTGTCTTGAGCTACCACCAGCACTCCATGAATACCTTCAGTTTCGTGACCACCTGTACAGAGTGGATGGCGCTATACTTTACAAAGCATACACAGTCATCCCACCCTCCCTCCACCAACATGTCCTCACTGTCCTTCATTCGGCACACCAGGGTGTGGCCTCCATGATTGCATGTGCAGAAGCAACTGTTTTCTGGCCAGTCATAACCCCAGTCCTGACCACCACACAGACAAACTGTCATCACTTCAACCATATGGCACCCTCCCAGCCTAATGCTCCACCCTTCCCTCCTGTACGGCCAGCATATCCCTTCCAGTGCATATCTGCTGACATTTCCACTACAAGGGTAAGAATGACCTTGTTGTGGTTGACAGATATTCAAACTGGCCCATCACTGAACAGGCACAAGCAGGATCCAAGGACCTAATTGACTGTTTACATGTACGATGCACATTTGGCATCCCAGATGAGTATGCGATGGATGGTGGCCCCGAGTTCACTGCATCAGCCACATGTCAATTCCTCAAGGATTGGGGAGTACACCACCGCCTGTCTTCTGTAGCCCTCCCCCACACTCAAACTGCAGAGCAGAAATTGGCGTCAAAACTGTCAAACGACTCATCACTAACAACACAGACCCACCTGGCGGTCTAAATACCGATGCCCTACAACACACCATATTCCAATATCGGAACACCCTGATTCCGCCACAAAGCTGTCACCTGCTCAGTGTGCATTTGGCAGACCTATCAAGGATTTAATACCCATACTTCCCAGCCACTACATATCTCACCCCACCTGGAATGATACTCTAGCAGCCAGAGAGGAAGCCCTTAGGAACAGGCACATGAAAGAAGCTGCACGGTGGACAGTGCACACCAGGAAATTACCACCTCTTGCAGTCGGCCACCACATACGCATTCAAAACCAGACAGGTCCACATCCCAACAAGTGGCACAAGAGAGGCGTCATCATTGAGGTCCGTCAATTTGACCAACATGTAGTACGTGTCGATGGATCCTGTAGAATCACCCTTCGCAACCGCAAATTCCTGAGGAGATGTGTTCCATTTCAAGCATCACAACCTTGATGCATCATTCATGATGATTTTGGACACATCACTAAACTGCTTGCAAAGCCTGCCACCTCACCCACCCTGTGGCCAACAGCATGCACGCCAACTACTCCAGCATCCAATCAGCCAACTCCAGACCCCCCTAGCCAAGGCCCAATAAGAACAGTTACCACTGCCTCTGCGCTAATACACCCCAGCTCTAGCTATCCAGAATCAGCAGTCTGCACTCCACCCTGTCCTATCATGGCACCACCACCACCAGAGGCTGTTGTGGAGCCTCAACAGACCATCGCAAATCCACCACCCACCCTTGAGAGCCCATCAGCCTTGACTTCTCTCACACCTAAACGCCAAACCCCCAAGACAGCATTTGCATTGAGTAGACTCTAAGACTACAACAAGAAAGGTCTTAAAGAACCGTGAACAATAAATCCTAAACATTAGACAATGAACCGAGGACCTTGAACATTTGCCTCTTTGCTACTGTTACCTAATGTTATGTTAATGTTAATGCCCTTTTTTATCTGGTCCTTCACCAAACAAGACCACTAAATACTTGGGGGGAGATAGAGCGTAGTCCCGCAGATTCCCAATGATAGGGACCTGGGCATGAGCCCTGTTTGACGTTTGCTCAACGTTGTAGTTGTAGTGTATACACGTTTTATTATTCAACTTTCATACTGTATGAATTCCGATTTTCTGATTGGTTGATTCGTACCACGTGACAATGGGTTGTGACGCAACAACCTCCTTGACGTCATTATAGTGGTATAATAGCCGTGGTGTAAATTCAATACACCACTGCCATTACACCATGGCTTCGGCTGACTCAAAGTTTAACGATTTTCGTTTTCGAACAATAGAGAGCTTTTTTGCTTCAAATCGAAGCCAGACTGAATCAGAGAAAAATGATACCGAAGATGAACACTGTCAGTGTATTAATCAGGAAGAAACGGATAAGGACTAAAAGAAACCGAAAAATCACGAACTTTCCAGATCACACATGGTTGCGCTATGAAAAGGAGGCAATGTTCTGCTATTTTTGTTGGAAAAGACTAACCCCTTTGCACCAAAAACCTAGCTTACAGCGCTCTAAGCTGCGACCATTTTGGTTGCCACGGTGAGTGGAAAAACTATTTGGCGACCAAAATTCTGGCGGAGGTCGCCAACTGGTGACGAACAGATTGAAAGAGAAACTTACTTGAAAAATGATCAATAGTAGGATGAATTTAATCAATAGTACAAATGGCAGCATCACCTGTCTTTCAGAGAAAAGTGATGAAAACGTGGTGTTCGGCGCATTAGCCCTTCATGTACTATGTCATGAAGTGTCTTCCCCTTTTATGGCGACGTGTAATATGTCATGAAGTGTCCTCCCCTTTACGTTTTGTTTTTTTGGTCACTGAATTTTTTTATGGTGACCATTTTAGAATCAAAGGTCGCCAAAAGGCGATTTGTTGAAAAAGTGAACTTGGAGCGCAAGTGATACAAACAAGAAAAGTTACTTTTCTTTTTTGTATCACTTTCTTGTATCACAAGGATCAGGTGAGGAAAATGTTTTTCTTGGCTTGCCTGTATGAATGTAAAAAACATGTTAAATGATAATTAACTTGTTTGTCCCCCTAAAAATAAAAATGTCCCCCAAAATTTTAGACAAGGAGACAAATTAACCCCCAGTGATCAAATCTTAGCTCAAACCCTGTACCTGCACTCGTTCACCAACAATGAACTCGAAATTTTCACACGGTATTGAAATTTCTCGTTCATTGTTAGTGAACTCGTACAGGTAAATCCCGATAACTCACTCAACGAGTGTGTTAACCTGTAAATATCCTCTCGTCATTCACTGATGAGGATGTGTTATTAAAATATTCTCATGAAATAGACGAACTCATATCTAATAACAGTAATACATATCATTATTGTCACTTATAAGTAACAGACCATCACTGATAGTGATTGACTTTCTGGAAAATAGCAACACTAGCATAGGGTGGGAATACAGTTGGGTGGAGGACATCTAATAAAGAGGACATGGTCTGGCACAGGGTAAAGGGGGTAAGTTTCTAAAGAAACTGTTGTGCTGCGTTGGTGGGAGTATAACAAGATAATTTGGTTTCATCAACTGGGTTGATGATGTGAATTGGCCACCATAAAAAGATTCGAAAGCCGATGTTTCGAACGTTAGCTTCATCGGAGTGAATCCAGCTTTTGAATCTCTTTGCGGTGGCCAAGTAATTATCAACCCAGTAGAGAAAACCAAATTACTTGGTACAGGGTAATTGGGTACAGTTCCTCCAGTCTGAGGAATCACTGTCAAGGATTTTATTTTAGAATGGGGTGGCAATTATATTGAAAAATAAAACAAAACACCAAAAACCCACCATCATCTTTTGCATGAACATCAGCTCCATATTGCAACAAGTACTCTACAACTTCTTTTCTGCCAAATCCTGATCGGTGAGAAGACAAATCCGTTGCATTAATAGTTAACAAGGCTCTTAAAATGCCCACACAAACACTACACTACTTCATTATCAGGGATTTCAATGCTTTCAAGGCTATTAAACCAATAAATTAAACGCTTATTGACCAAATAATTCAAGAATATGTTGTTTTGTTGATTCAGCCATGCTCAGCTGGATAGCGTTTATTGTGTCTCGTGTTTTGCACTCACAAAGTGGTGCTTTAAAAGTGCTCGCATACATTGAAATGAAATGGAGGAGGTTTACAATGATCTGAAGTGTCATACAACTAATGAAACGTGAAAAAGGTTAAACGGTTGCGGCGCAAACTTCTGAAAGGCGACCACCTCACGAAAACTGGAGAAAGTGGCGAACTTTGTCAACGCATTAATTTTGACATCGATCTGTGACATTCAATGGAGACAACTCGAGCATCTTTCAACTTACTAAGGTTTAACAGAGTGGGAAATGCGAATTCAAAAACTGCAAAAGTTAAGTTCTGCTCCTGAGGAAAACGAGTGACTTTCTCTAAAAATGTTGACATCAAGGGCGCCGTTTGTGTTTGTTTTCTCCTAAAGCTTACCTGCTGCAAAGTGAAGCGGAGATGACTTTCTGCCGGCGGTATCTCTGAGATTCACATTAGAATTAACGTTCACTATTCGTCGAACTTTTGTAACGTCGCCATTCCTACAAGCTTCGAACAATTCTCTTCCCCCCTCGCACGATTCCGTATCAAAACTATGACTGCCATGAAGAGGCTTTCTTGTCGCCATATTGGCTTGGCAGCCGCAAGCATAATTAATGTAGTGACGTCACTAGAACAAAGTAAGTCACCAAAAGAACAAAACAGAGCCAGGTGACCTTTGGTGAAACATAGATTTACTAAAAGCGTGTTTTATGGTTGAGATAAATTCATAATTGACTACTAGGAGGATGAAATCTTTTTCTATCAGGGAATTCCCTGGAAGTCATTTGGGATTAAAAGCAGAGGAAGGCACAGTTAATTAATATTGATTTACTGGATTATAGACTCTTTTGACCAAGACCTGAAAATGCTGCAGGTCTGACTGTTTTTATGGGATTTGTGTCTACAGAAGATCACTTGAAACCATGCTACTTTGATTTGCATTTAAAATTTCAAGATTTAACTTTCCATTTAGGGATTCAATAGACCTATAAATTATGAAGTGCTGTCATGTTTCAACGGGGTTGGCCTGGTCAGTCTAAAACACAGACTCTGGACTGCAAACTGGGATTAAAATGCAGACTGAGGGTCAAATGCAGACTGCAGACCAGGGTAACATGCAGACTACAGACTGAAGACTTTTTAACTGAATTATGTTACAATTTCCATCATTAAAACCTAATTTCCATAAACAGAGTGTAAACAGGCTAACCGGAGCATTATTCAGGCTTAACCTGAGTAATATTCAGTCTAACTAGTACTGGGGTGACAGTTAGGCCAACTAGCAGACTTTCACTGTGGCTAGTTTGAACAGTCCTGTTACAGTTAGCATTCAATGATAGAAACAACACATATATACTTAAAGCCTGTAGTCTGCAATTTACCCCTGGTCTACAGTTCACATATGACATTTTACCCTAGGTCTACAGTCTGCATTTTACACTGACCAGGTTTGGCAAACTTTTTTGTGCCTTTTGCAAATATTTGTAGGGTCTGAAGTTTTTTTCTTTCTATCCAGCACAAAGTTATGCAAGGGACAAATATATTATTATGAGTAGGTCTGGTTATACTGTATTTATTTATTTTTGGTTAGAAGTTCTGCTCAAACTTTACTACATTAGTATTGACAGTTGGGAAAAAATATAAAACGACTTTGTATCAGCTGTACATTTTTGATGGTATATTCAATTCTTATATCTTTCAGACATCAAAGAATAGTTGTTCAAAACTTTATCTAAATCCTCTTCAGAGACACTTTAAAAGAAGCAGCCGTCATTTCATTAACAACCACACACTGCTATGCTACCATCTATCACAGAATAGATAGTGAGTAGCATAGCCAATCAGAGAACGCCATTCATGATAGAATGCCAGTAGGTTATACTAATCTGCGATAGATAAAGAGTAGTAAGGCAGCATGCCCTTGTTTACAAAATGACAGCTACTTCTTGGTGTTTTTGAGTGTCTGAGGTTTTAGATAAAGTTATAAAGGATTTATACTAAAACAATTAGATTATTCACTCTTGATTTCTATGCAAGATAGTTGACTCAGGCTGCACCCTCGTTAGCTATCACGCAATGGGCTATGTTCAAGAAACACCTGGGTGCACAGGGGACCAACTTTTGCCTTTGGGCAATTGGAAAAACTTGCTTTTTTCATGTAAGCATAAGTGCTGGGCACCCAGGATTTCATGGTTGGGAACCTTGGGGCTCCTCTTAATTTCTCTTAGACCACAGCCTTGCTATCTGTCTCCTTATTTGTGATATATACCACTTTCCATAAGTTTAAGGCCTAACTTTTATTTGAAAAGCAGGAAGTTTTTCAGCGCTGATGGAATTTCCAAGCTATTTATTTTGCCAATATAACCAGTCCAAATTGTTTTTCTGACATGATATCGGCATAAGTCTTGAAGGGACCTTGGGTTACACTTGTATTCAAACAACTTTAGAATGCTTTCTTCGCAGACAATGAGCTGTCCTTCAGAGTTAATTCTCATTTGCCCTGTAGGTTTGACATCTGATGCAACCAGATGTGCTTTGCTACCTTCTGTCATTGACTCAAGCAACACAATTTTACTTTCATTGTCGTTTGCAAGGATTAGGTTTTCTCCATCATGGACAAGTCCAACTATGCCCTCGTCAATCTGGTGTTCTTGTCCATCAAGCATGTAATACGTGATTTTCTCTTGTTCCTGGATCTGTATCTCCTCTTCTGAGTTCATGCAAACTTTTGCAGTTGATAAAATGGGTGGGCAATCAGAAAACGTCGCAACCTTGAAATCCGGAGAACAGCATAGTAATGTGATTCCGCTTTCAGCTTCCTCGTCTCCAGGAATAATCTCTCTGGATTTGAGAACCTTCAAATTATCCCAGTCTACGGAGATTTCATAAACACCCTCACCACCATTAAATGCATCTGTGACAAGAAGATTCCTCCTTGGAGACAAAGCAATCGCTCCCGGGTAAGTCATCGTGAGATATTTGTCTTCTATTACCAATTCAGCTGACTTGTCATCTTCGTCTCCGTCTTCATTTTCCAGTTCGTCTTCTGTGTCTTCGTCTTCGTCGTCTTTTGCAGATTCAGCTGAATTACATTTGTTTTTATCAAGGTTGAAGATCTGAACTCCTCCGCCATGGTGCACTTCTGATGAACTTACGACAATACGATCACCTGGTACAAACAACGTGTCACAGAAGTTCTCGCCCATACCTCCGAATTCAGCTACCACTTTCCCACTCATTGGATTCCACACCGAAACAAAGCTATTATTGAAAGTGACATACAAACCCAAAGCTGGGTTGTGATCAACTCCATTTGCGTTTTTTACTCTTGTTGGAACTTTAATCTCTGAAATACAGTTGTTTGGAATAACCTTGTATTCGTGTGCGGCCATTTTGAAATGATGCGCGGATGGCGCAAACCAGGGGGGGCTGGCAGCTACCTGTGATCTCGCCGCTTTTCTGGTTGCTGCGGAGCGAGCGTAGCGAGCGAACAGTGACATCATATTATCAGGATTTAAGAAGAATACCAGGAAGAATATGTATAAAAGGGAGTACGAATTCTCGATATTGTGAAATTCATCACTTTTTTACCAAAATGCAGTGCATTTAACCAGAGTGCACTGCGCCACTTTTCACCAGAGTGCACTGCGGCGTCACGGACTACACGAAGATGTCACGCCATCTTCTCGTGTGGATTCCAAGTTTTGCTCTGATTTGCCTGTCAAAAGATGTGAAGGAGATGATGCTTGACTTTCATAACTCTTGCGTTTTTTCTTAATGCAGTATGTGAAAGTTTGTAAATTCGGACGATTAATTGTGACGTCTTAGTTTTGAACTTCGTATGTCATTTCTAAGCCGCAGTCTTGCCAGTCCTTGGTGTAATTCTTAAATGAAGAAAAATCGTCGTTACGGAACCTTGAGGAATAATTTAAACAAACGGAAACTGTAGAAAACGCTAATTTCATATATGTTGCGAATCTTTACATCTAAACATGAACTTAGGCTAAAGCTTGAGCATTTTGAATTCACACATTGCGACGTACGGACGCGTCCTCGGCACGGTCAGTCAACATTGTAGAGACATTTAATGCGTACTAGTACAGAATTTGTTAGTTAGATTTCTACTCCTACAATTTCCACATCTTTCAATTTTCACGATCTCATAAAAGGGCCCGGGTAAAAGGGAGGTTCAGTGATGTGTACCGTTTCATTTCCAGACATATATGTATACAAGAGACTATCTTGAATAGCGGTTAATGCACAAGTCTTGCAACGCGCTGCTATTGATGAATCACTGCGTATAACATATGTCACTATCAAAAGAATGTTCCGTAGCATTATTATCTTTTAGATGTCCCAAGTTTCTATGCTAACCCCCCCTGGTGCAAACTACACGAAGTCATACCCTCGATAGACGTTGCGCGCGAGATTACGCGCGAAGTTCGTGGGAGTTTGTGAAAACCAGAAAAGCCTGCTTTGACGTGAAACTGCGCATAATCCGAATGCGAGCGGAGGAGAGCGATTGTATCGTCCGGGTTTACTAATGAAGGCGTTATCTGGCCGAGTTCGTATTCTCAAGAATTCAAAACTGAAACTTCGCGTAGGATTAAAGAAAAGGGATGCAATGACTTCAGATTCATCTAAAGATAAACCTGAAGTTTTTCTAAGCGGGGTAGTTGAAGGTAATAAGCGGTCTTAACGAAAAGGCACACCGAGTTTCCATATTTACGTACGAGACCAACAAATCTCATTTACCACAAAGGCGTTCATTTTATGAAGATTAAATGACTCCTGTTTTCCACCTTTAATTAATAACAGGTTTCTATGGAAGACCATGGACATTTGAACAGCGAAAGGAGTTGTTTTTGAGGTAAGAAAGGTGTACATTCCTATTGAATTGAAGTCGTGCTTCTTCTGAAGAAACTATGGGATGTCAAAACCTGCTCTCGCAATGGTTTGGATCGGAAATCATTAGATTATGAGCGTAAAATTTCTTTGAAAACCAATAGTTACAGCAATTCACGATGGACAGCAATTTATTCAAGTAGCGAGGTATAAATACTAAATATTAATAGCTGTGTTTTGGTGGAGATTGTACTTTGTCTGGCACAGTTTTGAGGGTAAGCATACCTCTATTTGACAGTTGTCTATTTAACAAATAGATTCCATGTTGCCGTACGTCTGTTCAGTAGTAGATCACAGATGATGTCAAAATGAACATCAGCGACACTCGGCTACGCCTGGTGTGCCACTGTTTTGTTCTTACCACATTTTGACGTCTTCTGTGATCCATTACTGAATCAGACGCACGGCCATTGGAATCTAATTGTTTTATCTAATAACATAAAGCCTTTTTTGTTTCAAAATATTTCAACATAACACTAAAGCCGGCCTTTTGCCCCGCCTTTGCCCTGCCTTTGCCCCGCCTTTGCCCCACCTTTGCGAAAAAAAGCCATTTGATGTGATCTATGATCTATACAAAATGAAGCAATTTCATTGGTTGCTATGCATAACAAAGAATTGTGATTGGTTGAGAAAAATCATGCCACTGTTAAACCTGACTGCTCCTCGTTGATTGAAAACTTACACTGAAAGCAGAATTGAACCGCGAAATCTACAAATCTTGATGAAAATGCTGGAAAAATCAAGTCAGTTTTTGTCATCAGAGCAGCCCTGTGAGCAGAAAAGCTTGGACGTTGCCTTGAAAATTGCAGGAGGTGAAAAAATACCCTTGGAAAACTTGTGTTTCCGGTCAACCTAGATGCCATTTGATTCGAGTTTTGAATGAAAGGAGCGTAGATGACAGTGGAGATTTTTGTCTTCTGTGGTTGGTGATTCTCAAATCAGCTTGATATAGTATCGGTGACACATTTTAGCTGCGATACTGTTGCCCGTGAGCTGTGGTTAGCTATACTTAGCTCACTGCTGTGCCCTGAAACAGACAGGAACATCCGCATCGGCAAGGAAGGTTATGTATTTTAGTTTACCGATTTTAAGAAGTGATGTTTTGATGTTTCATTCCTGACATCAATCAGTGTGTAAACAGTTGTTTTGACACTGGGAAAAGTTGAATTTTTTAAATAAATTAATCTCAGAAACATTTTGTTTATTGGGTTTGTTAAATTCGAGACAAAGCAATGGTTCTCGACTTACCAAGACCAAGTTTGTGCATGGTTTAGTCTCGCTTGACTGCTGACTATATCATTTTCTAAAAGAACTGGCTTTATCTTTCGTTTTCTGGCTTCTCGAGCCTGTTCAATGCCTTGGCAAGACTTTTCTGTACCTTATCTTTTGCCCAGTCATGTAAAATATTATCTTAATTCTCAAAACTTTCCGCCATTTTAAAATTGTAATGATGATATCAATCGTGCATCTGTTCTCCAATAGATCATAGGTGAGAACCAATCAAAATGTGAGAATAACTTGGGTTATTATGTAATGCTTGTTTGTGAATAGATGACCCATGTTACTGCTTTTTTGTGATTGACTATGGCCAGACTTATGTGATGAAGTTTTGCCATTCTGTGGGTTGATTCGTAGGGTTAAAGTGAATTGAAATAAATTGTATGTGAGCTAATTTGCATTTATTTCCTGAATTGAGGCAAATTGAGAGAGAGATTTTTATTGAAAGGGTCAAAGCCAGAGAGAATGGGGATGCTGGGTAGAGCTTGATAGACTTGATAGAGCCCAGTATTAAAGATGCATTAATTAGGTCTTCATGCACTTTTCTAATTTCTGTACTAGATTAAAGAATCTGGGGATGAATACTTACTTATATGCTCCCAAAGATGACCTCAAACACAGGGCCCTGTGGAGGGACCTTTACAGTCCAGAAGAAACAGGTAAATTTAAGACCAGGAGGGTTTATGACTGGTCCCAAGATAATGGTTCTCCTCTAAAGTTCATTGTTTCCCAAGATTGAGCAGAGGGAATCATGGAGATTTGAAGGGACCAGTATTAGCTGGTTTCTGTTGGGACCAGTCATCAAGTGTTGTGATTTGTTTTATAGCACAACAAAACATTGGTAAATCAAGTTTGCAAGTGACAATTATTGTTAGAAAAGATAAGTAAAACTATGGGACAGGTATACCTGTAGTGCTGTTATTCTTGTTTCAGCTTTTAATTTTTATCATCACTAGTTGATAGTGGGTGGCCTTTGTGAAGTGATTGGTTCCAAAAACTATGTATACTCCCACTACAGGGGGATTTGGAAATTTGAGTGAGTTGGAGGCACAAAGACCCAGGAAATTTCAGCAATGAAGAGGGATGGACAGTTCAGCCTCGTTCCTAGGGTCTCTCATCTTACCGCCCTCTGGGGCGAGCGAGGAGAGATCCGGCCTCACTTGCCCCAGGGGCGGTTAGATGAGAGACCCTGGGAATGAGGTTGTGGACAGTTGAGGCAGTTTCCAGATGGTCCTTTTTTTAAGTCTAGATTCAAGTACTGACTTAGTCATACAAAACTCACTGCCTACCCACTAAGTGCCGTAAAGACTCGTGTATAAGTCGCACTCGTGTATAAGGCGCACCTCCGACATTCAAGCATGATTTCAGAAAAAAATAAGAACTCCAAAAAGCGCTTGACTTGTGAAAAAAGTTTGTTGTTTGTTTGCAGAACTGATGTAAACTTGATGAAATCTGTGTATT
Source organism: Catalaphyllia jardinei (assembly GCA_022496165.2). Classification (NCBI taxonomy): domain Eukaryota; kingdom Metazoa; phylum Cnidaria; class Anthozoa; order Scleractinia; family Caryophylliidae; genus Catalaphyllia; species Catalaphyllia jardinei. The sequence continues at coordinate 23,426,524 of CM042747.1, forward strand.
TCCAGTGACATTAATAAGTTAATCAACTTTGAAAATATCTTTTAAAAGCTTCTCTTAAATCAATTTCCCTATACCCTGTAACTGACAACAGTTATCTTCAATGCTAAAGCCCACAGTCAAAACAAAACAACGAAATGCACAGGAGAACAATGCAAAATCTTTGCTTAGTAACCACGCAGTCATTTAACAAGGACACCAGAACATGGAAATGTTCACTTTCACATCAGTTGTTCATGGATATCTTGTTTATCAAGACCTATTTAAGCCATCAATCAGAGAAACACTTGTTGCTAAACGAGAGTTTAACAACCTTATGGACAAACACAGTGTGAAAGTAGTAAAGGGCGATGAAGCAGTTGGCCATTTGCCCCGCAAGTTCTCCCAAATAGCATGGTATTTTCTTGCACATAGTGGAGGAATCAGTGCTGCATTGAAGTGATCGGTCGCAGATGATGCACAGGACTGGAGGTCCCATGCCATACTGCTCAAACAAAGTACAAATTAAACTCTTGAAAGAACTACTGGTGAGCAAGAGTTGGGTTTAGAACCGTCCTGAAGATTCTAACAAACATTTAGGAGGCACCAAAAGCAATGATCGATCAACAACAGGCTTTATTATGTTTAATCGTTACTTACTGAAGGTTTTCAGTTCAATTTGTGACAACAAGCCAGTTTGCTCTCTCTGAAAAGAATGGTCTTGTGCATAAGCTACACCCGTAATTTATGGCCCAAAACTTAAGCAAAACGATGCGGCTTATACACAAGTCTTCACAGTAGATCTTTCACATGTAAAAAATTGTAGCTTAAAAACTTGTATCCTTTGATGTTAAAATTTATTTTCAACAAGCCCTATGAAAGCTATTAAGTGAAAAGAACTCAAATTAATTTGTTATCAGGCTATAAAGTGAGACATAACTTGTCTTGTTGTTTCACTTCTGAATTAATGCCATTACTAATTACATTCTCAACAGAAAATTTGAAGCAGCTCATTGCATCATCAAAGGAGTGTGACATAACATTTTACTATGCCTTGTCTCCTGGTCTTGATATTTTGTTTTCAAATTTGAGAGATGTTCAGCTGCTGAAAAAGAAAATGGATCAGGTAGTAATTGTTGCGTTTTAATTCACTCTGCTCACAAATGAGAAGTACTAGTCCAAAGTATGTAGATTAAAAGGTCTACAAAATATTGCATTAACTTTGTTATTTCATGTTATGTCTTGAATAATTTTTTTTGAATATGCAATGTACATGTATGCGAAGGATTTTTCTCATTGAAGTTACTGGTCTTTGATTTAAATGTTGTAATAAGTAACTTCTACTAGTTGTGAATTATACATCATATAATTGAGAATTTGATAGCTTACATGTATAAATTCTCTTTTGGATTTACTTAAGCTTCGTATTTTGACTGGCATCTCATCTGCATTAATGTGCTTATCTTGTCTCAGGTACAAAAGCTTGGTTGTGAAGCATTTGCCTTGTTATTTGATGACATTGATCCACAGCTTCATGGAGCTGATCTTGAAGCATTTACTTCATTTGGAGATGCTCAGGTGGAAATCACCAATAATATATACAAACACTTAGGATGCCCAAGCTTTCTCTTTTGTCCAACAGGTAATTTCCCATCCACTATAAATTTGTTATTTGTTATTTTTTGCTTGCAATTCATAATAGGGTTGTTAGCTGTTTATTTTGCAGTAACAGACTTCTGAATAGGGTCCAGGCTTCAAGCCAGAGTTTTTAAACTGGGAAGCTTGTGAAAAAAAAAATAATTTTCTCAAAAAAGCGGCTGTGGACACCAAGACGCTGATTTGGCTTAAGACTTGTCATCCTTCACATTAATATAAAATGCACTGTCCCTAAGTTGGAGTCGGTGTTTTCAATTGTCAACAAATCTTAACAAAGATTTCTGTACTTATCTTTAATGTTGTGGTAAAAAACAAATGGACTGTGGTTTAGCGTGGACTGTATTCTTATCGACAATGATACAGGTCATCACAGCAGTGAAGATTTGTTGTGAAACCATTGATGTCGATATAAGCAAAATTTTACGGGAATTTAAATGGTTTCTTAGTTACGTTTAGCACAATTTTCACATTTTACCTTTGATAAGTGTCGTTCTGAACTTTGTGGCATGTTTTGTATTCCTCAGAATGGCATTTTCTTTCATTAAATTAATTTCCTCTCCAGTCACATTGACGAAGCGCGAGGCGGCTATAATCACCTCTGCGGAGGTGATTATAGCAGAATATGACGCCATTCTCGGCCAATGAGAGCACGAGAATTTCTATAATCACCTGAGTAATTATACGAAAGGTTCTTAACTTCCACCTGATGAAACCTTTGTCAATAAAATCAATGGGAGTCAATCACTGCAGAAGTTAGTTTGCACTGTTATGAAGAAAGGTTTGAGAATAGCAGTTGATATTGCCTACTAGGGAGCTGTTGTTCACAATATCAAAAATTTGTTTAGGACACTGCACTATTTTACGTCCACACCTGGTTAGAAGCCATCCTTATTAAGCCTGAGGAACATGGAATGTTATGTATATGTTCTTGTGTTTAGAGTACTGTGGCACTAGAGCTGTTCCGACTGTAGAGACATCTGATTACCTCATTACCTTGGGGAATAAACTTAACCCGAAGATAAACATTATGTGGACAGGTAAACCTTTTCTTATTATTTAATTTTTGTCACTTTGCCATTTCTTTTGATTTATTATTGATGAATGCTGGTTTTGTTGTCAACATGTCCTGTTTCATTTAGCAGTGTTGGTGAGGGACAAATCCTAGCCTGCTTCTTCTATGCTTGGTTGAAGGTACAGTTGCATCTTAGTTTTTCCTTTCCTGCCAGCCAGCCAGTATTTCAAAATCGTGCAACCTCAGATATCCATGGTTTCATATGTACAGTAGGGTCCTTAGTACAGCAGTTTAAAGTTTCTCTGACTCATAATGTGATGATTATGATGTTCAGAGGAAGTTTGAACTAAATAACATCAAATAAACATAGCTCAGTTTTTCTTGGACTAAAAAAATAAACAAATTAACCAACTCAGAAAAAAGTTTGTGCTTATAAAATAAACAATACTTTCCTTACAATGTGCTTACAGGATTAACCCCTTGGCTTGTTTTTCGTACTTTACTCATATACTCCAGTGTTTGTATGTGCAAACAACATGGCAGTGAAAATTGAAAATTGTCCACAAATATCAAGTGCACAAACCTTTTTTCATGTGTTAGCACTGACTGAGATGCAACATGCATAAAAATGAAACAGATATGGAGAGGAACAGAAACTCAAAAAATATTGAGAAAGGGTCAGATTTCCCTCATCGTTATCTCATAATTTTGTGAATTTCTTCAATGGCAGGAGGTGTATTCTTGTTAGCATATTGTGAATGTGCTTAATAATGAGCGCAGTGAACAAGAATGTTGTATATTCCAGGTTTGGTTTGTAATGTGCAGTCAGGCAACCTGTGGACCTTTATTTTACAAGATGGTATGCAGTCAAACATAATTTACATCTTTTGAAGAAATCTTGGGATAAAAATTCATGTTGTGTACATCACCATTTTGTAAAAAAATTTGTTTTCAAAATTGAACAGAACCTTCACCCAGTCTGCAACTCTGCCAGGTCAATAAAGCTGAATAAACTCCATGAATTACCCCAGAGAAGAGACATAAACATCAATGTTTCTTGCTCACTATAACTGTTGAATGGTGTTCTTTGCAGTGTACCCATTTTTGTGTTGCCTCCCCAAGTTTAGTTTGGTTTCTTAAAACTGTTGCCGCCTTTTGATGTTTGGGAAGACGCATCATACAGTACTGCAAAGTAACACAGCTCTCAACAGTCAAAAAAGGTGTCTTGCAGCATTTAAATGGCCTTTGCTTTTTTCATTAAATGAAACCATCCTCCTACTGATATGGCTAAATTTTAAGACCTACATGTACTGCTGCAGCCACAGTTAAGTATAGAAATTTCAGGCTGTTGTTAAGGTTATCAGCTGAAATACTTAAAAGTTTTGATCAGTTAATTTGTAGTGGAGTGGTTATATTTAATGAAAAGGGATGGCCTGTCTAAATGTTGCAAGTAACATCTTGCGTAATTCTGTTTCAATGATTGTTCTTTCTAAAAAGTTGGAAATGCACAAGTTCATCTGCTGTGCCTACTTCAGCAAAAGATCTTTAAAAAGATGTTTAGAACACAGCAACGCAAGGATTCATGGATTAAAATTGTGCTATGAGTTAAACAATCAAGAATTGCTTTGTACCATTAGAAGAAAGTTTAGGATTGTTGCAACCTTAGGCAAGTTTTCAACTTTGAAAGGAAGAGCAGTACTAGTGAACAGAGTTGCGTCTTTGATGTTATAGGTCATTCTCATCATAGCAGGCTCTGGCACATTTATGTATGTAAAATTTATTGGTGGAATATTTTTTGGACAAAAAAGCCTTTCAAAGAAGAGTTCGGGAACCTAGTGGTGCCAGAGGTTTGCTGTGCATAATGGCCTTATAAAGCTATTGTTGTGTTTCTAATTTGTGTTCTGTGTGGTAGTTGATGTAGTGAGTGATCAGTGAGTATGTGTTTTAATGTGTGTTGAGTATTGTTGAAGATGTAAAAAACACTAGCAATAGACCCTTTGCATAAATGGCACCTAAATTTGAACAATAATACTTGGTACATCCGTAGCCTCACATTCATGTTTCAAGACGAAGAAATTTTCACATGAATGTGAGGCTAAGAATGTGTGAATATTGTTATTCAAATTTAGTTGCAATTTATGCAAAGGGTCTATTTGTTGAGTGACAGAAAAAAAATCATAGATTGAAAACTTCTGGAGTGAAGGTTTTGTACTATTCTGTCTGTCTGTTTGGAAGATGAGATTTGGCAGTTTTCCCTGTACAAAACCTACCGTGTTAATTGATGGCTTTAGTGAGGTGGCTGAGATCAGGTTCAAGATAGGTTGTCTGCTCTGTACCCAACCTAACTTTGAATATAATCAATAAAAAATGCTTTTTTGCCTTTTCCAAGCATCTGTTAGGTAGGGTCCAAATTCCATGAAGGTTGAGAGTCCATGTTAGCCACATTGCAATTGCTTTGTTTGTTTGTTTGTTTGTAAAAAAAGGTCAAAAACCACAGAAAATGAATATGTTTTGGAGAATATATGATGATGGGCTTAATCTTCATTGGATTTATGCTCTACTTCTAAATGTATGCTGCCCTGTGATTGCATGGTTTGAAAAGAGTTGGTTAGTTTCTAATATTCTGGCCATTGCAGGAATCAGTTTTCTTTGAAAAATGCTGGCTTTGGGAAAGAAAGACTAGACGTGCCTGTATATAGCAGCCTATGTGTTTGTGTACTTTGTGTTGTCATGCTTGACACAGCATTATTCTTATGTTGCTACTTCACTCATTTTAGGTCCTAAAGTGGTTTCCAAAGTGATTACCACCCAAACTATTGAGGCCCTTACCACAGTGCTTAAACGGAAACCTGTCATCTGGGACAATATTCATGCAAATGACTATGATCAGAGACGTGTCTTTTTGGGTCCATATGATGGGAGGCCAGTTGAACTTTTCCCATTGCTAAATGGTGTACTAACCAACCCTAACTGTGAGTTTGAGAGCAACTTCATTGCTGTGCACACTCTTTCTTCATGGCTAAGAGATTCCTCTCTGCTCACTGCTGAAGAACCCATGAGTATTGATTTAAAGGCAGAGAAGTCAAGTAGTTCAAGTGAACCTATGGAAGAAGATTTACTTGCCAGTACTGAGAGTGACAGAGACAGCAATTGCGAGAAAGATGCTGATCAAGGAGTTGCTCAAGGAAACAGTTCTAGTGAAACAGATAGTGAAAGTGTAAAGGTAGAAGGTGAAATGGAGACAGAAAGTGCTACCTCATTGAGCGAATGCAAGAGTGCTACTGTACGTACTATTTACAACCCACAGAATGCTCTGCAAGAAGCTGTATCTGCCTGGCTGGAAGAATTTTCTAAAGTAAAACATGCTACATCCAGAACCTATGCCAAAAGTGGTGCCTACAGTATGACACCTGAGGCTGTGCCAATTTCTGTGCAAGCCCCCATCGGGACAAGTCCAACATCACATACCAATGTTACTACCACTATGTGTTCACCAGCAGTGACTCCTTCACCAATAAAGGTTGCAAAGGAAAACAGCAGGAAAAAGCTTAGCACTTCTTCTGCCTCAGGTAAGAGTTAAAAATTACAAATATTTTTCATAGGCACATGCTCTCTGACTAAGGTAAATAAATAAGCTGACAGATTTTCTTTCCTTTATAAGCTTTGAGCTGTTTCCATGGATTTCTTTTATTCAGAGGTTGTTCATCAAGATGTGGTTGCTGATTTTTGTTCATGTTACCTGTGAACTTGGCAATATATCGAGTCTCTACTAGGGCATAAGATGTTGATTGCTAGGGATTACAAATTTTCTTTCCCTTTGTTATTGTAGTCCCCTTGACCCCCTCTAAGCAAATCATAGAGTCATTTTTTGAAAACAAATGCATGGTCAAGAAGCATCTAGACAAAAATGATTGCTCTAACCAATCAATTAAGAGCAGACATACTGTTTTGTGTCAAAAAACAGAAACTTTTCTTTGTATGTGAAGATACAATTTTGGAGTTGGTGATCCATGACATATTTTTCTGTGCAATGTTAGAAAAGAAATATGAAGATGCTGTAAAGAAAGAGCAGGAGATGCCAATGGAAATAGGTGAACCAAAGGAGAAACCTGCTTTGACACCCCTAAGTATTGAGGACCTTCTGTTACTAGTGGATTTATTCTATCTACCATACAATCATGGTCAGAAAGCCAAACAGATCATAGCTGATTTCAAATGGCTTAAGTTCAATGCAATTAAGGAAGATTCACAAGATTTTATGGAGCTTACTGAACAAGAGCAGAAATCTAAGGTATGGTTATAAACCTATTCATTCTAAACTTCGTAATAAAGACATATTTTGCTCAGAAGCTAGCTGGCGACCACTGTGAAACATTTTGGTTGTCAGATCGTAAATTTTGCTTGCCAACTTATTTTGAACTTATATATAAATCACATAAGAACAGTCTACCATAATTTTGTATGTTACATTGCATTCAAGAAAAGTCACAAAGAATGAGTGAAAACTATTGAAAACAGCATGAGTGAGACTGTATAAAACTGTTGCAAAGCTAGGGACAGGTGATATGTCTCTAGTCCGAAGGTGATGGTTTTCTTTTAAGGTAAGCTTATTTTGAATGGAGTGAAGTACAAAAACTGTTTAAGTCTGTGGTTTTCATGGGGAGAAAAAACACAGGTCCTTTCATATTTTCTGTTTGTTATTTCTTCAAAACGCATTTTAGCCTTTTACCACTGACAAACAACACTGCACTTGGTCTAGGCTCCTGGTGTCTACAGCCATTGTTCTTACAGCAAATGAAAAGTGCATAGTGTTGTAGTGCACCTCTGATCCCAGTTATGGAAGATGCTGCTGAAAAAAATATGGCACTTGGAAATTGCGGTTTTGATGTATCGAAGTACATTCAATTTGACAATTTTCATGTATTTTCAGGCTTTATTTTAGTCGGGACAGAAAGGTGAATTGGCTACTAGCCACCAGGCTCCAGTTGTTCAAAGGCTGGATAATGCTATCCACCAGATAAATGGCTATCCAGAGGATAAGTGTTAACAAAACAAACCATGCTATCCGTTGGATAGTGATTTATCCAGTGGATAGCCTTATCCAGCCTTTGAACAACTGGGGCCAGATCCAAATAATTTTCCTATCTAAAGATTTATCTTGTGATTATCTTTAGTTATCAGGGAAATCGTGAGTCGCCAGCTGGCAATCAGTTCTGAAAATTTAGTCGCCAGTGCTCAATTTTTGGTTGTGAGTCACAATTTTAAGCCCTCTTTAATTGTGTGTCCTGGGCAGCAGCACTCTCTCAGTGGATTATTTTGTTTGTTATGTCACCTGTCATCTTTTTAACAAACGTATTGATGTAGATAAAGAAATCTAGATGCTGTCACACACTATTGCACAGTTCCCTCATACTTCCTCGATGTTCTATTATGTGGGACAAGTCTGTAACAGCAGTGATGATATTTTTTGTGGAATATTATTATGATTACAAATATATACGCTAATCTGAGCTGTTACTTTAACTGTTGGAAGTCTCTTAAAACTACACACTTCTTTATATTTCTGAGATTTCTCTCGGTCCCACACAGAATTCATTTAATCTTGACCTCTCTAATATAGGCACCTCCATGATACTGACACTCGGCTCTGTCCCTTTGGTGTCCTTATTGTAGGAATTTGACTGTACTGTAGTTACATACCAGTGAAGGTACTTATCATATGTTTCAATTAAATGTCTGAATTTCAGATAACAGAATGGAATGACAGAGCTGAGAAGTTCCATGAAATCTGTCGGTCAGTAGGAGAGATGTTTGTGAGATTAACAGAAACGTCTAATAGAGCATTGCTGTATGATCTTTATCCATATGTGTGGGATGTGAAGGAAGTCTTACAATTGCTTGACACATTTGTAAATTGGCTTAGCACAAAAAACAAGAGGAAGAAACAGAAAGGGCAGAGCTTTTACCCAGAAGATCCTGAACCTTGGGTTTTTAGAGGAGGTTTATGTGGAGAGCTGCAGGTATGTTGAACAGTTGCATGTACTGCAGGGATTCAGCATGTAGTCCCCTGGTTGCAATAATGGTGGAATTTAGACTGAAAAGCCATCCCAAAGATCTCATCTACTAGGCTGAAACAAGTGCATTTATTTACTAGATTGAAAATTTTCTGTTGTACCTTGTACTTTAAACATTAGGAAGGTTGGTAGTAAGAAACATCTGATAGAGAAATACTGATTTGAACTATTGTCAATGTTTTCAATGGTAGTATGCCATTTTCTTTGCAGAGACTGCTACCTATTGATGGGGGACATGAAGTGTTCAACGTAAGAGCCCCTGAAATTCCCACTACATGTATCTACACAATCAGACCATACCAGACAGAAGATGAGGTATAGATCCTTTAAACTGAAGTAACATCTGGGAAATATTCTTTTGCTGGAAAGCAGTTTGCTGCTGTGACAATTTTGTCATCCAGTTACTACATATTGCATTTGAGCGTAATAATAAGCTACAATAGTTGGAGTGATTTAAGTGTCATCAACCAGCAGGAAGGTGCTGTACTTTTACAGAATGTATAACTTCTTTTGAACAGAAAATATTGGCACTCCATGTTATGCACACAGTAGTGTCTTACTATACATATACTTAGCTGTACAAAGATTGTTTATTCACTTGTAAAACAAAGCACATGCATTTCAAGTCATTCATGCCTGTTTTCTTTGGCAGAAATCCTTGTATGAAATTTGTGTTGCAACGTGTGATGATTGGGAAGATGGTCATGATTTATTTCCTGACAAGCAATTCAACATGGCAGGAGATAGGTGGGTCATCTGTTTTGGCAGCTGCACTTTAGTTACTAAATTTCATAAAACAGCTACCTTTCTGTAATATTCTTCTTATAGCAATAAAAAAATGTCATGGTAAGCTTCTTTTAACAAAATAATAAATGTAAAAGGCTGGAAGTATGAATTATACTGCCATAAAACATGACAGGGATTTGAGGACATGGCAGATAATTTTATAAAACCTGAGCTGCAGGCCAGCGTTTTTCACATTGTACCGGTAAGTGCTACAAAAATTCAGAGAATGTGGTTTGACAGTCATAATACATCCACAATCCAAGGTGTATTACTTATTACAACATATTACATGCTTTAGTATGAGTGAGCAGATCATTGCAACTGTGTTGAGAAAGGATGTCATACAGAAGAGTTAATTGGTACATCAAAGGCAATGTTAATGATGATAATGATAACTTTATTTCAGTGTGGAGTGTATTTAGCACTGTAGTGCTAATTGGGAACACTGTAAAATAAATAACTGAGTATAGCAAACATAATCCTGGGTATTATTGGTTCACTGTTGGGTTGTTGATAAATGATTGAAGCTCGAGTTGCTTAAGCAGCATGAACTTTTTGTATTCATGCTTTCTCTTTCTTTGCTGGGACACTGTGAACCTAACCAAGGAATGACAAGCTAGGTCTACCAGTCTTGTAATGTCAATCAGCATTGTCACATTGCCCTGCCATGTGGATTGTCTGTGATATAGGCTATGTCATGTATTCATTTCTTTTGTATTTTTGCGAACAACTTTTCTCAAAGCAACTTAATTGAAAATGTCACTTGTAGCATTCACAGTTTAACCTTTTGGGGGGAGCAGTGACTATGTGGCTGATTTGCCATGGTTATAAATAAATTTATGAATAAATTATGTAGGTTTGTTGGTCCATACCTGAGGATCTGTCCTGAACATGTGTTCGTGGTGGAGAATGGAGATGGTATCTGTGGCTACGCAGTGGCAGCTCCTGATTCAAAACACTTTTATGAGCAGTTTAAGAAACACTGGCTTCCTGAGGTATGTAAAAATAATTTTCCTGCTACTTAACAGTAGTTGTCAGCATACAGATTGTTTCCTAGCTCTACAGACTTGGTAGAAAGGGTGTCTTGTTACCTCAGATTGTTTTCTTAGGTGTGCAAGAAGTATCAAAAGCCACATGGAAATGCATCAGAGTGGACATATGCAGAACAACTGGCCAGTGGTTTTCACAGTCCAAAAATATTTCTTCCTGAAGACTTGGCTTTAAAGTTCAGTGCTCACGTACAGTTATACCTTCTTCCCCGTGCACAGGTACATGTATGTTGTAGCTGCTTCTCAATAAGGCACCAGGGATTTATTTTCGTTATTGCTGAAGATTAAAGCACTCGTTTGTTAACTAACAAACCAATCATAAACATAGAGACACCACAATTAATCAGGAGTGCTTGATGTGTATTCTCTGGTTGTTTTGTTCAGGATTGTTTTTATTTTTTCATCATCATCTTTTGTTCCCTCGTGACAGAACCTTGGTCTTGGCAAACGTCTGTTAGCCTGTGTTCTTTCGGCTCTAAAGGCTGAAGATTGCACAGGTGTACACTGTGAGATTGCAACCACAAACAACAACGCTCTGGACTTCTACGCCAAATTAGGATTCTACAATATTCCACTCAAGGAACCAGCCCCTCCAGACACTGTCGTCTTTGGCAGAACATTTTAAACAAATATTCCTTCAATGTGACGTAGTTAATTTGTATCTTGCATGCAAGTTAAGTCGTGAAGGAACAGCCTTTTAAGTACAGGCAAAGGTCTTATTGCAGAACAAAATTGTAAGATATCGTCCTATGTTGTCTTGTCGTGGGTTGTTTAATTTTTGTTATTGTAGTAAGTTCAATTATTTGTTGTATTAATTTAATTATGTTCAACTGGTGTTGTAAAATGTTAGGCTGACGTTAGTGAAACAAATTATTGTTCAGGGGAAATGCAGTATTTTGTCCAGTGTATGTGGTGATCTCTGTGGTATTACTGAAGAAAAGCAATAGGCAGAAAATTTAAGAAAAAGTTAAAAATAATGAGTCAGTGCTCGAGTGATACGAATCTATAATGGCCGTTCACGGCTTGCACAGAGAGAAATTTTTACAAAATTACTCTTGTACAAAAAAAATATAAAATATTTAATTTGGCAATTTATGCCGTCTTTAATTTGAAGATACTTGTGTATCATGTAGAATTGAGTGATGGTCGGGGCTCGATAAGTTTAAAACAAGCAGAGAGAAATATATTGTAGTTTGGTTTCTGTCCTCTTTGCTTTCTTAGTTGTTCTTGCTTTCTCTTGTACGGTGTGTCTCCAAATATAACCCTTAAAAAGGAACACGGGATATCGTCTCTGGAAGCTGTTAATCAAAATATTGCCCAATTAGCGATTCCAAGATTTCTTTTTTTAAGAAAAGAAGAAGCGGTAATCTTTGGGTGTAGAACACCTGAGCGACCAAAGAATTATTACTTCTCTTAAAAAGCTATAGTTGATAGAAAACTAGGACAATTAAGTAAAAAACCCGAATGGTTATATTATTTATGTAATTGTGTCGTAAAAGTTTTTTGAACTTAAAAAGTAGTTTTAAATTCAACTTGTCAATTGAGAGCAGGAGCTCATTACCCGGAGCCTCCATATGAATTGTACTCTCGAGTAAACCCTGTCCCATATGTTTATTTTTAGAACTTTGATATCTGCGGGAGTCTAATTTTCCGCGAAAACACGCTGACGTCCGCATAACATCCTAAGAAAATATTGAATTTTCCTCGCTTTCAGCCATTATTGAAATATTTTCTTGGGGCCTGCGTGTGACGGATAACAGTAGAAGACCACAGCTCTCTTGTGATTCGCTATTATAAAAACACCCTCGAAAACCCGTGAAAGGTGCCTAAAAAATAACAAGATATAGGACAGGGTTGACTCGGTAATGAGCTCCTGTTGAGAGTTAGATTTCTTTATTTGCTCTTCGTAAAGTTGCGTTGTAGGAAATGCAAAAATTCCAGTGGCGACAATTCTGAATTATTTCAGAATGTCGTTGACATTTTTAAGATTTTTTTGTGTGGATGGGGGGAGGGAGGTTTGTGGGGCGGTCTTTTTGATGTCGTAGCTAAAAAGGCATGAAATATGTAATCATCGCTACAAGTTTGAATACAAACTAACTGAAACCTGCAAACATGTATAAATGACCATTTTCGTATTCTCGATATTGCATGGGAGCTAGTTTGCAACCGAGACTTAACGTGCCGAGTCTTTTAATGCAAATGACTTTGATCTCTTTTTAATAGTATTCCCGTGCACGAGCCTCGATTGCAAGCCAGGCCCAGTTCAATACGGAGAATATGAATGTGGCCTATTTGGCGTTCATCAAAAGGAAATTAAACTTAACCGCGTCACATTTGGTACATTGTTATGAAGTTGCTTATTTTGCTTGATGTATCGATAAACTTATGAGAAGGAAGGTCCACTCGCCCCCGTAGCCCTTTTCTCGTCTCTTAGCTGGCGGGGCCTTGACACACTCGTGTTAAGGCCCCGTCGGCCAAGAGATGAGAAAAGAGCTATGGGGACGAGAATGAGGAAGGCTTCGTCCACGAAATGTCTTTTTCAGTCCTTTCTCCCCTCTGTTCGTTCCTGTCAGTAGCCTGATGATGGATGGAGGGGGGCCTCCTTCTCTTCTTTCTCGTGTTTTGATTTTTCCCTCGCTACCCCTCCCCATTTTACCTCTGCAACGCTGGCTATCCTGTCAATAGTAGTGATGCCTGCAGGAAAGAGATACGGAAAGAGTCATTGAAATGCCGAAAATATAGTGCTTAACGAGAAGCGATTGCGCCAATTTTTCGTACTATACTCCTGGGCCGGGTTGTTCGAAAGACGATTAACGCTAACCCAGGATTAATAGTTAGCTGAAGAAATGATTTTTCATGTATACAAGTGTTTTTGACTTAGTGTTTTGTAGTTTGATCATTGAAACTCAAAACTGAAGGAAAAACAATGTAAACAGAAAACCTCACCGAAAAGCTACAAAACAGAAATTAAAATCCTGGCTTATCCTGGGTTGGCTTGATCGGGCTTTGTACAACTCGGCCCTGATGGGTGACCAAAACAGGACTTCAACTTCAACGCGTGAAATTTGGCTACTCTTGAGGTGGTCTGTTGACTTAAAGCGTTTGGGGAAGGCTAACTTGCCTCCTGTATTACACTGTTCATGAAATGAATAAAGGCAATTTTCTTGTCAACACGTCCTATTGTTGTGTTCAGTTTTGCCACACCAAACAATCTTCCTCGACTATGACGTTAGCATGTTGTCGATTGTTTATTTCGGGGAGGGCTGTGACAGCCTTGTTTCCTTCGTGGAGGGTGGCTGTGACTGAAACGTGAAAAAAGGGAGCAGCTCTATAAAATAACGGACTGCGCTCGTATGACTAGTAAATATATTGAAATGACTCGACGGAAGTACAGTCTACACGGAGTGAAACGAAAACGTCTGTGGCGAAAACAATATATCAAATCGAAACGAAGTTGCATTTTGGTTTCAATTTAAAGTCCTCTTCGTTCGATG
>CM042747.1:23440580-23451168 GCA_022496165.2 Catalaphyllia jardinei
AACGAAGTTGCATTTTGGTTTCAATTTAAAGTCCTCTTCGTTCGATGGTGTTATCTTCTCGCAGCTTTTTGCTTTCTTTGATTTTTCGATGACATTGAAACTGATTTGAGCTCTGTGATATGTTTCTTTTTTCATTTGAGGGGTGCCCCGGGGGAGGTACTCGATATATTCTTGTGCGGGGAGATGCAGGCGCCCTCATACCCTGATCCTGTTTAAGACAAAAATCGCTGATTTTCCTATCCTGTTTAAGACAAAATTCCGACTTTTGATACCCTATTCAAGACATTTAACCTGAAACCATGCCCGGTGTAAGAGAATAATAAATATCGAAACACTTTCTAATTTAATCCATTGGCAATCATAAAACTATTTACAACTTGATCAACGGAGTCGCGAGGAGCTCTATACGCTAAGTACGAAGTATGTAACGGTTATTCCATAAGCCCGCGTTGGATATGAAGTGATAAAATAACCAACGAGCGCGTAGCGCGAGTTGGTTATAATCACTTCATATCCAACAAGGGCGAATGGAATAATTGTTTTAGTAAATTCTCAAACCGGGTTTTGCCGCCGATTTTTATTTCCACAATTTTACAAAGCGAAAAATTTTAAACTTGGCGCACTATTTTCCATATGATGTAAAACTCCGACTATTGGCTCATAGTCGGAGTTTTTCAGCCAATCAAAAAGCTAGAAATGCAATGGTCGGAGCTGAGAATTTACTAAACATCATTAGTTCGTAGAGCATACGCGCAAGCTGTTTAGCGTCCAAGAAAGGATACCCTGTTTAAGACAAAAATGATAAAGTCGTTGCCCTGTGTAAGACAACTCGAAAAACATACCCTGGCTGGCCGCACGTCCCCATTAATAGCTAGGCTGTATTTCCGATAAATTTTCAAGCTATTCAGAAAAAGGGAAGGAAAGAATCATGTCTGCCTAACATAACGTTCTGGGTAATGTAAAGTGTATATGAAATAAACCGCAGTTCAAATATGAATTATTTCATATACACTTTACATTATTTCACTCCTTACGGGAGATATGAAGTCAATAAATTGACCTTGCTCCCAATGTGTGGCTTCATAGCTCAGTTGGTAGAGCATCGCACCGGTATCGCGGAGGGGATGGGTTCGAATCCCGTTGAAGCCCTGAATTTTTTCAGGCTTCTTCTTTGCTGCGAGGATCATACTTCACTTGCATAACGTTCTAGGTGTCGAGAAAAAGGACAAGAATTTAGGTATGAAAAAAGCTATTTAATCTTCAACACACGTACAGTAATATATTGGTTTTAAAATATGCAGATTTAAACGACTGATTTAAACTTAAAGCTGTAGATGAAAATATATGCAATCCAATTGAAATTTGCGATACAAGCTGAGTACTTCATTCTACATTGTTGCTAACATTTTAACTGTATCCAAAGTCAATATTTTACTTTAAAAACTCACAAATAAACTACTCTTTTTCTTGGTTATTTCATACTTTGGATTCAAATGCTGGTCGAAGTAAAAGTTTTGCATTATTCAATTTCCTCAACACTGGCTCCTTTGCAAAAGCCCTCCGTATGCTGCTCTTGCTGCTGCTGTCCGTGTAACTTGGACATGATTGGTGAACACACTCTTTGAATCTCTTGCTCCTTTTCCTGATATTCTTCCTTCTCTGCCAGAGAATTGCTGTCTAACCAGTCAATAACTTCTATGGCCTTGCTCTTCGCCATGTCTATTTCAGCGGAACAAAGCTTGCTTTGGGCGCTTGAATCTTCTACTGCGTGTTTGACGCTATAGGCGTAGTTCTCCAAGCTGTTTCTTGTAGCGATTGTCTCTCGTTGCCTCTCGTCTTCTTCCTTGTATTTCTTAGCGTCAGCTACCATCCGGTCGATGTCTTCCTTGGACAGCCTTCCCTTGTCGTTTGTGATGGTGATATTGTTGCTCTTTCCCGTGCTCTTGTCCTCGGCGGAAACGTTTAAGATCCCGTTGGCGTCGACATCGAAGGAGACTTCGATCTTCGGCACGCCGCGCAGTGCAGGGGGGATTCCCGACAGGTCAAATCGTCCCAGTTGATTGTTGTATTTGGTCAAGACTCGTTCTCCTTCGAACACCTGAATGGAGACAGCTGTTTGGTTATCTGAGTAGGTTGAGAACTCTTTTGAAGTGTTGGTTGGAATTCGGGCATTGCGTTCAATTAGGTTGGTCATCACTCCACCAGCGGTTTCAATTCCGAGGCTTAGCGGTGCAACGTCGAGCAACAAGACGTCCTTGATTTCTGAGCTCTGGTCACCGGACAAAATGGCAGCCTGGATTGCGGCACCATATGCCACTGCCTCGTCTGGGTTGATCGACTTGCTCAACTGTTTGTCACTGAAGAATTCTTCAAGGAGTTTCTGTATCTTCGGGATTCTTGTAGAACCTCCAACCAGAACCACATCGTGGATTTGGGATTTGTCAAGCTGTGAATCAGTGAGTGCCTGTTTCACGGGTTCCAGACATGAACGGAAGAGATCCAGACAGAGTTCTTCAAATTTTGCGCGGGTAATCCTGGAGTAGAAGTCAATACCATCGGACAGTGAGTCGATCTCTATATTGGCCTGAGTACTGGACGACAGGGTTCTCTTGGCTCGTTCACAAGCGGTTTTCAGGCGGCGCAAGGCTCTTGGGTTGCTCTTGAGATCTTTCTTGAACTTGCGTTTGAATTCTTCCACAAAGTGATCCACAACGCGATTGTCGAAATCTTCTCCGCCTAGATGTGTGTTGCCGGCTGTGGACTGTACCTCAAAGAACGATCCTTGGTCTATTGTCAGTACAGAGACGTCAAAGGTTCCTCCGCCGAGGTCGAAAATCAACACGTTCTTTTCTCCGCTGAGGTTCTTTTCCAATCCGTAA
Source organism: Catalaphyllia jardinei (assembly GCA_022496165.2). NCBI lineage: Eukaryota > Metazoa > Cnidaria > Anthozoa > Scleractinia > Caryophylliidae > Catalaphyllia > Catalaphyllia jardinei. The sequence continues at coordinate 23,443,460 of CM042747.1, forward strand.
GCGAGAGCGCCGGCCGTGGGTTCATTGATGATTCTCATGACATTCAACCCCGCTATTAGCCCAGCGTCTTTAGTGGCCTGTCGCTGTGAATCGTTGAAATATGCTGGCACTGTGATGACCACATCATTCACTGTCTCGCCCAAGTAAGCTTCTGCGATCTCTTTCATTTTCGCAAGAACCATGGAGCTGATTTCTTCTGGAGCAAAACTTTTCCACCCTCCCTTGGTCTCTACTCGGATTTTAGGTTTTCCGGCTTCGTTGATGACTTGGAAAGGCCAATTACTTCTGTCCGATTGAACAGCAGGGTCGTCAAACTTCCTACCGATTAGTCTCTTGGCATCAAAGACAGTGTTGCTTGGGTTCAATATTGCTTGATTCTTGGCTGCGTCGCCGATCAAACGTTCCGTTTCAGAGAAGGCGACATAGCTGGGAGTTGTTCTGTTGCCTTGATCGTTGGCGATGATTTCAACCTTACCATGTTGAAAGACTCCCACACAGGAATAAGTTGTTCCAAGATCGATTCCGATCGCGGGAGCTGTCTTGACTGACATTTTCGTTAGCTTCTGAGAAAATCTTCTTGTTTTTCTTCTTGCTCAGTAAACTTTTAGTTTCGGCAAAATTTGCCTGCGTCGTGAAACTGGCCTGTATATATACCCCCGTTTCAAAAATACCTTTCAAAAATACCTTTCAAAAATACCTTTCATCACGTTTCCGATAATAGAAAATTGCTGACTTCATTCTCATCTCTATGTGCCAATAAAAATGCTTTTATTTTGGGTGTGAAATATCTAAAATATTCTAAAATTCGTATTCTAGAACATTTTGTCGATTTTACGCTGCCCCAGATATCCCTATTAAATTAGTGTACTAACGATCTCGTTTTTAGGACATAATCCACACGGTATATATATGGGAAACGCGTAGCACCCTTGAAGTAGGAATTATTATTATTATTTTTAAACATGCGGGTGCCAAATCCCATAAGGTTATTACCCTTTTAAAGGAAATTTGGGAGTCCCCACCTGCCAAAGAAAATTTGACCTCGGTGGGGCTTGAACCCACGACCTCCGGATTAGATCTTCCGATTCTCTACCGACTGAGCTACGAGGCCAGTACAGTAGATAGTGAGTCGCGGTAAATGCTCAAATGTTATAGATATATATATGGGAACCGTGTAGCACCCGTGAAATAGGAATTATTGCTACTTTTTTAAACATGTTTGGGTGCCGGAAGTAGGCAATACTGCCGATACACCAAATCCTCTAAGGTTATTACTATTTTAAAGAAAATTTGAGAGTCACCACCGGCCAAAGAAAATTTGACTTCGGTGGGGCTTCTCGAGTGATCTCGAGATTTCGCGAAATTCTGCCTAGACCCAATCTCTCTCGGGATTCTTCTGAGCCTGTTTGACCAGCCGCTGCACTTGAAATTCAATATGGCGGCCGCGAAGTTGTCTTTGCTAGTACTTGGAATATTAGTTCATATTATCTATCTAGCCTCTATTTTCGATATTTATTTTACTTCTCCTCTTGTTCATGGTATGACGCCTTATAAGTCAACTCTCAAACCTCCAGCAAAAAGGCTGGTTCTGTTTGTTGCTGATGGGTTGAGAGCGGACAAATTCTATGAACTTGATCAACACGGAAAAACTCGCTCGCCGTATCTAAGAGGCTTGATCGAGAAGAAAGGCAGCTGGGGCGTGTCACACACACGAGTTCCTACAGAATCTCGGCCTGGACATGTTGCTCTCATCGCTGGATTTTATGAGGATGTTAGCGCTGTGGCGAAAGGTTTGTAAAGAAAGCTAAAAAACGAATCATCCATATTGGATATCGTGTAGGGTAGGGCTTGGAATAGAAAACGAAGCACTTGGAAAGGAATACCTAATTATGATGTACCCAGAACCCGAAAACGAAGCATCCTGATCCAGAACTCGAAAAATGACAATCATTACCAGAAAGGATATGTACGTCATCAATTAGCTAACATGACTAAAATAACAAAGTAATTGAACAAAGGTTTTATTGCAGGAATTAACAAATAAATACGTCGCATCATAAAACGTGAAAGAAAGGCGCCATGAAAATAAACGATTGCAAGCTTGCGTGAAAATAACAAATTACACCTAATATACAAATGTATGAAGGAAGAATGTAACAAAAATAGAAAAAAAAAAGGCTTCTTGTAAAAAAGCAAATGTTTCGAAAATATCAAACTCAGGTGGAGATGACAAACATGTGCAAACGATTTTAAGGACTCTGCAATTTTACCCAAATAATGAGATGTATAACAATAAATAACAGAACTGTACAAAAATCACAAATACAGGGAGCTCACATGAAGTGTCAACAAAAAACGTTAGGTTGAAATTAAAGATTGCAATGACTTGTGTTGGGGCCATCATAAAAGAAATTTTTTTTCCGATTGCCTGCATTTATTGGCTAATGAAAAAACCGTTTCTCAGAACTAAATATCAAAGCACCCAGATTCAACATCGAGCATTTAACCAGATTAATTCTGATAGTCTACTATGGAGAGAATGACCAGTTGACACAACGTGAGGGAGTTGATCATCAAGATTTTTGAAAGGTGCCTAAAAATGCCCTTACAAAAAGTGCTGTGCTGGAATGTTTGAATTGGAAAAAGATGCAAGAATAATTCAAAGGAAAGAGAGTACTGACCGTCAAACACAAATTAATAAACCTTCCCCGCTGATGGCCCATTTGTCTGCTGAAAAAAATTTCTGATTTTGAGTCTTCATGGATAGACTCCTTTCCCTTTTAATATTTGTGAACTTCAAAGATTTAAACTTGAGAGGTACATGTATGAGAGCAATATTTTGTTGTGATTTTTGTTTGGAAAAAGAAGACTAGAAGTAGTGCTTAAGGTCTGACAAATTATAGTGATTTAAATGGTGATCCTTGTTTTTTTTAACTTATTTGAAGAACATTGTCCCCTCTTTCCAGGTTGGAAAGAAAACCCTGTAGAGTTTGATTCTACCTTTAATGAAAGCCGTTACACATGGGCATGGGGAAGCCCTGATATCCTGCCAATGTTTGCCAAAGGAGCCAGTGGGGGCCATGTCTTTACCTCTATGTATAAGAATGTGGAAGAAGACTTTGGAAATGAAGATGCCTCTAAACTCGACACTTGGGTATTTAATGAAGTCAGAGGATTCTTTGGGTCTGCAAGGAAAAATGAGACTTTAAAGAAAATGCTCCAAGAGAGGCAAATTGTGTTTTTTCTTCATCTTTTAGGTAAGATATCTTTCCTTAACACTGGGTTGTGCAGCAGGTCAAAATCCAGAAAGCATCTTCAATGACACATTCAATTCATTTTATGGAGAGCATTTATTTTGTTTGTTCATTTTGTTTTTCAGAACAATAAATGTTAATGCATATTTTTGGAGGTGTGATTGTTTCTAGATTCAACTTTTGATATCAATAGCTTTCTTTGTTTTATGGTCATTTATTTGTTGGTGGCTTTATTCGCTAATATGGACAGGTACTGCTAAAATGGTACATGCGATCTTTCCAGAACATGTTTACTATTTGGGAATATTCCTTTGTAATGATCTGGAACAGGATCAGTGATCGAAGATCACTCAGATCATGGTGCATCAAAGGAGCTGATAATTCCTTTAAATTTTTAGTTTTCCTCTTTTTACAGAAAGTTTTTCGGAACAAGGAGAAAAATGCTTAAAGTGCATATGACACAAATTTTTTTCTCTTGTTTCTTGAAGTTGGATATCTATGAAAAACATTTTGAAGAGACTGGGACCTAGTTTATCGCCGGCGAAGTTATTCATGGCGTCACATTGTGTACCTTTGCCGCGAAGGTCTGTTGTGGATAAGAGGATTCTGTAGTACTTTGTAGTGGATAGATCGTGCATTGAAAGGCAAAGATGTCTGGTGATTCTAATGATTCCTTTGAGTCTTCCGTCTTTCGGTTTCTTTCCCCTTTCCGCCATATTTGATGTTGCAATGAGGTACACAATGTGACGTCATGTTCCGATATCACGTGCAATTTTGCCCACATGATTACTGGGACAAATTTGAAAGCAAATTGCACATATTTTGAAAGCAAAAAAGTGCTTTTTAGATTTTTCCAGCACTTTTAAGGCTTCAAGTCATTTTTTGTAGATGTCCAATTAAAAGAAACAAGAAATAAAATTTTCGTGTCGTATGCACTTTAAATGAGTTTCATTAAAAAGGGTGAAATGTTCATATATCAATTATCATAAATCTAGACATATGATGCTTAATGCAAAGGAATATTTATAGTAACTGAATCAAGTTACTACTTCAACAGACATGGTCACACCAATTTTGGTGACTCTCACCCACCCACTTAATCTTGGCCATCACAGTAATATTTGACCAACAAAACAGCAGCAATAATTACAGCAATAGTAACTGTTTACAGTCAAAACAGGTCAAGCGTTCCTCTCACGAGTGGATTAATAAGTTTATTATTACAAATTTGATTTCAGTATTCATTTCAATAATATGTTTGTCAGATGGATAATGGAAACTTCAAATCAAGCCTCAGTTCAAAACTTGAATTTTGTTTCGAATATTGTTGGCTTCCAGTGCCAGGCCGGCGTGAGAATTTCACGGGTTTACTGATTCGCATAATCAGTCAAACAATGGTCATTTCATTTCGCTCTAGCAACATTACCTTTCTGTAATCTTACCAGTATCCTCAAACTTGAGACAATTTATAATTTCGAATTCCAAAGATTGGACAGAGAAACGAATTGAAAAGGAGAGGCAAATCACGCTTGTTAGCGATCTTGGCAGATAATGCAAATTGTTACACCTGTCAAATTCTCACGCCAGCCTGGTAACGGAAGTGAGCAATAAGCCAATTAAAATTCGAGTTTTTAACTCAGGCTAGATTTGCATTTTGCATCATTCATCCAACAACCAGATTATTGAAATGATTATTGAAATCAAATTTGCAAGAATGAAATTATTAATCCACTTGTGAGAGGAACGCTTGACCTGTTTTGACTGTAAGTAATCTGTGACAATAATTTACATAATATGTCTTAAGTTATGTAAAGTATGTTTTCACAAATTTCAGTCAGCCTTACAGATTTCACTTATGTCCAGTTTTTCTAAAACTTTCTCTATATTCAAGTTTTGCTTTGTGTTGTAAGAAGTATTTCTTGTGTTTTTTTCTGTAACTTGGACATGGTTATTTAAAGGTGTCCTTTGATTTGAATACTAGCGATCAAGTGAGTCCTACTTAAAATAAGATGACATAGCCCTAAAAATAAAAGTGTATCTCATTTCTGTTTTGAAAACCAGGAATTGACACCAATGGTCATGCCCACAGACCTACTTCAGAAGAATATGTTAGGAATATTGCTGTGGTTGATGAAGGAATAAAAGAAATGGAGAAATTAATTGAGGAATTTTATGACCATGATGGCCAAACGGCATATGTAATGACAGCTGATCATGGTATGACCAACTGGGGGTCACATGGTGCAGGGCATGCTCACGAGACTCTAACCCCATTAGTAGCTTGGGGAGCTGGTGTATGTGGACCTATGACACCAATTCATGGTGCTGATATCCCAGATGAAACGCATAAATGGAACCTTGCTCAGTTAAGGAGAACAGATGTCAATCAAGCTGACATTGCACCACTGATGACCTCCTTGATTGGTGGGTTTGTGCGAGGCAGAAAATAGCATGATGTTATATCACAGTTTAGATCATAGGAAATCTTGTTCTTATCTTGAGTTTTCTATGGAGTTATAAGAAAGCATGGGAGGTGTAGTGGGCTAATAGTCAGCATGCTGGACTCTGTATTCAGCAGTCCTGGTTTGAGCCCTGGTGGAGGTTGTGTTTTTGGGTGAGGAATTTTGCTCTCACAAAGCTTCTCACTATCCAAATGTGTTAAAGGGGACTGGAAATTTTTTTGCTGAGGGGTAACCCTTCAGTAGACTAGCATCCATTTAGGGGGAAATAGAAATACTCTTAGTGACGTAATGTTACAGAAACTGTTGTTTAATTTGCTTTCTAACCCTAATCTGCCTACTGCTAGGATGTGATAGAAATTGCACTGATTTTCTAAAAGTCATTTGGGAAGAATTACACCAGTCAACATTTTCTTCATGAATAGTCTTCACAGCAACCATGTTTTAAGGTGGCAAATGTGAGACATCATTTTAGGCAGCATGATGTCATAGTAACAGAGGTTTTGTATGGCAGCCATGTTGCATAGCAGGAACAGTAGATTCTTTTTCCTATGGAAAAAATGTCTCTTCTAATGCAAAACATTTTGCAAAAACCTCTATTGACATGTGACAGCCACTAAAATAAATTTTAGGATGTTTTCTATACAATTTAAGTTTCAATGCAAGAGCTTTTAAAAAGGATGGGTCGCTTCACCTCCCCCTACCACCAAAAGCCCAGGGATGAAAAGTTTAAAAGTAAAAGATGAATTGATCAACATGAAATGAGGATGGGACAAAGAAAACACCTGAGTCCCTGCAGGAATCAAACCCATGACCTCCTAAACACTTGGCGGGCACTCTATCCACTGCGCTATGAGAACTCATGGGGAGCAAGGTCATTGAAATGTGGCAGGCTTCCTGTATACTGCTAATATCAGGACTGCCGAAGTCATCATGAGTAGTGTGAATAAGTGAATAGAGATGGTGAATTTTGAGCTCGGTAATGAAATGTGAAAGTTGAATTGATTAACATGACACAAGCTTGGGACGAAGAAGAAAAAGCTCAAAATTCACCATGTTTATTCACTTATCAAGTTTAAAAGTAGTTTCTAAGTTGACGTTCGTTTCCTTCACGTTAACACTTTGTTCTTTCTGAGTGACATAACTTGTTTTTTCCCAGGTATACCATTCCCTCTGAACTCTGTGGGTATTTTACCAGTGGAATACTTGAACAACACCAAACAGTACATTGCAGAAAATCTCTTTATGAATTCACAGCAAATTCTTGCTCAGTATGATGTCAAAGAATTGTTCAGAAAAGAAACTTCTCTGTGGTTTTGGCCTTTTACTTTGTTAGCAGGTACTAGTATGCTTGCACTCTAGTTTATATTTGCAAGTTTTAGGTGGGAATACTATTGTCACCTTTACAGAGAGAAGCACAAGGAAGTGCTCTTTTATTTCCCTTCTGTAAACCACTCTACTGCGATGTTGGTGGCCACTTTAAAAATTAATTACTACTTACTTACTCAACACATATGTTAGTAGATGCACAAGGGAAAGGCTTCTTAACATTCACTCACCAGCATTTTTTCAAGATAAAGTATAAGGAGATTGGGGAGAGAGAAATTTTGAGCCTTCGGAGGCTGGGGAGAGGGACAAAGCAAGTGGTTTTGACCGTCTTCCTTTAGAGCCTTGCTCTTTCTCCAGAAAGATGTTGACGAGGTAGTCACTGTCACAGTAGTCATAAATACATTGGCATCTCCACAAGCGGATGCTCTCGGGACGATATGAAGTGTCTCCTTGACAGAATGTCCTTTCCAAGTCCCCTTGAAGGAGGTGAAAGACTTCACTATAAAATAATTTTTCTGATTTTTGTTTCTTTTGTAGGTGCAAAGAAAACGGGAATGGTTCGAGACATAAAGGAGTTTATGCGAGCCAAGAAGTACAATGAAGCTGTTACGCTCAGCAGAGATCTCATAAAGCTGGCGTTGCAAGGACTCAATTACTACCAGAACTA
>CM042747.1:23465858-23470858 GCA_022496165.2 Catalaphyllia jardinei
GCAAGTTTAGTAAGGCTTGTCAATGGGCACAACAACAACAACAACAACAACAACAACAAACAGACCAAACTTAATGAGAACATTTATTGATTCTAGTTGACAGTACCTTGCCAGTGATGACGATAATCTGAGTATCTTGTGAGTGTTAGTGCTGAAGCAGTTATGAGAGGTGTCAAGGCAACACACAGTTTCCATCCTTGTCCTCTTCCCTGTGCTTGGAAGCAGTGTAACTTTCCCGCAAGATAAAGTGACAAAAAACCCAGGCCACTGAAAGAAACTGCAATAAAAAAAAACCCTCAGGCTTCATCTCTTTACTCAAGTACTCTACATCCATTGATTAATTTGTTAGTGGATTGATTCATTGCTGTCTAATGAAGTATGTAACTCTCCAGTTTTATGGATTGTATGATGGTTTAATAGGTTGCAAGAATATGAGTTTTAAGTTTAGATCCACAGAGTGAGCAAATGATATCTTCAGGGTTAGGTAATAAAATACTTTGGGCCTCGATAAGTAGCAGAACGTTACTCTACTGAAGGGTAAGTTATAACTTAACTATAATAATATTACTTGTTAAGAGGAAATTCCACACAAACATACATTCTCCATCTCGACTACCTCTTTGTTGTTCTTTAAAATAAGTAAACAATCAGTACCTCTTTGATATATGGGTTATTGACCAAGTGAGAGGTCAAGATGGCTGGATATTGGCCAAGTTCTTTTTTTCCATGTTTATGGACCGAGATGGAGTCAAGGTCCAAAAACGTCTCGGTCCATGAACTTGCAAAAAAGATAATGAGGCCCATACCTACCCATCTTGACCCATCTTGGTCAATAAAAGATTTATTATAGGCTTTTGGGGAAATTTTTCTTGTGGGACACAGCGGTTAGTCCTGAATGGGCAAGATAGCTCCATCTTGCCCGCTTGGGCAGCCAATCACAACACAGGATTTGGTTCATCTTGCCCACTCACAGAGCTAACCATATAATAATATAACTTACATGAGGCATGACCACTAGGAAAGCTCTTTCTACCCTCTATTATTTCATCAGGGTCACCATCGCACTTCACATTAGCAGGAATGAGTCCATTGGGATAACAGCGCCAGAAGTAGTCTGGCCGAGGCCTGCAGAATTAACCAGGATGTAATTTGTCATTACCTCGAACCATATTCCTCAATTGTGAGTATAAAATATTGCTTTTTTAACCTGACATCGACAGGATGCAAAGAGCCTGTTTGACCAAAACTAATATAAGGAACTATTCATCATTTCAGTCATTTGTCATGATAACAAAACATGAGTGGTACATATTCATTGTAAACATGCCTGGGTAGTTACTGTCACAGCAGTGCAATATTTTGTTTTTCTCACCTGCCAACAAGAACTTTTACTATGTTTGTCACAACTCCATTTAATCCAAGAGTTAATGTCAAAGCTGCAAAATAAACAAACCAAAGTCAAAAGATTATGTTTAAGGGAGGTATATGTAAAGTAAATGTAAATTAAATATAAACAGAAATGTGTTATTAAAATTTACCAAAGAGGGCTTGTATGCCATCAATCTTGTCTTTTCTTAATACTGCCAGAATAATTATTACAGTAACAGGAATAACTGCCGCAATTACCTGCCAACAAAATAGAAGATGACAGAAGTTTATATAAGCTGGATTCTACTTATTTACCTAATTAACCTCTCAGACATTTAAACATTGGGGTGTTATTGTTTCCACCTTTGGGGAACACACATCACCTCACTGTCTTAAAGTGCCAAGAAACATTTCCTATGGAGAAATGAATGTACCTTCAGACACTGTGCCTAAAGAAGTTAATCAAACTCTTTAACTGTTTTAATTCAACCTAGAAACTCTGTGACACTGTTATTTCAAAACACCTGTATTTTGCATAATGTGAACTCTAAGCCAGTGGAATGCTTCAGAATAATACATCGTTGTGACAAAAACAAATTATCAATAATAATTTTTATTATTGACCAAATTTGTGAAAAAGCAACTAGGTAGGTAGCCTCTACCAGTGTAGAAAATTTGGAAAGAGGGTAGAAAATAATCTAGGTAAAAAGCAAATCTCTAATTAGGCAGCCACCTAATTTATTTATCTTTGATTCTAGTCAAGATGACACTTACAAATAACAATTCTGTTGAGATTGTGTTCTGGGATTTAGGATTCTTGTATAACCACATCTCTTCATCATGAATGACACGCACAAATGCTGGAGTATATTCCAAAGCCCTGAAGAAGGAACAGAAAAAATATAGTTTATACAATCTTCAACAGGCAGTATGGCTCTAGGAGAGATCATACCCACACCAAGGGAGGTCATTGACACCGGAATTTCCAGAGGGGGCAGGGGGACAGTGTTCAAACAAATAGTTCCATCTTTACCCATACCTACAGGGATAGAAATTTTAAGAAATAAAATAATATTAAATTTTATTTTTCTCTTAATCCAACAACATAGGCATTTTAATTTGAGAGTACAGTCAAGCATTTCCAAGACCTGATACATGTATCTGACCACAATGTCAAATAAGGAGGACAACTTCACAAATTTGGTTTGGAAATATCCAACGACTGACTGTTACTTCCAGCATTGTGTACACCTTGAACTGTGTTTGGCATAAATTGATAAGAGAGGACTTGAGCACCCTGTAGTCTTGAACTGGGTATGGGTCTTACTTTTTCATCATTATTGATAAGACCATCAACAAAAGCCCTTCATAAGCCCTTCTGTATAGGACAACTGTGCCAGCTGCAACAATCATAAATAGGATGTCACATTTTTGGTCAGATCATGGGGCAAAAATCACACACAGTGGTCTTAAATAGGGTAAGGGTTTTGGGAAGTGGGCTGCACACCCCACCCAACTTTGCTGAGAGTGTCTCCTGTGATATAGATAATATAGATAAAGATGTCAAGTACATTGTTGCATTATATCGATGTACTGATCATAAAGATGCAATTGTTGAGTGATCGTAAAAATTGACTAGTGCTTATAAAATGAACCAGGAGCAAGTTGAATATTTTCTTGAAATATTACTTGCGCTGAAGCTCATGACATGCGCACCATGCAGAATCTTACCTTTTTTACCACAAATGAATAAAATAAAATAAAAAATGTAAATCTTATAAGTTGGCAAAGCACAAATGTGATGTACATACAGGAAAGGTCATTGACCTTGAAATGCCGCTCACTTGCTTCAAAATCTAGTCACAGGGACCAACTTTAGTCTCTGCGACAAGTCCCACGAATTCAAACCAGTTTGAATTTTTGGGCCAAGTCCCTGTGCCTTGTTGCACAAAACGCTTTGTGTGAACTGTTTCGTGGGACTAGTCCCTGTGACCAGTCCCTTCGTGTAAACTCTTCAGGGGACTAGTTGCAGGGACTAGTTGCAGGAACCAGTCCCCTCATTTGTGCCAACCTTAATGTGGTTAAATTCGTTAAACACCACGAATTCCGCGTTTTTTCCTTCGGTGCACTTAAAGGCCATAGCACATTCGTTCAATTGTCATTAAAAATGGATCCATTCATTACATTATGAAGATGTAGTCGTTCGTCCACAAGGCTAGTACACCTTTACCAGTTTCATAGCCAAGGTTACTTATACTGCTATACTGATATCAACATTAGCAAACTGATCTGACTGACCGTTAGCGAAATAACCTGGAGGCGAAGCAGCTACAATTCTTTCACCGTCACACGTCAGGATTGATTGAAAGTTGCTTTTCCTTAGTCCCCAATAAAATCGATTGAAATTGATACTAATCAAAACTTTAATGAACAAAAGAAATCAAAATTGATAATCACAAAGAACCTGGCCATCGATTGTAATTGATTTCTGATATTAATTGATTAATTATTATTGTTATTTATCGATTTTGATTGAGTATCGGAATTATCGATGTGTTATGTCCTGGTACTTTATAAAATTCTTGGGTTGCACCGTCACGCAACTGAAAAATAATTCGAAAACCATTCAGTGAATAAGCGGACTCGTACAGAGAGCTTAGCCTAAAACAGATATACAAGTTGCATGAAGACGAAAAGAAGCGAAAGTATGCCTCTAGGATAATAGAAGTCGAGAATGGCACTTTTACCCCCTTGGTGTTCACAGCAACAGGAGGTATGTCTCAGGAGTGTCAGCGGTACCATTCCAGGCTTGCCGAGCTCATCTCTTCAAAGAAGCAGGAGAACTACGCAACAACAATCGCATGGATCAGAATGAAGGTGTCTTTTGCCATCCTGCGGACTGCCCTTGTCTGTTTAAGGGGAACAAGGTCACGGAGAAGAAAGACAAATGTACAGGAGAACGACTTGGAGATAGAGAAGGGACTTGCTGGACTGACATGACAATTTCTTTACGAAATGTTTTAACGAATGTTTTATGCCCTGGCGTGATTGACATTTCTTTTTCTTACCGAAGATTTTTATGTACATATGCTATATATATATATATATAAAATGCTTAACATTTTGTCAGTTTTTATCATTATTATTACTATCATGTTTGTATGAAACGAGGCCAAGAACCTTATTATAAATTTTTTAAAATAATGCATTTTATTCATTAATTTGTATGAACTACTTGATTTTGACTTTTTAATTTACAGTGCATAATTGTTGTTATAGAACAGTTGAATAAAGTTGGTTTTTCATCATTTAAAAATTCAGTGAATAAGCTCAAGAAATTATAATGTTATAGGAGATCAAGACAAGACACTTCCCCAAGTTTCAGGTCTGTACGTTTTCCCGATCTTTAAATATTTGTTGAAATATTTTGCAGAAATTTACAGAGCCCAGTATGGAGCCGCCATGTTGGTGTACCTCCAAGGAACACCAACATGGCAGCCATGAAATAGCGTAAACATCTGGAAGTTATGATTATCTTAACTGATCAAGCAAACATTTAAATAAGCACTTTTGTTAATAATTTAACTTCTTAAAAGGCTAAATATCCCGAGATAAGTAAGCTTATATATTTT
>CM042747.1:23475858-23553358 GCA_022496165.2 Catalaphyllia jardinei
GAGAAAAGCTTCTTCAGAATACCCAATTACTTCAAAATTTTTGCTTTTGGGGTTGCAAGGAAGCTGCTTTATTGCTAATATGGCACATTTTTTTTGTTTTATGTGGAAAAATGCTCTGATTATACAGATACGGATGTTAGCAAAATATCCCGTTCCGTATCGCCGGATTCTGTCAAGAGAGGAAAAGACATAAGCTGTGATGGCATTTGGAATTTTTTTGTGTCCAAATGGACGCATACGAGACTAAATTTGTGCATCTTTTCGGAGTCTGAGATGCTGGATATGCAGGTAGATGGATCACTGGGCATAGTATAAAAATCTAATAGGAGTAATAATACCTACTTGTACAGTCTCTTATCTATTTTTAAACCTATGGGAAATAACAGTGACTAATATTGTTCTTTATAGGAACATAGAGGGCTTCTGAATATTAAATATCCTATGGAAGTAAGTGAACTTATTTTCATTTAGCCTGTCTAGAATTGAAGCTACCAGTAAACTGATATAACTTTTAATATTTTGTAGCACGGTGTTGTAAGAGACTGGAATGACATGGAAAGAATATGGCAGGTACTGTAGAGGAATATGGCTTTGGAATGTTTTTTTTTATTTTTGACTTTTGTTTTATGACAGATTGACTAATGTGTACTGTCTTTGCTTTTTAAGTATATTTATTCAAAGGATCAGCTACAGACATTTTCAGAAGAGGTAAAGTATATATAAAGGTCACATACTTCCTGCATTTTGAACACTTTCTTGGGACTTCATTCTCAAAGAAAATGTTTGTTTTTCTTTCCCTTCAGCACCCTGTGTTACTGACAGAAGCTCCACTTAATCCACGACGAAACAGAGAAAAATCTGCAGAGGTCAGTACTAAGACAAAAAATTGTTCTTAATTTTGAGAATTATCATTAATTTGTTCCATTCCACAACCAAAATGGTAGTTCTTTTTTTGTTGATGTACCCTTTTTAGTTGTAGTTCATCAGCTAACTACAATAACTCAAATTGAGGATATTTTTAACGCTTTTACCAGCTGGTAAAACGCAGTTAATGGAACATGACACCCCTTGAGGGCAAGGCTGCTTTCGTCGTCACGCAATCCAGTAGGATAAATGATAGAACAATATTGAATGCTAAGTCGACCTTTTACGACCAAAAAATCAGCTCAAAAAATCGCCCTCGACTTATACACGAGTCCTACAAAAAGACCTAACAAAGCAGTCCAAAATATTGCCTAACAATAATAACAATTGCCTGAAGTGCATTCGATAAACTGAGTTTACAAAACGACTTCTAATTGTGGTCAAGTTTCTTAGTTTTCAGTGCAGTCTTCAACCAAAAAGTGTGAAATAATAAACGTTAAATTCTTTTAACTTAAACCTACATGCACTGGAGATGATTTCTATTGTGTCTTTTGATCTCTGGAGCATACATTTCTCTTTAATTGAGCTTCGCTGCTGTTTACGGTGCTGAACTTTCGTTTTCATCGAACGATTACTGTAGCTTAGTGACCTGGCAAACTTCAGAAAGCATGTGGAGTTATCTTAGTTTCCAGTACTCCTCAAAGATGGCATTGTTTTTATTGAGCGATCTTTCAAAGGTTTTCTGCGCTCCTTTGGTCTTCTTATCAAATCTCCTTTTAAACTCAACATCGAGATCAAGGTTAGTTAAATGCAATGCGATTTACTCCCAAACATAAAATACTTCGCTAGTAAATCGAAGAGCTAGTATGTGCTTAAATCGTGATTAAACAAGTCTTGATAAACTTCACAGTGAAAGATTACACCTCTGCTTTTTTTAATTCACCGTGGTTTCAATACATTCTCAGGAAGAAAAGATTGACGTTTTGGGAAATTTCTATTGGTCTGAATTTTATTTCTTTAACCATAAATGATGAAAAATCTGATTTTTGACCTGGAAAATGAGGGGTCAACTTATACACGAGTTCGACTTATACACGAGTAAATACGGTATTCTAGCAGTTAGCACAAACGCTATTCATGTCTGTATTTTAGCGTCTATCTTGCCATGTAATTTAGTTAAATATCTTAGCTTTTCCTAGATTGGCCCATATATTTGTTAACCCCATTCATGGCTCACAAGCTCGCCACTTTGCGTCTATTTAGCTTATAATACAGCTGTACCTATTGGTCGAACTTTGAGACACTGTCTTGCTGTATAAATCTCAATACACTGTGTCACAGGGCATAATCCTGGCAGCTTGCACGAGAGTACACAGTTTATAACTATTTTGCTGTAAAATGTCCCGCCCTCCCTCCCTGGGAGAAGGGCTTTTGCTTGTTATTTGCCAATAAACTGGGGTCACTCCTTGTGGTTCGGTTAAGTCTTGCCATCTTATATCCTTGCTTTTATCTTGTCTGATCCAGCCTCTGCTGTGCTAGGGAGATAAGTAAGGCTCTGCCAATACTCTTGTTCTTTTCCTGCGTTAGTGGGGGAATAAGTGAGGGTTTTAGTTTGTACACCTGTCATGAAGTCGCGTCAAACCTGCCACAGGGCTGTGTCCCCCAAAATTACGCAATATTGTTGTTTGCTTATTTGTTGCCGTTACCTTGTCTAGTTGCATTACCCTCTGATCTTAGTTTAAATAGTGGAATAGTGACATTAATTTTTCATCAATGACAATGACCTTGCAACAGCCTGGAATACGGCCTAACATGTACTATTGTGTGTAAAAAAATGTTCTATGTACCTGATTGTATTAGTACATGTTTCTTACTTTTAATTTGATGTATTTTCCTTAGATATTCTTTGAGACATTTAATGTTCCAGCCTTGTTCATATCCATGCAAGCAGTGCTTAGTTTGTAAGTAACAGTTTTTTATTGAACAGTCATTGAACTCAACATAATGATGCTGCCTACTGGAGAGAAGAGTCAATGTCTCTGGGCTCAAACTTCAAATAATGGACAGTTTATTATTTTAAGTATTGTTTTCAGTCATCAGTGAGAATGAAAAACCAGTTGCAGTCAAACCTTTTGTCAGCAGACACCCTTGGAACCAGACTTAGTGTCTGCCTAATAGAGATGTGTGCTTTTGGGAGGTTAAAAATGTAGTGCTTGTATGTGGCTGGGACCATTGTCCGCTTGTAGGCGGTCACTGGTGTCTGCCTATGGAAGGTGTCTGTCATTCAAAATTCAACTGTTTACCAATTGGAGGCCTCAGCCAGGTATCTAGAAGGTGACAGGGACTCTGCATTTTCCTTTTTGGAATAATATATTTTCGTTGTTTTTTCACTTTCTCAAATCCACCATTATGCTTTTTAAAGAGTTCTAGTGACAATTACCACAACAGTTTAAAATGCTCTCCAATGTGCATGTTTAACCTTGTGTGATACATGTAATTATTTTGAACAGTGTTATTGTTCTAGTGGCACAGTGGAGATAAGAGTAGATGTAGCCTGTGCTTGAGTGTCATGTGTTCTTTAATTAAAACAACTGCAAAATCATAATTCTGTGACCAATAGAAATTACTGTTACAATAAGTTAAAGATTTATTAGAATCTTGTTTCCTGAATATGCTGTTTTGCATGGCATGGCCTATTTAATCAAATTCTTGTTTATCTTCAGATATGCTTCTGGTCGAACAACAGGTGTGGTTTTAGATTCTGGTGATGGAGTGTCTCACTCGGTCCCAATCTATGAAGGCTTTGCTATGCCGCACTCTATTATGAGGACAGATATTGCTGGCAGGTCAGTGACTGTCAGATTTGCTTGCATGTTTAATGAACCTTTTACGTACTGCTATTAAAACATCTGTGTCAAAGGAGTCAAAGACAAGGCTGAATTTGAATTTTGAATTGTCATTGTATTTAGAGAGCATTTCCCTCCATACAATTGAGTGAGATCCACCAATGAATGCAACCCATGTTGTGACAAATCTGTACAGTTTTAGGGGAAAGTAATCATTATACAAACTGCCCAATATTACACCTTTCTTGACATCATGCCTTTGTTATGGGTTGGCTATCCAAATTGTAAGTAGAAAGTCTGAATAAAATTGAGTAGGTGACATTGGTTTTACATGAGAAGTTTCTGATTGTGAGAGATGCATTTCATTCATTTCATTTAATGTTTCTGTTCACAGAGATGTAACAGCATATCTAAGACTGCTTTTAAGAAAGGAAGGCTTCAACTTCCATTCTTCTTCAGAGCTGGAAATAGTGAGAACTATTAAAGAGGTCAGACAAAAATATTTTGGATTCTGAATACTTATTTTGCAAAATGTGCCTACATGTAGCTAGTATGTTTACGGGAGTATTTGTTAGTGGATTATATATTCTCCATTTCTTGCACAGTTACGATTGTTTTCACTGAACAATAAGACCTGTTAATCAAACCATAGCGATGACTGGTGCAAAGGATGACAGGCCAAGGTTTAATGGCCCACTGGCAGGGTTTTCAATTTGAAATAAAGTAGCTGGAGGAAATAGTAAATTAGGCTGAGCACATTTGGGTTGTGCTAAAAGATATGTGCGTGTGTGGGGACTCAAAGAGTGCCAAATTGGTTTACACCATCTGCAAGGGATTTTGGGGGGACGGGTGCTGGTGCTAGAAAATTTTGAAATCTTTGTGTCTTGAAGTGCATTCTGTTCATTTATTTCCTCAAAAAGATTGCATTGATGAAACAAAATCATACTGTAATTTTGGCAGTTATAGGCCCCCCGAATAGAAGACCCTCTATTTGCTAACAAGGGTATTATTCCGGATGTAAGTCCCCCTCCCTATGTAATCCCATGTAATATATAAATGTGTTCCGTTTGCATTTCTTTAACAAATGCTTGATCAAGATTTTTAATCGAATGTTATAAGCTAATAGGGTAATAAAAGAGTACTATGATAACAGGGTAATTGAGAAATAAGGTAATAGCTCTAGATGTAAGGTATGTTAACTTTAATTCATTTCTCAGATACATTTTTCTCATTCTGAAACATTTGTTTCTATTCCACTGATATTCCCCTCCCAGATATAAGTCCTTCTGTTTATAAGCCCACCCAAAACCCCTCATGAAGTTATATAAGCCCAGGGCTTTAACATGGGTCAAATTTTATGGTATTAATAAATAATTATTATTAATTATTAATAAATTTTGTAGAAAAAGTACATGTACCTTGCATCGAGTGCCAGCTTATTTTGAAAACCCTGCACTGCATCATTGTACACTTTACGTACAGTGATCCAATGGTTAGCACATTGGATTAGACGTGGGTGTTGAACCAAAATGTATTTGGTGGCATTGTTTTTGAAACAAACACTTAAATCTCATTTAGGAGTGGTTCATTATTTATGGGGATGACTGGGTTGGAAAAAAGAGACCGGGCCATAAAAAATATTTGTTCTGAATTGACCGGCTACAAAATTTTTTGAGATCCAAATGACCAAGATCCAAATAAGCCTATTGAAAACAGTAAGAGAAAGAAACAGCTGATTAGTGTAGCCCCTTACCAAAACAGGGATTAGGATAAAGGAAAACGTTACTTCTGATTTTCTGACTCAGTCATCCCCATAAATAATGAACTGTCCTTATTACACTGTACTTTTCTTACTACCCTGGGATATTGATGGATTTGTCATGAATTGCTCTGGAAACTGAATGAATTGTTTTAAGTAGCCTGAATTGGGCTAGCAATTCATTCAGGGGTAGAACTTGCGAATCTAGTTGCTCGAAACTAGCAAGCTTTGAAATTGGAATACACTCCACTTTACTTTATTCAAAGTTTGATTTTGTTTGGTTTCAGCGCACTTGCTACCTGGCAATAAATCCCCAAAAAGAGGTAAGCAAAAGGCTACATGTACATCCACATGACTTGAAGAAGTTCATACATGTAAAATCGCTGGACATCGCAAAATATATTTTCTTAACGAGATTTTCTGTGGTATCTACAAAAGAAATTAATAATAAATATGGTGAACATTTACAGGAGTCACTAGAAGGAGAAAGAATGCAGTATGTACTACCTGATGGAAGCATGTTGGAGGTAACTATTAAGCAACGTATCGTTGATCTTCTAATGACTGTTTTAATTCTAAACTTGGACTTATGTTTTTGTACATAATTTAGTAACACCAGAAACCGCAAATAAACATCATCTTTTTCAAGTACCCCTTAAATGTTTTTTTCAATGATAACTTCAATAACATTACATGTCCATACAATTAACATGCCTGGTAACCAATTCGGTGCAGATACCCTCTTGGAACTTTGGCCAGCACAATTTTCATAAGAAATGAATTGAAGGTGGAGGTACAGTGGCACCCTGCTATAACAAAGTGTCACAGTACCGAAAAAAAATGTTCATTCTCACACACAACTGGTAGCCATGCCAAGCCGAACCACGCAGCCTGACCTTTATTTATACAATTAAATGTAACAAAACAATACAAGAAAAGCGAACGGCTACACACACTCCAAGCCAAAACACCTAAAAGAGCAATAATATGACCCCACAAGGGACTTACAACAAAGAAAAAAGAGAGATACCACAGGTATCAAGAGCAAAAAACTTAGAAGCCTTCAACAGGTGGGTGGGAGGGAGGTCAGGCTCAAAGAACAGCAACAAGAAAACTGAAAGCTACAACACATCATGTGACGTAGACCCCCTGCACACACTAGCACCCAGACTTCCAATAGGGGTCGCGTTTGCCTTATCAACCATTTGTATCATCATGTTGTTTTTACTGACTGCAAGCGACAGGACAGAACATTCTTTAAAGGGGGGTAAATTGTGCGTTGGGACCATCAAAATCAATTTGTTATAGCGGGGTTTGTTTCCACATTTTACTGTAATTCTGTGGGGCTTTCAGATGTTGTTCGTTATAACGGGGTCTTCGTTATAGCAGGGTGCCACTATAATGTTGAGATAGCTATCAATTTGTTGCAATGTTTTCTGTCTTCTTTGCTCAGGTTGGGCCAGCACGTTTCAGAGCACCAGAACTTCTGTTTAGACCTGACCTTGTTGGTGAGGAATGTGAAGGAATCCATGAGGTAAAAAATTATCATTTTAATGATACACCTCACCTTAGTTCAATCATGTGTTTTGTTTCTTTCTTCATATTAGTGTAGTAGGTAGCCTGTAGGAGTTGCTGGCATTTCAGCTTTTGATTTCAACATGCTGTGGCATGAAATGAAGAAAACTCAAGCCACAATTGAATGTCTGGCTGAAAATATAATTATTTTCTTTGTATATAGGTTCTGGCATTTGCTATTCAAAAATCAGACATGGATCTTAGACGAATTCTTTACTCAAACATTGTGCTCTCTGGTGGCTCTACTCTGTTCAAAGGTGATGGCAATGTTTCTGTTGTTGCTGTGATCACTTAGGTATTGTTATCATCATCTTAACTTACACGATTTTGTTCTTTTTGCAGGATTTGGAGATCGGTTACTGAGTGAAGTAAAGAAAATAGCACCAAAAGACATCAAAATTAGGGTAAGGCATCTTTGATCTCAACTCAATTTTCAAGTTCTATGTGCATCCTAAAGATAGATTTTTGATTGATTTACATTATATACTTGCAAGCTTTTATTCTTACTACTTTTTGATTAGTTTAGATTACAGAATGTCCTTGTCATTTCTTTGGCCATTTCCAACTGTATGTATCTATGGCAATGTGGTATTACATGAAAATGCTTTTTTTTTCTTGTTAGATTTCTGCTCCTCCAGAGAGACTTTATTCAACATGGTTTGGGTAAGCTTACTCTCTTGACGTTGATCTTTGTTTTTTCAATAGTTTCTTCCTAGGTTGTTGTGCTTTTTTTGACACTGAATACTGGTTAAGTTCAAGGTTGTAAATTCATGTGACCATGCCATGGAATCATTTGGTTTTGCATTTGCTGAGATCTGCATTTGGTTCAAATTATTCATCGGATGCTGTTCACTTCTACCCAATTTGAAAGACCATAATGAAATAATACTAGGTTGAATAATAGCTTTATTTGATAATAATTATTCTTTTGACATGCAACACAGATTCTCATCAATGTTGTCTGTTTTTCAGGGGCTCTATTTTAGCGTCTCTAGACACATTCAAGAAGATGTGGGTTTCCAAAAAAGAATATGACGATGAAGGGTCAAGGTCCATTCATCGGAAGACCTTCTAACTTATCTTAGACCCATCCTAATTGTTTAAATTATTTAGATCAGCTAGATAAAGTCAAGCCTCTTGTTATTGTACATATGGGCTCTTATGTCACAGTTTTGTTCCACAATAGGGCTTGAAATAGTATAGTGTTGGTGATAACAAACCTTGTTGTCCTCGTGCAGCAGTGAAAAGACATCCAAATTCTCTTTACTTTTTTTTAATGTTTTCAATCAAAGTGGCCCTGAAATTGATGAACTTGCTTATCTAAGAAAAAGTATGCTGACTTCATGAAAACTAAGTTCTCCCAAAGAATACTACAGAGAATATACTAGAGACAGTAAGGAGAATTTTACTGCTGATATTGGTACTTAGCTGTTGATATGGAGATTCACTTGTTGCAGAATATAAAGGGTGGATATATACGCGAGGGTCTTATTACGTGCTGGTAAATTGTCTAAGAAAGTCCAGGTGTTACAAACTTGCGATTAGAAGGGATATGGAATTTTTAGTAGAATGTTCAAGCATTTTGTACAAGATTGTAAAGAAAGAAGAGCAGCTTGTGGCATATTTTCGGGAAATGGAAATCGTTCAAATGCTGTGGTCACATTACGTTACAACTCTGAAATTGTCCAGTCTGAGTCAGAAATACTTTTAGTATTGTCGGACACAATATTTAAGAGAATGAGCAAGTACCCATTGAAATAAAAGCATGCTGCAACTTTTCTGGGAGAAAATCAAGTTCAAACATATTAGCTATTATATAATAACCAAATCCATGTGCGCGCTCTGATTGGTCAACCAGCTGTGGGTTATTGTGCCGGTAAACCCACGAAAAAATCGCGCGTCTTCTGAATTATTATATAAAAGCAATAGACCACAAGTTTTCTATGGGTGTAGGCTGATAAACCACTTGGGATGTTGGTAGAACACTCGAAGAATTCGTAAAGCACTCGCCTGCGGCTCGTGATGTACAAATTCTTCTTGTGTTCTACCAACATCCCGCGTGGTTTATCAGGTAATAACCCATAGAAACTTGTGGTCTATTGCTTAAATAAGTATGGTTTGGACCTGTCTAGGTGGACAGAGTAGTTCCATCACACCACTAATGGGAACTTAAAAGAGCATTTGACCAGAACCGAAAACCGTGCTGGGAAAGCCTCTACGGGTGGCACACAGGGTTTGCAGCAAGCCACAACTGGAGTAATTTAATTACTTGCAGAGATGTGAATAGTAAAGACTTCAGGGAGCAAAATTGTTCTCTCGGCTATTTTCAGCTTCTGATCTTGAACTGGTAATATAGTAACTCTCTTCAATGGAGGCCACAGTAGGCGTAGTTTTTTATGCCTTAATGTGGATACCCCTCTTATATGGGAAGCCTCTCCAAAGAGTAAAAGGGCCAACCCCTGAGACGCCGGGAAGAGCGATCAAAGAGAACCTTATTTTAAAGTGACTTCCTTTTATGTCTGTGTCCCCAGCATAGAAGACTTGAGTAATGAGGCTCAACTCTCGACTTGCTATAAATTTTAAAAATTAATCCTGTTGGATTTTTTTTATTTATGAAAGATAGCCTGGGCCTGACCAATATGCCTATAACTATTTGTTCAAGAATTAGCTGAATGATGTGTCTAAATGTATGGGAGAGTAGATAATAAAAGTCCATAAAAATGTCTTTGGACTATTGTGTTGTTGAAACGTTCAACCTAAATTGGGTTAATATTGTATTTGAGGTACGCCATGGGACTGCAATAACACTTTTTGTAATATAGAAAGGACCCTGCGCGTGCTCTGATTGGTCAAAAAAAACATGTTCAAAAAAAGAAGCCTAGGCCGTGTATTACACTGATAAAACACGACGGGCATTTGAGAACACGAGGGGAATGTAGAAAACACTCGCCTGTAGTCAAAGCGTGTTTTATTGTTTCACGCGCGTAAATCTATACCATAAATCAAATGAAGCCTAAGCCGTGTATCTCTTCTCTTGCCATAACCCCTATGTGGGTATGGGGCCGGACACTCTCCTTCTCCATGTCACACGGTCGTGAGCAGCCATTGTTGCCTCGCTCCATGAGTTTAAAACCCAGTGCTGTTTTTTCTCTTTCTGCAGTCCTACGCCAAGTCTCTTTTGGTCTTCCACGACTTCTTCCTTCTGGGGCCCGGCACGTTAGTGCTGTCTTGGGATGAACTTCCAGCACCGCCGGAATATTTGCTCGCTGATGGTGCTGCTGTTAGCCCGGTTTCGAATCTCCTCGTTGGATATTTTCATGGGCCAATAGATCCTCATAAGCCTTCTCAGACTTTTGTGTAGAAATACGTCTAGCTTGGTCGCATCTCTTTTAGTCATACGCCATCTCTCACAACCGTATAACAGAACAGTTAGAACGTTGGACTTAAAGATCTTCAGCTCGTTAGTTTTCAATTTTAGTCAGTGACCGCTCTTCCATATATTTCTAAGCTTTCTGAATGCTGCTCTGGCTTTTCCAAGTCTGCTGTTAATGTCCTCGTCTGAACCCCCTTCCTGGGTCACTGTTCCTTCTAGGTAAACAAATTTCGACGCCGTTTCCAAATCTCCATCGACCTGGACCTTTCTCCCTGCGGAGTTGTTCCAGCTCATTATCGTGGTCTTTGCTCTGTTTATCCTGAGACCCGTCATTTTTGCATAACGTGCCAGGTTGCTGACTTAAGTCTGGACATGCCTTCTGCTGCTAGAGATCAAGGCTAGGTCGTCGGCAAAGTCAAGATCTTCCAGGAAGTTGTTGAACTTCCATCTGATGCCTGTATTCCCATGCTTGGTGGTCCTTCTCATAACCCAGTCCACAACAAGCAGAAAAAGAAACTCAGACTTACAACAACCCTGTTTAACACCGGTCTTGATCTCAAACCAATCGTATGCACCTGACCCATCGATTACAGCGCATTCACTCCCACAGTACATTACTTTCACCATCTTCACAGTCTTCTCAGGAATGCTGTAACTCCTCATAATCCTCCAGAGTACCGAACGATCTACAGAATCGAATGCTTTCTCGAAGTCAACAAAGCAGACATAAAGGTTGGCGTTCCATTCTATGCACTGTTCAATGATATTGCGTAGTATAAATATTTGTTCCGTTGTACCGCGACCTTTCCTGAAGTCTGCCTGCTCCTGACGCAGCTTATGATCAATTCCGTCCCGTACTCGTGTAATTATGTTTCTACCTAGAAGTTTTGCTGCAACCACCATAAGCGTTATGCCCCTCCAATTGTTGCATCCAGTTAGATCACCTTTCTTCGGTAGTTTCACTATCAATCCCCGTTGCCAATCCTCCGGTATTTGTTCTTGCTCCCATACCTTATGCAAGAGGTAATGTAAGACGTCCACAGATGTTTCTAAGTCTGCCTTTAGAATCTCGACGGTCAGACTATCAACTCTCCCAGCGGTTCCGTTCTTCATCTCTTTGAAGACGGCATAAATTTCCTCCTTTCTAGGTACATCAACATTAATAATTGCATCAGATTCAGGGATCGCATCCTCGCCATCAAACTCTCCTGTATCTTCAGGTGCTTGACGATTCAAGACTTCAAGGAAATGCTCCTTCCACTGTTTTTGAATTTCGTCTTGTTTTGTCAGCAGTACTCCCTCTTTGCTCTTTATCATATCTATGGTCTTGCCCTTTTCGGTTGACAGTTTCCTGGTAGCTAGCATCATAAACTGTTTTAAGGTGGCCCTGTTCTGCAGCTTTCTGTGCTTCCTCAGCGACCCGTCTCTACCCAGTCATTCTTGTCTTTCTTGAGTTGTTTCTTCACCTCCTTGTCTTTGGATTAATATGCATTTCTGAGCTGCTCTCTGACCCTTTCTGACCTGGTGGAATCCATTTTCTTTGTCAGCTCTCTCCTATCATCTATTGTCTACTTTCAGCACTAATCCGTGGTTTGTTTGACCTTGACTGAAACCCCAGAACCTTTTCAGCTGTTTCTTGGTAAGTTTGCTTGATCTTCTTCCAGTCATTTTCCACATCCTGAGCATGATCATCACTGTTATGGGCCTCCTCCTCTGCCAGGCAGCTGAATCTGTTCCGAAGTTCGATTTTAAAATTCTGCGCCACCTCAGGCACTTTGAGCTTAGCGGTGTTGTACTTCTTTAATCTGTTCGATTTGTTCTCTAATCTACACACCCCCAACTTGGTCTTTGCGATAACTAAGTGGTGATCACTGTTGGCATCTGCTCCACGAAATGCACGGGTGTCTAGCACTGATCTTTTAAACTTTCCACAGACCCCCGGGCACAGACCCCCACACGATCGATCTGATTCTTGGTGCGGGTGTCTGGTGATAGCCATGTGTGCTTGTGGATTTCCTTGTGGGGAAGCAAAGTAGTTGTGATGACCATCTTGTTGCTTGCACACAGTTCGACAAAGCGCTCCCCATTGTCTGACCTCTCCCCATGCAGTCCGTGGCAGCCCACCACCCCTTCTTCACTATCTCGTTGATACCCAACCTTCGCATTCCAATCTCCCATCAGGATCACTAGATCATGTTTTGGGATTTTGTCAAGGACGTTTTGCACCTGCTCATAGAAGACATCTTTGGCCTCTTCCTCGGCGTCGTTTGTGGGAGCATACACTTGGACGATGCTAGTTCAAATATAACGCGAGTTAAACCGTGCTGTGATGATGCGATCATTCACGGGTGACCAAGAAATTAAACAGCTGGCTGGCTACTCAACAACATAGCGACACCGCTCAGGTGCGCATCATCGTCCCTTCCTGAGTACAGCAACGTTTCACCCGTTTGTACCCTCATCTGCCCGAAACCAGCCCATCTGCACTCACTGATTCCCAATACATCGATGTCATATTTCCTCATCTCTCTTGCTACAACTGCGGTTTTCCCTATTTTGTACATCGTTCTGACGTTCCAAGTTCCTATCTTCGTAATAGACTTGGGTGAAGCCAACGACTTCATCGGTAAACAGGCTTCCTTTCGGCTTACACCTGTTCCCGTCATCAACCTATCCTCCCATGCGATGAAATCATCATCCGGAGTTAGGCAAGTAGTTGTGCTGCTCCCCATGTAACATTGCTTAGTAGAATTTCCGGTTTCCGTAATCGATAATCTTTTTACGGGATGGGAGGATTGGCCCCATGCCCAACCCCCAACCTGGAGGGCCTGGGTTTTCTGTCAGGGTGTCCTTCCCTTAGCCACAATATCCCGTTATTTGAAAGTAATTGTAATGCAGTTGTAACTGCAGCTGAACAGTCAATGCAGTTGTACTGCAGCTGAGCGACAACGCCAGAAGGCGGGTATCCCGCCGGATACCCGCCTTCTGGCGTTGTCGCTCAGCTGCAGTACAACTGCATTACCGGGGTTATGGCGAGGACATGCGACAGCCGACTTGGTGGTAGAGCCTATAACACGGTGGGCATTTCCCGGCATTTGCGAAGTACACTCTAGACCTTACATAACAGAGAGAAATATAGAAAACGTATTTTCTACATTTGCCTCGTGTTCTCAAATACCCGTCGTGTTTTATCACTATAATGTACGGCTTGGGCTTCTTTATTTGTTAATAAAACGTAGAGGAAGCGTGTTTTATTGTTGCGCGTGTAGAATCTATATCATAAAGCAAAAGAAGGAAATGAAGAAAAAACTCGCCTGCGGCTCGTTTTTCCTACATTTCCCTCGTGTTCTCAAATGTTCGTCGTGTGTTACCACGGTATAACACGGCTTAATTCCAGCGGGTGGAAGCCATCTTGACGGGAAGGCAACAAACGGAGTTTGTGTGGGAATCCGATAGCCTGTGTACACGCGCCCTCTCCCCTATCTTTTTTTTTTGGGCGGGGGGTGGGGGGAGGGATGTACTCAGGCTAAGAATCCTGTAGAAAATAATTTTCGAATTCTGAACATTTTTATTATGAATTGGAAAGTCTGGCAAGGTACTAAATTTAACAAATCGAATGTGGTTTAGCGTGGTCTGTACTCTTATCGACAACGATACGCGTCATCACAGTGCACTATGCAAATGAGCTGCTTGTACGTGTCAGATTTTTCTTTCAAATACTTTTGCAAACTCGCTTAATATGCGAAAAACAATACGAAAAAACGGTCTGGGGAAAAGAGTAATGACGCGTACTCGTTGTCGGTAAGAGTACAGACAACGATAAAAAAAAGATAAACCACATTCAATGCGTGACACATTGACTCTTTTTTACCACGGCAAATTGGTCAATCAGATTGCGAGATTTGTAGCAATTGTGGTAAAAAAAGGATTGGACCAAATTTGCGGGATCGCGTTTTTAATTTTCCATGCATTTGTCTATTTTACCGCGAAGTGGTGCTAACTTTTATAGCGCGTGAAAGTTGGTGGAGATGGCTTTCAAGCAAATCGTGATGAGATTTTCTAATCAAAGAGTAACCGTTTTGTGTCTCGCATGGTCAGGGGGTATTGTATTCGGTAAGATAATTTGCCAGACTTGTAAGTCTACTTATACTTCACACAAGAAGACTGTATATCTTGACGTTTGGAAAAATTATTTTCTTGGAGAGCCCATCGCGATAAATGAGGGATAAATGGGGCTGAAATTGTTCCCGCGAGAGCAGGCGCGTGTAAACCGCGCGAGTTTACCTAACAAAGTTTGTGCCCAGTTTTCCAGGTGACATCCCATACGCGGTCACATCGTGGCAATATGGCGGATGATTTTTAACAACTTTCGTTTCGTTTTACGATCCCTTTTATTTCTTTGTTCATATATAGTTTTGAAGATGGCCCGACAACGGAGAGGGAAACATAGTTTGGATTCTTCAAAAGATCATACTGATAGAACTAGGTTTCCTCGCCGTCGAGGAAAGGAATCTTCTTTCAAACCATTTCTATTTGTGGCAGCTGTGCTTGGAGTTCCTTTGTGTTTACTCGGAGCATATAAACTCTGGAATTACAGATTATCTGCACGTCTCTACACGCCACTTAATGCACCGTTAGTTATAAACAAGACTGAAATGGACATGAGCCGATTCTGGGGGACTTATCGTTCAAATTTGTATTTCGGTTTAAGGTAAGGTTAAACTAACAGCTCTGTCAGTTTCTACTTAGTTATTTTACATGTAATAGACGTTCCTGAAAGCTTCAGGTCTTAACAAGCATAAAGTTTATCTCCCTGAGTAAGTGAAGGGAAGATATAAGAGGAACTCTCAGTACTTCCCAGGAATAAAGACATAAAATGTCCAATAGTATTTCCCTTGTAAGTAAAATTTTACAGAAAGCCGTCAAGATTATTGATCATATAAAGGAGTTACCTACTATATTTAGCAATCAGATAGTAGTTTGCATTTGCAACTTAGCAATAAAAAAACATAACTTTAAAAGTAGTTTTTGAACCAAACCATGAGCATATAAACATCCTTGATAGCAAGGCTTTGCTAGCAATGGAAATCAATGACATTTTTTTAAAAAGACTTTTTTATGCCAATGTTGGAGATCTCCTTACTTCCGAAACAGGTAGACTGTTTTTCAGAGACACACGAAACAGTTGCTGTTGGCAGGAAAGAAGAATGTTTTGGGTCACATGGCAAAACGCATATGAGCACATGCCTTCGCGCTGTGTAGCTCAGTTTTTCCTTCACAACTCTTCTCAGTCATCGATCTTTGGCTTTAGTTGTTAGTACAACTTGATAAGGATAAAGGTTATCATCCATGCTTTTCCCACAGAGAAAGAACCTTCCATTTTCCTTATGAAAAAGCCCGCCATCTTCATGTGATTTCTGGCTTGCCTCAGGAACGTGAAGGAATGTGATCATGTGCGCTTACCTATTTGGCATCAGTTATTGAACATGTGGGCTTAATTCAAATAAGTTTCTTGACAGCAGCAACTGTTTCACAGGCCTCCGAAAAAAACAGTGTACCTGTTGTGGTAGTACTTAAATGAGGAAAACATGACTTGAAACCACAGCCTGAGTAGTAGGGCACAACCCTAAACCAACAGAAGAGAGTTTTTCTTGGGTGTGTGTTGGTGAAATTTTTAAGAGGGTTTTATCTAGTATAGTCATGACTCTACAGTCCTGGAGGCATGGTAGTCTCATGATAAGTGTACTCATGTTGGGATTGAATGGTGCGGGTTCGAGCCCTAGCCGGGGACACCTACCATGTTCCTAAGCAGACACATAGGAAACACAGTAAATGGCACCTTATGGGAGGTCACTGAATGCCATGGGATAAACAATACAGTTTTGTCATACCTCCCAACTCAAATATGTTTTCTGATTGGAGGAAAATGTGTCATGTGCTGTGGGTCAAAACTCACTAACTCCCTAGGGAAACAACAACATGAACTTTTGACTCACACATGATCAGGTTGTGCTCCTTGAAACCGAAGCAAATGTATGAGTCAGCTGGCATAAAGCAACAATTTCCTCGCAGGAAATGGCGAGTTTTGTTTCCCCTCGACCGCAATGTTTCCCTTGGCTTTGCCTCACGAAACATTGAGGGTCTTGGCAGAACAAAATGTACCATTTCCCTTGGGGCCAGTCATTTAAAAGTGCTTAATAATCTGTGACCTCAAATTTGTGACAATAACGAAGATTCATTTTGGAGAGATACAATCATTAGAGATTTGATTGTGTACTAACATAGCTTACACTGTCACTTTGTCTTAATAGAACAAGGAGCCCCAAGTCCCTCATGACAGGTCTCATGTGGTTCTCGCAATATGCACCTAATGGTCAACTAGCCATTCGCCACACCTGTGAACAATCTGATGGGCTTCGTAAATATGGCTGGCTTAAACATGATGGTACTAATTTTGGTTCACAACAGATAGTTGACAAGGATTTTGTATTAACAACAGACTTTGTAAAGAAATTGGGTGGAGATCATGGAGGAGACTGGACTGCAAAGATCTCTGGAAAGGAAATGGTTGGTGGTTTAGATCCATTTCAATCTCTGAAAGGTTTTCTAAGTTCAATCTTGAAAGAAACTCCAAATTAACGGCATTTTGCAAAATCTTGAAATATGAAGTACTATGTACATGTGTATGAAAGTACAGGTTGTAAGCTTTCATTCAAATGGTCGCAAAGTAATGTGCATTACTTTCTGATTCGCCTGGGGCTTTTACAAGGAGAGGAATTCTTACTTCTTTCCTTTTTGCACTGAGCTTGGGCAATATCTGTTGTTATATGATAACCAAATCAATGCGCGCGCTCTGATTGGTCAATCAGCTGTGGGTTATTGTGCTGGTAAACCCACGGAAAAATCACGCGTCTGCTAAATATATATATATATATATAAAAGCAATAGACCACAAGTTTCCTATGAGTTATAGGCTGATAAACCACTTGGGATGTTGGTAGAACACTCGAAGAATTCGTAAACCACTCGCCTGTGGCTTGTGGTTTACGAATTCTTCCTGTGTTCTACCAACATCCTGTGTGGTTTATCAGCTTATAACCCACGGAAACTTTTGGTCTATTACTTAAATAACCAGGGAAACATAATTTTATACTGACAAAATTTACTAGGCAGATTGGTCAACATGTTAGGAGCTTATCTGATAGGGTAATTTGCATAGTCTGCCTGGAAAAAAATTGCCAAAAAGTCACCCAAATCGTCAATTTTGCCGGCTGATTTTACTTTGACAAATTTGATTAAATTAAAGAAACAAACACTTACCGTGCACTTTTACCTTTCGACACACCCATCCGAAAATTGGTTTTTGCCCTGAGTGGGACTCAAACCCATGTCCCTGAGTACTAGTCAGGCATGCTAAGCCACTACACCATCAACTCTACCACGCTGGCAACGCAGCAGATTAACAAGGTGACTTAGCAGCGTGGGGATCCCTAGGGCCCAACTTTTCTTCACTTGAGAGTGTATCCTTGCCTCTATAACCCCAGACAGGGCTTAGAACACATAAAGTAAAAGTTAGAAATTTCGAGGCAAATGAAAGGTGTAGACTATATTAAAGAAACAAACACTTACCATACATTTTCTAACTTCATGGAAATTTGACTAAGATTCGCCAAAATCATCAAATCCATGAGCATTCATCCAGTGTGGCAAAAGTGCATCAAATCTGCCAATTTTGTTCCCAGGTGCATTTTTGGACAGAAGTGGAGACCATGGTTTTATAGTATGAATTTTAATCACGTACTTGGCTTAAATAGAAAGCAGACACTGGTCAAGTCAAGAGCGGAAATTAAAAACTATGTTTGTAGAAAAAAAATATTATTATGAGTAGCAATATCAGTTTCACTTGATACTCTGTCAACTAACTTGTGTAGCAATAACCAGCTCAGTTTATGCTATTCAAAGATGGGTATGGAATTAGGTCATGTACTTGTATGAAAACATAGTTTTTCACTGTTAACAGGAAGCGATAGGCTTGTAAAACAGAGAAATATTTTGTTCAGTTGTTGGAAAATAATGATTGATTACAGATACATTAATTTTCCCTATTTTTTGACCTTGTGTCCATTTTGCAGGGAAACCCGAATCAAGTGGTTTCGTTATTGTTTTATGCTACTCATGAAGGAGACTCGCAACTGCAGCCAGTCATTCAAAAGAACACACTCACTGAACTGCGAGGTAACTCGCCAGAGCTTGGTTTATTCACGCTACGCTTCCCGCGTCCTCCAAAAGTCGTGTTTTCCTCTTTTCTAGCTGCTCACACACCGCACATACATTCTGTCAAGGACATCGTCATGCAGAACATGCGCATGGCAAAACTCAAAGGCAGCAAAAACGTGCAGCTGCTTGCCTTAGCTGGTCACGTGACGCAGCGTGACCAGGAGGGGCGCGAGCTACCGGTAAACTTCTTTGTGCAGCAATGGACCCTGGAACTTCCATTCGACTTGGAGGTCGCATTCGAGTCTGGAAGCTTTTTAACTAGAGGGGAAAGTCTGTTGGGACCGTCTTTCCTGAATCTTAGAGACAAATACAGCTCTGAGTTTGAAAAAAAGTTTGAAGAGAGATTTACGTTGAAGGCGAAGGGGTTTGGCAGTGACGAGGTCCAGTTCGCGCAGGCAGCGTTGAGTAACATGGTCGGAGGTATTGGCTATTTCTATGGCAGCTCCAAGGTAATTTCTCGTTACTTCAAGGAACCAACAGATTACTGGAATAGCGCGTTGTACACTGCGGTTCCTTCGCGACCGTTCTTTCCACGTGGGTTCCTCTGGGATGAAGGCTTCCATCAATTGCTCATCAGCCAGTGGGACACTAATATCAGTAAGGATATCATCGGTCATTGGTTGGATTTGATCAACATTGAAGGTTGGATTCCAAGGGAGCAGATTCTTGGCGATGAAGCTCGAACGAAAGTACCTGCAGACTTTGTCGTGCAACACAACGAAAACGCCAACCCGCCAACTTTGATCCTGCCTATCAAGTCGATGGTGGATAAAGGCGTCTTGGATGAGGTGTATCTACGAAAGATCTTTCCTCGACTGAAGGCTTGGTTCAACTGGTTTAACACAACGCAACTAGGAAACCTACCGTCAACGTACAGATGGCACGGAAGGGATGCAAAGACTGACAAAGAGCTGAACCCGAAGACGCTGACTTCCGGACTGGATGACTATCCCCGGGCATCACACCCGTCAGATGATGAGAGGCATGTTGATCTGCGATGCTGGATGGCATTCGCTGCTGGGCTGATGGCCGACATTGCTGAAGCAGTGGGTCAAACATCGCATGCTGTCTTGTATCGATCCACGAATCTCTATTTGTCAGACAATGCACTACTGGACAAGTATCATTGGTCTTCCAAGGCTGAGTCGTACAGCGATTATGGGAATCACACCAAGTTTGTGAAGCTTGCTCAACGAGTAGTCCAGCCTGCTCAACCAGGTGCACCAAAGAAGACGGTTCGCGTTGTAACCTCTAAGCTAGGACCATCTCTCAAGTACGTCAACGCGATAGGTTACGTCAGCTTGTTTCCATTCCTACTGCAGATCCTGGACCCCGCCTCGCCGAAACTCGAAAAAGTTCTCAAGGATTTAAAAGACCCTGAAAAGTTGTGGAGCGAGTTCGGTTTGCGGTCCCTATCCAAGAGTGATCCGATCTACAAGAAGTATAACACAGAACACGACGCTCCTTACTGGAGGGGGGCCGTGTGGATCAACATTAACTTCCTGGCTGTCAGAGCGCTTAACCACTACGCCAGTGCTCCGGGGCCATACCAAGGTGCAGCTCAAGCAATTTACACAGATCTACGGCAAAATTTAATCAAGAACATCTTTAGCGGGTATCGGAGGTCAGGGTTTATTTGGGAACAGTATGATGACGATGCTGGACACGGCAAAGGATCGCATCCATTCACTGGATGGTCCTCACTGGTGGTACTCATGATGTCGGAACATTTTTGAAAATTAATCACACTTAAAACACGCGCTTAAAACATTTATTAAAATATAGAAAAGTAACTGAATCTTGGTCATGACTAGAATGAATGCTCCAAAAGGACGAGGTTACCACCGAAACAAAACAAGGAGCCATAATGAGCTGAATATCGATGTCGACATTCCAGGTCTCGTCCGGGAAAAGTCGATTTTCTTGCTAATGGGCAAGGTCCCAGGCAAGTCATCGGCCACCTAAATCACTAAGCAGCAAACTAAGACTTGCCCAGGACAAGCAAAATCTGAGAACTACTTATCCCAAGGGAAAGCTGTAATTCACTTTTTTTAGCCCTACATCCCATACATATAATGTTCGATTAATAATATTTTATTGTTATCATTCCCTCTGATTTATCTCGTAACTTATCTGGACGAGTTTACCGTGTGTTTAGGGCGTCAACGGAGTCCTACTGACACCATATACAACGACCAGGATATTTCGTCGTCCTGTCCTACACCGCTTCATTTTATATCCATTGAAACTTCCCTAAAGGTCCTACGACATATAACAGCCACCTCGCCATGTCGGCTAGTTTCAGTACTACCCCGGAGTGGCTGCTGTGGAGAGGCTAACTACCAACGTCATTCCCAGGACTTTTTTGAATTTCGTAGAGAAAAGCCCTGGGAACGAGGTTGAGCAAAAAGCATTAAAAAATCTTTGTTTTCAATTTTTGGTAGCCTTGTGGTTAGTGTCTATATTTGGCTAATAAATTAATTAAGTGAGAATAAATTTTCTAGTCACGTGGTTTGTTGCACATTTTTATGACACATGGGTAGAACAATGGACTTGTAGTTTATATGTACTTGGACAAGACCTTGAGCGAGAAATGACGCTCACTGATGAATATATATTCTTGGAGAAGGCGAACGCGTTGTTGGGGTAGGGGAATTGAAGCCACGCCCCATTCAGGGACTGCAATACTCCCAGGTACATAAATAAACCACAGACCTACGCTGGTGTAAACGGGAACGTAATGCCAGGAAATTGCACAAAGTGATCGGGAGTAGATCTTGTTCCCTCATTCCGATTGTCGGTATTACAGAATACGCGCTAGAGGAAACCGCTCCATAGAGTCTGAAAATTTTCGACAATCTAAAAAAGCGTTCGGGATGTATGCGGAAAGCGAGAAAGTTAATTCTTTGATTATGTAGGTTTTATTGCCCAAAATTAAAATGAAGCAAATTTCTATGCTGGTATTGACATTTTAAGAGAAACCCACCCCCAGGGGGTACTCGCAGAAAAAGATTGGATGGGGTCTCTTCCCAAATCCCTTATCCTATTTAAAGAACTGGCCAAAAATTCGATACCCTAAAGACCTGCCTTAAAACTAGTTCCCTTTCATGTTAAATCGGGTAAGGTAGCTTTAAAAAAACATACTTGATTCAAAACTAGAGTGCAAAGACCATACCCTATTTGAGACCAAAATGGCCAAAATCGATACCCTATTTCTGACCAAAACGGCAAAGAAACCATACCTTTTGGGGCCGCAAATACCTATAGAGCCCCTTTAATCGAGTACCCAGTTTCCCAGGGAAAAAGATACAGGTTAAGGTAGGTAGGTACTTGGTGTATTTTTTCCATTGTTTATTTTTTTTAAAACATAACCACTATATGACAAAGACAAACAATAGATAACCACTATATAAAAAAGATATCACGTATCTTCCTCAAGGTAATGACCAGCAACTGACAACTTGTGTAAACAAATACTTCCCCTCTACTGCCATAAATTGGAAGGCGCGGTGACCTCATGTTTAGGGCCCTGGACTCCCGGAGTCATTGTAATGTGTTTTTGGGCTAAGGTATCTTACCCTTGCAATGTCTCTCTGTCCAGATAGATAATAGATACCGGCGAATTTAGTGCTGGGAGTAATCTTACGATGGGTTTAAGACCCATCCAGGGAGCAGAAGAAATAATTCTAGTCGTGTCATGCTACGAAGACCCAAGATACGTGCCGGCCTGTCTGGGCACTTTGTTCGAACAGATGTTTCTTATACCCTTGTGCTAGAGAGAACTATAACTCCTGAATGCAAGGCTTGCTCTCTTCTCTGGAGGTTGACTGAGTATTGTCAGCCATAACCTCCAGGTTAGTTTGTCGGTCAGAAAGCCGGTCTTCTATTACCCTCTCCTCCAAAACCATCATGTGTACGTGTGTCATATGCATAACACCAACTTTGGAACGGAGTGGAACTTTTCAAAGGTGCGATGGGTTAATTTTTTCAACAAAAAGTATTGACTGCGATTCCCATTATTTCACTTGCTGGTAAAGAACCTCTGTCGTCACAAGATGGGTCATGAAGGAATGAATATTTTGCTTATTCTGCCTTTCCAGTAATTTGAAGTAGTGTCTTGAAGAGGTTTTCCCATGGTACCACATGATGTTTGTACAATTCTTCAAAGTGGTTTAATTAATCAAGAAGATACAAATCAAAACTGGAAACATTTTTATTAGTTTACCTCGAATCCGAGTTCATATAGCCAACTCTAGGTGAATATTGCAAACTAGAGACAAGGTTTGTTCGGCATTAGCAGTTCATATGTACACGTCTGCATATTCATTCCTACACCTGTACGAGACAAATTTTTCTTCTCTTGCACTGTGACTGTCTCGTTTTTTTCTTCGAGCTGTGAGAAACATACTTTGCGAATAACTGAATCTGTTTCACGAATAACTAAATTTGGTTCAAGTTTTACAACGGTACTAAGAAAAGCGCTGTAAAGCGGAAGCGACAGCAATTCTGTAACAAAGTTCTGCAAACATCTCCCTCGTAACTGACTGAATAATGAAGTTAACGTGTATTTTGAGCCTCCCATGTTTTCTTTCTGGCGATTCTTTTGGGCTCAAAGCATTTCAGGTTCTCTTCATGACGTCTCCGTAGAGTCCCAAGGAAAGTCACTATTGAAAGAATTAAAAACAGAGCTAGTAAAGGTGATGTTCCAGTAGGCATGTTGTAGGAAACATTACCCAGTAAAAAATGAACATGTTTCACAACAAATGGGACTTGATTCTGCGTTGCTAGACATAACACTTCTGGGAAATTGACTAAACGTCTGTTGCAGCAAAGTAGCGAGACCAGTTCCAAGGAAAACGCATAGTGTAAGAGCACCTTCAGGTGGCGACAAAATTAGGAAATGGCAAATAAAATGAAAGCGTGTGGCAGACGGCAGTTTTATCACCTGATTATACCGTAACAAAAAGGACAACAGCACAACCGACTAACCGACCAATCAGATAGGATCCTTCCATATATTCTCATTTACCTTTCGTAAGTGTTGGTTACGAATAATAAGGTATTTGGAGAGCAGGGATTTTTCTTTTCCACACAGACGTTTCCTTTCTTCGATTGTTTTTAACCACCTTCAACCTCACATAAACGCAGCTAAATAAAATATAAATCGATCTAGAGATCCAGCGCTAATTCGTACCTCGTGTTGGGATCCACCGGGTTACGGTATTCACCTTTTTCGTACTTCCTTCGACGAGAATCTAGCATAAAGATGACGAAACAAAGGGACTTGAAATGGTTTTACTTACTTTACTTATCGATCAGTCAGTCAGTCAGTCAACCAATCAATCAATCAATCAGTCCGTCCATCCGTTCGTTCGTCTGTCCGTCCGTCCATCACTCAATCCGTAAGTCAGTGAGTCAGTCCGTCAGTCAGTCAGTCAGTCAGTCAGTCAGTCAGTCAATCAATCAGTCCGTCCATCCGTTCGTTCGTCCGTCCGTCCGTCCGTCCGTCCGTCCATCACTCAATCCGTCAGTCAGTGAGTCAGTCCGTCAGTCAGTCAGTCAGTCAGTCAGTTAGCCAGCCAGCCAGCCAGCCAGCCAGTCAATCAATCAATCAAGCAAGCAAACACGCAAACAAGCAAACAAACAATCAATCAATCAACGATCGATCGATCGATCAATCAATCAATTAAAAAAACAATCAATTCTCTGCCACAAAATCTGGGAATCTGTCCGACCAGAATTTTTCATATATGCTCTTCTCTATGTTCCATATATGCTCTTCAAAGAGCAGTATAAGAAATTCCTATTGAGCATTGAAAACTGTTTAACTGCTAGCTATATAAGGTAACAATGCACAATATGCAGGACATCATTTTCTAACTTGTATTTATATACGTTTTTCTTCTCTTACAATAATGATATCGACTTTATGGTAGCTATCAACTTGAAATATACTTAACATGCGGCTAACGCTAACTTATATCCTCTCATACAGTGACCAACGCGAAAGCTCATTGGCTACTTTGGTCACTGTACACGATTAAATAGTGTTTTTTGTTTCTAGCTAATTTCTGTTTGTACTTTTTTTTCTGTATGTTATTGCGTTCTCGAGGAACGACAGAACGCATCCTAATTTCGTTTGCAGGGGCGAGAAATCGAGATGTTTTGCAAATTGCCCGCCCCTCTAAGTTTTTTCAGGGACTTTGGGCCTCGTTTTTGTGTTCACTGGACACAAAAACGAGGCTACGTCAATTTTGCTCTCTTTTTGGCTTCTTTCGTTCTGTTCGACGTTTTGAGTTTTTTTTTGAACTGGTTGTCACTCTGATTGCACTCGACAAAAAAGGGAATGCAGTCCCAGTGCAGACTGGAGTGAGATTTCTTGACCAAAGGCGAAAGAGAACTCATGAAATGCAGACCTGCCAACCCCTGGTAAAGGAAAATCTGAAGACCCATGAAAGAAATCTGGAGATTACACAAAAATAGTGAGATTCAACACTGGGAACAGCCCTATTTCATTGGCTACAATTTCATTACATTTGTTGACTTAAATAGTTCTAGTGGCCACAACTAGTTCAGTATGTATCCCGCGAACGTCAAAATTGAATCGATGGAAGAGTACTCTGAAGCCAAGACCTATTAAAGTAAACCAGAACTAAGCAAAATACTGACTATTTTTATTCATCAAAGCGGAAACAATAATTACTGCCAGTCGCACGGAGTTTGTTTACGAACAACCATGGATAAACCGACACGCGAGTGCAAATGTTACAGATGTTAGCTGATATGTGTGCTTCCAGCTTAGACTACTTGATGTAACACAAGTATTCATTTTAAAAAATTGGCCTTGATGTCAAAACATGAAACATTACCTGTAAAGTGAACTGAGATATATAGCATGAATATAACAAAGAGCCGTCACGCAACGTGTCACCAAAGGTCATCAAATTGTAGCTCACCTGGAGTTCTCGAGTTCAGTAGATGGGACGTCGATTGCTAATCATAAAGCAAAGAAATCAAATAATCCACAGAACAATTGTGGACTTTTCCAGTATGTCATATCTGTTCGCAGAACTTCAGCCGTTCTCATAAAGATAATGATTTCCGCAACAGACCACTATTATCACAGGCGCCGCAGAACGCACTCCTAATCTTCGATTACTGTTAGTATTAAGTTGTTTCTTTTCTGTAAACAGCGTAAAATAATAAACTTAAACTAAAAATCAATCAACCAATTAACTAATGTCAAAACGTAGTATGGATTTGCCCTCTATATCCGAGCCAGAGGCTCGTGACTGGCGAAAAGCTTTAATAAATAGACCAGCAGCTTAAAGAAAAAGACTCCGACTTCTTACCGAGAGCTGCAATGTCTTTGAAAAGTCCGTCTAAACGTTTCCTGTTAAACAAGAATAGGATTCATACTTCAATGATGTGTTTCAAAAGAATAACAAATCAAATAACAAAACTACGTTTAATTCTGAAGGAATCTTTCTGTTTGGTCTGGCTTTTTCCTTTGTGTGTATAGCTAAAAAACGAGAATTTCTGTTGACGACTGACCGTTCTAATTAGTCGAACTTTTTTCCGCTAACAACATTGTTATTTCATCCTCAACAACTAAAAGCATTAGACAAAACAGTTATGCGAACTGTGAATGATATAATTAACAATTAGATTACGAGCTCGAGATTTCTATGAGGTGATTGTTGATGAGGCCGCCGAATTAACTACAGAAAAAAAACGAGAGCGAATAATCTAATTGTTTTAGTAGAAATCTTACTGAAGTTCACTTCAAATAACGGTTTCCAATTATTTCCCGACGTATTATTAAACTTTGCACCTTAAAAAGATCGCCCGGATTGAATTTTAAATTGAAGTCGTGTAAGCGCGCGCATCATTTTTTCAATAATTTCAACTTTTTAAAGACAAGAAACCGTAAATGTCCTTCGTTTAGTATTCTCGGGGTTTTAATTATCCATTTTCATCCAAATTTTTCTCCAATACTTTGGCAAAACGAGAAAACGTCGCTAATTCGTAGACGAGTTCTAGCCACTGCACACTAATGGCTCAGATAGTGTGCAATGGCTCAGCCAATCAGATTACAGCATTTACATTAGTATACTAGTAGAATTGTACTAATTAACAATTAGACTACAAGCCCGAGTTTTCTACGAGCAGATAGTCAACGAGGCGCAGCTCGTAGGAAACGAGGGCGAGTAGTCTAATTGTTTTAGTATAAATTTACCGTAGTCTCATTGCATAAAAGAAAAAAATGTCAAGTAACGCGTAGAAAAGATCTGTTTTATTGCGTTAGATCAGGTCCAAACGTGATACGCGATGTGCGCTGATGCGTAATTGATGACTATCAGCAGATAATCATCAGTAATTTAGCCAATCAAATTCACGTATTCACAATAGACTACGGTAAATTAATACTAATATTAGTTAGATAGCGTTCTGCTTCCTGCTTATCCAGTTGGTCCGACAGATTGGTACTGACAGCTCGGTTGTTATGAGATAATTTGGTTTCATCAACTGAGTTGATAATGTGAATTAGCCACCGTAAAGAGATTCAGAAGCGGACGTTTCGAGCGCTAGCTTCGCTCCGACGAAGGGCTAGCGCTCGAAACGTCAGCTTCTGAATCTCTTTACGGTGGCTAATTCACATTATCAACTCAGTTGATAAAACCAAATTATCTTGTAATACTCCCACCGACGCAGCACCACAGTTTCTTTAGCAACTTACCCCCTTTACTCGGTTGTTATGAGTTTGTTATCATGAAAAAAATAACACATACGCTTCGGAGCGAGGAATGTTCGCTTTATCATAAAAGTATTTTCGCCTTTTTGCGCTGAAGCTGTATCCAAACTCGCTGTACATTTCAAAACATCTCTGTGGAGAAAGCAATAGAAATGTATTAATAATAACAGAACTGGTCATACGAAATAAAAACAAACAAAAAACAGACAAACAACTTTAATTCGGAATTTTAAATGTACTTTTACCTCTACAGTAAGATAGGGAACTTTTGTTACACTCTCAAAAGAAAGCGATAATCGATGAAGGTTTAACTGAAATTCATTTTAGACAAGTATTCCTCAGCCTCCCACGTAGGTGGTTAGGAACACTTGACGAGCCCCAACTGGGAGTCTGTGTGAGGCTAGGTATTCCTTGGAGCGTCGAAAAATGATTGGGTTTGCAGTTCTGCACTGTAAGCTAAAAAAAAAACTCGAGCAACTTCAGTTTTAACACGTTTTCCCGGGTTTCGCGTCAGCTACATGTATTTACCTCGGGCTTTGATTGGGTCATTGAATTGCCATTGGGTTTTGGTTTTACGACGCTCAGTATATAACCGCTCTAAAAGAGCACGTTGTTTCCAGAAAAAAGAAAAAAAAAACTGTACGGTGGTCACATCCACACAAACCCAAAGCAGATTTGGATCTGGATTTGAATCCTAGTATTTCTTTTGTTTAGGTGTACCGAGGTGTTATGCGTCATGATGACTCTTACCACTACTTTGAACTGGTCCACGCGATCTGCTGCAAGCATTAAGATGCTAAGAAGAGCACTGTAGCTAGAAACAAGGTGAAAGAGAAATGGTTATTTCCAGTTTCCGTCAACTGAACTTGAAACGCGCAGCAGGAATGCACAACCTCACAAAGAAAGATATCATACATAGAGACTGCCAAGTTGAAAAGCTATAACCGCGTTCACATTCCCATGTTTTGGCCAATCATAGCACGCATTTTATGGGCTTTTTCTCGCGTAAACCAACAGGACAACCAATCAGAGGCAGCCCTTCTAGATTTATCGTTTAAGTGAATCGAGGAAACCGGAAAACAAAATTCACACTTACCTTGGTGGATAATTGTATTTCTCGAACATATCCAACGTTCTCCTGAAAGAACAACATCCAATCACCTCTT
The DNA here is from genome assembly GCA_022496165.2 of Catalaphyllia jardinei. Classification (NCBI taxonomy): domain Eukaryota; kingdom Metazoa; phylum Cnidaria; class Anthozoa; order Scleractinia; family Caryophylliidae; genus Catalaphyllia; species Catalaphyllia jardinei. The sequence continues at coordinate 23,504,474 of CM042747.1, forward strand.
ACTACTATAATCGAAACATCAATTCTCTCTACTAATCGTCTTCCGGAATGACGTCACGAGTCATAGCGTCTGAGCCTTCCCAACCCCGTTTCTGGGGTTCCCCCTCCAGTACCCTGGGAACGAGGTTGCAGCTTTCCTTAGGGCCCGGATACACGGAGCAATATTGCGCGAAATGGCTGCGCAATGGCTAAATTGCACCATGTATCCACCCCTGAAATTGTTGCGCACAATATTATTTTTTATATAATAACCAAATCAATGCGCGCGCTCTGATTGGTCAATAAGCTGTGGGTTATTGTGCCGGTAAACCGTAGTTTTGAAGTAATTTTAGCTCTAGGTTAGTTAGGTGTCCCCAATCAGCGCACGTTGTACGGTAGAGATTTCGACACGTAAATAAAGTTTTTATCTTATCCCACGGAAAACTCGCGCGTCTTCTGAATTATTATATAAAAGCAATAGGCCACAAGTTTTCTATGGGTTATAGGCTGATAAACCACTTTGGATGTTGGTGGAACACCCGAAGAATTCGTAAACCACTCTCCTGCGGCTCGTGGTTTACAAATTCCGCTCGTGTTCTACCAACATCCCGCGTGGTTTATCAGCTTATAACCCATAGAAACTTGTGGTCTATTGCTTAAGTAGCAGAAGAATTTCAACCTACTTCTGCATCATTGCGAGTATCCACCACCTGCAACATTTCGTGCAATAGTATGACGTGAATTTCGTGTTCAGCCAACCAAATATCACAATTCAAATTTAACCGCTGACCAAAATGTCGCCCGTCGTACATATCACGTAAATTCAAGTCAAGTTTACGGCTCGCCAAAAAAGAAGGCGATGGCATGGTCAACCGCAGGAGAAACTACGCTAATTGACTATTACACAGGTAAGTTATCTTTTTTCCTGGATATTTTCATTCACTTCTTTTATCAGCTCTTATATTACTCGGGTGGTGGCAAGGAGTAGCCGTAGTGCGCGGAATTTTTTTGGGGGTAGTCACTCATCAAATATTGCGCGCGATGCTGCACGAAATGTTGCAACCGTGTAGACACGTCAAGCAAAAAATGCGGCGCGTAATATTGCGCGCAATATTGCATCGTATATCCAACTTATGTCCAGGATTGAACCCAAGTATTGTTTAATTAGTACTTAATAAATTCTTCCAATTGACAGTGTTTCTGCATTGAGGCTCTAAGCAGGGGGTCACACAGAAAATACACAAACGGTAATGGGCAACTTCTGGTGGCAGGGAAGCACTTAACTCTAGGGGTAAGGGAACCAGGGGAGAAGCTCTCCTGGGGAGACATGATCGAGTGGTACCGGGGGCAGTCACCCTGGACAGGGGTCCTGATCAGTCTCCGGGGATGAGGTCCATATCACAACAGTCACTAGGGACTAAGGGGAACCAGGAGGGGTGGCCCATCCTGGGTGGAGTACAGATCAGGTCTGACCGGGGTCCACACCCTGGAGTGGATATTTTTTCGGACCTGTCTCCAAGGTCTAAGCCTTACTGTGGGGTAAAGTGCAGCCAGGGGTTGCACTTGCCTGCCACGGATTGTGGAGCGTGGGGAGACAGGTGACACAATCCCCCCACAGTAGAAGGCGGGCTCTTGTAAGATAGAGGCGACACGAGCTGTCTTAATGCTATTTATGGACTAGTATTAGCTACGAGTTTAGGTACTTCTAAAATGGTACATTTAGGGGTCCTAATATAGTGTTCGTAACAGTCTGAGCTCCAGCGGCCTGAGCTCCAGAACTTTAATAAGCCAGGGTGGAAGGCCAGCTTTGGCTGCTGTAGTGGCGGCTCCAATACGGGAACTGTGGGAGAAGAAATTGTTGGCAGGGAGACCACAGTGTTGCAGAACTGTCCTAAGATCTGTTGTAAGGTTGTTCCGTGTAAGCCATTGTTTGGGTCGGACGAAGGCAATCAGAGGTTGGCTTGATGTCGACTGGGCTTGAAGGAGATAGTCTTTGATGGCCATCACTGAACAGATGGGTGACGAGGACTTTGCAATGGTAAGTGTGTGGCCCTGTCTGAAAGGGTCAGTTTTGGACTGTTTGATGTGGACGAGCATGTGGCTGGGTGAGTGGGAGTTGGGCAGCAGAGTGATGTCATTGCAAGGGCAGGTATCAGAGAGCTGGCCGGTGCTGCCGCAAGATCGGCATCCCGACTTGGGTAGGCCTGTAAAGGTATCAAGGTAGGGCTGGACGCCCCGTTCCCCCCATACTTCATATTTGGCAGAGTTATTTGACATTTCCATATAACTTCATATTTAACAATGCAATTCCACAAAAATAAGTAAAGATTTGGTAAAACACTCGACAATAAAAATCTGCGATAAAATATTATGAAACATAGCACGACGTTTCGAAGTTTCCAGAACGCCGTTATCAAGTGAGAGTAAAATAGTGAAATCGAGTATATATATAGTGAAGAGGTGAATAAATTAAAAAAGCATTAAAAGTTAAACAAAGAGCTTGGCCCTAATGGAGTAGCTCTGGGTGTTTAAATTGGGTCTTATTGTTCTTATGTACAACATTTCATAAACGAGACAACCCCATTTCGTGCTACATTTTTTAAGCATTCTAAACTGGCTCTCATTGAGTAAGTCAATGTTCCCATAGGCATCTCTCAGATGGCGACCAATGGCAATTCCACAAGAACACGAAAAAATAACTATTTTCTTTGGTCACCACACCTACCAGGCTTCCTCCAGTTGGCCGTTTAAACAGTACATGGCAATGCAACGAGTGATCACAAGAAGTGAGGGCCTAAAAAAAACAATAAAAATTAGCAAGTTGAAAGAACTTCAAGCGACAGCGATAGCAAGGACTATACAATTACTACGGTGCGATACCATTTCCCAATTCAAGAGATAACACCCTTCTCCACTCGAAGATGTTTTACATAATGCCATGGTGTCAGAAGAGAAACTGTATTTAAAGCAAACTATTGCTATAAACTAGGTTATTCCGGTCAGCTTTGGATTCTGATTCAGATTTCAAGGCTTTCTAAAGGAATCGGAACGTTCAAGCAGTCCTTGACGCCAGTTGTCAGGTTTCTACTTGTCAATTTTCACGCCACATTTGATCTCTGCTTTCAAACTGCCGACTACGCCGTAAACAAAACGTCCGCGAAGGCCATTAGAAAAACAACGATAGCAGCGCCAACAAATAGAGACGAATTCCAGGTTTAATGTCACAATACTGAACAAGCTAAAGCACGGGATTATACAACGACGAGGTATGCAGACGAGGGAAACCGCAGGGCCATGGCGCAAGGATTAAACTCACTTCAACTTAAAGATCTTCATCCAGTACAAGACGTCAACCATGATATCCAGATGAACCTTGAGGTCCTAAAATGGTGTGAAAATACAGTCAAATAAAAGGCTGAATAGCTTCTTTGCAGAAGCGTTTTTAGTAACCCTGTCAATCATTCAATGTCGTGACGCCAAGTGGATTCCAAAAATAAAAAGAGCACGACGAAATTGATGAGATTATCTACTTAGAGGCCAGTAGTTTGATGATTTTACAAAATGAAAATGTTTTTTTTATGGAAAAAGTTGCTGGATGGAGAGCTTTGCCATGCAGGGCATATAAAACGCAATATCCACTCTTGTCACGAGGAATTTCCGGTAACAAGTGACACACTTTGGGTGTAATATTCAACGAAAAATTGGCTTCCAAAGGCTACAAAATCTCTGGCTGGCAAAACATTCTTTGTAATTTGTTGAGTGCTAAAACTTGCAACGCAAAAAGATGTTTCAGTACACCCGGCTCAAATTCCTTAAGACAATCAATCGTGCTATACCCTTTCATAGTCAGAACTGACATTTTTGTAGCTTGATCGGAAACTAAATATTAATGAGCCAATGGAGGACACTAAAATGAGAAAACAAATATTGTAAGTTGAACAGAAACTTGTCAAAAATCGCAACTGGCGGGAGGCTAATTCCCCTACAGAACATAGTTTTACTCCAAGGTGGAGAGGCACTGGAGAGTGTCTCCTCGTGACGAGAACCCTTCACGGCAATGCGACCTAGTACTCGAGCCTGGACCGCTTGAAAACGAGGTGAACGCGCAAACCATTACACAAGCCTGCTTCCAATTAACACTGGCTCCAAAATTCAGAGTCGCTTAAATGTGGTTAGCCCAGAGTATGATTTTTGGACTGATCAGAGCACATGTCGGACAAAGATGGGTTTACAAGTGAATATATAAAAGATCATATTTAAACTGCACAGAAAGATATGAAGACATCATTGGTCATATAACTGCGGTGATCAATCATGTCTTCATATAGATGGCTTCCCTCAAACAAGAGGGAAATGATCGCAACCCTTGAAAAGTGAAAATGAGCCTTTAGGATGAACGTAAAACTACTTCAGGATTTATGTTTGTCACACAAAGAAGCAACTAACCTCAGGTTTCTCAGTTACACTAAGGGCTCTGAACAAAGCTGTGGCTACATTCCTTGTTATTGTCACCTGATTCATGCGCATATCTAATTAGCAAACAAACAACAACAAAATATCATGAAATACCGCTAGACACTTCTCCCTTTCCCTGGAGAGCCATCCTCCCTCCTTAAAAATAGCCTTTGACACAAAACTAGACTTTCTGAAAAGTCCTTCCTCTTGTTTATTCAGTACCCGCCGGACGAAGGACGACCTCTCGCGACTTCGTCGCTCGCTCGGCCGCTTCACGGCTTAACATATTCTACCCTGAAATTCATGGGGTCGACTTGTGGCAAGTCTAACACAAAACGTTCTGTGATAATATCACACCTAAAATACAAGTCCACTTTGCTAAAGAGGGCAGCGAGACAAGCCACTCCTCTTGAGCTTGTTGAGCATTTTATCTCAGTGCAACATTTTCAGAAACTTTTGAAGTTAGTAAAACAACTATTTTGCTTACATTTGCTACAATTTTTCCGAGACACACACACACACACACAAAAAAAAAAATCAGTAATGCCTCTGATGCTGAAGAATACAGTACGAAGTCTAAGTAGACGATCTCAATTCAACAACTTACCGTCGTAGAGTTTTGGAACTATTCCTGGAGTTTTGGTTCGACTGACCATATTGAACAATGAAGAGTAAACATGGTCTCTGGGTCTAAGTTTCTAAATGGTACAGAATCGTGTTAAGAATTAACTGGGAGGACACATTAAATTACTGAAAACCTGAAAAGAATGACTCTACAAATAGCAGTGTGATTTTCTGCTTATAGGCAGCGAGAGACGAGTTACGTTGTTGTAGATTGTGTCATTGAGTGGTTGCGTCATAAAAGCATGCATATTATTGATGATAAAACTCTTTTGAGCATAAAAACACAACTTTAACCTTGTAACTTGAGGAAAAATTAATGTCTACACACATTCAGGAAAAATTAATCTCCACACACAGACGCTTGTCACCCTATCTCAGTAAAATTATGTGATATTCTCCAAAATCATCTTCAAATTAACAAAACAGAATACAAGTGTGTTGCTTAAACTATAAGTAAACGGGAAACATTATCAACAACGTCAGAGTGCTAAAACATACCTCCGGTACAATTTCTTTGTAATAGTCAAACAACAAAGGGAGACGGACTTCAGCTCCCGCCAGGGTCATAAGAAATGCTGAGCTGCAATAAACAACAGTAACTAAATATCGTAATGATTCGATTCAGCACCCTGCTTTCAGCAAGCACCCCCTTTCTGAAAAGCGCCTCCTTGAATTCTTGTTTTATAAGCGCAACTCTTCCAATAAACACCCCTTCAGACATGACATATTTCATACTTACTAAAAAGGAGAGTGTTTTTTTCCAAGAAAAACTGCGTTGTTGTCTCTCTTTAACAAGTTGTATATGCGTATCGCTACGTTTGCATCCACACAAACAAAGGCCTTCGGAGAGAACAATGTAAGTTAGTTACCGTGGTTTTCGTTTGACTAACAAACTATGGCATGCACTTCCAATGGTCTCATGTCACCCATTTGAGAAAGATCGCTCCATTAAAACCAATCAAACAACCAATTAACTAATAAGTCAATCAATCGCTATCGCTTAAAGGAACCAAAAGACTGTTCCACAACACAGCACTATCGTAGGAAAACATAGGCACGCAAGGCCTGCCAGAGTTATTTTTTGTGAATAACAAGACTTTGGAGGTAGCGAATAATGCTTGTCAGTCGATGGTGTTACCAGTCTGGTCCGTTAAAAGTGATTGGTCAGTAAAGCCTTAATGGTATTGGCTGCAAGACTCGTGTTAAGTTTGTCATCGGTCATTGGTCGGTTTCGATCCACCTATTGTTAGTCAGATCGGCCTGTTAGTAGTCCGTTTGTCGGTTTCGTTTTCGTCTTGGATAAGTCGTTTGTAAGGCACCGGTACTTGTTGACATCTTTTAAGAGACCAGCTTTCCAGAGTCAGTCGTTGAATAGTTCGTACTGTAAGCTCTCGCTGTGGTTTTTGACAGAAAAGGTGGCAACAGAATAAGAAGGTGCTGTTCTGTGACTCGACCTGTCATATGTGATTATCTGATAATTAGATTAGTTTTTGTTTATCCGTGAAATGATAATTACTGTTTTGAAAAAAAAATCGTTCTTCTTCCATTTTTTCTTGGATATTTAAGTTTACCATTTATCTCCAGCAGTGAAGAAAAAGTACATCAGCCTAAAGTTTAAAAAAAAACAGGGGATCGTGTTGCATAATTTTACGAGAAAAACAAAAGTATCAAGTTACAAGCGTTCGCGTGAAAAGTAAGATTGTCACGTTAACTAGTCAATTTAACTCAGTTTATAACAAGATCTATTTAAGCAAGTTCGGTTGCCAACAATGATCGTAGATTTTTTCGGTTTTGATATTCCAGGAAACCGTTTCAAATTATTATCGATATCAAAAAACATAGGCACGCAAGGCGTGCAAGAGTTATTTTTTGTGAACTGAAAGGTTTCAAGGATAGCAGAATTAAATCGTTGACATGTAAAATGTTTTACTAAACAAACTACAGTATCCTGACACATCTCCAAATTACTATAGATATTACCTTATTTTCTAACAGGCAATTTGATTCGTTCTTTGATACAACCCACATTGTGATTGGTGTGACATGCGCACATGCATAACTCCTCATCACTCACCGATCTCAAAGCCCTTTCAACCCCAAGAGTAATTTTTGCTCAAAAATACTCAAGCCGTTAAGAGAACTTTTCACATTTTATACAAGTCGTAAGTTTAACGTTTTTACAAAACAACACTACTTCACCGAAAATAGAAAGAAAGAGAAAAAAAACTTTCTGATACTTGGAAAGTCTGATTTTGCACTTCAACTTGACGTCACGCAGTTTTCAAAAAATATCGAACTGAAATGAATATCATCAAATAAAGCTATAAACTGCTACTGCGGAGACGTAAAAAACAGTTTAGAAGTGAAAGCTTCTTTTTTGTTTAAAATCCTGGAAACAATAGCCGACAATTTGTAAGCTCCAATTGAATTTATTCCCATATCAAAAATAGAGACGTGAAGTTACCATTTATAACTAAAATTAGTATAAATTTACCGTAGTCTATTGTTAATCCGTGAATTTGATTGGCTAAATTACCGTTTTCTATCTGCTGATAGTCAACAGTTACGCATCAGCGCAAATCGCGCACCACGTTTGAACCTGATGTAACGTAATAAAACAGTTGTTTTCTACGCGTTACTTGACATTTTTTTCTTTTTATGCAATGAGACTACGGTAAATTTTTACTAAAACAGGGCTCGTAGTCTAATTGTTAAATAGCAAACATCTCGTGCGAACGGTTTTCTCCGACACGAAAAACAAGTGTCAAGTTACCATTTGTAACTAAAAATAGCAAGGATCTCGTGGGAACAGGTGCTGACGATTTGTTAGCTCTAACTGAATATACTCCCTTGTGAAAAACAAAAGTGTCAAGTTACCATTTCTAACTAAAAATAGCAAAAATCTCGTAGGAACAGGTGCTGACGATTTGTTAGCTCTTATTGAATTTACTCCTTTGTGACAAACAAAAGTGTCAAATTACCGTTTGTAACTAAAAAGTAAAAATATCTCTAGAGCTATATTTGCATGCAACAGGAACAAAACAATCGTTACCTGTACCTATTGTAAACGTTCGAACTCTTTCAAATCAAAATAGTCTCATCTCCCTTAAAACATTTCCTAAGAACTAGAAGCAATGATGCGTGATGTCTAATTATATAAAATATCAAGTTACCTTTGTAACTAAAAATAACAACATCTCGTTTATTTGCATACAACTAGCTCACGCACTGTTTCAAACCACAAGGCTCGCCTCGTCCACAACTAAAATCCTCAACCTAACCCACAGAAAATGCCGACGTAAACCCAATATATGAATACTTCATCCTCTTTTGTAGAAGAATAAATATGGCCGTTCTGAACTGTATAGGGATCAAATCTTCCCATATACCATTTACCTTTAAAACAGGAAATTTGATTGGCTGTTTATAGTAGATCCGATCTGATTGGTGTGACATACATACATCTCTCACTCACTCACTCACTCAGTCACTCACTCACTGACCCACTGATCCATTGACCTGTCCACAACATACTCGACGCGCGGACTAAGAGGTATTTTTTTTTACAAAAAATAACTCAACAAGAAGACGTTATGAAAGGTAACCTTGAACTTGAAACAACCAGACACATGAAAAACTGTATAATTTTTATAAGACGCCACGAAAGCTGCAGAGTTTGGGACGTTTCCTTGTCACATTACCCTTCCCAGCACTTGCGAGTTTTTTTCCACCTTACGAGAGACTGTGTTGAGCGAAGCGCGCAACCATTATGTCACCTCAAAGTCTAATCGAATTAATTTGCGGTTTAACTCGCCGCCAGGAGTCTTCAGGAATACCACATACCTTAACTTTAAGAAAATCTCCGCTAAAAAGTTCCGTTTTTAACAATTTCCATTAATGCAAAATATTAAAATGCTCCTGATACATTAAGAAAAGTTAGGTCTAAACATTTTTCTGGACGTGCCGCTAGATTGGCTTCTTGTTTGCCAGTTTATTCTGACCGTGTGAATAAGTTTTCGCAAGCCAAGTGCCTGGAACAGCTTATCAATATAGTCTTCATTGCTTGCATACAATAAAATACAATCGGTCAGTTGGTCGGTCGGTCAGTCAGTGAGTTATTTTTGAATTTCTGTAGACCTTTGTCATCCCAAGAGAATTTTTTTTTGGTTTGACACCTACGTAGTGTAACATAAATTAAGTCCGAAAAAACAGTTTCTCCATATTGAAAGTGACGTTCTAATGATACATTATTTTTTAAGTTGTGTGAGTTGTAGATATAACCACAGACAATTTGCGAGACAAAGACTTACCGCACTCATGGCTGAGTGAAAGAAGGAGGCTGAAAAAGCAAAGGAAATTGATAGTTAGTTCATTTGGAAATCATACAATATTTTAGAAATGACTTGCTGATAGCAGCACGATTTTTTGCTTATACAAGCAGGCTATTTACAGGAAATGAATGGCATTTTTTAATACTACCATTTTTGATCCTATTAGTTCGGTAATGTTGTTCTAATCTTGCATAAGGTCTTTACTATTACATTCTGAAAAAAAACCCTGAAAGTGATTAAATGAACTATCATAAAAATTACAATTGTAATTCGTTAAAAAACTCCTATTTTCCACTAATTCATTTGCCAAGTTGTTATCGGACAGTTTGTTATAGGACAATTTGCCATTGGACAATTTGTTATCGGACAGTTTAATAAGCCAATCTCATTCAAAGCTGTAGTTTAAATCAATCAGTCACAACCTTGGTTTCAATCACCTACAATTTACACTTCCTTTGTCAGTCTTTTAATGCAAATTTTCCATTTCTTTCATAACTTGGTTATTCTTCTTTTCTCAGAAATTGTAATTTTTAAGATTAATTGGTAACAAGACTTCGAGTCGTCCAATTCGGTCTGTAAACATACTCCGATTATGTTATCACTTGTATAATTACACACCAAATTAGACTCCACTGAATCCTATTACCATTACATAGAGATAACAATGAGAAGACCTCTGATTATCGGACACCGTATTGAACGCACTATAAAACTTTGGCACACAAATACTTAGTTATCTGGGGAGTACCCTAAAAGTTGAATTGCACTCACTATCACGTGGTTCAGATAAAGGTGGCAGCTTGGGTAATGATTCCAGATGTGTGATGACCATATCAAGAAGCGACGGATCGCCAATTGCCTTTGTCTGACGTTCTGAAAGGACAAGCAAGCATACGATTAATGCTAAATTCTAGTTCGTTTTTGACTGATTAGATGACTGACTTGCTGTCTGTCTCTCTGTCATTCAGTTGCCTGGTCAATTAATCCATTCATCGGTTGTCAGTCAAGCAGTCTCTATCTGCCTGTCCATTCGTCCCTCCTTCCCTCCCTCCCTCCCTCCTTCTTCCTAGGTGTGGTCCAAACATGCTTACGAGATTTCTAAGGCTCTCTCTCGGGATCGGTTCAAAGGTTGAGGCTGTTCATGTAGCGCTATTATTAAACCATATCTTGATTTGTGCTGTCCTGTCTCAACAACGAGTTATCTGGCAAATTACAAAACCAACAAAATTGTGCCATAAGGGTTATTATTACCATTCTAACGCAACCGCCCTCCGCAGTAAACTAAGACGAGATAATCACTTTTTAAGATGTGATGTTTAATACTTTGAATCACCAGACTCTGAAGTACTAAATTAAAGACATTTTTTAAACCCCTCAGAATGGACTATAAACTTAGAAATATGTGATAAAATAATCTCTGCACAAGTCTGGTAGCTATGTTTGGACACATAGTTTCCGCTACATTGGAGCACATTTGCAGTCCATTAATGGGTCACTGAGTCGATGGGTTGGTTGCTGGGTCTTTGAGTCAGATCATCATACCACACTTTTCCTCTCTATTGCAGATGGTAGTCTATGTAACTGGTAACACTCACCAAGCATTGATTTTGCTCTCTTCCTTTCTTCCCAAACTGGGAGATACTCTGCTCGTAGTACCTGATTAAACGACTCCAGCGACGGCTCTATTAGAATGTTTTGGAAATGAAATATCAATTTCTTCACCAAACACATACCAATTCCATTACACAAGGTCCGGAAAAATGATTATCTGGCTATACTTAAAGATTTTTATTTGGCATTCCTTTTTACCCGTCACATTGTCTATGCTCTTCATAGACTTGAAAGTTGATCTCATTTTTTTTTGTAAAATGTCAGTTTTAACCTACACACTCCATATTGGTAGTTACCTTTTTAAAATATCTTGAGTTTTCACTTGAAAATAATATAGTGCAATGGAAATTGTGCTTCTTTAAACTATGTTCCTAACAGCATCTTATTATTAAAAACAGCCCACACGAAAGCAAGAACTAAAAATGCCAGTACTTAGATTTATGTGTTACGAAGTAACGTTAATTTTCCTATATTATTTTTCTTGTAGTGTTTTATAAAAGGAATAGAAAACATTTCTCTGACTACGAGTTTCTATGAGTGAATAGTCTAAGAGATGTAGCCAAGTTGACTCCCACATTAACAATTAGACTACGAGCCCGAGTTTTCTACGAGCAGATAGTCAACGAGGCGCAGCCGAGTTGACTATCGCTCGTAGAAAACGAGGGCGAGTAGTCTAATTGTTTTAGTATAAATGTACCGTAGTCTCATTGCATAAAAAGAAAAAATGTCAAGTAACAAGTAGAAAAGAACTGTTTTATTACGTTAGATCAGGTCCAAACGTGATGCGCGATGTGCGCTGATGCGTAACTGATGACTATCAGCAGATAGTCATCAGTAATTTAGCCAATCAAATTCACGGATTCACAATAGACTACGGTAAATTTACACTAATTATAGATAGCACCTTCCTAGACATTTAGTGATACATGTATATGTAACCAAAATTACCTATTCCAATAGCTAGCATTTCTCTTATGAGACCGAGGGCAACCTGTGTAGGAGATTTGTCTCCATCAGAGCTCACTGCTGCTATCTTCAGAAGGGAATTGAATGTTTCTGGTAATAATAAAACAAAAAAAATTGCAATTATGCTGAGACCTCCACTGACATCAAACACAAAGCCTGTTATTAACTAATGTATTATCCAACAAGTGCTCAGGATCCAAAAATGTCATAAAATGGTGGTTGGATATGACTATCCCATATTATAATCCATCAAATATTTTCACTTGGTTGTGATTGGTCTATAAACACGTCACTGAATATTCCTTAACTAAAACTGCGCGCCTTGCGAAAAGGATTGGAAGGATAATCAATACAATAGCCTCCATTTGGGGCGAACATATGCTCGTATATTATTTTGTTCTTGGACATTATCTGTTCCTCGAAGTTCACAGTTTCCCTCAAGCTACGTTCTTGGAAAACTGTACAGAAATATCTTAGCATATTTTTGCGCCAAATGGAGGCTATTGTTTATTTATTTGCATTCAATAAACGACTATCATGTATTGTTTATATTCAATAAATTGATGCCAATTAATTTGATTATGTCAATTTACAACTGCTTTTATTTTGTAACCTTTATTGACCATATTGTAATCAGTTACATCAATGAAACGGTGACAAGTTATGCTACAAACATACACAGGCACACATGCATGCACATTACACCAACTAATTTGATTTTGTCAATTTACAACTGTTGCCTATTAACCACTGAAGCTCCACTGTGTCATTTTAAAGATGATATCTTGACTACAGTGGCGCCCCGCTATAACGAACCCCGCTACAACGAAGACCCCGTTATAACGAACAACATTTGAAAGTAAAATATGTGGAAACAAACCCCGCTATAACGAATATTTTGTCCCGTCGCTTGCAGTTAGTAAAAACGACAGGATGATACATATGGGTTATTGACCAAGTGTGAGGTCAAGATGACTGGATATTGGCAAAGTTCTTTTTTTGCGTGTTTGTGGACCGAGACGAAGTTGAGGTCTATAAACTCGCAAAAAGAGAACGAGGCCAATATCCAGCCATCTTGACCGAACAAACTTGATCAATAAAGGATTTATTATATGACTTTCGGGGGAATTTTCATGCGGGATACAGCGGGTAGTCCCGAGCGGGCAAGATGGCTCCATCTTGCCCGCTCGGGTAGCAAATTACATCGCGCGATTTGGTTCATCTTGGCGTTCGCGGAGCTAGCCGTATAATAAAAATAGTTAACAGGCCAAACACGACTCCTATTGGTCAAGAAAGGAAAGCATTGACCTTTAAAGCTTTGCTTTATTTAAACCTAGCTGTTCACACAAGTCTGTAGACTGTTTTGCCTGGTGTATATCCCACTGTTGAAGTGTTCAGCTTGGTTACCCCGCTGCAACAAATATTTTTGTTGTTGACCAGATAATTCATTATAACGGGGTCAACCCCACTATAACGAACATTTTTTTGCGGTACCATAACACTTTGTTATAACGGGGTGACACTGTACCACCAAATGTCAATGAAGTATTCATTGCTTAGAAGAGTTGACACTCACTGAGATCAGGAAGCACAATAGGTTCTTCACCCATTAATTTGACCAAATGCTGTTGAGAAAGGTCAGGAAAAAAGCTTAGTAAAAACAAACTAAGTTATGACTTATCCTCTATTGAAAATATTATCTTGTATGTACAATGAAGTAGCAACTATTTTTAATACACCAGTCCTTCTCAACCACTATAGACCCTATGCAAAAATGGCTACCTTTAAATTATTGTTTTGTTCGTATTCAAAACAGCCTCACTAACCTCGTTCGGGATAATACACTTTTTACAATTTTTGTCTCCAAAGCGACGTTAGTGAGGCTATGTCAAATACGAACAAAAAATATATATAAAGGCAGCCATATTTGCATAGGGTCTATGCATTGTGCAGTGAGAAGCCACCAGGGGCATTTTTCAGTGAAAACCAATGATGCTAAATAAAAGTTTGGCTTTCCTTACTGTACTCTTAAGAGCATTTTATGCTCACTGCCAGAATGAACTCTCTTACTATGACTGATTTAAAATCGTCTCATCAAAGAAAGGGTACCCTTGATGATCACAATCAGGGGTGGAGCCACAAAATTTACAAAGAGCACTGGGCCGAATGAATTGCTGCATATTTCGCTCTTAAGACAGCTGGTAAGACCCAAATGAGTGTAGTAACTGTTATTTAACTAACCTGTGCTTTTTCCCATTTGTTTTCCACATCATCGCATTTTGCAATCCCCACGAACATCAAGTAGTATGTCATTACAGAAACTATAATTTAAGAAATACATGTAATAGGTTTTCAAGACATATCTACAGTAATACCCAGCAAAAGAAGGTTAAGGAAAGTTCTGAGCTGGAGAAAGAAGTTCTCAAGGGAAAAAAAATCAAACCTTGGTGTCCAGTTGCTCCCATTTCCTTGAACATCTCATATGCTTCAGAACTACTGTTATGCTGTAAACAAGACCACCTTAGTTACACGTTTAAAACATACATGTGTATAGTTCAGAAAGAAACTATTAATAAACAATTATTGAATGAGGTTGTGCATGATATCATGAATTATCAAAACCGAGGTCTGTGTTATCTGCCAAAGCCGAAGGCTGAGGCCGATAATGCAGACACAAGGTTTTTATAATTCATGATATGCGAAAACCGAATTGAATAATTGTTTTATTTAATAGGAATTCATTAGGCGTTCAGCCATTTTGTTTCTGAGCAGAACACTCCAAGGGGCTTGGTAACCAGGTAGACATTGAACTTGACATAAATGCAATATCTGCAGCAGATATTGCATTTATCGTGTCAAGTTCACAAGCTATTGTGAATTGATTGAATGCTCTCGACCATCAGGTTTTTCATAGTGAGTCTGATGTATAATAATAAATAATTATAATTTGATTATTATTCACTGAGGTGGAGGTGAATAGGTAGGTGAAGATATTAACTGATCTGCAAAGTGGCAAATTAAATATCCACCTCTTTCACCAGCACCAAGCTGATTAGCTATAATTAGTATATACTAAAACAGTGGATAGCATTGAAGACGCACTCTGATTGGCTTGTCAAACTCTGAATATCCTTTGCTTTTTATCTCCTAGCAACTCAGAAAAAAATGGCATCCCTGTTTGCATCTGTGACGAGTGAAGAAATCATTCAAATGATTATTTTGTGGTGTATATTATCTCACTGTTTTAGTTCATACTAAAACAACTATTCACCTCAGTGTCAGTGGCTGGCAGTGGATATCCACCGGTAATCACTTCCACTTCAGTGAATGGTTGTTAATTATTCTTGCAGTTTTACAAAATGTAGTATATGTCACAGAAGAACCAAAAAATTATCTCTGCCAAATGGATGTAAAGAAAAAATTGTTGGAAATTACTCTTGACATGCAATTTTGTCACTTTGGCTGCTCAGAGATGAATAGTCCTAATGGCTTGCTTATTACTTTCCAGCTAGCAAATAAGTGCACACCAATTTGACCAAGTTATTTACTTTTGTGGTACATATTAAAAAAAACATATACAAGAGAGGCATGAAAGAGCTTTTTTGTGGGTGGCAACTTGACATTTTTTGACTTTCTATTGAGTAAACGTCTGGATATGAGCCAAGTAACCCATCAGGCCAACACTCATCTCCAGTTGCAGTAGCATCAACGGGCTGGGAGTATTTCCCCTCCCCCCTGGATGGGATGCTAGTCCATTGCAGGGTTACCCAGCATTAAATTTGCTGGTACAAATTTGTACATCTGTGTGGAGAGAGGCATTGTGGGAGTAAAAGAACTTGCCCAAGAATGAACACAATGTCCCCAGCCAGGACTTGAACTGCTCAGTCTGGAGCAGAGGGCACTAACCATGAGGCCACCATGTCTCTCTCCAGTAATGGAACATAATAATATATGACTTTGTTACATAGCTGGTGTTTTTACCACTATAGCGCGCCCATTCATTGGCTAGTTCATGATCACATGACATCTAACAATGAAACTGTTTCCCGCAAAATGCCGCGAGTGGGCACCATTGCGAAAACTATGACGTCAAACGGGTAACAGTTCACTGTTACCCGCGAAATGTTGACCGCTGTTGCACGTGATCAGAGGTGGCCCGATGCTGTCACTGGAATCTCAGCGCATTTTTCAAAATTTGCTTTGGTTTTGTTTTGCTATATAACAAATCACTTAATGACTGATCCCTTGGGGAACAGCAAATTTTGTTTCCCTCGAATCTCAATGTTTCCCTCGACTTCGTCTCGGGAAACATTGAGATTCTTGGAAAACAAAATTCACTGTTCTCCTCGGGACCAGTCATTAAGTGTTAAATATAACACTATAATACTATTAGTGAATATTAACCCTTTAAGCCCCGGAGAAAGACTGTAAAATGATAATGTTCAGTAAATCAAAAGACCACAAGTAATATACCAGTGGAAAGGTATTGTTTGGGATATCTCCTAAATCAGCACAACAGATATACTAGATGTCGCAAATTGAAATGAGGAGTCTGCAAAGTAAAAAATTAAAAACGTTCAGAAATACCTTGTTCCTTGTTTTTATTGGGTACACCCCTAAACTATAGCTTAATTTGCAGCTCTGGGTGTGGAGATTTTTAGAAGATATTTACTTGACTCTAAAATTGTAAAGCACAAAAGTTTCAAAAACTTAAGGGGTGGTTAATCAAGTCTAATTCAGGAGGGGCATTTTTTATGCTTCCTGTGTGAAGATCTCTCAAAGACCTTTTTGGTGTTCGAATTTGAAATGAACAGGCCAAATATTAAGCTTATTATAACATTTTGTGCCATATAGCACTATCAGGACTTAACGGGTTAACATTCATCCCTATTTTACTTCTCTTTTGTATTTAGAATGTTCTTTTAGTGTCCACTATTAGCTAACATCGAGAAAAACACTCTGACACCTAAATAAAGTTCATTCATTCATCAATATCACTGCAAGAAACTTTTTTTTCTCACCATCGTTTGATTAAAAAACATACATACATACCTTTACTAATCCAAGAACCATAGCCTCATATGTGCTGCCATCTTTGATTGTCATGCTTTCAAACATTTTCTCAGCATAGTTGCCTTTTCTGTTATATAAAGACATTTTATATTAAACTCATAGTCATCACCTGTTGTAATGAAATTAGTACATTAACGGTAAATTGTGTACGTATAATTAGTCACACTATGTACGTCACTAATCAGATACAAAAAGCCTTCACTGAATGGAATAAACACAAGATCATACACAGTTCAGTCTGATTGATATCTCCGAAACTGGTGCCGAGACCCTTGTAAAAATGTCCAAAGAGGAAGTAAAACACCACAAGACAGTCAGAGGGGCATACAGAGGACACTGTACTCAGGACATCAAACGCGCGGAAAGACTTATGGCCGATACTGAGGTTTTCAACAGCACAGAACTGAAAGCAATTGCAGAGCGACTCTCAAGACGATTGGACGAAATTAAGGCTATGGATTCCAGGATCTTGAACGCACTAGGAACAGATGAAGAAATAAGCGAAGAGACAGATCAAGCATTGACGTTCCAAGACGATATCTATTATTGGATCCTGAAAATTAAAGAATTCGTCACAAACGAGCATCAACCGGTGAGTATGTTCCAAGTCAAACCAACACCTAAAGTCCACATCAACCTTCCAAAACTACATATCCAACCATTTGACGGAAACCCCCTCCAGTGGCTTACGTTTTGGGATAGTTACAGTAACGCAGTACACAACAATCATGAACTGAACAATATTGACAAAATGAACTATTTGAAGGGATTGATAACCTGCAACGCAGCGCGCGCGATTTCAGGGTTGCCAATAACGTCACAAAACTATGAAAAAGCTATTGAAATGCTGAAAGAACGCTTCGGAAGGAAACAGGTTCTAATCAACGCACATATGGAATCGCTTTCAAAAATCAGCGCGCCCTCAGCTGATGTGCAGCAATTACGAAAATTTCACGATAGCTGCGAGAGCAACATTCGTGCCTTAGAAACACTGGGAGTCCAGACAGATTCATATGGAAGTCTATTAATCCCAATACTACTAAAGAAATTACCGGAACAATTACGTTGTACAATATTCAGAACAAATCCTCTGGCAGATTGTTCCCTAAATGATTTACGAACAGCACTTTGTCATGAAATAGACACAAGGGAAAAAAGTCAACTTACGCAAGCAAACGACGCAAGCTCAGACGTTGACGACGTTCTTGTACCCACAGTTGGCGCCTTACTCACAAACTCTCAACCGCGCGTAATACACCCACCACCAAAAAGCTTCAATACGAATGGAACATTTGAGCCAAAACCATGCATATATTGCGACGGTAAACATCGTCATGACAAATGCTCGAAAGTAAAAACAACAAAAGAGAGACGAACCATATTGATGCAGAAAAATAAATGCCTTAACTGCCTCCGATCAGGCCACACAAGATATCAATGTCGCTCAAAAGGACGGTGTCTAAATTGCGGACTAAAACACCATACGTCGATCTGTGAACCATGTGAGCCTAATCGAGATTCAAGCAAAAAACATGAAAAACAAGAAGAGCCACAAAGCAACAAAATCGTCACCTCCACAATGACAACCTTGACAAGTACAACGTCACATACGAATACACTAATGCAAACTGCACTGGTCACAGCAAGCGGACCAGCTACGAGATGCCAAGCGCGCATCCTTATCGATACCGGATCACAAAAGACATTCATTACACAATGTCTGAAGAATAAGCTGCAGTTGAAAGCTGTTCAGAACGAAACACTAGACGTAACCACATTTGGTTCAACTAGAGGTACTCCGAGATCCTACGAAGTCGTAACACTTACCTTAAACGCGGTAAATAAAGATGTCAAAATAACAGCCTTGGTCACGCCCATCATCTGCCCACCACCCTCAAGCACCCAACATACGGAAATTCCTGTTGAATTCAAAGCTCTCGCTTTCGCTGATCCACTAGACGCGGAAGGTGATCGCACAATAGATATACTTATAGGGAACGACCACTACGCCCGGATCATTGTGGGAAACACAAAGAAATCACAAGATGAGAGATGGATGGCCACACAAAGCAAGTTTGGATGGCTTCTCTCAGGACCGGTACCCAACAACGAATTCAGTACGGAAACTACACTCAACACATTATGTCAAATGGTTGGTGCACAACCCACAAGAAACGAACACCTCAACGAAACTCTCACTAAGTTCTGGGAAATAAATAAACTTCCAGACGAATACAACGCCCCTGAGGTAACAGACGTCCAGAAACATTTTCAAGACACCATTGAATTCAACAAAGTTACTGGCAGATATAATGTAAGACTCCCATGGAAGGACAACAAGCAAAACCTACCAACAAACTTTACATTGACGAGAAAAAGACTGAGCAACCTGCAGCAAACCCTAAAAGGAAAACATCCTGAGCTTATTTACAAATACAACGACCAACTGATCGATCAACTCAAGAGAGGATTCATAGAGAAAGTCCTCGACCCGAAAATACATGAAGGAGTCATACACTACATACCCCATTTTCCAGTCTTCAAGGAAAGCAGCACAACCGCTATGAGAATCGTATACGATGCTTCAGCAAAAATATCATCGAAGGCATTAAGCCTCAACGATTGTCTTCATACAGGGCCTAACCTCATACAAAGACTACAAAATATGCTACTCACCTTCAGATCACACAAAATAGCCTTCACGGCAGATATCGAAAAGGTGTTCCTACAAATAGAGCTCAACACTCAAGACAGAGATGCTACGAGATTCCTTTGGCTCAAAGATGTGGCCAAATCAGCGAACAATCCAGACAATTTAGTCGTCTACAGATTCTGTCGAGTACTTTTCGGAGCCGCGCCGTCTCCATACTTACTGAATGCCACAATACAACATCACCTCATCAAGCAAAACGACTGGATATCAGAAGACTTACAACGTTCGATTTACATGGACAACTTCCTTACGGGAACGAACACTATAACTGAAGCCTTAGAGTATTACACATCATCAAGAAACTGCTTCCAAAAGGCGGGTATGAATTTACGACAATGGACCAGCAACTCCCCTACTTTAAACCGCCAAGCTCATGATGACGGCGTACACGCAGAACCAATGGTCAAAGTACTAGGACTCGACTGGAACACAAAGACAGATACTCTGTCACTATCATTAACAAAACTTATCAAGGAAACCAACAGCATAGACAAAATCTCCAAAAGATCAGTATTAAGCTTATCTTCAAAACTATACGACCCAATGGGATTTGTGGAACCAGTGACAGTAAAAGCGAAAATAATGATGAAGGAACTATGGAAACACAACCTAACATGGGACAAAGAACTTCCTGATAGCTTTAAGGAGAACTGGGTCAGATGGCTGAATGAACTCCAGGATCTGATCCCACTAGGAATACCCAGACAATACTTCAATAATGTTGGCAGTGAAGTTCAACTACACATGTTTTGTGACAGTAGCCAACTAGCATACGGAGCGGTGGCCTATTTGAGAGGAACCACCCCCAAAGGTGGGACAAAATGCACATTCGTAATGTCCAAAAGCAAAGTAGCACCCATAAAACCACAAACAATGCCACGATTGGAACTACTTGCAGCAGTGCTCGGAGCAGAATTATCTAAATACCTGTCAAATACCATACTTCCAAAGTTCTACTCATGTCCAATTATATTGTGGAGTGACTCACAAATTGTGTTATCATGGATATCTTCATCAAAGCCTCTACGACAACAGTTTATCCAACATCGAGTACAACTGATTAGAGATATCACCTCGCAGAATACGTGGAAGTACTGCCCGACCACATCCAATCCTGCAGACCTCATTACCAGGGGAATGAACGCTAAAGCTTTTATATCTAAACTGCAGTATTGGAACCAAGGGCCTCCATGGCTTATGAAGCCAACACAGGAATGGCCATCAATCACTGCAAACCTGTTACCAGACAGCACAGAAAATTACACAGAGAGCCAATCAATAAGCGTTAATCTCGCAAGCCCACAAAAGAGCACAAATTTATTGAACGCCATCGATATTAACAAATACAGTACCTTAAACAAGACACTACGAGTTACCGCGCTCGTCATCCATTTCACCGCAAAATTGAGAAAGAAAACGAAGTCTAATACAGTTACTGCCATAGACATGAAACACGCTCGCATCATTCTACTCCAATCTGTACAATTCTACTATGGAGACATCCTATCACAAATCAAAGACAAAGCTAAAGGCAAACGGCCAGCAATAATACACCAGCTTGGCCTCTATTTAGATGTTGATGGCTTGATAAGATGTCGCGGACGACTGCAATACGCACAACTACCACACAACACCAAGTTTCCCATATTGATACCAAAGGAGAATCACTTGTCAACTCTTATTGTTAGAGCAACTCACTGCATAGTTTTGTACGGTGGCGTACGTGAAACCTTAACGGAACTCAGACAGTCGTATTGGATACCGAAAGGCAGACAGCTGGTAAAAACGGAAATAAGGAAGTGTGTGACCTGTAGAAAAGTAGAAGGACCACCATTTCGCTCAGTTCACTCTCCTCCATTACCAGATATGAGAGTCACAGGGTCCCAACCCTTTCAAGTAACGGGAATTGACTATGCCGGACCATTATACGTATGTAACGTTAACAAAGAAGTCGCAAAAGTCTACATCTGCCTATTCACCTGCACAGCAATACGAGCAGTACATCTTGAGTTAGTGGAGGATCAAACAGCCGGTGCATTTTTGAGAGCCTTCAAAAGATTTGCAAGTAGAAGAGGGATTGCAGAATGCATAATTTCAGATAACGCGAAAACATTTAAAGCGGGTTCACAAGATCTACAGGCCCTCAAAACACAAGTGATAGAAGCTGCCGAGTCTCAAAGGTTCCTTGCTAACCATGGCATCAAATGGAAATTTATAACAGAAAGAGCGCCCTGGTGGGGAGGCTTCTATGAGCGACTAATAGGACTAGTCAAAAGAAGGCTGAAAAAAATGATTAGAAACACGTCTCTGAACGCTATAGAATTACAAACCATGCTTACAGAAATCGAAGATACACTTAACAGTCGCCCACTTACTTATCCATATACAGACATCAATGACGGTCCAACTCTTACCCCATCCCATTTCCTCTGCGGACACAGACTTCTAACACTACCGGATACAGAAGAAGACTCCAACTATATCCCTCAAGAGTCGGCCAAAGATTTAACAAGACGAGCGAAATACCACCAGAAAATAATGCAAGCTTTCTGGAAACAATGGCAAAGGGAATACTTAACCGGTCTCAGGGAACAACATTCATCGCAGAAGAACAAAAACATATCGGGAGAGCGAGTGGCTCGAGGTAAGGTTGTCCTGATACATGACGAAACACCGCGAAATCAGTGGAAACTCGGAGTCATCATTCAACTACATCAGGGGAAGGATGAGTTGGTGTGCTCTGTCACTCTAAGAACAGCAAAGGGAAACCTAATCTCGAGACCTATTGAGAAGCTTTACCCTCTTGAAGTGTTTTCCGAGGAAGATAACCTTCAAGACTCTCTTCAACTAAATATTGAAGCTTTTATGTCTACACTTAAAGGGTACCATCCAAGTTCTGCCCTACAGGCAATGTTCTCTGTGTACCATGGGGTATTTAGTGTTTGTTTACAGAACTTGCTATGGACTTGTTCAATAGTGCTTTTGTAAAAATGGGTCTTACATGATTATAGCCCGGTCCCCATATCTCGCATCCATATAGTAGTAGAGGTTTGACAAGGGCATCAAAAAGCTTATTCTTAATCGTAATTGTGGTCGTATCCGAATTGGAGAACAATCATTTCACTGTCGCAAGAACTTTATAAGCTTTTTTGCTAAGGATGTCTCTTGCATAGGTATAGCGACCAGACGAAGTCATTTCTATCCCCAAATATGTTTGTTTGTCGACGATAGGTAATGTTTCTGATCCATATTTGAAATTTTCATTGTTTTTGGTTTGGTGTTCACCTTGAGTTTCCATTCCTCTGCGTGCTTTTTTATAATGTTAATGGATTTCTGTAGACCTTCTGGAGAAGGACTTAAAACTAACAAATCATCAGCATACATGAGGCAATTTAGAGAATGGCTTCCAAGCATTACTCCTGGACAATGGTCGTCCCTAAAGTATTGCGGTAAATCATTCATAAATAATGAAAATAAAACTGGACTTCAGCCGTCACCTTGCCTTATTCCTTTGTTGCATGAGAACATTTCTGTGATAGAGCTTTCATCAGTTTTGATGCAACTTTTAATCGATGAGTACATGGATTTAATGACTTTAAAGAATTTTCCTTTAACTCCATAGTGGTATAGTTTATGAATCAGCCCGGATTGCCATACATTATCAAACGCTTTTTCATAATCGATGAAGGCAACATAAAGTTTCTTATGTTGTTTTGTATACTTATTAAGGAGTTGCTGTAGGATAAATAAACTATCTGTTGTTCGGGAATTTGGGCGAAATCCAAACTGTTCTGAATTGAGGATGTTATGTTGTTCGATAAACTTGTTCAGCCTGGATTGTAAAATTGATGTAAATAGTTTTCCTAAACAACTCGTCAATGTGATTCCTCTATAATTTGCTGGAGACCGCTTATCACCCTTCCTCTTATATATCGGTTTTATAACACCTATGTTCCAATCGGTTGGGAATGTTCCACTGTCTAGTATATCATTGAAAAGTTTTTCTAATGAAGGCACTAGATAATAGCGTCCATGTTTAATCATTTCATTAAGGATACAATCCATACCCGAGGCTTTCTTCAACCTGAGTTTTGATATTTGTTCATGGATTTCGTTGGTCATAATAGGTTGTCTTAAAATGTCGTTATTCGGTGAATTTTTGTTTTCCAAGTCAAGATCTTCATTTGGAAAGTCGAAAGTGGTGTGCGGTTCCTGGCTACCATATAATAATTTCTGATAATGACATATCCAATCTTCTGACATACATAGGTTTCCTCTTCGACAGCATCGCTTTTTCTAAGTTGATTAATATACCTCCAGAACTCTTGACTGTGTTTGGGGTGTAAAGCATTAATTTCATTTACTATTTGCTTTTTATATCTTTTATGCATCATTTTGACATGCTTTTTGTATTTCTTTTCAAGAGCAAAATAATCTTGTCGTAGTGATTGGTGAGAACTGGGGTTAATTTTCTTTACTAATTGTTGCAGTTGTTTCTTTAATTGTCTGCAGGTGTGATCGTACCATGGTTTCTTTGGGTGAGTGAGTGAGTGAGTGATTGAGTGAGTGACAGGCTCTACATGTACACCTTTGATGCAGGCATAGAGATGTAGGAAGACTACAGGTATGTGAAGGATTTAATTATTATGTTCTCCTATATGGAGGGGACATTTGGCCACAAACAAAAAAGTGTGACAGGTAATATTAAAGAAGAACATGAAAAAGTTAGAAGGGTGAGGAACACCAATACAGTTGTCATCACTCATTAATATCAACCAGTTTCAAAGAAAAAACCTACAATGTAAGGTATGGTTGGACCTTCATACACATCAAATTTTACTGAATTTTGGGCATATATAGAGGTCATAAAATCTCATCATTGCAGGATAAAGTGACCAAGACTTTGAGTAATAAAATTGCAGTTTCTGACATAAATGTTTTAAATTTAAGAACATGTTAATATAAAAACATGTTCAGCTGCTTGTTTCTACAAAATGATTGCTTTAGTATTATTTAATATAAATGAAGGGTTCGCTCGAAAAAGGGCGTTAGGTTTTTTACTCAAAAGTGAACTTTGTCAGAAACGCTCCAAATTTCACATGTACTTTTGTTTAGATGCGTTAAAGAATGTTCTGCATGTTTTCTCGCTGAAGTTTGCTACCTTTTTGAAATATTACATATGCAAAAAACCTGTATTTTGTGGTCATGTCAGCACATGACCGCAAAGATGGCAATTTCACTTAAAATCCAGCAAAATACTGATCTTTTGCAACGTGCAACCTTAAAAAGTGTTGAGTTAAAAAAATGTTGAAATTTTGATTTCACGTTAACGTGCGACCACAAAGACGTTAATTTCACACAAATTACCACTTGAAACTAGGGTTAGCGTTGAAAGTTAGGGTTAGCATTTGGGGTCAGGGTTACGGGTCGAGGTTAGAGTTAACGTTCAGTGTTAGGGTTATTGCTTAGGGTTAGGGCTAGGGCTCAGGGTTAGGTTTATTGCTTAGGGTTAGTGCTAGCGCTGTGTGTTTGGGTTAGTGCTAGTACTTAGCGTTAGGGTTAGTGCTAGCGCTTAGTGTTAGGGCTAGTGTTTTGAATTAGGTTAGAGTTAAGGTCAGGGCACGCTAGGGTTAGCGTAGTGTTTGGCCAATGGAAAAAAATCTCGACTGTTGAAATCTATTGCATGAATGGATACCTAAATCAAGTCAATGAGTAGTGCTCAGAGAGAGAGGTTGAAAGTTTTGTAAATTGGCTACGTCAGTGATCGATTTAAATGTTTCTACGAGAAATTACCGGTACTTTTTTTTGGGTACAAAACTGCTTGTTCCATGAAATGATTAGTTCTGACAACACATAAAGAGGAAGCCTCAAGCTAACACACTGCTCATGCCGAAAAAAGCGCATGAAACGGAAAATTTGACGGATGCTTTGTTTTGGAAGAAGAAGCGTTTCTAGACTCTACCGCATGGCTCACTTGATCCTCAAAGCTAAGTTAACGGCAGATTTAAACCATGATCTCGGAACAAAAACACACCTCGGTTCTTTGAGGCATGCTGGTGACTCATCGAGGGTCAAAGGCTTAATGATGCCAAACCTCCTACCAGGCATGGCAGGCACAAATATTCCTCGAACAAGCGTTCAATATCAGTGGAAATACCGAGCAAACTATGCTTAATGAACAGGTAAGCTCTGAATTTGAGTTACTGCTTTGCACGCTAAAACCGTACGTCACAATTCCAGCTAAAAACATATCAATACCAGATCCTTGCGAGTAAAAACGGCAATTCAATTACAATAGATATGTTGGTTTTTGAAAGAAGTAGAGAAACAGAGCGGAAAAAAAATTGGACTGACCTCGGGCTCATATCGAGCCGGCGTCATGACAAAACAAACTCGAATCCGGACCGTTCAGCACCTTAGCCACTTGTGCTATCGAAGCAGAAGTAAGAGATTCATGCATTATAGTGACTCCATGGTTTAGCGAAACAAAAGGCTTCTTTTGTTTTTTCGTTCAACAAAAGGTCCCCAGAGGATGCCCTTAGAAAAATGTGTTTTTCGCATTCATAATATCTCAAAAAGGAAGCAAACTTCAGGGAAAAAAACAAGCAGAACATTGTTTGACTCACGTAAACAAAACTGCATGCGAAATTTGGAGCGTTTTTGACAAAGTTCCCTTTTGAGTAAAAAACCTAATGCCCTTTTTCCACCAAAGCCTTCAATTAGACTAATGTCCAAATGTTATGAAATTTACTCACTTCCACTGATTTCTCACAGGATTGTAATCATTGTCTTCATTTCTTTCCTCATCATCAAACTACCAGAAAATAATAAAAAACTGATGCTTATTTTTTTTAATTAGATACGATCTGATAAAACTCAGCATTTTGGAAAAAAGTATCTAAGTATATAAATTATATGACCTTAGAGAAATTTTTAATTTGAAAACAATAATTATTATTGGTTAATTCTTTTATGTGGAAAACAAATTAATTAAAATATTATACCTATTAAGTTCTACAATCATATCAATGCCAGACTACATGTAGAGTGTGCCCATTGTACAATGCATTTTTATTGTGATAAAATATATCACATTTATTTACCCCTTCATCTATTGAGTCTGAATCTGAATTGGAGTCTCCATCATCTGCATCAGGGTTTTCTTCTTTTGTCTCAATAGTTAAGAAACTTGATCCTCTCTGAAAACAAAAAGTACAATGTATAGTAAACCATGTTTTAATAGACACCCACAAAGCAGACAGAGCTATAAAGTAAACACTTCTCTTCAACAGAGACCTCAGGCATTAGGTGGACATCTTTCTAAAGTAGACAACTCAGGCTAAATAAAATTATTAAAAACTGGATCATTGGATAATGCAATTCGAGAGTTTTCATTGGCTAAGCCATCATGGTATGTGAGCCATTATACCATGATCTAAAAAATGGCGAGCGTATGCATGATTTTTTGGGGCCTTTTTGTTTTTATTGTAGTCTAGTTTTCTATATTTTGGGGGCGTTTTTTATAAAACAATTATTCCACTCACGCTCGTTGGATATGAGATGATAGATAGCCAACAAAGCGTGTAGCGCCTCGTTGGCTATAATCATCTCATATCCAACAAGCGTGAGTGGAATAATTGTTAATGATCACCCCTCTTAGACACCTCTGCAGTGATGGATCTAGGGGAGGGGCCCGGTAGGCCCAGGTTCCCAGCCATATTTGGGTAAAAAAAAGAAGAAATCACAGAAGGTAGAAAAGCTGTCACTGACTGGCACCGACTGGTCTACCTGCCTAAAGTAGACACCTTTTGACTAAATTTAATAAGTTGACTACTTCCTAAAGCATACTATTAATAAATACTAGGGTATCTAAAAGATAGTAATGCTGCGGCACATTCTGTTGATAATGACATATTTTACGTAGTCATTGATTTTTCTGCGCGTTCCAAGTCTTACATTATAACCTTTATTTCTTTAATTCGTGTCAAGTCATGGTGTGTAACTTAAAATCTGTCCTTGTATGTATCAACTTCATGCATCATGACGAGTCGATGGCGAGGCGTGACAAGGGATCGAAACAATAAAGCACATACACATACACACACACACACACACAGGATACACATCTACCCCCCGCCCCAACTTTACCAGAAAATCCAGAAGATGAAATTTGAAAGATGTGGAAATTGTAGGACCAGAAATTTCAGTTATAAATTCTGTACAAGTACGCATTAAGTATAGAGTGTTGACAGTATTGAAAATGCGTCGATCGCTAGCCTGCGAACTATTTCCGGCTATCGCTTGTCTCTGCTGGCAGCACCAGTGACAGCCGGAAATACGTCTGCGTTTGCAGGCTAGTCGATCGCCGATCGGATATGTGAAACTGCTAAAACTTAAGTTTAAGTTCATGTTTGGATGAAAAGGAATTGATCGTAGCATATATGAAATAAGCGTGTTCTACAATTTCCGTTTGTTTTAATTATTCTACAAGTTTTTGTACCGAAGATTTCTCTTCATCTGATTTAAGAATAAGACCACGGAGCAAGACTGCTAAGAAATGACATACTAAGTTTAAAAAAAGATGTGACAATTAATCGTCCAGACCCGGGCGTTTAGATTTTTACAAACTTTCACGTATTAAATTAAATGCATTAAAAACAAAAGCAAGAGCTGCGAAAGTCTCTCCTACACATCGTTTTACGGGTAAATCAAAACAAAATTTCAGTGGAATCAACGCGGAAAGACTGTATGACATCCTCGTGTTGTTGGTGGCGCAGATTTCCAAATTGTCTGCAAGAAAACAACAACGACACATTAATACATATGACGCATCGCTGGTGATCGTGACTAAAGCACATGGTGATCTTAACTGTTTGGACATGAATTGATACACATCAACCTCCTCTTTAACAAATCCAAATAAACAAAAGATGTGGAAATTGTAAGAGTAGAAAGCTGACTTATAAATTCTGAACTGATACGCACATGTCTCTAGAATCGAATGTGACAGACTCTGATAAGGACCAGCGGTGAGGACGCGTCCATAGCGATATGTGAAAATGCTGAAGTTTTAGCTTAAATTCATGCTTGGATGGAAACAAATCGATCGCAGCAGATATAAATTAGCGTGTTCTACGGTTCTCGTTTGTTTTAACTATTCTACAAGCTTAAGTCCCGGCGATTTCTCTTCATTAAGAATTTGACAAAGGATGCGAGACTGCTAGGAAATTGACCCACTAAGTTTTAAATTATTGTGTGACAATTAATCGAATCATTCAGATAATTCTGCATTAACGACAACAGCAAGGGTTGTGAAAGCCAAGCACGATATCGCTCACATCGCTTTACAGGTAAATTAAAGCAAACCATAACCACTAACCTTTCTCAACTGCAATCCACGCGAAAAAAGGACGCCAGCACAACGGTGTCACAACCTCGTGTTGTTCGTGATCAGGAGCAGTCGTGGCGCAATGTATTCTGGTAGAAGGCGCAATGCATTCTGGTAAAAAGCCGCAATGCATTCTGGTAAAAAGTGATGAATTCGAGAATTTGTACTCCCTTTTATATTTCTTCTTAAATCCTGTTTATGTTGCTGCTCGCTCGCTACACTCGCTGCGCAGCAATTAAAGGAGAACCTCTAAATCAGACAGTTGTACAGGTTTTAACTAAATAAATTAAGTTTTCACCTTTCTAAGGCAGTCACAACAGGTTATTAAAAGGACACCCCTCTAAAGCTGTACACCTGAATGCTACAGGTACTGCCTTGAAGACACCTCATATATATTCTTTTTAAAAATGGATACACACTGTAATCCTTTGAGTGGACACCACTCTACAGCAGAACTCCTCAAGTGGACAACTTTATACCACTCAGTTACTGATCAGGCAACTCATTTTGAAACAAGGGAGCAGTAACATTTTGACAAGAAAATGAACATGTGCCAATATTGTGCGATGCTTGGCCATCCCTACAATGCCGCAGAGAACACCAAAAGTGCATACAGGTCTATAAGTGTATCAATGTCTTGGCTACTACTAGACAACTTCCACTCCTCGGAGCAGATCCATAACTACGAGACTAGGAACAAAGACCTTATCCGCCTGCCTCTTGTCAAGACTACTCAATTTCAAACATCTTTTAAGTACAATGCCGCCAAATCCTGGAACACTCTCCCTCGTAACTTACACCATGACCAGTCTCTCACTAGTTTTAAACTGAGAGTCAAGAAACATCTAAATCATCTTAGTTAATTTTTCACCTTTATAAACTCTTTGAATGATTTTTTGCTTTCATTTCTATATTAGAACAGATCTCCATTTAAACCAGCTATGCTGAACTGGAATTTCAGTCTGTATAAATAATGTATATAAATAACTAAATAACTAAATAAACAAATAAATAAATAAATAAATAAATAGATGCTTGAAATTATAGCAAGCACTGATTTGAACTGTGCAACATAGAGAGCTAAAGAATGTGTAAAACTATAAATTGTGTAACCCCCTTAGTACCTCAACAGGTTCCAAAGCTTCTTCTTCAGATATATTTCCCAGATGTTGAGCAGCAAGATCAAGTAACTTATTTTGGGTTTCCAGTGAGACTTCCACTCCTGAAAAACAAACCCTTTATGTCATATACTTTATACAGTTGCTGTTTTGTTCTTGTTGAGTCAGCAACTAATGCATGGAGAATTTGAGCTATGTGGTTTTAGTTAATAATTGTTACAAGAACTGGATGCTGACAAGGGTGACAATGAAACTCGGTGTTAGGCATCAAAATTTCTAACAGACAAGATTAACTAGTCATGCTATTACCTTTAAATTTCTCAAGATTAATTCTTGCAGGTTTGCTTCATTTTTGTACGCAATATCACTGACAACAATTTGACATTGGCTGTGATTACTGAAAAGTGGTGATTTAGATTTAATGCATCAAGTACTAGCAGTTTGTAACTCTATAATGAACATAGTCATATTAATTTATTTTGGCCTTGCTTCAAAACAATCCTTGATTGCTTTAAAATGTTGTCACTTTCTCAACCAATCATGTCTTGCTTCCAGTTTAGAGTAGTTCCTTGTGTTGTTTACATCTATTTTGACTGGTGAGAATGTTCACTTTTGGTTTTGGTGCTACTAATGACCCACACTAGTTAGCAACTGCTCTTGCTAATAAATTAAATCTAAGCAATTGACTGCAAAACATGACCCAGATATAGAACAGTGTACTTATGCTTTGATATCAAGCCACTCTGAAGTCATCTATAAATTAAAATAACTGTTGATAACAACTTGCCAAATTTTAAAGCAAATTATAATTAAAACAGTTTTTAGTCTAATAAAGATATCCTATTCAAAGTTAGAACTTTAGCATTGTATAAATTTGTATAGGTAATCATACCGTCTTGAGTTCAATTTGGAATTCCAAACTGAACGAGAAAAACTGCATGATTACTGATTTTTTATTTCTCTTAGTTTAGTATGCGCGCTGTGATTGGTCAATTTTTCAGGCCGTACTTGACTGTACGGCCCACTAACTTTGAAAATTCCTTTTTCCGCATGCCCGATTAACCTCAGAGATAAATAAATATCTTACTAAACCTCGTTTTCTTGGTCTGTACTGTAAGTTACGGATCCTTGTTTTTTCCCGAACGGGAAAAAAGTCGGTCCGTAACTTACAGTATGGCCCTCAAACTCGGTTAGTAAGAGATATTTAGTAATAATATAAACAAGAAAAAACTTCATGTAGAGGAGGTGATGGAACATCTTTTTTGAAGCCATGTTTTTCTCATTTGAGAAAACTTGTTTCAAATTTTCTGCACAAAATTTTGTAATCATTTTACTTGATATCATTGACTTAGAAAATTTTCCTATTATCTTTCAGCCAATCATATTTCAGAGTTATGATCATGTAATTTAGCACTGTTGTTACAGGGTCCCCCTCTACCTTTTTTGCATGAAGCATGATGAGGATTTATTTTTCTGTGATTCATGAATCTATATTTTTACATTCTCAGGAAACTGCTTTTTTATTTTTTCCTGATCCATGAAAGATGTGTTGTAGTTCAATTTTGCTTTTGGGACAATTTGTTTCTGAACCAGTACAAAATGTTTTGAACCAGTACAAAATATTTTGAACTGGTACCAAATGTTTCAACCTAGGTCAATTTGTTTCAACCTAGATTAATTTGTTTTCTACCTAGGTCAATTTGTTTTAACCCAGGTCAATTTGTTTCAACCTAGGTCAATTTGTTCTAACCCAGGTTAATTTGATGTTACAGTAAGATCAAATTGTATATAGTTAGGGTAGAGGTACATGTACTGTAGTGTAATAAAGGGTGGTATATTCTCTTTTGCAAGTACTTTATTGAATATTCAGTGTATTATTTTATATGTAGTTTAGGTCAGTGCTAGCAAGGGTACTTTTTATCCATTATTACTCTTCCCAGTAGACCGCGACACCCACGAATTTTTTCCCCGCCTTTAGAGTAACGTTTTTGATGCCGCAAGTTTGTTTCAAACCAATCACGTGGTACTTTGAAATGCACCATGTGAGCACATTAATTTTTTTTCTGTGTGGCATTATGACTTTTTTGTGCTATGTGATGTTCATTCACCGCATGTTTATCCTCAAGTGGAAAGCTTATTGGGTGCTTTGCGTCTAAAGAAAAACACTCCGAACTTGTCCTGATCATATTTTATCTTCAGCTGATAAATTGCGGCCATTCAGACAGTTCTACGGCAGACAAGAGCCACGGTAAGCTTTCCTCTTGAAGATAAACATGCTGTGAATGAACATCACGTAGCACGAAAAAGTCATGACACCACACAGAAAAAATGTCTTCACGTGGTGCATTTTAATGTACCACGCGATTGATTTGAAACAAACTCGCGGCATCAAAAACGTTACTCTGAAGGAGGCCAAAAAATTCATGGGTGTCGCGGTCTACTGGGAAGAGTAATACTGTCAATACAAGGTGGAATCAACACAACCTGTCATGTTTGCTTTTAGGACTGAGAAGGACTGGGTTCAACATAAATGTCTGATTTGAATAATTAAAGGAAATTTATTACTTCTAATGTGTATATGTAATTAAACAAATAGGAGAACTTGGATCTAAGTCTCCGTGGCTCACTGGTAAGGCATCAGGACATGAATCTAAAGGAAAACCAAAGGCTCACAAGGTAAGCATTGAGATAAAAAGAATAGGAGCTGGGATGTTGGGAGAGCAGGGAGGGAATAGTAGGTGAGGTCAGTAGGGTGGAGATGAAGAGAAGAGGGAAGATGAAGAAAAGATCAAAGGTGCCAAATATATATACTTTTTAGTTTGATGCAAAAACAAAAACAAAAACAAAATCAAATTGACCTAGGTTGAAACATTTGGTACCAGTTCAAAATATTTTGTACTGGTTCAGAAACAAGGTGTACCAAAGGTAAAATTGAACTACAACATATGCATTAACTAACACATGATTTGTGAACTAACAACTTTTGCAGGAATAATTGAATGGCTTAGTGCAAGACGGTCGTAAGTGACTTTTTCGGGTAAAATTTTTTTTCCTTCAAAAGTGCCTGAATTTTTGCATGTGCTTTTCAATAAAGTAGAAAAACATTCTCCTGTATCTTTTTTTGGCTGAAATGCTATACTTTTCCTGCTTTGTTGTGTTCATTGTGCACGTTTTGATATTTTGACTTCGTTTTTCTCAGAAGCAAAGTGCAAACCAGCCAAAAAAATACATGGGAATGTTTTACTACTTAATTGAAAAGCACATGCAAAAATTCAGGCACTTTTGAAGGGAAAAAAAATTTACCCGAAAAAGTCACTTACGACTGTCTTGCACAAAGCCATTCAATTAGTACTTGTCTGACATTGTATCTGCACATTGTTTAGATGAGTAACTAAATTAAAACAGAAGTGAAAGAATTACAATATTATTATCATCAGAGAAAATTTCAACCTTGTTCTTTGAGTCTCTCATAGGCCTGTACAGCACTCTTGGCATTTCGTGTTTTAATAAAACCTATAGGAAAAACATTTAAATAATGTAGTTGTTATTGTGTAAACACAAGGTTACTTCTAAAGTACATTAACATTAACTGCAGTCTCCAGAATTCTGTTCTGAAAAAGTGATAATCAGAACTTTCAAAGAGAGCCTCATAGTCTCCTATTCGCAGTTGTGTCAGCAAGCCAACTCACTTTTCAGTTGCTCTTCAGTTTGAACATCTGCAATGTCAATAGCAACATCCTCTATTTCCCACATCTGTGAAAAGAAAACGAGGCAAATGAGAAATTCCAACTTAATAGCATGTTTTGTGGTTTAAATTTGTATTTACTTTTTAAGAGTAGTTTGAATTTACTTCCTGCATGTATCCATGTCAGGATTTTTCAAATCGGGGGTCACACTGTGTCAAATTGAGGGTACTCACCAGATTTTCAACACTTGTTATATATTGTTTGCTTAAAAAAGGCTTACAAAAGGGAAGGTCACAGGCACCCCAGGACATCATTCCCCAGCTATGCCCCTGTATGCAGTACATTGTATAAGTACTACATGTCTAGATCAGAAGGGGCAATCCGAGTGCACATTGTACAACACTTTCCAAAGGTCGACAGTTAAAATGGACTTGAACAAAGATCACCTAAAACTCAGGATGCACCAACAGTGAACTTACAGGGTTTGGTTTCCTGAGTGGAAAAATCTCTGGGCACTTCGAAATCACATACTTAGCAGCTTCTTGTCCTGATTTCTTGGCCAGTAAACATTCTGCCTGCGTACAACCAAGAAATTAAAATAAACATACAATAATTTTATTTCATGTAAGCTTGCAAGTAAATACATGAAATATTATTTATGTAGCCAAATATATATAGTCAAAATATACGAGAAAGATATACTACTTTACATGAAATATTTTTGCAGTTATGAATACATCTAATAGGTACCCTGGTCCCAGAGGTTTTTTTTGATTTTTCACCGCATGAGTGAGCTGCAAGAGAGCCGTGAAGCGGTGAATACGAGTCACGAAGCGGCAAAATCGAAAAACCTCTGGTTACCTTGGACTTGAATCTCACTTTCATGCAGACGCCAGGGTCAGGATCTGACCCTCGAGCTCGGATTGGTTGATATTTTTTACAAAACACGCAAATAAATATGATTGGTCTATTTGATTGGCAATCCCGAGGGGACGGTGGGGATATTTGTTACTGCACTTCTTGTGTGTAAACTTTTACCTATATCGATCTCTACCAAGGAAATAATTTGTTTACGAAGTATAGCAGTTCTCAGTTTATATAAACGTTCAAGATTCATCTATGTTCTACATTGTTTTTATTTCCGACAGTGCCTTTGAAGGAATTTGACTCTGTGCTCGAGGAGCATTTTCCAGAGACTGAAAGTGTCAACGAATATCAAAGCCTTGCTCCCAGTCATAAATCACATATGTGTTCGCCATTCTACCAACCGGACATAGAAAGTCAACTGATTATAATTCGGTTGATGATTTTGGCAAATACCTGAGCTTGACAGGCTATTCATACCCTCACCATGTCATATTGGTTGTGTATTCTGAAGTTTCTCGTGGTTGACTATCATATTTGCGAACTGCAAAACCATTTCATTTCCATTTTAACAAAAACATCGACGAGCACCATCTGCTCAAAGAAGCTTATGCCTTTCTATTTGGAAGTCCTGAGGCCTTCTTACAAAATGAAAAGTGGAGATACTTGCTTCGTAATATGTTTAACAGCAGAACTTTCGTGATTGTTGCGGATGAAAACATTCTCGCAAACATGCACATTGACCCCGGCCAAGTAGGTCAAAAAATACTACTCTTTACCATCCGAGTGGAAACATTAGCGGCTGATAAGCACGTGATTGCTAAGCTTCCATTGGTCGCTTTTTGAATTATCAAATTGACGCGTTTGACATCTGGCGTCTGCATGAAAGTGAGATTCAAGTCCAAGGTAACCAGAGGAGTTTTGTTCTCGCGGCTTCGCGGCTCTCTCCCAGCTCTCTCAAGCGGTGAAAAATCAAGAAAAACCTCTGGGACCAGGGTATCTAATAGGCAGTTACACAAATAAACAAAAGTACAAGAACACTTGCAATTTCACATTCTTTGCAAATGTAAGCAAATAATAGCTGTTTTTGCCATTGAGTCTGAGTTCAAATATTCTTTTGTTTAAAAAGTTATACAGAAGGGGTGAAACTGAAGCTAATTATAGTAAATATTATAGTAAATATTAAATACATGTAAATTGGTTGATGCCAGACAGCATTCTGCAAGACAATAACATTATCATGGCACTTTACCATCCAAAAACATTAATATTACATACTTCAAAATATATTGATCATAGTTAATCAAGTTTATTAAAACAAGGAGGCATAGTGGTCACATGGTTCGAGTGCTTGCCTCTGGATTGAACAGTAGGGTTTGAGCCCTGGCCAGAGACACTGTTGTGTTCTTTGAGATGCTAAATTCAGGGTTTGCAAGGGCAGCTTACCTGCCAGCATAAACTACATACATGTACATGCAAGGGCAGCTTATCTGCCAGCATAAACTACATACATGTACATGTATAATATGGAAGTCTGTACAACAAACCTGTTTAAATTTTGCTTTAGGCAGCAAGAAGGTATCTTCAAAAAACTCAGGATTTGGCAAGGCAGGATTCTGTTATGAAAGGAAACTGTTTTAATATTATTAATTTTTATAGTTATCATGTATGATAAGTTTAAATTTATTTAGTCTAAGACCAGTTTTCAATTGAGTGTTGTAAAACCAAAAGCAAAGTGATCACTCTGGGAAACCACAAAAGACTCAGACAATCCAAGATGTTGCTTACCACCTGCATGTAGGTACATGTCAAACTAGTGCTCCATGTTGTTTACTCAGAAAAGTTGCATTAACTTGCATAACATGTATATACAGTTTATAGTTCACCACTGAATTTTTGTCTGATTCTTATTGGTTTAAATCGTTCACGTGACGAAATAGTGTCCCTCCACCGAGAGACACTATCAGCCCATAGTGCCCATCCTAGGAAAGTACCCAGATGGATAGTAGTTGCCTGTGAAAATTTTTCTGCAAACAAGTGGGCTTAGAGAAAATAAAGAATTGAAATTGCATTTAGAAGGTTTTTGGCTGTTTTCATTTTTATATTTTACATTTGACTTTAACGGCTTTCATCTGAAAAAAGTGAAAATAATTCAATATGATTTTTGAACTCTGGTGCACAATAGCAAACTTAGTGGTAAACAATAAAGACAATAGGGTGTTTATGTCTTGGAACTATCAGTCTGATAGTTGCCCCTTGGAAATTTGTACATATTTATCCTCAAAACTTCGCCTCTCTGGCACATATTTGTTTTAAGAACATCAAATTCCCACATGGCAACTACCAGCCAATAGTTCCTCAACAGAAACATTCTATATTATTTTAAGTTTAAATAGTATAATTATAATCACACTGCAAAATTCAGAAGGTAATCAGAATTATTGTTTGTGATTTTAAATGATCTCAAGCTATGCACTTGGCAAATTATATGAATTCTGCTTGCTCTGAAGCCAAGAGAACTGTCCATAATGTTGATGTACCTGTATTATGGATGTCTGTGCAGAGAGTTTTGACTGTATGGAAAAGTACATGTACATTGGGACAGGGGTAATCCACTGCATTTCAAATAATTTTTAGTGCAACAAATAACATACTCACAGGCTGTACTGTTGATGCCAAGGCTCTCAATACAGCCATAGGATCTCTACAACAAAACATAATTTCTCATTTCAGTATTATTGAACTAAACCTTATTCAATAGATGGTAATTATCTACCAAAAGGGGTTAGATATTAAAGAAACAACTTCGCTAACACTGATATACAAAGTACTTTTTAGGAGGCTTAATACACCGGTATTTTGTATTTGGATGTAAATAATCACACAAGTGGCTAACATATAATCCTGCTGGGAGCACTGCTTCTCCTCTTGGGTGGGATAGAACTCCTTTGAAAGGTTACATTAACATTTTTAGCAGGAAGGCAACTTGTTTTCTTAGGGGGCCAAAAGGTTTTGACCTAAACTTCTTCATAAGAAAACGTTTCCGAGGTCACAGACTGTCAATTTGCCTCTAAGGTCACTCCAGAATTCAAAGCTTTACACTTCAGGGTGGAGAGAGGCAATGAGAAAGTGATGTATTTAGAGCCACATCCTGGACTGTAAAACAGAATCACTGACTTTTATCCTTTGATTAATAATTTCATGTCTTAACCACTAATGCTACATGTACCTTTTTGTTGGAGCCATGAATAATGATTGAACATCCCCTGAAACTTAATAAGAACACAGATGAACATTTGAAACAAAATTCAAGTGCTCTAATTCACAAATAAAACTTACTTTCACCGTCAACTTCCTCAGATGATGATATAGAAGATGCAGTGCACAATGATCTGAAACAATAAAATAAAATAAAATACAAAATCATTACAAGCCATTTAACATAAACCATCTTGTTATATCGCTGTATTTTTGGTGCTACAGCAGTCTCATTCATTGTCTAGTTCATGGTCAAATGACATCTGACAATGACACTGTTTACTGCCAAATGGCATGAACAGCAAACATTATGAAAACTATGAGGGCAAACAGGAAACAGTTCACTGTACAGGTGGATTTCCACTGTCGCATAATTTTTACGTATGTACGGATGTAAACTTTAACTAGCTTTACCTGCGATATATGGAAGATCGGACGTAAACGTAAACGTAAAAGTTGAGCAAGGTTTAACTTTTAGGTTTACATGAGGCTTTTCACATATTGTCTCTATTTTATTTATGCACGTAAAGCCAGTTAACGTTTACGTCCGTACGCACATAAAAATAACAGATTGACCACTGTTGCACATGATCAGAGGTAGCCTGATGTTGTTGCAGGAATCTCAGTATATTGTTCAAAATTTGCTTTAGTTTTGTTTTACTATACAGCTGTACAACAAATCACTTAATGGCTGGTCCCGAGTGGAACAGTGAATTTTGTTTCCCGAGAATCTCAATGTTTCCCTGACTTTGACTTGGTAAATACTGACCGAGATTCTCGGGAAACAAAATTCACTGTTCCACTCGGGACCAGTCATTAAGTGTTCAATGAACCACGGATAATTTTCTATAAAAGGTGCCATCAGAGTGCCTCAATGGTTGATCAGTTAGAATGAAGATCTACATGTATAGGCTAGGTCTAGAGCTAGGTCGAGAACTGTGAGTTTCTGAGACACTGAACAGCACATTTGGACAATAAGCACCAGAACAATGTTGAGCTGAAAATTTTCAAACATTTCCTATATTCTTGTCCACTCTAAAGTTAACTTGGCACCATTTTGTGTTGGAATGTGGAAAAGTTCTATAACTATAATAAAAAAAGTACTGCACTGCATAATTTATTCAAGTTTTGATAAAAAACTATCAGTGGTCTTATATGACCTTTCTTTGACAATATCATACTGCACATGTACAGGGTTGAAATTGATAAAGTAGGCTAACACGCCTGGGCAAGGGGGTGATGGCACTCCCTAAAACTTTAACAGCTTTTAAGGATTCCTGATCTGAAGGGTGTTACCAGCATAATTTCCAGATAACGTCAGTATCTATTACCCCTCCTATCAGTCCTATGGAGGGTGTTACGAAAACAAAGACCTAAGACCTAAGACCTGGTCTTCATTTTTGTAGTACTCTGAAAACGAAGACCCTTTATTAAAAGCAGAAAACCCATTGAACACGATCTTACAAATCACTGCTTTATCTTGTTTTGCATGTGCTACACAGTTAGCAGATCTTTTTCCTAATGTAGGAAGGTCATTTCTGATTGAAATACCTGTATCAGGGTCTACCAGAAATGAAAACATTCGAAGTAAACACAGTCCAAAATGTGAGGCAATATGTTTTCCTCTGCCTCATGTGCGAGAGTTGACCTCAAACCTCAATTGCTCAAAGCATGCAAGCCATTGTTTTGTCGCACCATCACAAACAAGATCATCTTATTTCACCGTACAATTTCATCACGCAATGCGTGGAAGGCAAACAAAGAAAGTATGCGCCCGAATAAAGCCTGCTTAACCTTACTGAGGTCCTAAAATATTCTGATCGCTCTTTCGATGGGGATGTCTCGTTCCCAGACTTGGACTCATTGCATAGAAAAACAAATCCAAGAGCCAAAAGCAGTGGTGACTGATGAAAGACCAAGAAACATCACGCGCGAACTGTGTTAACATATCAAAAGGCAAAATAATGATTCCTGGTGCTCACAGAACGTTTACAATATTTTTATTGTACTTTTAATGGCTTTTCTGCTTTTAATAAAGGGTCTTCGTTTTTGTACAACGAAAACGAAGACCCTGCGTTAGTAAAGAGAATGGCTCACTTTTTAATGAGAATTTTCCAGCAGAGAGGGCTTATCAACTGTTAGAATCTATTTTAGCTACAAAATATAGTGGACATGAATTGAATGGCTTTGTGCAAGACGGTCGTAAGTGACTTTTTCGGGTAAAAATTTTTTTCCTTCAAAAGTGCCTGAATTTTTGCATGTGCTTTTCAATTAAGTAGTAAAAGATTCCCATGTAATTTTTTGGGGTGGTTTGCACTTTGCTTCTGAGAAAAACGAAGTCAAAATATCGAAGCATGCACAAAGAATGCAACAAAGTGGAAAAAGTAGAGCATTTTAGCCAAAAAAAGATACAGGAGAATGTTTTTCTGCTTTATTGAAAAGCACATGCAAAAATTCAGGCACTTTTGAAGGAAAAAAATTTTTACCCAAAAAAGTCACTTATGACCGTCTTGCACCAAGCCATTCAATTATTTATTGACAGAACCCAAGAGTCATTTCCTATACAGAATGCGTTCTTTGTTACTCTGTCACGCCATCCTAACTATAAATCGAAGGTGGTTAGCGTTCGAATTTTGCCTGCTGTTCCAGAGTAATATGAGTGGTAAGTTTACCTGAGGAAATCCTCAAGAATAAAATCACCAAATTAGCTCACAACTAAGACCGGGGGTCTTTGTTTTTATACTACGGAAACGCGGACCGAGTCTGAAGTGTTAGGTCTTCATTTTCGAGGGTCTTCATTTTCATAACACTGTCCTATGGAAGCTCTATTGGTTTGAAATTGACATACCTCTGGAAATTACAGCTTTGGTTCATACTTTCCTTTAAAAAACTGGGTTTTGGACTAGACCCGATGCTCTGCTAATTTGTTTATATCATGACTTATAATTCCTCCTAGTACAGTCCTTACTGTTTTAGGAGTACTATGATTAAAGATTTAAAAATTAAAAATAATATTGAAAGCTTAATCTAAGAATCCATCATAATTTGTCACGTGTGCATGTTGGTCTTGAAAGCGAAAATAAAGAGACATGTACGATCGCAATTGTTGTTAAGTGAAATCTTCACGATAACTCCTTCTGGGTGAGTTAAATATCTTTGTACCTTAGTGATCGTTTCCAAGGTATACGAAGATGTTGAAGTTTTCTTGCACATCGACCACACATGGCCGCCATCTTGAACCTTAAGAGCCCGCAGCACAATGCCGCTGGCTAGTCATCAGTTCCCTCTCCCCTGTTCCCCCCTACTCTGCCACTGCACGCTGTCATCAGACTTACGTAATGTTAAGACTTGTGTCCACTTTTCGGTAAAATATTTAAGATGGAGGTTTGTGTAGACTCGGTTCAGTCTGCACTGAATGCTGAAAGGGGCGGTGAGTGTCTTATTTTCAGTGTTTGTCTGAATTTGCCAGTGGCAGCACGCGAATGAAAGTAAAGAGGGAAGCTAGCTCTTGCTGCATGCTGTGCCTGAACGCATTTTCAGTGAATGAATGCTATATTGCAATTTCACTATTGTGACAGTTTGAGGCAGTGCAGCGTGTTTTTTCACTTAACAACGGGAGAAGCTAAGATTCTCAGCTATTGACATTGTTATTTGAACTTGACGGGAAGTCTGGGGGTGGTGGTGGTGGGGGGTAATCCCATATAAAAAGGACGGGGGTGGTCGTGATACCTCATGTCGAGCCTCACAAAATACCTCAGCATGCAGGAGTTTTTACAGTTCCCTTTACGATGTTGAGCCGAAAACAAAAATACGGCTGTGGATATTTGACAATCAATTAATTTATGGCAATACTCTCATCCACTTTATAAGTGAAAGTGTCCTGAAGCTAATTTATTGGTACCTCTAAGGGATGCCAGAAATTTGAAGCCATGCTCTTAAAAGAGGATCTTTGTACCCCTCAGGAGTAATGTTGAAAATTATATGGGATCTTCACACACAAAAACAGCATGAGGTGAAAAGATCACCATTGCTATGGCTACATAATAAATCGGGGATCCGTATTCATTTTTTTCTGAGTTGTCTGCCGGACAAGTAAGCCTGATGGCCTACTTGCACAGTTGCAATTTTTGTTGTCCAGACTAGAGTGTAGAATTAACAAAAAAATAGTGATAGAATTGTGTGAACCGGTAACTTGTGTGAACCGGTAACTTGGAGAGCTTTTCTAGAGTCTCCTTATTTAGGGAACAAATCATTTTGTAGACTGGAGTCTTCTCTGGTTCAGCTTTCACTGCAACAATTGTAGAATGACTTTTGGAGTTACCTCAGTCGTCCATGCCAGATTGTAGTTGTCTGGGATGACTGGATGACTATGCATCCCAGGTTGTAACTCCCTTAAAGTGGTACTACGACCAAAAAAAAATTCTTTTTTTCGTTGGATTTCAAAACTATGTTAACTAAACACTAACTGACCCAGGTTTTAGGTTCTGATTTTAAAAAGACACCTGTTTATTTTAACTGGAATTTTCTTATTTATTAGTCCGCTATTACTTATTTTAAAATCTTGAGAGAGCTGGGTCAAAGCTGACGTCAAAGACTCACCAGTTTAAGAATACAATGCGTGTGTACGCGGCTTAATTAATATTCAGCACAGGAGTTTTGGGCTTTCAGATCTTTAAACCTGTGTTTTGCATATATAATAAATTGCGTTTACACGCTGAAATGTTAAGCTAGTGAGTAAATGACGTCATTTTCTCTAGGTCCAACCCTCTGATGTCCTATCGGTCAGTTTTGAACGTGAGTATTGGCAGAACGTCATATCCAAAACTTACACTCAAAATAAACAGCCTTTGGATCAAACTCAAAGCTCTAGATTTTGCCAGTTAGGTGTTAAGCGAACACGCTTTCAAAATCGGAAGAAAAAAAGGAAATGATTTTTTTGATCATAGTAGCACTTTAAGCTGTATGATCAGAACATGATCGGATCTTTCTTGGATGTCATCGGTTATCTTTGGAAATCTAGATTTTTCACACTTGCTATTGATAATATTGCAGGTGCTGTTCGTGTTGAACTTTGCGCCAATCTGGTGGAAGGTGGAACTACACCGTCTTTAGGCAGGTGAATTGTACTATGTGTAGGAGGTATTAAACTCTCTTAATTTCAGCATCGGGCTGGAATGAAAATTTGCTATATTATTGGTCCTCCTTTTGATGTTTACTCTTGCTATTACGTCACTCTTTCAAGAC
Organism: Catalaphyllia jardinei; assembly: GCA_022496165.2. Lineage (NCBI taxonomy): Eukaryota > Metazoa > Cnidaria > Anthozoa > Scleractinia > Caryophylliidae > Catalaphyllia > Catalaphyllia jardinei. The sequence goes on from CM042747.1 coordinate 23,547,783, forward strand.
GATCAGACCTTGCAATGAAATCATATCTTTTTGGCATGTGGGAGACCATACATGTAGATTCAAATGCTATCAAGGAAGTTCTGGATGTGTTTCTAGTATCATTGTCCGCTGTCCCTCATATTTATTACTTGGCTTTCTTGCAGGAATGCTAAAAGTTATTAAACAGAAGTCACCAATTCCAGTATTTGTGATGATAAGACCAAGAGGAGGTGACTTTCTTTACACTGAAGAAGAGTTTGAAGTTATGAAGGAAGACATCAAAATACTGAAGGAAGCTGGTGCAGATGGTGTTGCGTTTGGCATCCTTACAAGGTTTGTAAGTGTGACATGTGTTTTATCTCATCACTCTGTATGTATGCACTCTTGCAATGTTACATAAATAAAGAGGATTGCAATAGATGAAGAGGTATTTCCTGACTGAAAACAGATTTTTTTCTTGCACAGTGTACATACAGCTGTACATCAGGACTTTGTTATTCCCTACATAGCCAGATTTACAGGGTTCCACTTTGTGTAATTTCTATATTTTTTAGCTAAACCGTTCTTCTTTTCTCTTGTTAAGTGAAGGTGCAGTGGACATTACAAGATGTCAAGAGCTCAAAGGTTGGTATGTTTTTAACTTGTTAATTAATATGCACAGCATTCATTTCCCTTTGTCAAAAGGATGCTTATGAAAAGCCCATGAATGACCTACTTTGATGTGTAGTGCCAGTTAAATTGATTTATATTTTTTATAATTTCTTTTTCAGATTTAGCAAGTCCTTTACCAGCAACATTTCATAGAGGTACATACATGTATACTTTTTTAATTCATTATCATCACCCAACCTTTAACCTGCTGATACTCATTTATTCGTCTGGAAGGAATGAGGCAACATGAAACGCATGAAGTCTCCTGCCCAAGAACACAGTACAGCAACCCCAGCAACAAGAGCAAGAAACTTCTCTTTTCAATCACTAATCATAATTTAGCCCAAGGGTACCATGTCATTCACAGACTGCAACGTAAATGCAAATTATTTTGTTATGCTTACATGTACCCAGACAAGTCCAGACATCACTGGGTGGCTTAGTTTTTCAATATAGTGGAATCCCGATTTCTTGAACCCTCCTTTTGTGGAACCTCTGGATAAAGTCATTTCTCTCTCCTCAGTTGACACTGTAAAGTTACCCCCAATTTCTCAAACTATACTTGATTTTTTAAACCAATTTTTGTTTTCCTTGGTGTTTCAAAAAATCAGGATTCCACTCAGTCTATAATTTTTTTTTGACATATCTGGCTCATTTTACTCTCAATGTTTGCAGCATTTGACATGGCCAAGGATCCTTTCACTACTCTAGAGATTGTTATTAAATTGGGTTTTGAGCGTGTTTTGACCAGTGGCCAAGACTCCTCAGCACTGGAAGGGTTGCCAACAATAAAACAACTTGTTGATAAGGTGGGTTAGTGTTAGCATGAGGGTTGTCCAATACTCTGACAAATTCAGTTAGCATTGTATTGTGTTATATCCACATAACAATAGATTAACAATAGATTAACAGTACAATACAGTAGAGAACGACCCAAAACAATAGAATACAATACAATGCTATGCATAAATTTGTCAGAGTATTGGACAAGTATGGTTAGCATGCAACAGCATTTCTTGTGTCTGTAATTCACCGTGAAGAAACTGAACAGATGTGAATGATAATCAGTTTCTTCAATTTTGATTCTGTCTCACTCTTTGTACCAAACATCAGCACTTAAAAATTCCTATTGAGATAATCATCATCTTTAGTGACATTGAAAATTCTTTGTTGTCTAAATTATTTGGATCCCACCAATTCAAACCCAGCTACATGTATTTCATTTGAACCTCCCATTAATTTGAAATCAAGTTAATTTCTTTTGGAATTTTGCTTGTTCAGAGACTTTTTCAGTCATTTACAGTGTAGTTTAGGCTTTTTGGATTTGTTATTTTCAAACATTGATCCTAGCTATTTCAAAATAATTTTGTTTCCTTTAGCCTTGAATCATAGGTAGAGTCACAAAGTGTGAATACTGTGACTTGACTTCTGCTTTTAGAAGAAAAATTAAATGCAGCAAAGACATGTTGTGTTCCCCTTGCCCCTCCCCAGGCTAAGTAGGGTTTAAGTAAGGTTTAGATTTTTCTTTTAAGATTCTTTTTTTTTCATGACATGTAGGCAAAAGACAGGATTATAGTTGTTCCTGGTAAGTTTTTAGTCATTGGTATTGTTCAGTTGTCAATTTTAATGGAAACGTTCAGTTCCCTCCCTCCCGCCTCTTACAGTAATAGGTATAATCCCCTTTTAAAACTTTTAAACACCCCCTTTTCATTAAGCCACTGACCTTGAAATGATGATATGTTTATGGAGTGATCTGCCCACCACATTTACTTGTGTTTGTGTTATTTTTATGGAGGATCATTTTAATTATTATAGTAACTAAGTATATCAAATAATTTACATTCAGGTGCTTGACTGTAAGTAAGGTGTGGCATTAAACATATTAAGTAAACCAGCACCGTAGCTAGTAACAGGCAAACTGAGGCACTTGCCTCGGTAATTTGTTTTCGTTTTTATTGTTTATAGTCGTCATGAACACCCTAAATACCTAGGAAGAGAATTTAACCACGGACACTGCCTCAGTCAAAATTCTTTCATGGACAGTCTTCACTCTTTTCTGGCTACAGCCCTGTAAACATTAAACAATGTACCACAGGCTAGCTGATTTATGATTATATTGAAATATGATAATACCCCATTTCTAAATCCAAACGACAAGATGAGTCCTCAGAAGAGGACTTGCTTTAATTGAGAGCATTGGTTTTTTTCAAGTACTTCTTTTAATTTATGCTGAATAATAGTTTTGAAGAAACGGTTGGAAAAAAGGTTACATGCAAAGTTTTCCTCTGTTTATTCAGACATGCTGTATTCTCCCAGTGTACTTCGTGCTATTTTTAAAACTCAACCAATGCAATAGCACATATTGGTACATCAAAATGTTGGTATGATTAGCATAGCACCACAAGAGCTTGACTAGTTCACACCCCCATGCACTATGCTTGTGAACAAAAAAAATTCAAAGGAAATAATTGAAGAGTCGCCTTTTATTTTCTTAGGTGGTGGTATAACAGAACGTAACTTGGAACGTATACTGCAGGAATCTTGTGCTAAGGAGTTTCACTGCTCAGCACGACATTCCATGCCATCTTTAATGGAGTATAAGAATACAAAAACGTCTATGGGTGGTACCCTAAGTCCACCTGAGTTTATAACAAAAGTGGCAAGTTACGAAAAAGTGAAAAATCTTGTTTTTGTTGCAAGATCAGTGTTACCAGGCCAAGAAGTGTATAATCTGGTAACAGGCTGATTTCATTCACAATGTATGATAAATGATCATTAGTTATACTAGGGGACCAATTATGATAATGATAAAAAATTATAAATACAGCGTTTACACTACAGTAATTTATTTAACTGTGATCATACAGGGGAGCCAAGCACATACTAATTAACACTTAATGACTGGTCCTGAAAGGAACAGTTAATTTTGTTTCCCAAGGCAATGTTGAGGGAAACATTGAGATTCAAGTGAAACAAAATTCACTGTTCCCCAAGGGACCAGTCAATAAGTGATTTGTTATAAAGCAAAACAAAACAAAAGCAAATTTTGAAAAACACGCTGAGATTCAAGCGACAACATTAGGCCACCACTGATCACGTGCAACAGTGGTCAACATTTCGTGGGTAACAGTGAACTGTTTCCTGTTTGATGTCATAGTTTTTGCAATGTTGCCCGCTCATGGCATTTGGCGGGAAACAGTTTCATTGTTAGATGTCATGTGACCATGAACTAGCCAATGAATGGGCACACTGTGCGGGAAAAACGCCAGCTATATAACAGAACATATTATTTAATCCAGACTGATTTGCATGTGTAAAACATTTCAGTTATGCAAAGCACAATAATCTGTGAATAAGACCCTTTAGCACACACACAGTACATTATGGAGGTGGTATTGGCCAGTAGTTTAAATGCTTAACCTGTATCTGGTGTTCCCAAGTTTAAATACCTTTCCACCACTATCTGGTTCAATTTGTGTTATTTAGTCCTGTTGTCAACTGCAAATTACTAACCTCCTACATCAGTTATTACTCTTATCAAGCTATATTTGTTTGACTGATATTTAACTTGAACAACATGAACAATAATTATGCATCCTCACAAATTTTTAACATTAAAACAAACTGTGCATGCCGTATAAATAGAGCTGTTTTACCCTTGCCACACACAATATTTAGAGAACAAGCCAAATCAGCCTAAGCTGATTTTCATGTGGGTGCTCTATGAGCTCTATCCTGGTCAAATTGTATTTTGGAGTGTTCGTTTTTGTTGGGGGAGGAAAAACCAGAGAGAAACTTTCTGCACAAGAGGAGAACCAACAACAAACTCAACCCACATGTGGCAGTGGGCTGGAATATCGAACTTGGGCCACATTGGTGGGAGTCAACCCCTCTCACTACTGCGCCATCTTTGTTTCCCCGGCTTCACCTCGCTGAACTGTTCAATTCATTTCACACACATAGAATTTACAGTTCAAAAAATTATTTCATGCATGATATTTTATATTCTTACATTTTTATGTACATATTTCTTTCTTTCTTTCTTAGTATTAATTTGTGGAAACCCTGCAAAATAGCTATAGCTAAGCGTTTCTCCCACGTTAAACAAAGATTATGTATGTATGTGTGTATTATAATAACACGATAACCTAGCTATTAAAGTTGTCATTGACCTCAGTTTTTAAGGGATCTATATAACAATTATTCCATGAACCCGCGTTGGATATGAAGTGATGAAATAACCAAGGAGTGCGAAGCGCGAGTTGGTTATAGTCAGTTCATATCCAACAAGGGCGAATGTAATAATTATTGTTTTAGTAAATTCTCAAACCGGGTTTTGCCGCAGATTTTTATTTCCACAATTTTACAAAGCGAAAAATTTTAAACTTGGCGCACTATTTTCCATATGACGTAAAACTCCGACTATTGGCTCATAGTCAGAGTTCTTTAGCCAATCAAAAAGCTAGAAATGCAATAGTCGGAGCTGAGAATGTACTAAAACTGCATGTACAAGCATTTTTTGCTTTTTGTAGATTCCCTTATCACTGTAATCTAGTAGTGACACTTAAAATAAGATAAACAGTGTATTAGTGATGGAAGCAATAAAATGAAATGGAAAAAAGAATGAAATGAAAAAAGTTTCAGCTCTATTCATTTTACTCGCCTTTTTTTACATTTCAAAATGTATTCACCCTCCTTTAAATTACAAAATGATTGCAGAGGAGCAACTACAGAATGCAGGGCCACTTCGGACCACCTGTTTTACATGTGTCAAAATCTTTTGAAGAACGAGGCATAACACAATAGGCACCTTTGTGATGCAATGTGATGTAAGTAAGTGGCCCTGTATTCTGTAGTTTAGCCGAAATCTGCACGCCTAAAACATTTGTAATAATTGTTAAAATCTTTACCGATCGACTGTCCATTCATCCAGCCATCCCTGTTTT
>CM042747.1:23558358-23591536 GCA_022496165.2 Catalaphyllia jardinei
ATGCATGCAAATGACATCAATGGGCTCTGTTTACTCCGGCTAAACGCGCCTGATTGATTACAAAGTCTTATGAAATTTTAATTTTAAGCAGATACGTTTACAGCAGCATGCATACACTTGAAGAGCAAAGCAGGTGAGACTCGACAGGCTTTTGTCTGATTAAAAACAGCTTCTGAGCAATCACAATTATCTTTGACACGTGATTACATTTTCTACATGTTCGTGAGGACAGAAGAGTTCCAAATCACTTAGGTTAGTTTGTACATCTTCGCGTAGGAAGTCAGCACAAAGGATATTAACCCAGACAACATTAGCTGGTGGCCACAAAAGGTAAACAACAGTAGAGGAACAAAAACGACTGAGACGGCTCTTTTATAAGCATTACAAGATGACCAACGAAAGTCTGGCGTCCCGGGTCTGGCGTGTGGTGATGCAGAGGCAAGGTTAAGGTATGGATCATATGTGAGTCGTTTCTCTATGCCATCCGCTTAGAAAGGCCCTGCTCTAAAGCCAGCTATTTTAAATGGTGGTGTTAGTAAAAACCGTGTTATAATGGAAAAGATGCCGAAGAATGATAAATCACCGTCAACAGTAGAGCGAATATTGGATTCTTTAAAATTATCACCCAAATGGAGACGAAGCTCAACAGGAAATGAGAAAATCGATGTGGAAAACCGTATCACAACCAACGCTAATAGTCGGTCAACAAGCGAACACTTATCGCTTGATAAGCGTAAACACGCAACAATATCAACATCGAGTTCCGACTGCTGCCCAGAGACAGAAAAGTATGATTCTCTCTCCGAGTCCACGTACTCTCAAAGCTCAGAGACATCGGTCAATTCTGCCGACAGGAGATCTCTTAATACGACCTCAACAGATTCGGACAACAACCGAATATTTCACAGATTTCAGCAAGGTATTTTGCCAAGGAGTCGGATAAGGTCCAAAGGCGACACTGATGTTATAGATGTGGACGAGGGATTGTTGAGGAGAGTTTTAATGTTAATGAAAGTTGTACTTTATTTGAGACACAGCTTTCCTCTGAACTTGATCCGCAGAAGAAAGTCTTATCCAGCTGAGAGTGTTAGAAATCATCTGTCACCGCACAATAGTTTGAGTTCCAGTTCAGTGGACTCTCAGGACTCCAGTGAATTTAGCGGGAAGAGCCCGCGAACTCGTAAACGCATCTCGTTCAGTCCCAAGGCATTGCTCTTTTCCGCCATTACGGAAAAAGCCTTTTCGGAAGCCAAAGCCATTCTGGAAGAACAAGAGCTAGACGTGAATTCTCAAACACCAAACGGGCAATCTTTGCTTCACATCGCTGCAGCAAATGCAGATTTAAAATGCGTTCAGCTTCTTTTACAATACGGAGCGGACGTGAATTTTAAAGACTCTAATGGCTGGACGCCTCTGCATGCGGCGGTCAGACGCGGAAACTGGAAAAGTGCGATTCTCATGATCGAGGCAGGTGCAGATTTCGGAGGATACGCTCAGACAAGAATTCAGGAATATAACCAAGTCCTTCAAATGTCGTCAACGTTTTATCGTTCAGTGGAGATATTTGTTTAGCCAAGTGGCTCACTTTCTATGTATAAATACACTTTTATTATGTACATTTTTCTCTATTTTATACCAAAGTGACAAATTGTGAATAATCACCGGGATAATATCACATAACGTCAGAATACTAGATGTATTGAATATATAATCACTATTGAACAAAAGAATAATTTAACGCAAATTGTGTTTAGACCAGTTTTGTTTCGTATTGTTTAGCGTGGTTCGTATTGCAAATCGGGCCCATAAGAAGTCCGTAACCCGCTTATGGACTAAGGAAAAAATAGATGTACAGCACGTATCACTAATCCCTAGGTCAAATACGATCACGATCGACAGTGTTCTCGAAACTATTAGGACGATGCAAAATATTTTAAATGGGGAGCATTACGAAGGGTTTCGCCAATCAGATTTGAAGTACATTAAAATGAATTTTGTCAGAATTGCAGTTAACAAATTCTCTTTTTCGGTGACATTTCTAAAACACTATTGAGCAATTGGATATTAGCTCGCAGAACGTTAACACTGATAGCCAGACGAAACCGAATGGGAAATTCGGTAATTATGACTCGATATTAGCCTATATTGTCTGGGTGGCCTTGCGAACTTAGAGAACACCATTCTCTGAACAAATCAGCTGAAATTGAGTCAGAGTAGAATTCAGCTCAGGTGTGTCAGTTTTTATGCCAAGTTTAACAAGGGCACCTAGTTGAAAAGAAGTAAAATCTTGTTTGTAACAAATTAGAAAGATTTGTGGGAGAGCATGGCAAGCATATCAAGCCACATTTATCTCACAGGATTGTCCTATGCTTGAATGAACAAGAATTCAAAGTAGGTCAGTTTACAAGTGTCCTGGTTATTAGGACCCATTCAAAACTAAGTCATAGGTAAAATGGACCTAATTGGTTTATCGGTAAGCTCATTGGCAGCCTCTCTTCATTTTGAAACTGAACAGAATTCTAGGCTGTGGTCTCCAGAAGTGTGGCCAGTTGTTTTGTACTTGCTCAGTCGCAAAGCTTCTTGATTGTAAACTCTTTCCATAAGGTTCAGGTAAAATAACTCGGGTTTAAATGAGCGCAACGCGTTTGCATTTTAGTCTGTGGCTTGCAAAAACAGCACGTAAACGTAGCCATGATATCATTGAGCCAGTGTCATTAACCTAGTTATCCGATCAAGCACACAATCCAGTGGCCTTAAATGTCCAATTACAATTATTTTACTGACAAAATGCGTGGTTGGAGAGGAGGCCTTCTGACACGGAATTCTTGTGTTTTTTTAGGCTCTGGTCATTGTGACTGTCTCTGACGTCATCTTCCTTTACATAGAGGTCCAAATTAAGGCCCCGACCTAGCCTGGCTGCGAATACAGCCGTCTCTCATTCGCTCTCGCTTCTACGTGCGAAATGCGAAGACAAAGAGTTTCGCATATGGTAGCGGGAGCAAATGAGAGGCGGCTGTATTCGCATGCTGGGCCCCGATCACACTTGTGTGTTTTCGATGAAAAAGCATACTGTTTGATGCGTTTTCGCCTATCGCCCACGTGAGCACGACCGAAAACGCTGATAAAAACGCAGGCTGATGAAAGTGGACCTTTGAAAATCGAATCGTTTTGAAAACGCTCTGTTCCTTGTCAAACTGATTAGTGTGGTGGAGGCCTAAGGGTAACGCGGGCTCTGGGAACTAGTTCAATCTCGCCTCCGTGGTCCAGTGTCTTCCCGGACTGATTCTCCGTTGAAACAGACCAAACAGCGGCCAAACGCACTGCGCGTGTGCGGTTATTCGCGCCTAAACTGCCCCTGTCCTTGTCAAATGGAAGTACTCATCTCAACATTACGAAATTCCTCCGAATCCATGCAAAACATATTCACATGGATAACTTTCTCATCGCAAATATCGCAAATTTCACAGTTAAATAAAACTATCAGATGCCAAATGGCAAACTTACTAAAACTGTTGGGCTTACTAGCACGAAGTGTACGTGTGCGTGTAAGTTAAGTCACGAATGACTTTGTTTTTTTTGCGGTGGACTTGGATGTCGCCGGAAAAAATACGGCATGTTTGCCCTTATTGGATAGGGTACGCGGCGCGAGGTGTTGTTTTCAAAAGAGTGATTAAGCTTAGCAAACCTGCAAACCCTTAGCAACTCAAGTACTTCTAACAGTGAGAGGAAAACTGTCCCATTATTGTAATTCGATCTTAATTGCTTTCGATACTGTACGTAGTCACGAATGAAAAGCAGGAAGTCGGAAAGTCTCTTGATTTTTTTAAAAGCCATTTCCAACAAACAAATGCATGCTAACCTTTCGCAGCGGAAGAAGCGAAAGCTAGTTTTTCCGTGGTGAACGTAATTAAAAAAAGGATTTTATTTTTAGACCGGATAAAAGAGTTTACTACTGGATAGTGAAACGCCAATTCAGTAAGTTTTATGGCCTGGATCTATACTTATCTCCACATTTTAGTCATTCTTCTGTAGCCTAAATTCAAGACTTTCATTCATGCATTTTTACGAATGGCTGTACCCTTTTCGCTTCAAAGCCCTAAAGCATGTTTTTGCGCTGTGCTGAACACTTTGTGGCTAGAGATATGCTGGTTTGTTTTAAGTTATGTAAATTTAGCATTTTAATAAGTGTGTGAAGAAGATTACGTAGTTTTGTGTAAATCTTCGCCAGTCACACACATGAACCTCACGCACTGATGACGTGTGTATAGCATGACCTATCTACGTTAACTGACTTCATCCGTAATGACAAGAGTCATTTATCTGAATACAAGGTAAAGTTTGCATACGAGCCAATAGACCAATTTCGATATATTAAAATTCAGTCTTAAACAATAGACCTCTGAACGAGGCTCTGGGGAATAAACCCCACAAACTCAATATTCATTCCCCAGTTCAGTTTTAGGCTGAATTTTAATATATCGAAGTTGGTCTATTGTGGGCCACCAGGCCGAAGCTTATCCCAGTTTCTGTAGCATGAAGCGACTAGGAGTATTTCTACTCCTCCCTGGATGGGATGCTAGTCCATCGCAGGGTTACCCCCAGCATTAAATTCGCCGGTACCCATTTATACACCTGGGCTGGGAGAGGCTCCGTGAGAGTACAGTGTCTTGCCCAAGAACACAACACAATGCCAGGGTTCGAACCCGGGCCGCTCGCTCCGGAGTCGAGCGCACTAACCATGAGACCACCGCGCCTCCCACATACCTGAATACAAGTTGGATTTATATTCTCTGAAACCATTGAATCAAACAAAATTAAACTCCAATTGGTTTTTGTTTCGTTTCGATACTGTTTATGTCAGGAATTAAGAGCGGCAGGTCGAAAGACATTTCCAACCTAAATCTAAACGTCTTCTTCCAAGTTAATCTTTTTTGATGCCAGCAACTGTTTGGTTATTGGATCGTGAAAGTTACTACATTCAGTGAGTTTGATTCTTCATTCAGTCTGTATATATTTTCCCCGGCCATCGCCAGTTTCCGTCTTAACAGCCTGTGTTCAACAGTTCCATTCGGAATCTTGTACTCAAGTGACTGAGTTGTATAAAATGATCATTATGGATTCCAGTTTCAATACGCAGCGCATACCTAATGATAATATGTCAATTTTTTGTAGTGAATTTGAACCAGTCCTTACTCTGCTTATATCATGTATATTGTTTCGAATATTTTTGAACGGAAGCCACAGTGACTTATATTTGTAATCGTTTCATTTATAATTTTTGCTTTTATACTTCTCTGCCAATCAGTGCCACTTAAGAAATTTGCCAGTAATAAATTCTTTAAATGACGCCGAAGGCAAACACAACTACGTAGATACAACGTATTTTTATAGCGAAATATGTTTCAAAGGATTTCTAGTTTACTAGTTTCGTAAGTGGTAGAGTGAAACAAGCAGAGAATACGTCATGTCTCCATACATTTCTTTATTGTTACTTACAATCTGTACTGAACGTTAATAAGTTATGTAACATAGAAATTAATTTAAGTAATCATTTCAAGATAATATATTAGTTTCCAAAGTGAATTTCTCTCACAGAGAGCACTTCTATTAAACAAGTTATAAATAGTTTAGTCCTTTTATATGTTACAGATAAATACACTCTTTCTGTTTTTCTGGAGCCAGTATTTAGATATGTCTGATAAATAGGAACATAGTCTTCGTTTGCTTCTCCCAGCGGAACACATGAATCATGACATAAATATAGTTAGATTCCAATTACACAGATGTACACTTCACTGAGGACGTCTTGTAGTGTGTACAGGATGACGTAGTTCCGGTAAATCTTCACTACATCATCCGTAATGACAAGGGTCTGTGAAATATGCAAGAACTCGAATGAATGTGAATTTAGTGCAATGATAAGTTCATTAACAGGCTCTTCAGGTATTAGATCAAGTGCTACGCTAATCTCGTTCCAAGAAACTGCTCTGGATAATGGAAGAAAACTGGCAAACCCAGAAAAGGAAGGAGAAAGTGACGTAAACGATTACCGAAACTGATTACTGGAACTGTTTGTTTTTTTGGTTGCGCAACTGGACGTGTCTCTTGTTTTTCCTCAAATTCGTTACGTACTGAGTGCACATACTGCAAAACCTAGGTGAGGTAAAGTCTGGGTCAGGCCAAGCGGCGTATACAATTGCATTGAACATTAGGCGACTACGAATAATTTCACTCCACGCTCGGTTGGATGCTAATTCATCACAGGTTTCTCCCCCCCCCCCCCCCCCCCTCCTCATCCCCAACACAATTTTTGCTTTGCCACAGCAATGACGTTGCACAGGTGTGGGACCCGCACCGCCCGTTCCGGCGTCCAGCGCCAACCATTTGGCAGCAGCGGCAAACAAATATGAACCTTACCAGCAATTTTTTCTTAACAAGTATTTGAAGGTATTCACGGGTGTACTGATTCAGTTGCGCCTCCGTCAAAACTGTTTGGCCCTCGGGCAAAAGGAATTTCCTGCTGAGTAACTGAAAATAAATCAGTGAAAACATTAAAATGGTCATCTTTATGCCCTAAAGTTTAGTCACAAAAAGGACAGACAACATCGATTAGGCCACTGCCCGAGTTCGCATTGGCAGTTGTAATCAAATAAATATCAATGTAACTCGCCAGCTCAGTTACCTCATGTCTCAGAGTTGTAACTGTGCTATTGAGATAAAAGCTTATGTCCGTGAGCTCCTGAGCCAGCTGAATGTGCTGAGGTCCTTGCTTTGCTTCATAAGAGTATGCCATGTACAGCGGACTGATGTAGTTAGACAGCTTCATGTACGCGATAGAGAATTTGTCTTTCAGTTGCTGGAAATTGAATAATAAAATCTGAAAATTAATTACTTAGATATAAAATAAGCTTGCAGTGCTGCAGTTCCCTCTTGTGTGCTGCAGTTCCCTCTTTCCATCTTTTAATGGTCAAGCTGATCGTAATCAACTCAGACCTTACTTTACGCGGCGGCGGTACGTTGAGTGATAGTATGGTAAGAGGGGAGTAAATTGTTAAGGTTGCTTGTGGGAAAAGAGGGCGCTTATTGTATCAGAAGCGCGTTATAAATCAAACAAAACCATACAATACATAATTAGAACACTAAAATTCTGAAAGTTCATTTTTTATGGCTATTGTAGCTTGAACTCCGTCTTTGAGTGTTGTTATTCTTCTCGTTCTGTCTGGGAGCGAGTTCCAAATTTTTGCAGCTTGGTATCGGATACATTCCAGTCCATAACTTGTTGTTTTTGGTATAGGTATGAGTAGCGCACGTAGTTCCCTGTTTTGTTGTCTGGCCTTGTCTCACGGGTTGGTGCTTCACTTAGGGTTAACCCCATTGCACCTTTTCCCCTTAGAGAGAATTGTCCAAGGAAAATTACTATGAGGTCCTATGACAATGATTTGGTAAGGTCATTATTGTCTTTCCTCTTGATGAGTGACGGGAATTATTATAGACTGCGTAGCTTGACGGTTTAAGGTGGTTCAAAACAGTGTTCTGGTTTTTTTTTTAGATTTTTAGAACTAGGTGCGATTTTTCAGGCTTGGAACTGTAATGTTCTGAATAACTGTGCTAAGGTAACTCTTTACTATACTCTTCATTGTGTTTCGTATAGGTAATCATACGGTTTCGAGTTCAATTTGAAATTAATCTGCACGAGTGAGTTTTTTCAAAAATCTCGTACAATTTCAGCGCTTTGAAAGACTCGCAAGTGCAAATTAATTTCAAATTGAACGAGAAAAACCGTATGATTACTTATTAATAATACAAACATGAAAAAATTCGCGCGGAAAAAGTGCTGGAAGATGTTTCTTGAAGCCATCTTTTCGCATTCGAGAAAACTTTTTTCAGAGTTTCTGTACAAAATGTTTGTCATTGCTTTACATTAGATCATTGGCCTACAAAATTTTTCATTCGGCTTTCTTCTAATCATAACCCAGAATTATGATGTGTAATTTGCACTGGTGTTACACCTTTTGCACCGGTGTTACACTTACACTACACTGCTCTCAGCCAATCAGAATCGAGTAATTTTTTCTTGTGTATTAAGTCATAAATTAATGGTTGCATTGTTCTGTTGCATAGCAACAAACTTGACCCACTTTTTACCATCAATTGCATCTTAAAAACTAAGCCGGTGACCCCATATTTTTTAAATAAAAAATCGTTATATTACACACACAAGAAGAAACAGGGAAAATTAGAAAAATCCTGTGGAGTAGATTTTGCTTAAAAACAAAATGGAAATTTCAAGATTGGAAAACTTCCACTCCACAGTTTGTTTTGAATTTCGCATACGCATTCCGCTTTTGCCGTTGACAATTTTTTGCATTGAATAAGTAGGGTCACCGGATCAGTTTTCGAGATATTAGCTTCGTGGATTAGGAATTTTTAGCGCGCGTTGTACGCGCAACTATTAAAATCTCGGCTTTGCAAGATCGAACTTTGCGCACACGTAAAGGCAGTCCGTTGCTCAGTAAAGCCCGCAATTTCACGTGTTGGCGACAAATAGAACTTGCCTCTATTCTCGCCAACTTTTTCACCAACTTTTTCGTGTTGGTAAACTCGTGTCTGACGTGTGAACGGTTGGCCAACATGTGTTGGTAATTGTCAACGAGTCAAAACGAGCTCATTCAAGTGATTTATTTGCGTGACACTTCACAAAATGGGGGACGGGAGTCAACACTACTTTTTAAATTTGTCGAAGCGAAGGCTGTTCGCCGGGGCGTTTCATTTATAACCTACAAAGATTCTAAAACCAAACAAAACGGAGGAGCACGTGGACAAAGTGGGTTTCGTCCAAACCTTTCTATTTCTTCACCGCTTTCTGTTTCATCTATTCTTTTCGTCTGTTACACTGTTGTACGTAAGTGCCACGGCACTAAAAAAGCGGCCATGATGCAAATTACCTTGTTTGTTATTTGACGCGAGTTTGACGTGTGAAGGCACGAGTTTGCCAACATTTTGAAGTTTGCTAACACGAGTTTGCCAACTTAAGTTTGTCGTGTGAAGGCCGCTTTAGAATACGTTTGTTTAAAGACTCCACGTATGTGGGGTTTAATACTTTAAATCATTATAGGCACTGATTAGTTTCACATTGTTACTCCCTGGTGTAGGATATTGTGATACTGTTCCAGCGAGAACTTGATACAGACCAGACTCAAAGAGCATGTTTTTGTGACCACGACTCCAAGCATAAGCATCGTTTCCTGAAGGTTGTTCGTCGAGGTTATAAACGGGTGTACGTTTTTCATCTGCAAAGATTTTAAAGGAGAGGTTAACAATTTAACAAAATCCCATTCGAAGCCGAAAGCTGAAAATTTCAAGAGTTTATAATATTAACGATTACTTAAATCATTTAGTCGTCGTTAAATGGGTAAATCATGTTGACACCGAGGTACCAACGTTGAGGTTGTTATGTTGTAGTTATGTTGAGGCCACTGTCGTCAGATCAAACATTATAGTTAAGGTAGTATGTAAAAATTACGAAAACACAGAACACAAGTTAGTCTTCCCCGCAGCTGCTTTTTGTGATATCTCCTCCGCAGCCGTTTTTTGGGATGTCACAAAAAACGGCTGCGGAGGAGACTAAACACAAGTCGGAGAATTTGCAAATTCATTATTAGAGATATAGTGTCGACAAGTAATTGGTTATTGGTTACTCGCGGTCGTGGCTCGTTTCGTACGCAGCTACAATGATCATGTACTTACTTCGAGTTTTGATTGGTTCATTGTATTGTCTGCCCTTTGTAACTGGCCAGAGTAATTACTTTTGGTTTTGGTTTTACGTCACTCAATTGAGCATCGCTCTAGAGGAGGCGCGGTGGCCTCATGGTTAGTGCGCTCGTCCCAGGAGCGAGCGGTCCTGGTTGTGATGTGTTCTTGGGCAAGACACTTCGCACTCAAAAATGTCTCTAAAACCCAAGAAGTATTAATGGGTAACGACGAATTGTTGGGGAAACATAACTAATTGCGAGGAGTGACCTGCGATGAACTAGTATACCGTCCAAAGGGAGTAGAAGTCCCTCTAGCCGCTTCATACTCCAGAAACCAGGATAGGTTCTGGCAGCTATGAGTCAGTCTGCTACAAGGCTTCACTCTTTTTCTAGTAGCATTAAATTACATTAAAGAGTTTCGGTGAATTAGAGTCAAAAGTACACTATGGGGCCGTTTCGTACGAAACGTGGATGACACTATTCGCCGGATACACTTAATCTTTATTTAAAAACGGTTTAAAATTTCGTCAACATAAAAATCATATTTTACTTTGTCCCTATTGTCTTAACTGGAATAATTAAATCAAAAAGCTGCTTTCTACGAATGCCATGCCTTAGACATCTCCTTTGAGTAGGCGTTTAAATTGCCCCAGGGACTCTGCTTCTCCTAAGTTACAAGGAAGACTGTTTCAAAGAATGGCGCCACTATAGCTAAAGCTATTTTTGTAATAGTTTGTGCGCTGCAGTGGAACAATTAGTTCATTCACAGAGTCCCTCATATTACATGAATCACTATCCAGCGGAATACATGGTTTGCTTTGTAACATTTATCCACTGGATACCGATTTATCCGGTGGATACCATTACCTAGCCCTCTTACAACCAGGTCCAAGGTGAATATCAATAGCTTACCTCTTCAGTGGCATTAATAACTCTTGGTGCAAGACCTAGTGTGATAAGAATTTCAACTCTATTTGGAGGTTTCGATGGAGCTGGCGCACTGAAAACGTCGGAGCTAAGAGATGTAGCGAGTATTAAGCCAAACACGACCTTGTAGAATGATTCCATTTCTAGACTGGAGAAAAAGTAGAAGTTTAGACTCACAGCCAGATTTCACGACCTCCTAATTTTCACCCTTTAAAAGAAGCTAAGACACAATACGCGATTGTTCATGCCTGAGTTAAGTTTTTGTCTTTTCAGTTTTTACATTCTTGTAACGTTTTTACTTTGTCCCTAGAAGCGAAACAACATTTTCTACACGAGAAGAGTTACATTTTAAGGTAAATGAAAAATTAGAAAACGTTTACTCCATTACTTTTGAAAAAGCGAAGAAACGTTTTGAACCGCAATGTGGATTGACTTTCGATATCGTTTGTAGCCTTGTCGAGGATAATTGTTAAGCAATCCCTAGCACCTTCAGTTTTGCGTTCAAATCTGTCTTTTTTTTTCATAACGCGATTATTATGAACGAACTGCGACTATTTTTCTTACATTTAACATATCCAATGTTTTTTTGTGAAAAAAAGAGTTAACTGTTGCTTACCCACCTCTTAAATTGTGGATGTGTTCCTCTGAGTGAAGTTGATTTGTGATCTCTGGAAACGTTGATTCTTAGTAGCGTTGCCTTTTTATTGTACCCCAATAGGAAGCTATTATACCTTTTGTTAATTGTTTTCTTCCGCGTCAGATTTATTTCTGTGGCTCCTGATCGACATTAAACGACTTTTTTCATGGAAAATACGACCCAAATATTGAGATGCTAACCATATTTCGATGATAATTGTGTTTGGTATTCAATAATATACTTGATACGCACGTGAAACCTGTAAAACTCCATTAATAACGACATAGGAAGGTTATGAACGTACATGCAAAAAAAAAATCCGCTTATAGAGCAAGGACTAAACATGTTGTCGACTCTGGCGGGAAGTAATTCCACAGCCAAAGTCCCCTTCAAACACGAATTAACCGGCTGGCCCGCTATAAAAAGAATTCTCCCGCTTTTATCCCTGACTCTACTCACCAGATTCGAATTTTTGCAGAAACTTTATACTTGCTTCATTTGTTTTGATAGCAGTAATATGCGGAATAAAGTATAAATAAGATGACAGTAATATTCATTTTCAAGAATAAAGTTCATAAGAAGGAAGTAAGAATTCAGAAAGTTGTCAGAAAATTAGAATTCAAATTCGGCCTTGGACGATTTTTCAAGTAAAATGTCACTGGGTTCTGACGTGGGAAACCAAGGTTTTTTTGAGTTGATTCCGCACTGGCTGTATTACGCATTGCTAAGAAGGAATAATGGAGTTTTGTTTCATAACTTCGTTTTTATTTTAGGCCATTTAATTTTGCCCGTTTGCGTGGAATTATTAATTTTGTTAACCCTCGACAAATAAAGTATTTATTGATCTGATGTGGACATTTTTGGACAGATTCTCCAGATAGTTTCAGAAATGGTCATATAAAGTGAGTTCCGCTGTAACTGCACGTTATCACAACCTAGTTCTAACAAAGCCCTGTGCTAAACAACTAACACAATTTACTGTAGCACACCTAATACGGTCAACATGTTAAAGGTGAAATGTAACGCTGTTTGAATTTCTAGACACTTACTTGGTCTCGAACTGTAAAGAAGTAATTCATAAAACGAAACAAGTTGTAAAAAAATCAGAGATGGGAGAACGTGTATGGTTTCCATTATTGACTTTCTTTGAGCTGTAACTGGGCTAACTCAATGGTATTAAGTTAACTCGACGAGGCTTCGATGACATACAAACCATGTTTCTTGGAAAAAATGTTCCTTGGGAAGCTCCCTTTGGCGTTGAAGCATAATGAACCTTTATGTTTTAGGGTAGTTGACAGTTGGTAAACTAGAATTCTAATCTGACGAATTTTAGATGGACTATATCTATCATGTATATACTTTGTACGAAGTTTAATTTAAATCTTATTTCATTATGTTTCTCTGCACGACCCCATAAGCTACTTAACTTCAATTTCAAACGTGCTTCAGAAAATAAGTGTTGTCTGTCTGTCTGTCTGGCTATGTAGGTACTGTCTAACGATCGACTGAATTAACGCGCGCATAGTTTTCCATGCAACAGATTAATTTCAGAAAAGAAGAAAGCAAAATCGACAATACGTTGGCTTTATCGTTTTTATCAGGCACTAGGTTTCTTCAAAACACTCAGATAATGCTTGCTCTCCACTTCTATCCACTTTGATAATTGGCTGCTTGCATCAGAGCTTGCAACTCGCCAACTATCAGATGACAGAAACCTCAAAATAAATATCCTGCATTCTTAGCAGGGCTAACATTTTAAGGGAAGAACTGAAATCTGCGAGATAATATTGGACCCGGAACAAAAATTATCCTTGTTGTAAAGGGAACACTTTCTCACACGAAGACTGTCGATCTTCTATTTTTATTTTCAGCTGTGAATTTGGATGCCTAAAGCCAGGAAACATCCCCTTTCGAGTCTTGCTATTGAACTCAAACGAAATTCATATTAAGCTGGTACTTTGTAAATTTAATGGCCTTAGCAAGAATGGAGAAAAAAAGCCGCTAGTGTTCCTGGGAAAATCCCCTTTTATAATTTACTTTCGCGTTTATTTCGCCCGCGCAATGTGAACAAGTTATTTCTCATATACTGTAAAACCAATACAGGGAGATTCAATGACCAACAAATCTTCAAATCAATAAAACTTTTAAGAACGAATTCGCCAGAAGTTCCGACAGTGACAAGTGGACAAAAACCTTGCTCGGAAATTATTTACGTTGTATTGCAAACTTCTTTATTGAACTGATCTGTACAAGCAGATATAAGTAGAAGACGACAGTCTGTAATTAATCAGAATCGAAACCGGATTTGTTTCTTAACATCACTGCTTGCGTGTAGAAACAGGAATGAACTTTCCGTGGCAATTCGATATGACGAATAGATATGCTTTGCGTTGAGTACATGTTAAATGCTAGACTCTTGTGACGCAAACACATGTCCACTCTTGTAACGCAAGCACATGTCCTCTCTTGTAACGCAAGTACAAGCAATGTCCACTTTTGGAAAGGAAACGCATGAACTGTTCACTCTACCAATGCAGTACAATGTTGCTCAGGTGTTCTTGAAATATAAAATGTTTATTCTGGTCACTGCAAAAACAGCAATTTAGTAAAATAAGAGGTAAACCGCGTTAAAAAATATCTTTAAGCACAAGAAGTCGTAAACCTGTAGCGCAGACATGTTTACATTTGTAACGTAATGAGAGTTCACGTCAGCAACTGGCATACAATGAAGAAGCTAAGCTGTGATTGGACTCAGTTTCCTTTCAAACATCTAAAGAAACGTGAGAGCTGGGAAGAAATAATGAAACGGAATGAGGTGGGCAGGGCTGGCTGATTAAATCTGAGTTCCTAATTAAGAAAAGCTAAAATAGCGGGGTTCTCCATGCTGTACAAAAAATAATGGACATCATATTCAGCATCGAACAGTTTATTGTTAATTTAACGACGACAACCGGTTACAATGGTTTAGTTTCCGTGTAGGAAATCTTTTACAGCAGTTAAAATGTAATAAATGATAAGTAATAATTCCCATTATGCACTTGGTTTCTTCTCAAAGAGGATAGTCAGGGTAGCTTAATAATAAATAAGTGTTTACTTTTTAGTGAACAAACGAACAGTAAATCATTTACTGTTCGATTTACTTTCATTGCACTTAAATATAATAAATAAAGTTGGTGTTCTCCTAGCTCCTACAATACGAATTTTACACATACCTTAATTAACCGCGCAGCCGTAGGCTGGGCGGTTCTTGCTCGGCCCTCGGTTTATTTAATTTTTTTAACCGCGCAGCCGTAGGCGGGCGCGGTTCATGGTTTTGCTTTGGCTTATTTATTTATTTTTAGTTTTGTCGGTGAGCAGACCCGTACTACCACTCGGCCAAATGTCGTCACAGGATGATGCCATCTTTAGCCAATTTTTGGCCATTTGTCAGCTCTTTTCCTCATATCCCCCCTCAGGAAATTTTTGTCAAGTTAGCGAATTATCTATTCATGAAGAAAATGGTCGCCGAGGAGAAATGTTTATTTGGTCAAAATGGGACCAAAATCCCTCGTAGATGGACGTCAGAGCATATGCAAGGATAAAGAATGTAATTTGGTACCAGTTGCTGGCAACTAAGGCTGAAATTATCCAGGTGATAAACAAGATCGTGTTTACTTCGCCAGAAGCAATGGTGGAATTTTCTCGGGGAAAAAATTAAAATCTTGGCGCTCGTAAAAAACCCTTTTAACATATGTAAATTTGTATTCGTTTGAAAGCTCAAGGAATTTTTTTCTCAGACGTAAACAAAATTCTCGGATTACAAGTCACGCTAGACTCGCGCTATGCGAAGAATGTAATCAGATACACCTTTCAGTATATACTGAAAGGCAGCGAGAGTCACGTTTCGCGTAATGAAATTCGGTCGTTATGTAACGGTAGATGACGGCGGTAACTATGTCACGTTTTACGAGCTGAACGTTCGCATGAAGATTAAAAAATAATAAAAGCGCGCGGTTACAACCGCACCACGGTTCTTGTTTTTTTTTAGTTTTGTCGGTTACTAATCCCAAACCTCCGCGGATGATGCCATTATCAGCCAAGTACAGGCCATTTCTTAGTTCTTTTCGTCATATCCCCCCTCAAGAGGGTTTTGTCAAGTTAGCGAATTAACTGTTTAGGCAAAAAATGGCCGCCAACGGGGAAAATATTTATTTGGTCAAACTTGGGCAAAAATCCTTCGGCGATGGGCGTCAGGACATTTGCAAGGATAAAGCATCTTATTCGGGACCAGCTGCTGGCTACTAAGGCTGAAATTATCCTGAGTTAAGCTGTATTTTCGTTTTGCGTGCGAAACAGAAGATTTTGCAATCTGGAATTTTTGTTTCTGTTCACTTTTGAAGGGAATATTCAATGCACTGAAAAAGGTATTTCGTGTGGCGTCAGCCATGGAATGCGCTGACGGTGATAAATAAGATCGTGTTTACTTCTCCAGAAGCAATGGTGGAATTTTCTGGGAAAAAAAGTTAAAACCTAGCCTTGGCGCTCGTCAAAAAAACCTTTTAACATATGTAAAGTTATATTCGTTTGAAAGGTCAAGGTATTTTTTCCTTAGACGTAAACAAAATTCTCCGATTACAAGACACGCTAGGCCTGCGCCATGCAAAGAATGTAATCAGATACGCCTGTCAGCATATATATGCTGAAAGGCAGCCATAGTCACGTTTTCGTGTAATGAAATTCGGTCGTGATGTAACAGTAGATGACAGCGGTAACTATGTACCGTTTCATGAGCTGAACGTTCGCATAAAGATTTAAAATAAATAAAATCTCTTACAGCAAAGGCACTGAGCCAACTTTGAATCGCGCAATCTCTGTTGTTTCCAATCTTTTAAGGTAAAGACTTGTTTCCATATCTTAAACCGCCCTCTCCCTATTCACTTACACTCAAATGAAATTTCTAAGTTTTTTGACACAGAGACTTAAATTCTGATCAACAAAACAATTTTCGATGTGACGAGGTAGATTTGAACCCGGCGTGCCAGATCGACAGTCTTCTACCCTAACCACTAGACTACCGAGGATTCGTTGCCAGTGGATGGTTTGATTTAAGTACTGAACCGAAAACCCGAACGCTATAAAGAAGCCAACTATTAACCCTAACGCTAATCAGTATTTTCAGTGCTTAGGCCTATAATCAGTATTTACTTTGTGTACGCATCAGAACGTATCCAAGGGCGGTTTGAGATATGGAAACAAGTCCTAACCATCTATTAAATTGTTTCCGGGAAATGTTTTCTCGCAAAACGTTGCTGCTAAATATTACGTAATGTTTTTGTGAGCACAAAAGAGTTAAAAAAGCGCGGTTTTAAGTGTTTTTAAACTTGTTAAAATACAGTTACTAGTTTCTTTTTATCTTTCTTGTAATATTTCAAAATTGGTAATAAGTGGAAAATATTTAGCTTGCTTCTACCAGAGAGCAATGCGACCTTGGGCAGATTACGTACTAACTACACACGCGTACACCTGGCTGATGGCGTCACGCAGTGAGCGGATCTTCACCACTTTATCAGTAATTACCAAACACTGGTTAAAGAGAAACTATCATTAGTCTGATCAAAAGCAAGAAAATAAACAATAGCATCAGCAAGGTCAACACCAGTAACAAGATCGATAGAAAGAGCAACAACTACAATACAGCCAATACAACCAATAAAACACTCTGCTTTACTGCTTTAGTATACAGAACAGTTCAACTGTTCTTCACATTGGTATCGTTTAGGGACCGATCGTTAATTACGTCCCAGGGGGGTGGTGGTTTTGGAGGGGGGTACAATTTTAAAACAAGCCCCTTTTTGGGGGGTAAATTTTTCACTGGTAAGAAACATGAGTGGGGTCCTGCTACACAAGATCGGTCGGGCTTTATATTGGCAATGAATTAGCAAATCTTAACTACCATCTGTTAGGATGGTCAATTGAGGGAAGGCGCTTATTTTGGCCGATAGGAGGAGCACTTACTTAAGGCGAGGCGCTAATTCTAAGATTTACGGTATGGTTCATTGAATAAAGCCGCTTGCTGTTAAATAAGTTATTTGACGATAAGAAATAAAACGCGCTAGTTACTTCGTGTCTGAGAGTTGTTACGGTACTGTTGAGATGAAAGCTTGCATCGTCAAGCAATTGAGCCAACTGAGTGTGCTGAGGTCTTCGTATTTGTTCAAAGGAGTATACCACGTGCAGCGGGCTGACAAAGGCAGCGTCATGTACGGGACAGAAAGTTTGTCTTTCAATTACTGTGGATGGAAAGGTAGAACAAAAAACTTAAATATTGAAAGTCGCGTATAACTTACAGACCCACAAGTACTGTCAATATCCATCGTTTTAATAGTTAACTTGCTAATCAATTGACTCATTTCTCTTCAAGATTTAAACCATGAAGAAGCGCGATGAAAATAGAATCAGTTATTACGCGTGAAAATCAAACGAAGTCGTCTTGGGTTAACAGTACAGGGAAAGCGCAACATTGTTAAAGAACTGAATTAATCTTTACTGAAAAGGGGGCGTCATAGAATTTTTACGCTGTCCTTTGATTTTAACGTTTTTTAATCAGTTTAAAGTACTAGTGACAAAAAAGGCGGAGGTTTGGTAGTTCAACGATTTAAGATTCTCTGTCCTTCACAGCTTAAATGATCAATGTTGAAAAAATGCACAAAAGTTACCAGTACATACCAGATTTATGGAGCATGTTGGTTTAACAACGGTTCCTAGAAGTAGCATCGTGTCTTGACGATTAGTGTTCGAAGTAATGAAGGGGTAGACATTTTGTATCTGTAAAAACGACGATTTGGTAAGATCAGTTAGTCTACACGAAATAACGATGAATTTAAATTGTGATAATCTCAGAGCCACGGCCATCTCGGAGGCATAAAATAGGCATTGTCAAATCATAACGTTTGTTACCTCTTTAGTGGCGTTAGTGAGTTTTGGTGAAAGACCAAGTCTGATGAGAATATCAACTCTGTTTGGTGGTGGATTCAATGGAGCTGTGCGAGCCACTGAGCTTAGTGTAACAGCAAATATGACAGTGAATAGGATTTTGCAAACCTCTATTTTTAGTCAGAACAATGAGAAATAAATTACAGTTATAGTAAGTTCGTAAGAGAATATTTCGTGGGTGAACGAGCTATAAGTCAATGGAGAGTTGAATTGTTTGCTACTAGTTTTTTCAGTTGCAGACTTCTATTAAATTAAAAGGAGTGTAACCGTCTCCTATAGGTGTTCTTTTCTACTGAACGCTTAGTTTCCAAAAGAGGTCTAAGTTCTTATAAAGATGCCAACAATGACGCTAAAACTAAAGGACAAGAAGCACTATTTAACCACAGAGAAGCACGTAACAATGGTTGCTTACCTTCTTTCTTCTTTGTAGGCGAAGCTCTCTTAGTTGAAGTCGTCTTCGTGTTGCTTTGAAACTTTTGATGGCTGAGAGAATGTGGACTGTCTTATTTATTACTACCAGAGGGGAAGTTGTTTTGCTTTCTTACATCAGATTTTCGATTGAAATTGTTTAAAAGGTGCCTGCTTTAAAGTATTGTTCCGCGACTCATCTTCGAATCCCTGCGCTGAGCACTCCGACTAAATCATTTTACATTTTAAGAAAATGCTTTGACTGTTCCTGTTGTCACCTAGTTGTTGCATGTTGACGCTTTTTTGTGGCTGAAAGTACATGAGTTGGTATGCAATAATTTGCTAAAAAAACAACAAACACACGTATTTGTACCCAATGGGAAAAGAAAACGCTCAAATTCCACATTGGAAATGGCACTCACTGGTCGTAGCAAAAATGTTTTTCATTTTCTTTAAAGTTTTTCACGGGAGCTCAGTTCATGTAGAGAACTTACCTCTTCATCCCCATCTGTTAATTGTCGCTTATCTGTTAAGAAACGGTAACCATTATATAAAGCGTTTTAAGGTCAAAGTCATGCATCTGGGGAAATTTTATGGGAATCGGATATGATCGATTTTTTTCCTTTAAGCCGCCAGTTTTTGTTGACCCCGTAAACGTATTCTATGTGTCTTGTTTCGTGACGGAAAGCGGGTTACTATTGTTATTGAGTTCCTGATGGCAGTTGGGAGAAACTTTTCCTCATTTACAACATAGACCGTGATCAGGGAATAGGATGTGTTCTACCCTAAGACAACCGGTTAAGCTACGAGACTACTCAATGCGAGGAGTCATCGAGCCGGCGAGAGGTTTGCATTCGGCGGTATAACCCTTGCGTGACGAATTCAGAGGGGCCTGGGAAGTGGATTTAAACTAAATTGCTGTAGCTTAGGCAGCCAGTCTCTAGAGAATTGATCTTGCATGGGTACATTTTGCAGGCTCTTAGAACTAAGGATTATTCAGGAAAACGTATGGCGCCTGGATTCAGTGGCATTACTGAATTATATAGTACCGATCCCGCAAAACAACCTGTCGCCTTGGTTATGAATTAATACTAGCACGAAACACCTTCCTTGCTGTAGATCTTCTATCATTATTTTTAGCTGTTAGTATGGATGCGCAAGGCCGGCAAACATTCCCTTTCGAGTCTTGCATGCTCTTGATCTCAAACAAACTTCATATCATGCTGATATTTCAAATATTGACAAAGATGTTGCTGGTGTTCCTCGGAAAGTGCCCCTTTCGCGTTTATTTCGCATGCAACGTAAACAAGTTATTTCTAATATGCTGTAAAAACCGATAGTGTGTTCACGTGACGTTATCAACTTCTCAAATCCGCAACTGATGAGCCACTAAAAGTTTAATTCTCATCAGGCATAAAAGGTACTAAATTTATATCTGTTTACATTTTTTCAGCTCAATAGCGTCCGGCTTCGTTTGGAAACCAGCGCATTTTGAATTTTGTAGTTATGGCGGTGCGTGATATAAAGCTAAGGTCGCGTTTGTCGAAAAAGATACAGTTATCTCAGAGTCGTGAGTTTAATTTTGGCCGCCATTCATGTCGGCTCCATACTAGTCATACTATGCACTATAATTTTGCGCGGAACGTTTCCACGAATACATCAGATTTGGGAGAACGCACACACCTTAAACTTCTTTATTTATGGTTCATAATATCACAATTCCTTGACTCTATCCACTGAATGGCTTTTGATTTTATTTTTTATTGGGTGACAATGAACTCATGCACTCTATTCCAGGTTTTCATGTTACGTAATCATATTCCAAAATTAAATATTACCTTTCCTTCTGAGGTTTTAGTATAATCAGATAAAAGACCCTTTAGGAAGTTGACGCATCACAACGTTTTAGCTCGAAAGGGTTCTTCTTATTGTAAAAGAGCACGTTTGAGAGTTATCAGCGGTTTGACATGTAAACGAGGCGAAAGGGTCAATTCTGCATGGTATTGACCCTTTATCCTCGTTTGTGTGCCGCTCTAAACAAAGGAATAATTGACATCGGGCTCAACTCCAATAACAGCTGGAAAAAGTCTTTTCTTTCGTTTCAATAGCAAAACTCATGTTTGTGCCGATCCGAAGGGCACAAACATTGCGTCTCCATACAAAGGTCTTTAAATTTGGGGGACACACTTTTGCAAATAACGCGCGAATGAAAAGTAGCAGAGACCTGATTCTTGGCGAGGCTGTTTATATATCAATCATCTATCGTATCCCAGATTCTTGAATTTATTCATTGAACGGTTATAATTTTTAGTTTTGATCACATGGCTGGAGTTTCTTTGGTAAATATAGTAAAGAAACAACAAAGATGTCAGTGACATCAACCGTGATACGTCTGTCCTTCATAAGTAATGAAGTAAGAACCGATCAAAATGCGAGAATAGTTTGACTTGAAGTATATATGAAATAATTCATATTTGTACTGCGGTTGTAGATGAAAGTGAAGGGAGATCATCGCAGTAAATTTTCCAATTTAAGCAATTGGAAAGAAGAAGCCTGAAAAAAAAAATAGTTTGACTTATTATACAAAATGCTCTAATTCTAGTTTAAAAGTTTTAACATGGAAAGTTTGGAGTTCATTAATAGATATGGACAAATTTTCAAATTTGGCTTGATTTTAAATAAAAGATTTATCACTGGTGTTGAAAACTCTTGTCAACAGATCATTTCATCTCCCCTTCATATTTTTACGTACAGACTACGTTGAAACGCCTATACCAGAAAACCTAAATGTTGGAACATTGGGTCAAGGTATACCTTTAGAGCACCTTTTGAGTGACTCGTGTCCAAGCGATGTAGTGCGTCCGGATTACAGGAAAACATGCCGATGAAACTTTATTTTCAAAAAAATATCTGTTCTACAGGGTATAGAGAGAATAGTTCTGCATTCACTCTAAGCTATACTACGATCAATTGGATTTATAAAACTATGTCTATTTTGCAGAGTTCAGAAGCTTTAAGAATGCCCTATTAATTTATTAGTGTGGCATTAATCTATAAAATCAGATAAATATAGACGTTTGTAGATAATCATATCGAAACTGGATATGTCTTAACATGACTTCTTGTGTTTAGATGCAAGTATGAACTTTCCGTAGCAATATGATGTAGCGAATAAATATGCTTTGCGTTGAGTACATGTTAAGCGCTAAACTCTTGTGACGCAAGCACAAACAATGCTCGCACTTGTGAATTAAGTAATGTCTACTTTTGTAACGTAATTACAATGTTATAACATCGGGTCTCTTAAGTTGTTATCCTTGTTACAACAATCGGAGGGAAACACGCTTGCAGCGACGTAGCTTGTCAGACTCCGAGAGGTATCGGGATCTGTTACGGCAAAACAATCCCGTGGGACGAGAGAGAATACGCAGATACTTGGCGCAGATACTTGAACGTAACCCTATGCGGGATAGTTGTATCCGGGGTCCACCGCCGGGGGCGTAACCGAAGAACAATTTACAAAACACCTGTATATATGCTAGACTCTAAACAAATGATCTAATATTTCGTTTAGTAATCCTAACTGCTATTGGCTGCCAATTAGCTCATTGTTGTTCTAGGCTTTTCATCATAGGCAAGTCAGTTATTCTGCTCGTAAATATTAACTACTTACAACTTCAGGTAGTTCTCACTACAAGGCGTTGCGATAATACAGATAAACAGGCTGTTACCATGGTTATTGGTTTTGCAATAACTGCTAACTGTTGTTTTTTTATGGTTACGAATATTGGCGAATTCTCCCCTCACAACAAGCAATGTCCAGTTTTGGAAAGGAAGTGCATGTACTGTTTCCTCTGCCAATACAGCACAATGTTGCTCAGTTATTCTTGAAACGTAAAATGCTTATTGTGGACACTGCATAAACAGAAGTATAATAACATAAAAGTTCAATCTGGTTAAAAACTATTTTCAGCGCAAGTAGTATTCACTCTGGTAACGTAAACCTGTAACGCATAGATGTTTACATTTGTAATCTAATGAGAGTTCACGTCAGCAACTGGCATAAAATGAGGAAGCTAAGCCGCGATTGGACTTTCCTTTCAAAGATTTAGAGAAACGGGAGAGCTGGGAAGAAATAATGAAACGGAATGGGGTGGGCAGGGATGGCTGATTAAATCTGAGTTCATAATTAAGAAAAGCTAAAAATGGCGAGATTCTCAATGCTGTGTAAAAAATAATGGACATCATATTCACTATCAAACAGTTTATTGTTAATTTAACAACAACAGTCGGTTACAGTGGTTTAGTTTCCGTTTAGGAAGTCTTTTATAATATAACCAAACATAATAAATGATAAGTAACAATTCCCATTATGGACTTGGTATCTTCTCGCAGAGTGTATTCAGGGTAGCTTAATAAATAAGTGTTAACTCTTACGTTAACAAACTGGATCATAAAATTGATGGCTTTTAATTTCCCTCGTCACCAATATAAAACCTCACATTAGAGTTAAATATAATAAATAAGGTAGGTGTTCTCCTACAATAAAAATTTTACACATAACTTAATTAAAGTACAGTTACATTTCCTTGATCTTTTTCAGTGATATTTCAAAATGGTCAATAAGCGCAAAACATTTAGCTTGCTTCTACCAGAGAGCAATGCGACCTTGGGCAAATTACATACTAATTACACACGTGTACACCTGGCTGATGGCGTCACGCAGTGAGTATAGGATGACGTAGTTCCGGTAGATCTTCACCACTTCATCAGTAATTACCAGACTCTATGAAAAAAAACAAATAATCTGATCAACAGCAAGACAATACAATACAACAGCAAGAAAATGCAAGGAAATACAATAGCAATCACAAAGTCAATACCAGTAACAAAAACGCCAATATCACACTTAGAATTTTTGTGATCTTCATCGTCAACTACTACAACAACAAGAAACTGCTCTGCTGCTTTACCGCCTTAGCACACAGAGAAATTCAACTGTTCTCCACATTGGTATCCTTTATTTCCCCATCCTGTAACAGATTTTAGTTTGTTTTTTTTCTTCTAAAGGGTTTCGTCACTTATCGAAAAGAAATGAACTCAACTTACCACTATATTATTGTCGACGAGAGTTTGTAGATATTGACGAGTGTAATGATCCAGATCCGTCTCTGACACCTTTTGAACAGCGGGTGGTTGAAACTTGTTTTTCATGATCTGAAATTTGGCAAAAAGTAGAACATTTGAGCTTTACGTTGCTATTGCTAACCACGTTATAGCAGTCTGTTGATCTTAAAAAAAGTCACGGCATACCATTTGACATTAGGTTTAGTGTAATGCCGAGTTACTGACTGAGCCGGGCATCTTTATATGAGCCGGTAACTGGGACGAATTTTATTGTCTGTTCATGTGGGAAATTTCAGCCCGGTCAAGCGGGATGAAATCCAAGAAACACAACCAAAATGGTGCAACGTTAACTTGAATGTTGAATTGAATTGTTTGTAGCTGTCGTAGCTTTGTGGACTCTTGTAACACAAAACATGCGATTCCGGCACGTATGTTCTGAAAGCGAAGCTATTTTGTGTAAAAAGGTTCGTCTCGGTTACCCGGGGTGTAGTGTTCATATGGAAGATACGTGATGTCCTTTTCATATAGTGGTTATCTATTGTTTGTCTTTGTCATATAGTGGTTATCTATTGGGTTTTTTTAATAAACAATAGAAAAAAATACACCAAGTGCCTACCGTTCATATGGGAAAATTTTCATCCCAGTTACCGAGATCTCGTCGCAAAAACTGAGATCTTGGTAACCGAGCCAGCCCGGCTTCTCGTATGAACACATGAAATTTGTACGACGGAAAGAGTGGGAGACGAGATCTCGGAAACCAAACCAGCCTGGCGGACCAGGCTCATTCCACGTACCGTAAGAAGCCATAGCGGTATCACGATATATACTTTTATGCTTCACTGAATAAAACCAGTTGCTGCTAAATAAGTTGTTTCACGGTAAGAGATAAAATCGCGTTAGTTACTTACTTCGTGTCTTAGAGTTGAAACGGTACTGTTGAGATAAAAGCTTGTATCGTCAAGCAAATTAGCCAACTGAATGTGCTGAGGTCCTTGCATTTCTTCATAGGAGTATACCATGTACAGAGGGCTGACAAAGTAAGACAGCGTCATGTACGGGACAGAAAGTTTGTCTTTCAATGGCTGTGGAGGAAAGGTAGAACGAAATGTTTAAATATTTATAGTCGCCTGTGACTTACAGGCACTTACAGACCCACAAGTACTGTCAATACCATCTGTTTATTTTTTTATGCAGAATTTTCTAACCTGACTTGATTTGAAAGATGAGGTAATAAAAATATTGTCTGCGAGAGTCAAAGAAAATCGTTTCGGGTCGGTGGTAGTTGTATTTACAGAGAGAAGTCGAAAGTGAAGCATTCACGGAAAGGAGGCTTAATAGATCTATTCTGGTGTCCTTTAGTTTCAATGTTGGCTGATAGAAAGACAACAAACGGTGCCAAAAAATGACTCGGATGGTTTTGGTAATTCCAATAAAGAGATATTTCAGTTTAGGATCCTTCACTATACTTAACCAACTGATTAAGCAATAATATTGTAAGAAAAAGATTACTAGCACATACCAGGCTTGTGGAGCATGTTGGTGTAACAACGGCTCCTAGAAATAGCATCGTGTCTTTGAGATAAGTGTTCGAAGTAATGAAAGTGTGGACATTTTTCATCTGTAAAAAATGACAGTGTGGAAGAAAAGATCAGTTAGTGTACAAGAAATAACGATGAATACAAATTGTGATAATCTGAGAACCACGGCCTTCTCAGAGGCATAAAACTAACATTGTTAACTCAAAGCGATTCCTACCTGTTTTGTGGCGTTAGTGAGTTTTGGTGAAAGACCAAGGCTGATGAGAATTTCAACTGTGTTTGGTGGTGGATTCAACGGAGCTGTACGAGCCACTGAACTCAGTGTTACAAAAAGTATGGCAGCGATTAGGATTTTGCAAACCTCCATTTCTATTGAGAAAAGTTATGAGTAAGTTACAGCAACAGTAGCAGTAAATCAGTAAGATCCAGTAATCTTTCGTGGGGCAACATGATATAAATCAAGGGAGAGTTGAATTGCTCGCTACCAGTATTCTCGTTTGCAAACTTCTGGTAATAACAGAAGGACTATAATCGTCTCCTATCGATCTTCTATTCTACTGAATGCTAATTTTTAAGAGTCTAAGTTCTTTTCTAAAATGTCAGAATTGGCGTTAAGACTAAAGGACGAAAATCGCCACTTAACTACAGAGAAGCACACAGGGAGCTTACCTTCTTCTTTCTTCTTTGTAGGTGAAGCTTTCTTAGTTGAAGTCGTCTTCGTGTTGCTTTGAAACTTTTGATTGCTGAGAGCATCTTCCCTGTCTTATATATTACAACCAGAAGGGAAGTTGTTTGGCTGTCTTACATCATATTTTCGATTAAAATTGTTCAAAAAGTGCCTGTTTTAAAGTAAGGTTCCATGACTCATCTTCGAATTCCCTGCGTTGTACACTGTCCGACTAAATCATTTTACATTCTGAGAAAATTTGCTGACTGTTCCTGTCGTTAGCTTGTCGTTGTCTGTTTTATGCGGCTGAAAGTGCATGGGTTGGTATGCAATAATTCCCCCACTCCAAAAGAATATATATCTATAAATTAAACCCTAAGAAAACGCTCCAATGTCACTACAGAAATGGCATCCGCTAGTCATAGAAAAATGTTTTTCACTTTCTTTAAAGTCTTCCCACGTTGCTAAGTTCATTTAGAGAATTTTTCTCATCGTCCCAAATGGTAGTTGTCACTTATATGTTTTGAGTAACGTTGTCAGTCTAAACAACGCTAAGAACAGAGTCATCCGGGAAAATTGTATGGGAATCGGATATGATCGTTTTTTTCCTTTAAGCCTCCAGTTTTAAGTTCCGATCATTCTTGACCCCGTAAATGTATTCTGATGTTTCTTGTTTCGTGACGCAAAGCCGAGTATCTATTGTTATCGAGTTCCTGGTTGCAGTTGGGTGGAACTTTCCTTCAGTTACAGCTTACACCGTGATCAGGGAACAAACAGGAAGTGTTCTACCTAAGACAACCGGTTAAGCAACAAGACTAGTCGAAGCGAAGAGTCGATACGTGAGATTCGCATTGGGTGGTATAACCCTTCCTTGCCGATATTCTAACTTTCAAAGTGGCCTGCGAAATGGATTAAAACTAACTGCTGCCGCTCAGGCAACTAATTTGTAGACAATTGATCTTTGGATGCATTCCGTTTTCAGGTACATCACGTTACGAAGACCCATGTTGCCTGGCATGGTTTGCGGCATTACTGAATTATATAGTAACGATCTCGCAGAACAAACTGTAGGTTGATGCTTGCCGCGCCTTAGTTATCAAACAATCCTATAGCAACTGAATTACAAGGAAATCGCTGAAAACATGTATGGTTCTCGAGGCTGCGGTTTATCCAGAGGACTGCTTTTAGCTTCTATGATAATTGAACTTTATTCAAAAACATTCCACGGTCTATTTAGAAGAACCACTTCAAAGGCTCTGGTCTTTTGTGATTAAACAGTAACTGCTATTGCTGTTCACCTTTTTTCTTAGTCAGGAAGAGGAAACAGTATCATCAGTTAGCAAATAATTGAAATGTGCTGTTCGCGTAAGCATGTTTCAGCGGGGTAGTGTTGCCAGGCGGCGGGGGGGGGGGGGGGGGGGTGGGGCGGATCTGTTAGCACGTCTCAATGGCACGTTATTAACTCATTTGTCTTCAAATTATATGAACAAAAATGAACTTATCACTTTACTCGGGACGACATTATAAGTATAGTACTTCATCCTCTTTGGTAAGAATGTGGATGATCCTCAGTACACCAGTAACCCTTTGTATTTATAAGAAGGAATATATACGTAGACTTGAACTAGGTCAAAAGCGTTTATTTGCTACTCTGAGTTTCATGCCTCTTACGAAGCAATCATCAGGCAACTCGTACGAGCCATGAAAATCAGAGTAGCAAATAAATGTTTTTGACCTGTAGTTCAAGTCTGCGTATCTATTCAAAATTGTGGTAAACCCACTGAACACTTTTTAGCTGATGATCAGTTTAGTCATGTATCATGTCATTATAAGAAAGGAATATAATAATCTTTGATGACCTTTCAGCTAATGGGCTCCTACGTTTCAGTTTATTTCAGATCAGGCCAACAATTTTAGTGGATTACATGCTCATTAAAATGTTCAAAAATGTTGGACAAAGATTTGTCTGAAAATGAATCATTCAGAACTGTTCTGTGCTAAGTGGCAGGTAAGGCCATCTAATTAACTGTAACTCCATCTTTTCCTGGTGCCAAGCCCAGGATGCGAAAGGAGGAGGGTTGTGCCCAGGGTTAAAAGCCTTACCACGTAAAAATATTTCATGTTCATGTTATTGTTATTTACACCATTGATGGCAGCAAAAAAGTCTGACTCAAGGGAGCAAAACTTAGCAAGTGGCTTACTGAACGAAACAGAGACCATGAAAATCGGTGCTTTTTTACAATAATAAACAATAAAAAGGAAGCTAAAGATCCTCGTGAGGTTCAGAAAACGTTCATTTCAACCTAAACTTAGTTAAGGGGGTGTTCTGCCTGAATAGGAGTGAAATTTGAAGTATTTTTGAAAGGGAATTGTTGAGATTAAAATGGGTCGGAAACACTACCAGACAGTTGACCCTCTCAAAAGAGAGCCCCAGGTTGGTAGGGGACTGTTTGGTGTCTGTCTATTAATTCTTCACTTTAAATTTCAATTTTCCAAATCCATCAAATCTTCAAAATTTCATATTTTCCTCAATTTAACCTATCCTTTAAGATAAAATATCTCTTTCCCAAAATCACCCCAAAATTTACACAAAACCGCAAAACATTGGTTAATGTTCTAAATGGAGGGATTTGGCGTTGCTTGAAACGTGAAAGAGACATTGGCAGAAAGGCCATGTTGAGCGATGTCAAAACAGCCTTCAGGTGAAATCCCGTCTTAAGCTAAGACTCTTCCCTCATTTACGTCATTCAATTTTTTTTTATTATTTTTTAAACATATTTTCCATTGTTTGCCCCAAAAGCACCTAGGCTTATCAAGTGGGCTTACAATAATATAATATTTAGGCTAAAAAAAGGACACAAACAGCACACAAATTTACAACAAATAAATTTACATAATTACAAATGTATTAATTAAACAAGGCAGTTAAACAGTGGCCATCGAAAAGCGATTAGTATTGATTATAAAAGTCTGGACTTCGCAAAGTAGAGCACAGTTGATATCATAATTTGCAGATTTAACGCCGTACAAAAGAAAATTTAGTTTCTTAGCATGGCTGCTGGATGACCATGTTTTACCTAGAATATTGGCAGCAGAGGTAAGGAGAAGATTACGTTGGGCGGCATACCTGGGGCAAAACAAAAAGAAGTGTTTCACTGATTCAGTGTCAAGACTGCACTCGTAAAAAGGCGACGCACAACGGTTAATTTTAAACAGATATTCTCTTAGACAAGAAAAACCAAGTCTAAGACGGGTGTGATAAATAGATGCACGCCAAGAAAAAGAGAAATCAAATAACTTATTATAACAATGGGGAAAGAAAGTTGACCTTAACTTAGCTTAGTTGACCTTTAACTTAGCGTCATTCATTTTGAGTATCGTTAATTAGCTTCTATTAGTTATGGAATCCAATGTTCATAGTATCATAGCATTCGAAATTGTATTCGAATTTTGTCCCTAATCAACAAACATCGGTCTGAAAATTGTCTGTCTCACGATATATGTTACAAAAAGAAGATTGTACCCGTCTCCTCATAACCTAAATGTAGCCCAAGTAGACACATTTATGATATTTACGTAACTTCATCAAAACGGTTAAACAATTAGTCCAAAAGTGCGATTTGTGATCAACATTTCCTCAAGTCTGTTCTAAACTGGATACAAAGTTTAGGAATTAAAACATTTTATGTATGCCAAACTTGTAATGCAACCGCAACTAACCCTGCAAGGTAACGCTGCAAGCAAGCAAGCAAGCAAGCAAGCAAGCGGTCTACACTCATGCGAAGCAAGCAAGCAAGCGGTCTACACTCATGCGAGCACAAGTAATGTTATCCTCGTGGAGGAAGCGCAATGTTCATATTCATTGCATCTTAGGCGTTAATGTTTGATCATTTTTAGATTGTACTTTAGGACCTTATGCTTACTTATATTTAATTCTAATCATATGTGTTTATAGTTTTACTCCTAAATTTTAATTTTGATTTATGTGGAATACCTGTAAACTAGCTGGTGTGTCATTTCATGTAACACCACACCTGAAGCTGAAAGTATTACACAATAAACTTTTATTGTATTGTATCAGATAACGCAGCACAAACATTGTACGTTAGCACTTGTAACGCGAAAACAAGAACGTTCATGGTTACAGTTCACTATTTAAGCTTATTTATAGGGCACAATGTTAAAGCTAGAGAGCAGTCATGTTCCCCCCAGGTCGAGGGAGCATGGCGGGGTGGACTTGATTGAATTAACTAGTAAAAGGAGATGAGGAAAAAAATTGAGTTTTTATGAAAATAGAAAGTTAAACAAACATCTCAATAAAAAGTGATTCAAACTTCGCACTGGGTGGGGAGAACGTGATAATTTTGCCAGCAGATAAACACTGCGAAAGAAATCATTACCATCAGAAGAATTTTACAGACTCTACGTTGTCAAGTAGCAGTTTTTGTTATAATAAATTAAAACGAAAGTATTACGCGTTTACGCTGTACAAAAAGTACACATCAGTTTTTAATCTCTTTTCAAACGTTTTATTGTTAATTTAACAACAACACCCTTACAATAGTTGAACGTCAGTAGGAAATCTGTAGCAGATTAACGTATACACTGATCCTGATCAGTAACAAATAATCATGTCAATATGGATTTGATTTCCTCGTAGAGGGTAACTTAATAAATAACTAACGTCATGTACACTATGTGTTTTTTGTAATCAGAAAGAAATCGAGTTTTGAAAGAAAACAAACGGGCCAACGAAAAAGCCTTAGGAATTTACGAAGATTACAGGTATAACTTACTTCACATGGATGTTTTACTTGAAATAGACCCTTTGCACGATCCGGTCACATGGTACAAAATCACCCAGGCGGGGACGCAAGTTGCACAGTGGGACTTCCAAAACAAACCAACTCGTACCAGTGCATCTTTACCTGGTTTTGCACCATGTGACCGGATCGTGCAAAGGACCTATTGAGTTTTAACAAATTTTACCCCAACAAATATAAGCTAATGATGATAAAATCATTCAATGAGGTGGTCCAATTTTACAACGAAGGGAGATCTAATCTTTTTAAGTTAACAAATTAAAAACAAAAAACAAAATAGTGCCGGCTTTTGAAATTTCCACCCATTCGTTGTTTCAAAATATAAACATACTTGGCAACACTTTTATCGACTATACTTGCCATACGTTTAAATAGAATAAATAAATTTGTAAGTTTTATCCTTACAATATTAGTTTGACACGCAACTTCTTTCCCTAAAGAGCATGTGCATATATTGATCGTTCTGCTAATATATAAATATCGGTAATAAATAGAAAACAGCCTGCTTCTTGAGGAGAGCAACCCGGTCGTTGGGCCATTAGATGCTTGTTACACATGCGTACACCTCGCTGAGTGCGTCATGCATTGAGTAGGGGATCACGTAGTTTCGATAGATATTCACCACATCATCAGTGATTACCAGGCTCTATGAAATACAAAAAGCGTACAATTGTCTAACATATTAGTATTCTTTACTTCCATGATAAGGAATAGCGCATTGCCAAAACGACAAGTACCACAATAGGATCAACATAATTACGCTGTAACTAAAACACCAAACAACTTCATTTAATCTTCAAAAATCTCTAATTTGCCACAGAATTTTGACATTTTGCCCGTGTTCAAAGTCTTTCTTTTTCAAAAAAAATTTCTTTCGAAGAAAATCCCTTAACTTGCTTTTTTTTTCTCATTATTTATGGAATAAAACCCTAGCTACTTACCACTACTTTGTGATCGACAAGTGTTTGTAGATATTCACGAGTGTAGCGATCGACTTGCGTCAGTTTCCGACACATGTTACCTGGTGGGTACAAGAAAACTGTTCTGCATGATCTGAAATTTGAAATAAAGGTAACAGTTAATATCTCTTAAGTAATTTGCTGGCTTTATCATTTCGTGTATGAACGTAATTTGAAAATAAAATTGAGTTAGCATGGTGGGGGATGGGGAGTTTGCCTCCCCTACAGGCTTTTCTTCTTTCTGCGATATTTTTTCACCTAAATTAAGGGGGTCTCCTGGGCCCCTCCCCAACCCAGCTGCCTCTCCAAGATCCGCCCCAAGATCCGCCACTGCTGCACATACAAATGGTTTAACCAAATATTTTATCTCATTCAATTTTAGGGTTTGGGGCTCGAGCCGCACAGCGTCGTCATTTTTATTTTTTGAGGGAAACCAACCGATATTAAATAGTTTTATGGATGTAAATTAAAGCTCTGTAGTTACCTACCTCATGTTTTAGAGTTGAAAAAGTACTATAAAGGTAAAAGCTTGTATCTTCAAGCAACTGAGCCAACTGAATGTGCCGAGGTCCTTGAGTTTCTTCATAAGGGTAAGCCATATATAGCGGACTGATAAAGTAAGACAGCGTTATGAACGAGACAGAAAGTTTTTTTTTTGACTGTAGAAGAAAAAGTGGAGATCTATGATCGCGGTTCACTTACAGACAAACAATTACTACCAGTTAATGTAACTTCACATTAATTTTTATTTTCATACTGACAATTTTCTGCATGGTTGGCTCTTGTATTTAATATAGTTATTATAATCGCTGCCAACGTCGAACCACTAAAAGTCCTGAAAGGTAACAGCAACAACAACAACAGCATCTACACAGAAAACAGATAAATTTATTTTAGTAATCGTCCTCTCAATCACTTGCTTTTAGTTACCACTTTGGGAAGTCAGGAGGTTATTAAGGAGAACTCCAAGTTATAGTGAGGAGGCTTTCAGATAGGAGTGTCATATTGTTTCAACAAGCAACAGCGACGTGCCACAAGAACAAAACAACCGTTTATTTTGAAAGTCACTCTTCCTTGTATACACATGGTAACGAGGCTAGCGTACACCCTAGTACCGAGGCTACCATACATAACATCCCTTTCCTTCTAAAAAAAACAACAACAACAGCCAAAAAAAAACTAAATAAATGATAATAATAATAAACAGAGAAAAGAAAATAAACTGTTCCAGTCACAGAACACACAACGTGTCTCGAATTGTTAATCTGAGTTCTCTATTTCTGGCTTGCTCGCTCTACGTTTCCGTATGGAAGTCCTTCAAGTACTGAGGCCTCTTTACAACTCGCCCTGAACGTGTCGTCTTTGGGA
>CM042747.1:23644676-23671946 GCA_022496165.2 Catalaphyllia jardinei
CTATTGAGTTTCAACAAGTTTAACACCAACAAATAAGCTAATGATGATAAAATAATTCAATGAGGTGGTCCAATTTTACAACGAAGGGGTGAGATCTAATGTTTTTAAGTTAACTACTGAATTAAAAACAAAAAGCAAAATATGGCCGGCTTTTGAAATTTCCAGCCATTCGTTATTTCAAAACATAAACATACTTGCCGACACTTTTATCGACTATACTTGCCATGCGTTTAAATAAAATGAATGAATTTGTAAATTTTATCCTTACAATATTTGGTTTGACCCGCAACGTCTTTCCCTAAAGAACATGTGCACATATCGATCGTTCTGCTAATATATATAAAAATCGGTAATAAATAGGAAACAGCCTGCTTCGTGAGGAGAGCAACCCAGTCGTTGGGCCATTAGATGCTTGTTACACATGCGTACACCTGGCTGAGTGCGTCACGCAGGGAGTAGAGGATGACGTAGTTTCGATAAATTTTCACTACATCCTCAGTGATTACCAGGCTCTATGAAATAAAATAAAAAAAGGGTATAATTGTTTAACATATTAGTATTCTTTACTTCCATGTTAAGGAATAACGCATTGTCAAAACGACAAGTACCATTATAGGATCCCTGACATAATTACACTAACTAAAACACCAAATAACCTCATTTAGTCTTTAAAAATCTCTAATTTGCCTCAGAATTTTGACATTTTGCCCATGTTCAAAGTCTTTCTTTTTCAAAAAATTTCTTCCGAAGAAAATTCCGTAACTTTCTTTCTTTTCTCATTATTTATGAAAAAAACAGCTACTTACCACTACTCTGTGATCGACAAGTCTTTTTAGATATTCACGAGTGTAGCGATCGAGTTGCGTTTCCGACACATGCTGACTGGTAGGTACAGGAAAACTGTTTTGCATGATCTGAAATTTGAAAAAGGCAACAGTTAATATCTCTAAGTAACATATAAACTCTTGGCCTTCGGCCATCGTAGCTTGATTAAAAATATAAAACAAACAGCTGTGATAAACATTTTAAAAACATGCGTTTTACAACCTTGACGTTTCATATGCTAGTCAACATACATTTTCAAAAGTATATAACCGTTACAAATTTTTGGAAAGTTCTTTATACTTTAACAGTGGGGTCTAAATATAAGTATAAATAGCTTTCCAAAAATGTGAAACGTCAAGGGTATAAAATGCATGTTTTTTAATATGTTTATCCCCGCTGTTTGTTTTATATTTTTAATCTCTAAGTAATTTGCTGGTTTTATCATGAACGTAATTTGAAAATAAAATCGAGTTAGCATCGGGGGAGGGGGGAGGGGGGAGTTCACTTGCCCTGCCGGCTTTTCTTCTTTCTGTGATATTTTTTCACCCAAATTAAGGGAGTGGGGGGGGGGGTTTGGGGGGGCTCCCGGGCCTCTCCCCCCTCCCCAAGTTCTGCCCCTGATGTTGCAAGTACAAATTGTGTATCGATATTATATCTCATTCAATTTTAGGGTTTGGAGTTGGTTTGAGTGAAACCAACCGATGTTAAATTAGTTTTATCATGGACGCAAATTAAAGCTCTGTAGTTACCTACCTCATGTCTTAGAGTTGAAACTGTACTATTAAGGTAAAAGCTTGTATCTTCAAGCAACTGAGCCAACTGACTGTGCTGAGATCCTTGACTTTCTTCATACGAGTACGCCATGTACAGCGGACTGATAAAGTAAGACAGCGTCATGAACGGGACAGAAAGTTTGTCTTTCAATGACTGTAGAAGGAAAATTAGAGATCTATGATCGTGGGTAGCTGACAGACAAATAAGTACTATCAGTTAATGTAACTTTACATTCATGGCAGGCTCTTATATTTAATACAGTTAATTTTGGATCGTTAAATTATTAATCGCTGATTCTTGTTTAATGCCAGCGTCGAACCCCTAAAAGGTAACAGCAACAATAACAGCAAAAGTATTAACACAGAAACAGATAACAAATTTGTTTTGGTAATCGTACTCTCTTAATCATTTGCTTTTAGTTACCACTTTGGGAAGGCAGGGGGTTATTAAGGAGAACTCCAAGTTATAGTGAGGAGGCTTTCAGATAGGGGTGTCATAGACCTTTAACTGTATGCTCTAGTTATCAATTCCGTCCGTTGTACGTAGAAGATGTTATCCTAGAGTGTACCCAAAATGATAAGAAAAGTTACAAACCAGTTTGGCGGAGCATATTGGTGTGACAACAGCTCCAAGAAAGAGCATCGTGTTCTGGAGATCAGTGTTCACGGCTATGAACTGGTGGACAATTTTCATCTGTAAAAATAACGTTTGAAACTGAACAAAATAAAGTTGCAACGTTTAGAAGAAAGGACGACAAACTACTTACGGCCGTCTCAGAGCCAACTGAAAAAAATTCCAACTGGAAAGTGATAGCGTTGCTTACCTCTTTAGTGCCGCTAATGAGTTTTGGTGAAAGACCAAGTTCGATGAGTATTTCAACTCTGTTTGGTGGTGAATTCAAGGGAGCTGTACGAGCCACTGAGCCCAGTGTGACAACAGATATGGCAGCGAGTAGCATTTTGAAAGACTCCATGGTGGTTTCTAGCAGTGAAAAATGATGGATGGATAAAGAAAAGTTTAAAAATCGGGAACATTTTCTCTTGGACAACAAACCTTAATTTAAAAGAACTACTTGCTGTATGATATTTCATTAATCATGGGTTTGTAAGCGTCAGTGCGTGAGTGAGTGAGTGAGTCAGACAGTCTGTGTATGTCTATAATTTTTTTGTGGTTTGATGTGATAAAATTAGTTTTGTTTTCCTTTTTTCAGTTGCTCTGACACAAATACAAATACAAATACAAATCCGTGAAGTAGAATGAACGTTTACTGGAATCATGTCTCTCGTTTTTGACTTATAAATCGATCAGTCGCTCGAGTTTGTTTTGAAAAATCGAGAAAAATTAATAATATTTACATTGAGAAATAAAGTAGTTGTTGTTGTTGAATAAAATTGCACGAGACATCTAAGTAGTTTGATACGTTGAAAGTCGTTTGACATACTTATTATCTAAGATTTTTTAGGATAAGCTATAATTCATCCCTTACCTTTCCTCTTTGTTCTCTGTGGTTGAATTCCTCTGAGTTCAAATTTAGTTTGTTTCTCTTTCTGAAACGTTTGTCAGTAGAGAGCATCTTGATTCCCTTTTATATGAAATAAAGGGGAAGTTTTTTGCTGTTACATCATTTTCTCTATTAAAAAGAAAACAGTTTATCCTTGAGGTGTAGCTCCGTGACTCGCGTTCCCCACGGTACTGAACACTGTTAAATCAAGTCATGTGATATTCTCGGAAACTTCGATTGTCAATTGTTCCTGCCGCAGCATACATACATACGTTTACATACGTTACAACTACGTGGTTTGGTTGAAAATAATTTACGCAACAAGACAGACGCAACTGATTGTATGTAGGATCATACATTTAATAATGTTTAAAAGGAATTTATGGCGAAAATAATTTGCAAAGGGTTTTATGCAGGAGGACAATTCACTTACATGTAGAAAGGATACTTCACACCCCGCCTTAAAAGTCGTTAGACAAACTTAGCTGGGTGGGGAAATTAAATGGAAATCGGAGATGATCGATGTTTTCATTTACCCCACCGGTACATATGCTTATAAACAAACTTCTGGTTGTCGTTATCCTTAACCCAACAAGAGTATATTGGGTTTCCTTTTTCCGCAAAAGCATCTCGTATTAGTTCCTGGTTGCAGTGTGAGGTAATGTCCCGTCTCCAGAAAAGGTGCTTCCTAATTTATAACTGACACTGTAGATCCGCAATGTGGCGATTGCATTACGACACCACACGAAGCGGACGTTTTCGCATTCCCCGATTAAACCCATTTTCGCTATATGCGATATTCGGTAACATTGAACTGAGTAACAATACACGACAGATTTGAGCTTACTGCTGCACAAAAGTCAGTCAAGATCCTTTATCTTACTTGTACACGTTTGTCACGTAAATTGTTTTGTTAAAAAATTTATTATTTAGCCCGAGCTATTGCGCCTGAATTGTGGCATTATTGTGTGACCTTTATCATAAAAATGCTTAATATTTTTAATTCAACGTCATCCTACAATGGTTCTTGTTAGGTGGGGTAGGTGCTGAGAAATTTTAGATTTTCTAGAACAGCTACATTGTAGAGGTGCCAGAAATGTCTCCGAAATAACTCCACAAGAAAAAAACATATTATAATAATTTCATTTTCAAAAGAAAATAATTACAATGTGCTCTCAAATAGTAGGCGAAGAGGTTATCAATAATCTTATAAATTTGTGAAAACATGCTACCAGTTAAAGTTTAAGAACGTTTATTTCCGTTCTAAAATTGCCGTTTTTATGTGCACAAGGCATGCAACGACAGATAACCTGCCATCCAAGTAACTGAATCGCTAAGAAGCGAGTTCCTAGATCATTCACCACTGTTAACGCGTCTCAACACCCGCTGCATAGAAGAATCGTAGTATATACAGAAGTTCCGTGCTCTGGAACAGGCTAACCGACGAACACAATCCCTTTGTTAATGATCTATGCCTCAAAGCTCTCGTTAGACTAAAATATTAGACACTTCAAAATTTCGATTTTTATGTTAAGTAAACCCTGGTTACAACTTTTAGACTCGACGATCTAAACTTCTCCAGTTGTAACCTTTTTATCTGGCTCGATCCGATTTTGCAAGTATGGACACTTTTTAATTATTTTTTGTATGTTTAATTTGTATTTTTCCTTTTTGGCCATTACTCCTTTCACGATCCCACAAGCTTTTATAATTATCGTGTTAAAAGGTCAAAAAGGTTATCTTCTTATATAATACGTCAGAACATATTTACATAGCTCGATGCCTGCAGAAAAAAAAAAAGACCAATCAGCGTGCGTTAAATGGTCTCACTTTAAAAGGAAAGAGTGGAAATTGCGAGGAATCAACATATGTTAACCTTAAGCGAGGGTAATGAAACCACTTTAGAATTCTGCTAAACGTCTCGGTGTATGTATGAAAACTGCAGCACAGAGTTGCCAACTTTTAGTGATATAACACGATCTCAGGAATCGCTTACTCTTGTAACGATAGCGCAATCACCCTTCCTCAATGAACGGAAGCAATGTTTATCTTTTAAATGGTAGAAAGCCAAAATGTGTGCTATTACGGTAACGCTTGATAGCATGTTACGCTCATTCTTCTAACCTGGGAACGTCAGCAGTTAGTAAAGTTTTCTCTAACAGCTGATGGTCACACTTGTATCCTGACAAACAAACGGTATTTTCATTATATGGTTGCAACGCACTATAAAGGCACAATGATGAGGCTAATTAAAGAGCGATCACACTCCCGTCACAGATAGAGGGGGCAAAAAGCCATGCGGGTTAGGGAAAATGAAAGAGAATCAGGGCGGGGCGGAAAAGTCCCTTAGCACTTGTAACACACGCATAAGGAATTTCCATGAGCCACCAGAGCGATGCTAATAAAAGAACGATCACAATCCCTTCCCAGATAGAAGAGGCAGAAAACCATGGATGATAGGAAAAAAGAACAAAAACAAAAGAGAATCAGGGCGGAGCGGAAAGTCCCTTCGTACTTGTATTGTAACACAGGGGTACGGGATTTTCACGAGTCACTATATCGAAACTACAATTAAAGAGCGATCACACAATCCCTTCCCAGATAGAACAGTTGAAAGGCAGAAAACCACAGGTGATAGGGAAAAAAATGAAAAGAGAAGCAGGGTTGGGCGGAAAGTCCCTTCATGACTAAATATGTAAAAGGTAAAAGAAAGAAAGCCAAGCTGTCAGGGTACGTTTGGTTGGATACAGTTAGAAAGTAAAAGGTGCGCTACCATCACAAACCCTCATACACACCTCACATGGAGTTGGGAAAACGCCAATAATGTACAAGAATATTTTTACACTGA
Organism: Catalaphyllia jardinei; assembly: GCA_022496165.2. NCBI lineage: Eukaryota > Metazoa > Cnidaria > Anthozoa > Scleractinia > Caryophylliidae > Catalaphyllia > Catalaphyllia jardinei. The sequence continues at coordinate 23,650,625 of CM042747.1, forward strand.
TGTAGACGAGAACGATTAGAACGAAAGCGCGTAGGTATATTGGGGAGCACTAGGGGAAAGGAACTGAAGACGATATTGGGGAGGAACTGTTTCCAGGGAACGTTCTCTTGGTGAGTCATGTTCCATTTCTCGGGACTGGTCGAACGAGTAATTTCTTTTAATTATAAGGTCCGCGTTAATCGCAAGAACAAAGGGTACAGTCAACACATTACTCTTTGGAACCGAGACATCAATATCATACATATGACAGACAAACCGTTTGAGACTGTACGTCGCCTAGAAGGTGTCAAGATTAAGTAAAGCATCTCTACGCTGTACAAAAATAGATATCATATTGCATTCATTTTCAAACGGTCTAGTGTTAATTTAACAAAGATACGCTTACAATAGTTGATTATCAATAGGAAATCTGTAACAGATTAACATATACAGTGATCCTGATCAGTAACAAATAGTAATCTCAATATGGACTTCATTTCCTCTCAGAGGGTAGCTTGAAAGCACTTTAACCATACATAATGTTTAATCCTTATAATCTCTCAATCCAGTTACGAAGGAAGACAAGCGAAAATGCTTGAAATGCCAAGGGAAATTTAACATCAGTAGACCAGCTGATGCATGATGTTTGTCTTTCAGTAAAGTAGTACATTTTTAGATGAAACTGAGATTACAGCTTCCTCTAAATTTTCGAAAGTACTTCTCTTAGTAGTTGAACTAAATTTAAATACATGGCTGTTTTGTCCTCCTATGTCTTCTTTAATTAAGACATATGCTTGCTTATCTTACTCTTAAATAATTATTATAAATAGCATTGTCAGTTTTCCCTCGAAATCAGATTTTACAAGGCGAAAAATAATTAATCTAGGTAAAATGTCGGTCTTACATAGTATATATTACAAATTGCTTCTTTTCGTCGGATTAGACGTTTGTTACACGTGCGTGCACTTGGCTGAGTGAATCACGCAGTGAGTAAAGGATGACGTAGTTTCGATAAATCTTCATCACATCACCAGTGATTACCAGGCTCTATGGAATAAAATTAAAGAAAGCATATCAATATCTTAGTAGTTCTATGTAGGGTAAAGATCATTGCAATACAATAGGCGCAAGCACAATAAGAGCAACAGTACAATAAGCTGCATTAGCATCACGCAACTAGTGGACTAATGCAAATCCTGCATTTTAATTAGCTACGTTTCTAGAGGGCTATTAGTAATAGTTCTCGAGTAACGAAATTCACAGGCCTTTCTCTCGTTTTATTCCCAAATAAAAATTTCTTCAACTTGCATTAGCTAACTTTATTATTGCGTTTTCTTTCCGATTAGTTGGGTGATATTAAAACTATTAGACCCTTCGCCCTCAAGGGCTACGGGTCTAATTGTTACAATAGACCTCTGTTGTTACAATAGGCTCTGGGGAGTAAACCCCACAAACTCTGTGGTTTTTCCCCAGAGACTTCAACTTAGGTTCACTTTTTTATCGAAATTGGTTTATTTGCCATAAAATGTGGACATTCTGCGCATTCAAAGTCTTTTTCCCACTAATCTCTTCTAAAGAATGAAATTGTCTCGTTTCTATGGTGTAATTATTTATAGAAAATACCACTTACCACTATTTTATGATCGACAAGTCTTTGTAGATATCCACGAGTGTAATGGTCGAGAACTGCTTCCGACACATTTTGACTGGTGGATACGGGGAATTTGTTTTGCAAGATCTGAAATTCGAAAAAAGGTAACAATACCTCTTGGTAACTTCCTGGTTTTATCATTTCGTGTCGAACGTGAGTTGAAAATTAAATTGAATTAAAATGTTGTTAGTGGAAAAATGGAACAAGCTATCAGTGTTATTCAATGTTAAGGTTTGGAGTCGCACTAACTAAGGTAAGTCAATTTGTTCTTGAATGTATTCTTTTCTTTCTCAGGTAAGTGGTATCGTCTTGTCCTTAGGCCACTTCACTCTGCAAACTTCTGCAGCTTCTTAGCTAGGAGCTTTTTTTGTATTGCTTAAGGTGAAATAATGCAGATATTAGATCAGTTTTATTACGGGATTAAATTAAAGCTCGTTAGTTACCTACCTCGTGTCTTAGAGTTGAAAATGTACTATAAAAATCTTGTATCGTCAAGCAATTGAGCACGCTGAATGTATTGAGGTCCTTGAATTTCTTCATAAGGGTATGCCATGTACAGCGGACTTATGAAGTAAGATAGCTACATGTAGGGAACAGAGAGTTTGTCTTTCAATGTCTGCGGATAAAAACAGTAGCGTCATCAAATTTGAGGAGTATTTTTTTAGAGGTTGCCTGCGACTTACAGAAACACAAGCTAGGTACTACCAGTCAATTCACCTTCCTATTCATTATTATGCTCAGCATTTTTCCATGGTTGACTCTTCTAATCAATATATTGCGACTCGTCTAGTTCTCTATTTATTAGTGGTTCTTCACTGTTGAAACACCGAACCATTCAAAGGTAACAGCAGCTAAAGCTACAGCAACGACAAATAAACTTAGTAATCTAAGGGAGAGAACCTATGTTTTAGTATTCGTAGTCCCCTCATCATTTTTCTTTAGTTTTCACTTTGAAAAGGCAGGTGGATCGTACACTGTTCTTAGTCAAGCAGAGTCTAAAGGGTTTGCGACGAAGTGGCGAATAAAAGTTACAAACCAGGGCCGGGTTGTTCAAAGCCCGATTAAGCTAACCCAGGGTTAGCGAGAATTTCAGTTTTGTAACTCTTTGGTTGGGTAATCTGTTTATATTGTTTGCCCTTCAGTATTGGGCTGTAGTAATCTCAAACTACAGCAAACGGCAGAGGTGAAAAACATTTTTAAACGAGAAAAAAATTATGCTTCAGTTGACGCTTAAACCTGGGTTAACGTTAACCGGCTTTCGAACAACTCGGCCCAGATTTGAAGAGCATGTTAGTGTTACAACGAGTCCAAAAAATAGCATCGTGTTCTGGAGATCTGGAGAGGCTATGAATGGGTAGACGTTTTTCATCTGTAAAAATAATGGTTTAGTAACTAGGTAAAAGTGTTGTTTCTCTCTGAGAGCTAACTGAATAAAACTTGCATTGGAAAATAATAGCGTTCCTTACCTCTTCAGTGACGTTAGTGAGTTTTGGCGAGAGACTAAAATTGATAAGAATATCAACTCTGTTTGGTGATGAATTCAATGGAGCTGCATCAGCCACTGAGCTCAGTATGACAACAAATATGACAGCGAGTAGGATCTTGCAAGAATCCATGGCAGTTCAGTTCTAATTTGAAAATGAAAAAAAGATGAAGAATAGCTTAACAATTCAGTTGGGCTTGTTGTACGTATATGATATGTAAAATTTTAGGCTTTGTTTCCCGGGGGAGGTACTCCCTTATACGGGCTATATAGATATGTGTGGCCCCAAAGGGTATGGTTTTTCAGCCGTTTTGGTCATAAATAGGGTATCGATTTTAGCCAATTTTGGCCATTTTGGTCATAAATGGGGTATGGTTTTTGCACTCTAGCCTTGATATGTGCATGTTTTAAGGAGAAGTCACTTTTTCATCATTATCGAAAAGAAAATCAGCAAAAGCCCTTCACATTCATGCTTACGGTCTGGCCGGAACTAAGGAACTAATTATAACGCAGCTCTGAAACAGGGTTTTGATTTAAGGGTCAGGTCATAAATAGGGTAGGGAATATCGCCGATTTTGGTCATAAATAGGGTAAGGGTTTTGGGAAGCGAGCCGGACACCCCCACCCAGTTTTTCTGGGAGTACCCCCCGGGCTTTGTTTGTGCTAGTCTGTCACTGCACAACCTTTCTTGATTTTTAAGGTACTCTAGTACCGATTGTAGTTTGGTCCTTGTGTTCTCTTTTGCCATACTTGCTGAGTTACTCAGTGATTAACAGAAGAAACATGAAGTTTCATCGCTCACCTTTTCTCTTTGTTCTCTGTGGTTGAATTCCTTTGAATTGAAGTCTAGTTCGTGTTGGTTTTCGAACTGTTTGACGGTTGAGGGCATGTTGAATGGTTTTTATACAAAACGAAAGGGAAGTTGTTTCCCTGTTTTACATCATTTTTTTTTCTATTAAAAAACGAGTTTCTTCTTCTGTAGGGTGTAGTCCCGTGATTCATCTTCCTTGTGCTGAACTCTGTTTATTAAAATCATTTTATATTCTCGGAAACTTCGTCAATTGTTCCTGTCGCGGCAGTTGACGATCTATATATGCTATACATACAACTACACGATTTGGTATGCAATAACGCAATTTACTCAATGTAAGCCGCAGATGCATTTGCATATACGGTTGACATCAAACAGCGTGGAAAAATAGTTTGTTATTGGTTTTATGGAGGAGGTCGGTTTATTTAGAAACGATTCTTCGAGCTCCGTTGAAACATCCGGGGAAACAAAATGACAACAATCGGATATGATCGATATTTTCCTCAACGCCATCGGTACACAGTTCTACAACTACGTATTCGTGCTTGTTTCCTTCCTTTTCGAAGAGTCTGTTATTACTTCCTGGGACGGCTGGTTGTTAATTACGTGTGTAGACAGCCCGCTGTATCCAAGGTTCGTACCAATACTTCTAGAATTGTCACAAAATTAGAGTGAAAGTCTATAAGAGCTATTTAGTTTGAGTTCTGGTGGATTCGGACATCCAAAGACTGTATGAACCACTCTCGGATTGCAGCTACGCCTAGGGTTCAAGGATTCATGGACCCGTGCTGTTCACTCTGTGGAACAGCTCGTTAGATTTAATTACAGGATAAAAGAGTTTTATGAGCTCTCGATTTCTATGAGGCGATAGTTGATTCTGCCTTCGGCCTCATCAACTATCACCTCACAGAAATCTCGAGCTCATAATCTAATTGTTAATTAGCTTAAACATTTTTATCGAAAGAGGTGATAGCGCGCGTGTTTACAAGACCTGACGCTAACACGAGAAGAAGTATGCGCGTAATTACATATCTAATTTACTCAGACACATAAATGCATAATATTTTTAATTCAAGGTCATCCTACAATAGTCGTGTTATGTGAGATGCGTGCTAAAAATGTTAGATTTCTTGAAGTACATTGCTGTGCTGTCAGAAATACTAGAAATGTCCAGGATTAATTTGCCAATATTTGACAAAAGTCAAAATTTTAGAGCGTGTACAATAGCCAACCAGTTATTTCCATTACAGTATGGCTGACAATAAAAGTGCCGTTTTTAAGGTACACAACGACAGATAAGCTGCATAGATCCTGAATGACTCTATAGCTAAGAAGCGTGATCTTGGACTATTCACCCGCTACATGAAAGACACCGTAGCCTTTTAACAGGCTGACTATCGTGCAAATTGACCTAATAGTTAATGACATATGCGTCCAATGAAGTTGCCACAAGCTAAACGCCTGAGACACTTTTCAACTTAATGTACGTCAGTTCCCGCTATTACTTTAATTTGTAGAATAGCTTCTCCAGTTGTAACCTTTTTATTCGCCTCGATTCGATTCAAATATTGATAGTTTTTAAATTTGCTGTATTTTTGATTTGTGTTTTTGATCTTTTTTAGCCATAGGTCTTCCTTTCACGATCCCACAAGCTTACAGCTTTTATAATCATTGAGTTAAATTAAAGGTTAAAAAGGTTATCTACTTATATCGTAATACGTCAGAACCTATTTACATAGCCCGATGCATGGGGAACTAAAACGACCAATTAACGTGCGCTAAATGATCACACCTATAACGATTGATGTAAAAGGAAAGAGCGGAAGTTAGGAGGAATCAACATGTGCGAAGCGAACCATAGGTGAGGGTATACATAACCAATACACTTTGGAATTCTGCCAATCGTCTCCTCGGTGTTTGCATGATGTCACGCAAACTCTGGTATCGTTCACTTTTGTAACGAAAGCGCAAGTATCACCCCTTCTCAGTAAGGGGAGCAATCTTTATTATTTAAATGGAAGAGACTCAAAATGTTTGCTGTTATGATATGGCATACGATTTTACTCGCTCGCTGGCGAATGTCCGCAATAAGTAACGTTTTTCTATGAAGAAGACTTCTTGGTCTCTTTTACAGTACCAATATTCACATTCGTAACACAATCATACGGAATTTTGATGGTTGCAATCCGCTAAGGCACAGGGACTAAGTTGATTAAACGGCGATCACTCACATCCTAGATAGAAGAGGCAAAAGACCTTGGGGCGAAAGGAGTAAATGAAAGAGAAGCAGAGCGGGGGGAAAGTCCCTTTGCCCACTCATAACACAAGCGTACGGAATTTTCATGAGGCACTATATATAGCGAAGCTAATTAGAGAGCAATCACACTCCCTTTCCAGAAAGAAGAGGCAGAAAGCCAGGGGAAAGAAATGAAAGAGAATCAGGGCGGGCGGAAAGATCATTAATCGACCCGAAATTTGCTCGTTTGAGAATTAGATAGGTTAATTGGACAGAATTATGGAGAAAAAGAAAGTTTTGGAAAAAAATGTGCTTTTCTTTAAGGAATTCGTATAGGGTAAAAGAAAAAAAAAGCCTAAGTTGTGGGGAGACCTTTTTTGTTTGGTTGCCTACAGTTCACAGATTTGTATTTAAGTTAAAGGTGCGTCACAATCACAGACCGTCATATACACCTCACACTGAGTTGGGAAAACGCGAAAATTGTGCACGAACATTTTTACACTGTGTTAGTCAAAGAAGTAATTTCTTTTAAATTGTAAGAGTGAAGTTTACGGTCAACACAATGCACTTTGAAAGACATTAGTATTATGTATATCTGACAGACTGTACTTCTTCCAGTAGAGGTCTTTTTTAGAAGTTAAGGAATACCTCTGCTAGGCTCTACAAAAATAGACATCACATTCACTTCATTTTCAAACGCTTTATTGTTAATTTAACAACAGTACGCTTAGAATATCTGATTATCAGAAGGAAATCTGTAACAGATTAACATATACACTGATCCTCATCAGTAACAAATAGTAATCTCAATATGGATTTGATTTCCTCTATGAGGGTAGCTTGATAAAAAAACTTAAATCGTACACACTGTTTATTGTCTAAGATCTTTCAATCGAGTTATGAAAGAAGACAAGAGGGAACACGTGATAGCCTGAGGAAATTTAACACCAATAGACCAGCTGATGATGTTAATGTCATTCAGTAAAATAATACATTTTTTGCATCAGAAAGTGAGATCAAAATGTTCCCCAAAACTTCGAAACTAACCTCTCTTAGTAACTAAATTTCAAAAGATGGCTGGTTTGTTTTCCCATTTCGTCTTTAAATTGATTAACAAATGCACTTGCTTATCTTACGCTTATTATTATAAATAGTATTTTAAATTCTTCCTTATGATTTTAAGCCTGATTTCTTTCACCGAAAAATTTTTTTGTAACTTTCCTGTCATATGCCAATGTCGGTCTTACACAGTGTATATTACAAATTGCTTCTTGTTGGACAGATTAGAGGCTTGTTACACAGGCGTACACCTGGCTGAGTGCGTCACGCAATGAGTCGAGTATCACGTAGTTGCGATAAATCTTCACCACATCATCAGTGATAACCAGGGTCTATAAAATAAAAAAACTGACATTATTGTTTACCTTATCAGTAGTTCTATTTCAGGGTGAAGACCATATGTATTTGTATTTGTTTTATGTTTTCCACATAGCAGACACGATAACAATGTATTTAACAAAATAGATGCAGTGAAAAAGAAGTGAAAATGGCAAAATACTGAGTAAGCTAATTATATGCCCTTTAATGAAATACATTTAGTTTAGGATGAAAAGAAAACTAGTATAAGAGAGGAAAGAGTAAAGACATAGCAAATAAATATATAATGTTGGAATTATTAATACTGAGGAAATTAAACATTGCGTGCTTTTTTAAATAGTTTTCTAGTTGGCTAATTGCGTATAGATAAAGGAATGTCGTTCCAATAATAGCATCCTATATTAGTTGGGCAATATGTCTTATATTTATTCTAAAAGATTTTCGATTCAGGTGCTGCAGGGACGCACTTCGAGTAGCGTAATTATGTTGCTCAGATACTAGAGACAGGATAAGGTTCGACGACTTTTTATCAATTAGGTGAACATAACATAGTTGACACGTATATAATTTAACAATTAATGTCAGGAAGCTTAATGAGACCAAGGTTTACATATTGGGGAGTAATATGATCACGAATCAAATGTTGATAATTCTAACAACTTTGTTTTGAAGTCTGACCAATTGTGATAATGGCGCTTCGTAATTATTACCCCACAATACGCAACCATAAGTTAGATAAGAGTATACAAGTGCATAATAAATACTTGTGAGGGACTGAGATGTCACTTGTAGTTTTAATTTAGCGACTGTAATGCAACAAAGGTAAGCACCATATCATCAACTATATAATCGATTACAATAGCAAACAGCTTCAGCGTCTTATATATTCTCCGCTTCACCTTAGAATTTCAACATTCCGCTCATGCTCAAAGTTTTTTTTCTTGGTTATTTTTTTCCAAAGAAAACTCGTTGTGTGTTTCTCGTTGTCATTGGTATTATTAATGGAGATAAGTACTACTTACCACTATTTTGTTATCGACAAGTCTTTGTAGATATCCACGAGTGTGATGATCAAGAACTGCCTCCGACACATTTTGACTGCTTGGTACGGGAAACCTGTTTTGCATGATCTGAAATTTTAAAGAAAGGTATATCTCCTAGTAATTTGTTTCTTTGATATAATTTGAAAATTAAATCAAGTACGTTGAATCAGTCAGTCTCATGCTCCGACGAACGGCTAGCGCTCGAAACGTCAGCTTCCGAATCTCTTTACGATGGCCAATTCACATTATCAACTCAGTTGATAAAACCAAATAGTCTCATGCAGTGTTGAGGTTTGGAATTGCACCAACAAAACAACAAAGACAAATTCTATTTGTTTCTTTCTCAAGCACATGAAAGTTGTTTAACAAGCGCATGAAAGTGGTTTAACAAAAACCGCCGTCTTGTCCACAGACCACTTCTCTCTGCAAAATTCTGCACCTTCTACCTTAGCCGGAAGCTTTAGTTTGTATTGCTAAACTGAAGAGGCAAGTTGAAATAATGCAGTTGTTAAATTAGTCTTATTACAGGAACCAATTAAAGCTCTTTAGTTACCTACCTTATGTCTTAGAGTTGAAAATGTACTGTTGAGATAGAAGCTCGTATCGTCAAGCAATCGAGCAAGCTGAACGTGCTGAGGTCCTTGAATTTCTTCATAAGAGTATGCCATATACAGCGGACTGACAAAGTAAGACAGCTTCATGTAGGGGACAGAGAGTTTGTCTTTCAATGTCTGCGGACAGAAACAGTACGGTCATCAAACTTGAGGGTTTTTTTTGGGTTTGGTTTTCACTTACAGGTACTCAAGCTCTGACAATTAATTTACCTTCATAATCTTTTTTATGTGGAGAATTTTTATATATTATTATATTATATTGACATATTCCAGCTAATCTAGTTATCACTTTATTAGCCATTGTTTACAGTTGAATGCAAAGGCTCAACTGTTTGAAGGTAACAACAGCTAAACAACAGTAAAAATTATTAAATAAACGCAGTAAAAAGAAAAAGAAACCTTTGTTTTAGTATTCGTACTCCCCTCCCCACTTACTTTTAGTTACCACTTTTGGAAGGCAGGGAGCTAGGTATTACAGATTAACTTTAGGTTATAATGAGCTTTCCAGATGGAATACACCTCTAATGGTATGCTTCAGTCATAAAAACTTTATAATCAATTCCGGCCGTTGCGAAAACATTTCAATTCTGGGGTCAAAAAGACACTTATTTGTAATCCGGAGTCAATACATACATATCAGATTTTATTCAGGATCGTACACTGTTCTTAGTCGGGTATAGTCAAAACGTTTGTGACAAAATGGCAATAAAAGTTACAAACCAGATTTGAAGAGCATGCTGGTGTTACAACAGGTCCAAAAAGTAGCATCGTGTTCTGGAGATCAGGGGAGGCAATGAACGGGTAGACTCTTTTCATCTGTAAAAATAAAAGTTTAGAAAAAAAGAGTAACTAATAAGTTATGGCTCTCTCAGAGCAAAATGAATGAAACTTGCTTTGGAAAATCATAGCGTTCCTTACCTCTTCAGTGGCGTTAGTGAGTTTCGGTGAAAGACCAAGACTGATGAGAATGTCTATTGTGTTTGGTGGTGAATTCAAGGGAGCTGAACGAGCCACTGTGCTCAGTGTAATAACAAATATGGCAGCGAGTAAGATCTTGCATGAATCCATGGTAGTTTCTAGTTTGAAAAGCAAAAGATAAAAAAGCAGTTTAAAAATTCGTTGACGTAAAATTTCGTGGGGAAGGGTTTAAAAATCAAAAGAGCTAATTGTACATATATGATATTTCAAGTTTCAGGCTTTTGTATGTGTCAGTTTGTCACTGTATGATTTCTTTAAGTTTTTTAGTCAACGTAGTACCGATGACAAAAAATCCATAAAAGAGAATAAAACATATACTGGCATCTTCTCGTTCGTTTTTGACTTGTAAGCTTATTGCCTAAGTGTATAAAAACCTGTAGTGTGGTACCTGCAGGCCCCTCTTTTGCTATATTTTCTGATTACTTGGTGATTAAAAGGAGAAACATAGAAGTTTCATTGCCTACCTTTTCGCTTTTCTGTGGTTGAATTCCTCTGAGTTGAAGTCTAGTTCGTGTTGCTTTCCGAAACGTATGACGGTTGAGGGCATTTTGATTGGATTTTATATAAAACAAAGGGGAAGTTGTTTTGCTGTTTTGCCTTTTTTATTCTATTATGAAACGAGCTCCGTCTTCTGTAGGGTGCAGTCCCGTGATTCATCTTCCCTGTACTGGAATGTGTTTAAATCAAGTCATTTTATATTCTCGGAAACTTTGTCAATTGTTCCTGCCGTGCAGTTGACGATGTACAACTGTAAAATTTGGTATGCAATAATTTACTCAAAAAAGTAGACACATGTGCATGTACGCTTTACATTAAAAAAATGTGGAGATAGAAAAAATTCTGATTGGGACAAAACTAGCTTGTTATAGGTTTTATGCAGGAGATCCAATCATTTAGAAACGATTCTTCGAACTTCCTTGGAACATCCGGGGAAATTAAATGACGATCGGATATGATCGATATTTTCCTTCACGCCATCGGTACACAGTTCTGGATCGTCAGTGTCGACTACGAATTCGTACTGATTAATTCATTTCTTTTCTAAGAGTCTATTTTTAGTTCCCGGTGCAGCTGGGTGCTATTTCCTTGTTTAGACAGACCCTGTTTTGACAAACCGCTGTGTCTAATATCCGTCTTGGTACTAGTGTAGTTGTCGCCAACATGGATAAGAACTATTTAGCTCGGGCTCAAATAAATTCGGATATCCTAAGACTGTACAAAGTGCTGTTGGCTTGCACTTGAGCCAACCCAAGAAATGAATTAGAATCTTACCTTACGATTATAGAGCTGTTTTATTCACATATTCTTAATACAAACAGAGGTTCTTTTCATACAAGAAGTTTCAGACGTATACACTACTCCGTGTTTAGATACAGATGACTGACTGATTAAAATGGCTTTACGGGCCCGAAAAAATTCCAGGCTTTCAAGAAACGGGCACCTGTGCCGTTCACTTTGTGGCACAGCTCGTTACAAGTAATTAAAGGATAAAAGAGTTTGGGCTTCAAGTTACGGACGTAACGTGAGTTACGAAGGGTCTTCTTGTGCGGAAATATGTAGCACCACTATTGTGAACGGAACTCAATAATATTGCGAGCATCAGTTATCAACGGAAGAGCGTCATTTGGGTTGACGGTTTCTCTCTTAACTCTGGCGCCCAAAGCCACACTACTCGCCGTTCGTAGATTGTGCTTTCTAAACGGGTTTTATATAAATTACAAACTACTGCTAGTCTTGCATGTTGTTTAAGTAAGCTTCACTGAGTCCTAGGCCATTGCTGTCAAAGACGACAGATTTTATTGTTTAATAAACGATAGCAAATTTGTTGTCTTAATTTGTAAATAATCTTAGAAATTTAGATTAAAATGTTCACCACCAGCGTTGATTATGGGAGGTCTGAGCGATTCAACGAATAAATAGTTCCCTTTTGGGTATACATGAGATTCATATGGAGTTAATCCATGATTGGAAACTTTATTCAGGTGAACGTTTTACCTTGATTGGTATTTGAAAAGACAATTGCATGTTATATCACTTAACAACACAATGGCTGAGGCATGCGGGGGTTACAAAGGTCGAACTGATAAAAGAACGTGCGGAGACTATCATCCGTCAAAGCTTGTTAAATTTTTTTTCCGTATCTGCAATTTAGTATATTCCTTAAACCACCAAGGGAAGTTGACCAACTGAGACCATCAATGTCCTGTGGTTGTGTTCTTTAACTTGTCTTTTCTTGATATGTTTACCTATCAATTAATGACGTAGTGGCGGCATAGTGTTCCTGTTATCATAACCCATTTCTGGATAGATTGCTCAAAGGTAATCTTTACTGTTGTAAAAATGAGACCTTATATTGCGTCGATTCGTGGAACTTCCACGCGAAGTCTGTTGACCGGGCGATGAGAACTCATAGGCAACAATATCAACACAGACAACTTCACACAACTTTCGCTTCATATTCGACAACTAGGTATCCATCAAAGTTGGTTGTATTGAAACACGAACAGTAATATTTTACAGCTTCTCTAGGTGCCGGCGAACTAAGTTGTATTTTTCATTGGTATTTTCTACACTCAGTTTAACAAACTATCACATTAAATTATTTTCAGTAGAAGCGGCCTGAATAAGTAATTAGTAACATAAAAATATTGTGTTTTATAGAAATATACTGTCGTAACACACGTTGTAACACACGAAATGCACTTAAAATGCCAATGCATTCTTTTACTATTCCCGCGGTCTACTAAAAACTGAACAACGACAAAAACCATTGGCGGGCAAGAAATAAAGTTCAACCGAAGATTGAGGGCAGGCTAAATCCCGTAGGGGGGGGGGGGGTACTCCTTATGTGGGTTATATAGGTATTTGCGGCCCAAAGGGTAGGGTTTTTCAGCCATTTTGGTCATAAATAGGGTATCGATTTTTCCACTCTAGTCTTGAATTGTTTTTTTTTTTTCGAAGAAGCCACTTCTTCATCATGTCTCCCTCCTTCCATCCGCGCTTTGCCTTCCTCTCCGTCGGTTTAACGCCAGGCCAGATAAGATCAGCAACAAAAGCCCTTCACAAATTAAGTTTATGTTTAGGGTATCAGGTCATAAATAGGGTAGGGAAAATCGTAGATTTTGGTCATAAATAGGGTAAGGGTTTTGGGAAGCGGGCTGCACACCCCTACCAAATTTTTCTGGAAGTATCCCCCGGGGGAGGGGGGGGGGGGCTAAATGAACCGTAATTATTGGACAACTGTAATACAAATGTCTTAGGGTAGTTAACCTTTTCGAATCCTTTTTTGTACTTTACTAAGTTTGTTTACAGTATAACTTAATATCAGGAATGATCAGTGTATACTACTACCTTCTTCAATCCATGATATTTCGTGTTTCGCATTGTATTGGTTTACAGCGTTTAACTAGGCTATTTTCTTGTTTGCTAGTTATCCATATAAGTCCCAAAATGTTTGCCTATTTATCGGAAGATAAATGATAAGCATTTTTCAAATGCGGTTATTCAACGAATAAAATACGTGCACTGACTTTTCACAGGAATTTGAGGTTGTAGCACTCTAGTTAACTGTGCGGGATAATTCACCGGGCAAGTAGTAAATTGCACTCTAATTTCACCGGAGAAAAGGAACGAAGATGCGTTGTGTACGAGTTTAGGTCGAAGCTTTGAAAGTTGAGCGGAATACATGAGTCATAGAAGAGGTTTTCAGTCGTGAATCGCACAGTTCTTACGAAACAGAAAATTCCAGCATTGCGTGCAAGGTATATCAGCAGTTCGCAACAAACAGACTCAATATCGCGGCAATAACCTCTAAATAGCTAGTGTCATTAGCCAATCCCAATGCGACGATTTAATTTCAGCAGAGTGATTTAGTCTAAAGGTGTAGCAGCAAGTTGAGTTCCGCAACTGATGATTGTTGTTGTCTTTGCATCATGTTATCTAGGGCATCCAAATTCGTGATGATAACAGATTTTTCAGATATAATGCAAGTTGAAGCTTTTTCTACATTTGCTATTCCTTATGTTCCACACTTTGGAGGGTATAACGCAAGAATGGCAACAAAACGACGACCGTCATGACTCAGGGTCTGGTGTTCAATGCACTATCATCCATCATAAACTTCTCAGCCGTCGGCCGAGGACTGAATGGAGTTTTTTCCGCAACTCATGATCAGATATCGCATTTCACAGAGAAACTGAAAATGCTGCTGCCGGTTCAACCCATTCGATTCATGTAGGAAATTTACCATAAGGGTTGAATAAGGTCTTTAAATTCTTAAAGAAATCGTCCAGTTAGAAAAATAGGTTGCCTCTATTCAAACCCCAAGTCTATTTTGAGTAAGGGATTGACCGAGCCATGTATAATATAGTTATATACAAATATATAGAGATAGAGCGGAATTGGTTCTAAAAAACCATAACTTTGAATTTGATGGTAAACATTTTTTACAAAAACGTGGTACAGCCATTGGTACAAATATGGCGCCTGCATACGCCAATTTATTTATGTACGACCTAGAATCGCAGTTACTGGAGTTAGCTCCAGTAAACCCTTTCTTTGGTTTTAGGTGCATTGATGATATTTAAGCAAGTTGTGTGGTTTCCAATATGTAGGTTGAGGTCCAACAACCACAATAGTCGTTTACTAGCCCACTCTAGGATGTCTTCTGCCAATACGGAAGGTGATGACCTTATCTATAAGCACTTTTATAGTCTTGGGTATCGTGGACTTCAAGATGTTAGCATACAACTTATAATTATAGATGAAGTTAATGCAAAAGACGATCTGCTTGCTTAGGAAGGGCAATGGGCATATCGACTACGATCCTTGAAACCGGATGGGCTTAATGAGAGTGATTTCTTTTTTAGCTAGAATAGAGGGGAACGTACCCGAAAGTAAAATTCTGTTTCTAATACAGACTTACTAATTTATACTTTACTGGGTAATTTGTCTTTTATTTTCCCTTATTTTGACGCTTATTTCCCTTTTTTAACGTCTCTCATATACTCTCCGTGCGCATGTTACTTTTGGCACTCGCGTGCATGTGTTATCTTTTGGCAGGCGCCGATGTTATTTTATGTTTGAATTGTTACGGTTATTTACGGTTGTAGTTCGGCGTAGCGCGCAGTATTTAGTGGCGTAGTAGACGTTTGTGTATAACGGTTTTTCCTCTTTGGCCCTGAAGACCGAGTTTTATCTTCATTTGTGCTTTATATAATGCTTCACGACGAAAACAACTAGACGTATTGGGTGTTCGTTTGAAAGGCTTTATATATAGATAGAGGATATAGATAGGATATAGGTAGAGGGGTGCTTGAAGACAGGAAGCTCTTCTTGTTTGAATCACAAATAAGTAATAATAATAATAATTAAGCGCATATATGTCAGGGAGGGGTGCTTGCTGGAGACAAACTGAGCGTTCAACAGTTTATCCCGACTTATGTGTATAAATGTTGTATTCTGTTACCTTGAAATGCATCTTTCCTTTTTTGTTGTAGGCGTGATGGCGAAATGGTACAACCGTTAGACGGAATATCACCAACTCGATAACATTAAGGGTAACCCTCCCAGACACCCCTCTCCCACGTGGACTCGTAGCGCCATTTCGTTCTTCGCGATTGGTGACTCCAAATAAGCGCATTCTTTTCTTTAAGAAGTGATTTTTTTTTCTTGCACAAACATTTAAGAATTATAGGAAGAGGTTAAACAAAATATCTTGATTTGTGAGTGGCGAGAATATCAACTATTTGCCAAAGCCATAGGCTCAGGCAGATAATAATATATCTTCAAAACACAATAGTGTTTGCGATAACCGAGTTCAATAATTATTTCATTATTCGATCAACAAGTTTTTCGCCATTTATCTCTGACAGCTCAGGGCAGCGATCTGTCTTTTTTCATCCGAGAGTGTAGTTTCAATTACGCATGAGCAGAATATTATTTGCAGCACAAGGTATGGGTGGCACTTGAGAAATCTTTTCCAGAATTTGTTTACTTTGCAGTGGAAATCTGTCATCACAGGCCTTTGCCTAGTGCGACCCTAGGCTTTCCGCTTTGGTTAAAACTTTGCAAATTGGCAAAACTTCAAAGACGTGGTCAGATTTTCAATGGGGATCACAGTGCTAACTATTAACGCTCTTCAGCGTAACATGAAAAAACGATACTCGCGGGAAGTTCAGTTGTAGTTCGCGGTCTTTCATCATGAACGGACGTGGTTATTATTATAATTCCACACAATTTCAAGGCTTTCAGGTTTTTACGGCGATGGCATGGAATACCATTAAAAACAGCCCAATGCTTACATTTGAATTCCCATGACCCAGGGTCCTAATGCCAGAATTTTTTCTGTTCGCAATGGGTCTCTCAAACGGGAAGGCTGCCGTACCCAACGGGTCCCAGGATGTTGAAAACGCGGTTGAATGAATATTTGGGAACTCGAAGCTGCTGACGAAAAACGTCTCCTGCTACTGTCACGCCGTAGTATTGAAGATCAAACCACGACTGTACCGGACGGGGAACTAACCAGGCATATTTTGATCGAGCTATTGTTCATCAACGTTGATTTCTTTCTGTGATCATGGCCTCTGTTAAAACCGTCAAACATTCGTCTGCCCATCGTTCGTACATCAAGTGAAAGACAACAATACATTTAGGCGGTACTACGCATGAGCAGACAATTACTTGGAATAGTTATTTGCAGGTCAAGTGGGGGAATCTCGATCATTGAAAAGGAATGAAAAATGCATCGAATGATAATTCTTAATGTTTAGGACAATCAGTCGGGCCTCCATGAAAACGTTCTATCTTCTTCGGATCTACATGTACGAATATATGCTTCTTTCTGCAGTGAATAGTTGATGAATATGTACCGCTCCATAGCGTTTAAGTTACGCCTCTGTACCAAGGAACTCTCAATCACACGTCACTAGTACATCTCTCTTTATTAAAAGAAAAATTAGCTATTTTTAAATTTTCTTCAGAAAGTAAAATGTTCTAGCCATCCTCCTTCTCTAAGGAAAGCGTTACATTCAAAGAAGTACTCAAGCGAGCGTGAGCTCTTTGTCAATACCTAAAGAAGGCATTATACACGCCGATCAATATCGTGCTGTAGTTAGTGTTTGTTAAAAATTAATGAGGCAGCATGCGAACATATTTCTATGGTTCGGTCGGCTCAACTGACCACATAGTTTTTTAGCCATGACTTTGAAAATTCGTGTCGAAAACTTGTGATATGCCGTCATCTCAAGTTTTTAAGCTCTGTTATTTTTATGAAATACAAAGTGTCTTTCATCGTGGTTTGCTGATAAAAGTAAAAGTTAAAAGCTATTAACTAATAACGTCAGAAAGGATCATCTTTAGTTATTGTCCAAACTGCACTTTTTGCCCACTACGTCTTGCTTCCTTGTAAAATGATACAGTACGTCTATGGTATTTGTTTAACTAAGAGAAGGTTGGTTACTTGCACTTATTTAATCGTGACGAAAGCATCTGCCAGTCTCGCTAGCTTTCGCGCCAGCTAAAAACAAGGATCAATTTCTTTGATGACGTCATGAAGCATGTAAATAATGACGTAGTTGCGGAATCTCTTCACCAAATCATTTGTGATCGTCAAAGTCTATATATAAGAAAAGAAAGGAAAAAAGTGTTAAATTTGTGCATTTTAAATTCAGGAGATTAGCATGAAGTATATTCTCAACCAGTTAACCAGTTAGTCATGCAGTACCTGAGGCTTTTCTGGACTGCAACCTCGTACCTAGGGTCTCTCATCTTCCCGCCCTCCCGGAGCGAGAGAGTGAAGACCCTGGGAACGAGATTGCCAATGACTGAATAAAAAATAATTTACATGTACGATTAATTTTTTGTTACTTTCTTCAATACATTTTCGCGTTGGATCTGCTATTTGCTGCTGTTAGCTGTGCAACTGTCTTTTTGTAATTAAACCAAGTACTTTTGTGCATAACTTACCACCAGATTCCTACGCACCAGAGCATTCAGGTAAACACGAGTTAGCTCATCGAGCTTTGCTTCCGAAATCGTGGGATATTCAGGGAGTGACCATCCTTTGCCTTTTATCTACAAAACAAAATGCGTAAAAAAATTATAAACACTTCTAAAATAACTGTTCAGAACAGAAACTGAGGTTTGCTTGCCACGAATCTTGCGTTCCGAAGGGCTCGTGGAGAAAAAATATCGAGATTCAATTCGGTGTTGGTCGAAATCTTGCCCTAACCGAGTATTCTTTTTGCACAAAGAGCACACAGCTGTCATTGATATAAACAATGTTAATAACCCACCTCTTCTCAAACTCTGATGTTAAGAAGAACAGTTTACTCTTACCCTTCAACGTTTTAATTTTCAAGCAATGTAAGCCGATAAACTTTCAGGTCGCAAGTACTTATTGTTACCGCTCATGTGCCAGCTGAAATAGAGTTCTAAAGTGTGACGTCACAAAAAATTAAATCTGTGAAATTATGGGATTGGGCGCCATTTTCGAATAGAGTATCCTTAAAAAAGGTTACTTGCCAAAACCTAGCTCTTAAATATGAAGGATTAAAATTTGATACTACCCCATATAAATCTCTCTAATTTTGAGTCAGTTCTAAACTGAAGGAACAGAAACAAATTTTGAAGGGTTTGTATGGAATGCCATCAAACTTTGATCCCTTATATCTCTACCGGGAATTGCAATTCGGGGCTAATTTTTGGGATGGGGACGTCTTTTAGCATACTCTATAAGAATATGGCATCATATCCCATAATTTCAAAAATTTTATTTTTGTGACGTCATCACTTTAGAACTCTATGCTTTCAGATTAATATGCTGAAACGCAAACTTGTTCATTACCATGTAAATTGTCATTTTTAGTTTTGTCTTTTGTTAGTCTCGCGATGATCGATGGCTCAGTGTCTAACAGCCGAGAACGGCTCACATGCATCTTTCCTTACACGTAGTTTTGTTACTGACTCGGTCAGTAAACCCAAACAGGTCTAAAATCTAGATTTTTAGCTGGAAACCATAGAGTTTATTTTAATTCGTGGAGTCAGAAGAATCAGCCGTAGCAGTAGAATAGGCGGGAGCAGTGGAAGCCCCCAAAACTGGAGACTCAGCAATACAAGAGTTTATACTTCATGACATTGCACAACTCTAGCTGAGGCCACATCGGTTGTGGCAAGCAAGGTACAATGGCTACTCAGTAGGCCAAGTCCTTACGATGGACTTAACAGTCAAGTAGAAAGCGACTGGTCTAAGAGAAAGTTACTATAGTCTCAAACCCAGGCTATGGCAGTGGTACGCTACGGAATTTGGATGGCCGTCAGTGGACTAACAAATCACCCTGTTGCTTCTACTCTTTTTTACTGGAGCAAGCAGCACCAGGCTTACTGTTGGGGACAGTTCGCAGGTAGCGTTTTGGTGGGCGCGTAGTTGTAGAACGCAACGCTATAATCCAGGTCAACTTATGATTGCGAACAACTTTCAAATTACAGACATTTCCACCATTTGTCACATTTGTGTTGTCTTGAATCGATCTACGCCTACGGTAAAAACGGATCAAAGAAAACCTACATTAAAAACATATTGGGGGTAAAAGGAAATTGTAAACCTCATACTAAAATATTCTGTGGGATAAACGGTGGAAAAAGTACAAAAACTGCAACAAATGAACATAGAATTCGCAGTCACTAAACTTCTCTCAGACAAAAACCATGTGCTACCGAGCCACTTTACCCTTATCAATATCAGTTCGTTCGTTACCATCAGTTCGTTCGTTAACATCCACTCGTAGTACTCGCTGGTCATCCAGTCAGGGATTTAGGGGTGCAATCTTCCTCGATGCTCTGGCGGTATCATTCTACTTTAAATTCTTTATCTCCCGTGCATATGCTGAGCTCTGAACAATCTTTGTAATAGCCGCCATAGCTGCATTGAAATCATGAACAGTTAATCTTCAGTTCAGACTTTCCCATTATTTTAATGAAATTTGAAATCGTAAGGGCCATGCAACCTTGCGCCTACGGCGGGTGCAATCTGAACAGGTTTTTATAAGGACTTGTAGGGGGTGAACCGTAGAATCCTTGGTGGGTTCAAATTCTGAACTTCCTTTCTTCGCAGCAACTGAATCAGGGGTCAGCTCCAGAGAGTGTAGGTGAGTTTGTATCTTCGGTTCCAAATCTTCACGAGGCACAGTTCAGTACTCTTGCTTAATTCGGCTAGAAATGGTCTGGTCCCCGCAGAAAGTCAGGACCACGAACCCAACTATGGTCAGTAGTCAGAGAAGATGGGCTCAATACCCTGTACACAAAGTATGCGGGATTCAAAGTCCCTCATACATGATTCCAATCTTGCACCGGTGAGTGCTCCTTTATTTCTTCAACTCTGTCGGCTTCGAAGGTTTGACGTCTTCATTTCTCATTCTTTAAATAGTGCAGTACTATCTCACTATCAGTCCATAAGGATGTTCTGTCGATGTTCAGTTCTAATTCCTATCGCATTACAACCTCATGCTGCTTTAAATGTGGCTTTCTAAAATAGCTTATAGCGCTGGATATTGTAGCTTGAAGGCTCAGTTTATTCCTGTGGGCATTGATTCGGTAGCGTCCAAAAGCTTCTCGAATAATTTCGGTTTTAGTTGGTTTGAAAAAGGTGAGATAATTTGGAAAGATACCTTAAGCGACTCTAGTCTTGGGATACTAACAAACTTCACTGGTGCGTTGCTATCCTTCCCAATACCGAAGGTACAATAAATCCAACCATTTAGGGTACTCAGCTTACAGATAGGATGATGCACCAAACCCAACTTCTAAAGCTTGAACTTGCTGTCTTATGGGTCGCTACCTCGCAGGAAATAGGATCGCGCGACGTGCAACTGTGACAAGGAAGGCAGTTGAGTCTTCCATGAACTCCATTTCGACAGACACTCTTCATTAAGAGGCCCATCCCATCCAACGTTAGCCTTCCACAGGTCCTGCACCAAACTTCGAGCAGCCAGTGCTACAGGTGCAGTGAACCCTAGCGGGTCAAACAAAAACCAAACAGTAGACAGGCCCCCGTATAAAAGCTTTTTCAAGATGCCTCGATAGTTTTGGAATTGATTTATTTCTCAATGGGATAAAAACCACATACGGTAAATTAAGGACAGGTGATCTTTTCC
>CM042747.1:23686472-23713972 GCA_022496165.2 Catalaphyllia jardinei
TCTCAATAGCTTGTACTTGCTAGAATTATAACTTCAAAAATGATCTTAACCACGTGATAAAATATACTCTTAAAGCAGATCCACCTAACTCTCAATAGCTTGTGCTTGCTAGTAAAATTTATATAAACTTCAAAAATGATCTTAAATACAAATCTTTCAGTCCATTCTCCTTAACTCTTTTCACTTATTGTTGTTACTCGAATGACATGGCAAGGTTCTTCGTTTCTGTTTTGCTCATGAATACTTCGAGTTTTATTATTCTGTGTATTCTCCTCATTAGGTTTTAGGAAATCTTGGAAGTCTTACAATTTTTTTACTTAGTAGTTATGAAAAAGAACTGCCAAGGTCTGCTGGGACGAATTTTTCCTTTATCGTTTTCTTTGCTTCCTTTTTGTTGTAACTTTTTTACTTCTTTTGAACACATTTTATGATAATATATCAATACGGTGTCAAAGTTTGATAGACTATAAAATTGAAACGTTATCTCAAAAAAATAATTTTATGCTTTTCGAAGTTACCTTTCTCGCTTCTATAGTCATTGTTGTGTTGGAGTTTTTCTTGTTACCACTATGCTCTCGCGTTCGCCACCGAACAGTTTCTCTGTACTGGACGTTTCCTCTGGTGTCATGGTTGTTTTCTTTCGCCTTTACCATTATTTTGTGTATGTTGTACTCGACACGTGGATCAAGACTAGAAAGATAAATAAGGTATATATTAGGCTATGCAATAAGGAAAAGAATTAAAAGCTAGGCTATCAACTGAGAAAAAATGTTTGTGAACTTGGCTGTGTTTGAGAACAAATGTTTAGAAGACTATGATTATTGCTGTCAATGATTAGCACATGTTATTTGTAAGGGCCTAATCTACCTAAGTGGCTCATAATTCAGAAGCCTTTTTAGCTCTTTAAGATTTATTAGTATTTTAACGTAACTTTTATTGAACAAACGTTGAACTCCTCTTAACAAGCTTTAAATGACATGTAGGAGCAAAACCAAGAAGTGAAGGCCCCAAGCAGTTTTTACGGTAGATAGCTCAAGAAACTTAAAGTAATAAATCAACTTAACTTATTCTATAATACCATGTTTCAGTCCCATGCATGTTAACAGTTGTTTATCTTTAAATTCAAATCTACTATTCTACTGTGCTGTTTGTGAACATGGCTTTGCTTGTAATCAATTACTGTTTGGCTAGCCAAATTGATAGTTTTTGTCTCTATCACTCTGCTGCACAGAGTGAATACAACATAGCATATTTTAGCATATCTGAGTTATCCAAAGATGCAACTGTTTCTACGTAAACTGGCAATTAGTAACAATCATTTTGCTTTTAAGGATAAATGTTTATAACACTAGGATTATTGCAGTCAATTATTAGCATATGTTATTTTCAAGAGCCTAATCTACCTGAGTGGTTCATATAGACCAATTTCGATATATTAAAATTCAGCCTAAAACAATAGACCTCAGTACCAGGCTCTGGGGATTAAATACAGAGTTTGTGGGGTTTAATTATTCCCCAGGGCCTCGTTCTGAGGTCTTTTTTTTGAGACTGCATTTTAATATTTCGAAATTGGTCTATTTAGAAGCCTTTTAAGCTGTTTATGTCGTTTATAGACCTATTAGTAGTTTAACGTTTATTGGACAAATTTTGAACTCCTCTTAACAAGCTTTAAATAACCTGTCGGAGCAAAACTAAGAAATTAAGGCACCAAGCAGTTTTAGCAGTAGATAGATCAAGAAACTTAAAGTAAAAATCAACTTAATTTATTCTATAATACCATGTTTCAGTCCCACGCATGTTAACATTTGCTTATATTTAAATTTAAATGTAACATTGTAGCTGTTTAGAACTCTTAGAAATTATTTAATTATTCAAAAACAAATTAATAATTTGTAACAATTGAAGACATCATTATCCATCCAAAAATTGCATAGAAAAGTAATGTTTTTTTGTTACAGGAGCAGTTTTCTCTCATTAGTCCTTGATCTGTTAAGACCTTTAGTAATTGATTGTCTTTGCTTACTAGAGGCAAATTAGATGGTAATAACTACGACTTTTTTGCTACTATTCTTAGCATAACACTGTTTACAAGGTATGGTTCTGAGAAACAAATTTTCCATTCAAATTACACCAAGGATTTCAACAATATGTTTAAACACTAACTTGACCTGGACACTCCCACTTCAACTAAAGATAATTACTGTCTGCTTTAGTAAGATATGTTCATTTAAAAGTCTGTATTATTAAAAATATACAGATGAGTGTATATATGTTAGACTGCATAATAGATTTTACTGGAAATGCAGAGGTATATTGATGCCACAAAATTATTTGTAATTACATGGCGTAAGTGGGAAGAAAGGTTAAGCCGGATGGCGATTAATTGCTTTGAAATCAAACAAACAAATTTCTCTTAAAGCACATCATATCATTCACTCCTTTTATTTCTTCGTCGTATAACTGATCACGGCTTCTGGCAGATCGTGGACGTTTGCAATGGCATACAAGCAATCCCATGCAAGTTTCAAAAATACTTTTGCTCTGTACGAAAAATATTGTAAATATGAACTAAGCCAAATTAGCAATGACAAGCTTAATTGAAAACAGGGTCTGTAACATTATTTTTCTGGTGCAATGTTTTGCTCCATTTAGAAGTCAATGCACAATAAATAAATTCTTAGTGTAGTTAAGTATACTTAACTTAGTGCCGATGATTTCTAAACGTGGCCGGTTACAGCCTTCCATAAATATACACAAGACGTATGTCCTTGTGACATATGTCCTTTCTCAAAATAGTTTTGCTTAATTATTAATTAAATGACTACCCATGGCACTACTATGGTATAATTACCAACCTGCCGTTTTGTGTGATTAAATTTTTGGCATGACTCTTAGAGCAACCATGCTTTCAAAAGGTTTGAGTTCACTTGCATTGGCTGCCCCTATATTTTGCAACTCATAGCCTTCATAAATACATTATCTTTGGCTATATTTGCAATGTTTTGCAGGAAGTATAGACCATGTTACACTGTATTATGTCATATTTTCTAAATAATATTTCAAATCCATCCCACATATGAATTCCTACGACTGACCACTCTGATAGTGGACTAGTTTATTGTAAATTAAGCAAACCCAGTTTTTAACATGCCATTTGACTGGCATATAAATAATTATGATCAAGGTTGTACTGATCTCGACATGAAAATAAAATAGGATTAAATAAATAAATAAAATAATGTATTACCCTTTGGATGAAGCTGTAATAACATGATTACAGCTGGCTAAATTGAAGAAGCAACATAACGATTTTAGTGTGTCATTTTTCTCTGAATAGGAAAGGTCAGATAATAAGACCTTCACTCCACAGCAATGTCCTTGCTGTAATTGATATAAACTAGTAGCTTCACTGTTTAAACCATTTTTAATGTACCATTAATTCTTACTACCTAACACTTTAACTCGCACGTTGAATTGTGACCACTGTCTTGTAGTTTTCCACAATGTGCCTGTTTCACTGTCACGAAGTTCTCCCGTTTGCTTGTTATTGGGTTATAATATTACTTGACTCTTGTGTGCTGTTGTGTATCTCAAGTTCCTGGTGTATACCTCTTTAAGTTGTTGTGAGTCACAAATTGCTATATCTACTTTGGAAGAAATCCTCCACGATCGTTAGTGCACTCCTTGTTGTTTTAAAATGAAAAGGGGAATTCTGGAAAGCGAGCTTTAATAGCCTTTGGGATTTCTTCGAAACATGGGAAGTTTGTTTAAAAACAATAAAATTAATTCAGGGAAATTTTTTTTAAAATCTGTATAGTACTACATTTAGGTGCAATTTTTCGTTCAAGGAGGATTCATAGGCGTTAAGTTTCACTAGAATAAGCGTTGCATTTAAAATCATTTTGATGGGAATTGGAGTAAAGGTCATTTCATAGCTACAGGTAAGGGCTTGAGCAACGAGTTCGCACAAACAGCTTCTAATATCTGAAACGAGGTCGCTCGTTTGTTTGATCGTTTTAGAGTTATTTATCTTAAACTAGTTAGCTTTAAAGCGTTTATTTATTGCCTGTACGCTTTTATAACATTTGGGCTGCAAGGGACCCAGAAAGGCCTCGTAAATACGAGTGAGGTAGTTCACTTGTTCAACTTTGTCCGCTTAATCCTTTAATCTGCAATGTACCGTTCAACTGCTAACTCTTTTAAGCTGTAATACTGTTCAACCCCTAACTTCTCTTTACCTCTGTGACAGACATGAAAACGAAGTAAAACCCAAATTCTTCCAAAGAATCAACAGAAAATTTATTTACGAGTAGCAAGGGGGAATTTCTATAGTGATGACCTTAGGCCCTAAGGACCTCATTGAAGGTTAACTAAACACATCCTGCAAGTTGTTCTCCATCATCATTGTCAATTTATTATGAACTTAGAATTTAAATCTTAATATAATTTGTTAAACCAGTTTTAAAACCAATTCTGCATAATCAATGTGATTATGTTACCATATAGTCCATACATGCATAAATTACTTGATTTATTATTCATTTCCTTAAATGTGGCATTCAATATCGATTCAAAATTTAATTTCAAACCTTAAACCGCAAATCGTATTCTTTCACCTTAAAGCATACCTTATTACTTTTTAAAAATTATCTTTGTTGTTTTTTTGTTGGTCATACTAAGCTTCTCTTAGAGTTCTCTGACATTTCAAGTCATGGGTTCATATTTCACTTCTTTTGTCATGCAACAACATAGCATTGTAAGCTTTGAGTGGTTCTTTTCTCAGAAGACTCCAAAGCGTTTCTCAGAAATCATTTATCTTCTTAATTGTTGATCTGAGATTAAATAGCAAGGATGACGTTCCTTCCAACTTAAAACCATAAAGTAACGCAAGACAGTAAACATTGTCATTATATGCAAGTCACTTCTACTTTAAACTGCTGAAACTAAATCATCATAAACGTGTTTAACTTAAGGTTAGGAGTGATATTAGAACAATGTATGAATTTTTCATTAGAATTATAAGGAATTCGTCAGATTCCTGAAGAATTTAATCAATGCTATGAACAGAAATACCCCAGCCATTAAGGTGTGGCAAATATGAATCGATACGTCCACATTCTCGATTCATTTGAGAAATCAGGGTGAAATAGCGGATAAATCCGGATGTGAAGTTATATAGAATAATATTTCGATTCTATATTACATTCTTAAGTAAAAAAATACAATTTCAACTGTGAATAGGTAACCTCAAACTGCTTGGTGAATACATTCTCATGGAGATGATTGTTAGGTATAAATTATGCTACTGCAGACTCATGTAACAAAAAAAATGACTTTGATGCAGCAAGAACCTGCATACTTTAATACTGTGTTGGCAGTCCTCAATAAATATCCAAAGGATACTAACCTGGCGCTGCCCTTTTCCATATTATCTGCCTGGTCCTAAGAAATGCAGTCTTTGTTCGAAGGCGACGAATATGTACGACTTGTAGGGGAAAAATCATGAATCGTGTGACACTGAAATAAATGCAATAGCCTTATATAATAAACCTAATTTAATAAAAGATTGCACTGAGCTGGCCCATCCACTACAGAGCAGGGCTTGCACACTAAATAAGTGAGATGCAGTGATATGCTCAGGGGCATTTGTTAGAGAAACCTAATTCCACGAATTTCGAGCGTCAATTTGACCTTCCTGTTTCTAGGAAATCAAACGATTGCGACATATTGAGCGACGCGGTTTTATTCAGGCTTTAAATAACCCCGGAACTACAGCTACGATTCGAGTTGAAAGGATGTGAACAATAAAATAAACTTTATTATTTGTTATTCACTCGGGAGTCTATGTCTTTGTATTACCCTAACTAAAAGACTTAAAACTAAGTCATGATCATGATTTTGCTGTTGGAAGTATATTGAATCCATTCTTTTCATAGTTGTGATTTACTACACGTTGCTAGGTTTGCTTATACAGCACTGAATGTGCGTCATTAGGAAGTTTCCGAGAAAACTTAGAAACCCGAGAGGGTCGACCTTTCCTAAATATTGTGTTCACTGGCCAGTAGCCCAAGATTTCGCAAATAGAGATGGGGGAAAACTAAAATCTTGGAAAGCAAAGCACTGAAGACCCAGTAAACGTAGCCTTTAAGAACAAATATTTTGAGAAATGTTCTTCTTTCAGGAAAAAACCTCTAAGGAAAAATTTGCAGGGGTTGTTGTGTTTGGGAGTACTCGCATTTGGGTCGCAAGTCTGCAGCTTGTTTGTGTTTCTGGTTCCAGTTAGAACCTTCAGATGCTCTCACGCATCATTCAGTTATCCCAGAGAAGGCTCATTGACAAACTGAAGACGCTTACCTAATGAAAAATCATAGTTCTTGTTTTTAAATCAATCGTCATTACATTCTTTGCTCGGAACTGAGAAAGTAACGATCTATAAAACTGCGATATTCTCCACAGGAATGTAGGTTGCTCCGCAAAACTAACAACTGGTTTTAAAAGAAAGTTGGTGTAAGATAGCATGAAGAAAGAAAAAGGCTCTCAGTTTTGCTTCTACATCAAGCTCACGCGGAGGGCAGCTTTAAATGGTCACATTAATTTCGGGAACTATAAAATCTGTATATCACTTATGCATTTGGCTCACGGGAGATAGATGCACACCCAGATTCTGTTGAGCGAACGTATATGAGGTGCGAATGAAAAACATTGACACTGACACGTAAAGTATTAAATTCCTGCTTCTCAAAGTAACAGGGATCAGAACAACGGCTGATGCAAGGAATGCGGGGCGAATGACTTAACTATATAAATAAACCATGTAAAATATTGGGTTAGTCATGTAGAGTGACAACTTATACATGTATTCCAAGAAAGAATCTCGATGAGCTTTAAACTGTCTTATTATATCAGTCTGTTTGTATAGGTTTGTTATTTTGCTAAACTTTATTTAGGAATACAGTTATTATCCATGATTCCTTTCATGAAAGCCAAATGATCCCCTGTAAGCGACTTACCCGTATCACTCTTTCTCAACAGGAAAATAATCGACATTCCGTTCATTTTCTATACAACTGTCCAGCGGCGCACTATCTGGACAGTTGAAATGGTCATGTAAGCTGATCATGAATAGTGATATACAAGCAAATCAAGTCCTAATTTTGTTTGGGAAGACCACTGCTGTAAAAGTAGTTTGTGGGCTGAAAAAAATTCAGTCAATAAGAATATTCTTTATGCTCATCGTTTTCACCAGAACCTTACCGCCGCAGATATTTTGGAACTGAATAAAAAAAAGCGAATGCGACAAAAGTATGGAAAACGATTTAGAACGAAATGTGGATGGCAGTGAAGTGACAGGAATGACAACATACAACAGCAACATGTAAACTTAAAAATGTTACTTTATTTGAAGCGCATGCATTCTATTTCTCACATTGATTTTGAATTTTAACTCTAAATCTCCGCTAGGTTCAAAGATGTTGCCCGTCTGCGCTCTAAATTCTACTGTTTTGGTTTTACATTTGATTCAAACAAATTAACAACGTTTCCGGCTGGTTTATATCTTGCTACCACGTACACGTTAGTGTTGTCTCTGGTTTTCGCCTTTGCCATTCCAATTTCATTAGTGGCACCCCAAACCAACTGCAAAAGAAGAGAACGAAACGAGAAGGCTTAAAATGATCATGTATAGTTAAGTAATAAAGTCAATCTAAGACATTCATATCTGCAATTGTGGATACTGCTGTTCCTTAACATAAGATATTTTTCAATTCGTACATTCGTTCATGTCAAGGTTACGCTGTCGATCGAATGCCATTAATTCTATTCTTCCGGCTCTTATAACGCAGCTTTGAGTCCAGTACTACACAAGGTAGTTTTAACAATATCCCTGATCATATGAAGGCTCAAAGCGTAGGACGGTACGTGATAACCGTTTTAGGTTTACATATGTTACAGCAATCGTGTTATTACCTGTGAAAAATGGCCAGTGTCTGTAGAGAACTTGGGATCTTCATAGTTGTACAAAGGCACTTCTTTGTACCATGCGTCAATAGCTCGCAGTAGGGCCTTGTCGTCACTTCCTACCTCAGCCAGATTCTCGCCATAATCAGTCGAACTTTCATTCTCATGGATAAGTCTCTGTTCTTTGGCTAATTTGTCGGCCCAGTCTTGTGCACTAGCAGCTATCTCCTTGTTCCAGGTTACTGGTGGGGCCTGATGCATAGCTCTGTACATGTTTGTTAGCATCAGTGCGTCTTTACTTTCGTCAGCATTTGGACCTAAAAGACCGAATGATAATTACATAACGTTTAAATAGGTAGAAATGCCAAGTCTGCGCGACTAGACTGAAAGAAATTGTTTTTTTCTTTTTCAAGAGACATTTTAAACAGACATCGAATTTTCCAATTCTACCATAACCTACAAGAAATAAAAATTTCAATTATAAGATGCAAACCTGACTATTTCTTTTAATTCAGCCGTTTTGTAAAATTCTAGTGAACTCAGACAACCATGCATTTGTTTCCGTATTTTGTGTATGGCACTCCTATTTGAATTCTAGTGAACTCAGACAACCATGCATTTGTTTCCGTTTTTTGTGTATGGCACTCCTATTTGATTAGGACATTGCAAACAAGCTCGCCTACCCCTTTCTTCACACAGTTTTCCCCAGTATCCATCGGGACAGGTACAGGTAAAATTCCCCTCCTGAGCTTCACAGGTGCCCCCGTTCTTACATGGGTTTGGCTCACACGGGTTTGAAGGAGCAGGTTTCGTAGGAGGCATCGAAGGCGTTGGTGGCGTCGTTACTACAAGTTAAAAAGAAACATTTTATAGAAATTTCCTTTACCAAAATTATAGCAGAGAAGACGACTCAATTCTTCTTGTGCATGCATTGAGGTTATCGGGTCTAAGACCTACTGACTAAGAAATTAATTTCATAGTTAACAATTAATTTATGTTGTTTACTTACTTTGTGTTGCACACGCATTGTCATGATTCAGGTATTGCACTAGTTTTAACCAAGGATAATATCAGTTATTATTTTTTGTTTGTTGAGATATTATTGTCGTATATGGACCACCGTAAAATTATTGGCATAGATACTCCTCATGGATGGGTTTGTTTGAGGCTGGACACTTTTTGGTAATACATTAAAGACCATTTACCCAATAATGAAAGCTGTAACAAAAGTAATCTGCAATCTTCTTGTTAAAAGAGGGACCGAACAAGATTGCTAAGTGTGTGGGAAGTCGGCTACATCTATTAGTAATTTTACAGTTAAATGTTGTCATGATTAGTAAAAGTTATCATGGTTGGTAGGAAACGATTGAAATGTAGGCGAGATGAGGCCTGGGTGAGCTTGTTGCTCACGTGTCTCGTGGATAATCATTTGCAGCCACATCGCCAATGCTTAACTCAACTTTCATCTACTGGGCCATTCCGTATGCATGTCCCCTCCGTGTCAATCTTACGTACTTAAGTGTTATTTTTGTTAAGCTGCTGTTAGATCTATAACAGAGAAAGAGAAAGGAGAATAAGAAAAAAGGCAGGTTCTTTGTCAGCTTAAAAATATCAACACTAGAATAACAGGACAAATTTTCAACATTCTGCGTTTCGTGACGTTAAGGGCGCGTTCATTCGAACTGGTTAAGTCTTTGTTTATGGAAGGTTAAAATAAAATCGGAAGCGTTGGTCACATATTCCATCTATTTCGCGTATTCTGTACTCGCTGCATTGGAAATTTGCTTAATCTACGAAAAAAACTAACAAAAAACTGTTGGGGAACAAGTGCCGTTTTGGGAAATCCTCGTTCAGTCATGCACCCGACATTTCTCCGATTACTGTCCATAACCAATCACATAAAAGCACCAGCTGTCCGAAAGATGTCCATTACCATCTTTCTCTGGCAACATTCCTGCCCAAAATCGATCGGGGTTTAAGTTGATTCTCTGAGACGCGATTACAACCGAAAACGGTACTTGTTTCCCGCGAGTGAATACTTGAATCATGTCGTTCGTGGTTTTGAACGCACCCTTTCCGCCTCCAGTCTCGCATTGGCATTCTGTACCTGTTGTGGGAGTTGTTTGGGTGGCTGGTTCTGTCGTGACATTGGTTATTCCTGGTTTTGTTGTTGGCTTAGTTGTTTGCTGTCCCGGCGTTGTCGTTGGTGTAATGGCCGTCGATTCTGTAGTTACTGTTGTTGACTGTTCTGGTTGGGCTGTTATGCTTGTAGTTGTTGCTCCTGTAATTGCGGTACTTTGAGTAGTCTGAGTTGTTAGTTCTGGTTTTACCGTAGTTGAAGTTGTCAAAGTTGTTACTGTTGTCTCAGGTGTTTGAGGGGTTGGAGATGTCAGTGCTGGGTTGACAGTAGTTACAGTTGTTGGGGTAGTGAGCTCGGGTTTTGTTGTTGGAGTCGATTCCTCTGTACTTCTAGTGGTAGAAGTTGTCGGTGTTGTGAGTTCCGGGATTATTGTAGATTCTGTAGTCACATTGGATCCTGGAGTTACCGTTGTTCGCGTTGTTTGTCCTGGAATTAACGTTGTCGGAGTTGAGTGTGTATCTGGACTTAATGTCGTCGGAGATGTTGGTGATGTTTCTCCCGGACTAATCGTGGTTTCATTTGGTGGTAATGTTTGTGGTGTGGTAATCTCTGGTTTTATTGTAGTTAAAGAAGTTGGAGATGTTTGTCCAGGTGTTGTTGGAGATTCCTGTGGAGGTGGTGTAGCTGCGGGTGTTAATGTCGATATCTCTGGATTCACTGTAGTAATTGTACTTGAAGTAGTTTCTTGTGGATTTACCGTAGACGAAGACTCTGGCGTTGTCGTAGTTGCTGCGGTCGGTGTTGTCTGGCCGGGAAATGGTTGATGTGGAGGCGCAGTTGTACGTGTTGATGTCGTAAGCTCTGGATTTGCCGTAGTTATCGTGCTAGAAGTAGTCTCTTCTGGATTTACTGTAGAAGACCCTGGCTTTGTTGTCGTTGCTGTGGTCGGTGTTGTCTGTCCAGGAAATTGTTGTGGGAGAGGAGAAGTTCCAGGTGTTGATGTTGTTACTTCTGGATTAATTGTATTTGGTGTACTTGATGTCATTTCTTGCGGATTTATTGTTGATGAAGTTGTAGGTGCTGGTGTTGTTGTAGTCGCACTTGTTGGTGTTGTTTGTTCTGGTTTTGTTGGTGATTGGTGTGGAGGAGGCGTAGTTGGAGGCGTTGATGTTGTAAGCTCTGGATTCGCTGTAGTTAGTGTACTTGAAATTGTTTCTGAAGTGGTTGGGGAAGTTAGCTCAGGGTTTATTGTAGTTATGGTTGTCTGTGATGTTGAATCTGGGCTTACGGTAGTGACTGTCGTTTGTGCTGTTGTTATTTCTGGGCTCACAGTTGTTGGCGTAGTTAATTCTGGTTTTAATGTGGTGACGGTCGTTCCTGTTTGGGACTCTGGACCTACTGTGGTTGGTGTTGTTATTGTTTCTGGTTTCGGTGTTGTTGGAGTTGCTTGTGTCGTTGTTGTAGACTGTTCAGGTTTTAGGGTTGTCATGTTTCCTGATAATGTCAAAGAGATCGGGGAGTTCAAAAGTTTAAAGGTGTATTTATTGAAATCAATTGGCTTTTTACAAACACACATCCGTTTCGAAAAGCGCTCGTGTCAAAAGAGGAATCTGTTCATTCCTTCAAAACAATTTATCAAAAAAGTATGCTGAATATAACTTGAAAAGACTCAAATCTGAAGAGAGCAATCGGACTTATAATCAGGATAATTATTATTAGATGTCATGTGTTAAATTAGTTGTGATTCCTTTGGTTACAAAACTTCTAATTTGGAGGAAAAACGAAGCCACTACGTACAGAAAAGGGTTCGAGATCATACAACTTCATCCTGATTGCAAGAACAAGAGGGCGATAAATTGCGTGCAATTTGAAATGTACAAAGTTCTCACCTCGCTATATCACCATTGCTATCCATTGTGTTGAACAAATTCTGTATAATGACGTTTCGTTATTGGTTATAAGTTTAATACTAAACAGATACTATTTTATCAACGACTAAACTTGGATAATTCATCACTAACTAATTCACTACTACGATAATTAATTCAATTAATATATTATGGATAATTAAAATAACCTTAGCAATTATCTTTATAAATATGTAACAAAATGCTGCATTTGAATAGTAACACACAGAATTTCTCTATTAGCCGTTCATCGTGGGTACAATAATTCTCTGCATTTTTATAAGAGCCTGATTTCTGTTCGTGCAGCCATACTTCTTCGACAGTAGAATCCTTTTGAAATAAATACATAGAATATCTTTCCAAAGTTCACAAGTCCTCTTCATGTGCTTGAAATTAAAAAAATTCCGAAGATACTCAGCCCTTTCATCGGGGTAAACTAGAATGTAGCTCGAAGCTTAACAGAAATGAAAAGGCCTTCGGTGTCAAAAAGCCAACAGTATACCCCATTTGTGAACAACACGTTTAAACCGGGCAAAAGTTTGTAATGGAGTAAACAATAGCACACTGCTGACCTATCTGACAGAAATCTGTTCTGTTGTTTTTGCAGGGATGTTTGCTGCGGGCAAAATTTCAAAGCGGAGCGAAACGCAATCTGATAAACGTCATGAACCACTCTGAAGAAGAATGCCGCAGAAAGAATGTAACACTCAACAAGAAACGTGCTTCACTAGTGGTAGTAATCTATCGTTAATAAAACTAGGCAAAACAAAAATGGAGTGTCTTGCATTTCTACCCTAGACAAATCATGAAACGACTCTAGCCGTCTAAACGAAACCCATCCATGAAAGTTGCCAATATAGCCTAATCAGGCTTCAGTTCAGAATAAAGCAAAGCGCGTCGACCATTTAGTACTAATTTTCATCGCGCAGTGATTTGCCCATTTGTGCATTTGTATCTTTAAGCGCTACAACTCGGTTAAATACACAGCAATGATAGCATGATGTTGCGCCCGTTACTTATCTTGCTTGCGCCCGTTACTTATCTTGATTGCTGGTTGCAATCATTCCGAATCCATCAAAGGCTAGTTCGGATAATTGTTTTATTCAATTATCCAGTTACTAGCTAGATGATGTAGAAGTTTACGTTTGATCTAAACGAAGCAATCGTATTGAAAGGAAACAAAATACACGAGTTGAAGTTCACTGTGTGCTACACAGATAGAGAGTACTAAATCGGTCTTTTGAGCCAGAATTCACCCTCCGCCTCACTCCCATTGCACTGTGCTGGTTTGAAACTGAGGTTATATCCTTTGGAATTATCAAGTCTTGTTGGGCAATAATCTTTACCGAACTGCCATTAATCCTAAGTCTATGGCGAAATTTGTTTCTGCTTCCTGAACGAAATTATCGGTTTTCAGATCTTTCTTAGTAAAACTATTTGATGTTATAATTACGTTGTCGAGTTAATTGCGAAATCATGCACTGATCATGACAGATTACATAATACTAGAGATTTCATAACAAATATGACAAAGAGTATGAAATAATTAATAACTGGGGTTAGCAGCTTGGGTTATGCACTGCATTGATGTACTACACCATACACTGTACTGAGGTGGACAGGATACGCCATAGGCACTCGAGATGACTATCCTCTTGTGACGAGCAGGTTGCTAAAAATCTGTTTATATAGTCCCTTTAAAAGCATGTGCAACAAAAAGTGAAGAGAATTCCAAACTGCCCCCTTTTAAATAGGGGATCATCTTCATGAGCGATTTCAAAGACGACGGAACATGATGCTTATAAACTGACTCTCTTTATCATGTGCCATGTAAACAGACTCACGCATGCGCCTCCATTTATTATACGCGACCTCATTGGACATAAAAAGAGACAAATTATATTTGTCTCCAGCTTTGATCTAATGAAGTCCTCTTTTATGCACATTTCCTGATTCATTTTTTGCTTCTTCGCGTTTTACATTGTGCACTGTGCAAACTGTGTTAGTATCTTACCTTGGGGAACTAAAGTGACATTGGGTTTACCAGGACATTCTGAAAAGCAATAATGATAATAATATTACTATTGTTTATTGGTATAATGTTATTCCAATTTTTCTGTGTAAAGATCATGTCTATAATTTACATCAAAAAACCTAATCGCCACTGTAAAAAAGTTAAGTTTAAATGGCTAGCTTAAGGATTAATTGAATCTATATTCAAAAAGGCATCGGAGCTACGATTTGATGCGTTTTGTGAGAACTTCATTATAACTAGAAATAAATATTTTTCCAAAAATAAATATTTCATATCTTTTTATAATTACTCGAAAATCTTATTTTAGGCATGAACGATTCTTAAGGCATCTTTTAACGGTATACCCTAGATCTCTTTCAAGTCCGTGCACTGTCTTACTTTGTACAATGGCGTAAGTATACGTCGTACTGTTGACCACAAAATACTGACACTTTGAATAGTTCTTCGGAGGACCTGCATGATATGAAAAGAAATCGTAAATAATTTATTGCTTTTTCGCATAAGTACAGCATATTTGCAACTGCCAAATGTTTCGAGTCAATATCCAATTATCATTTGTTATTTGTTTGCGCGGTTCTGTCGGTTACTGTCAAGTTACTGAAGAGAAATTACCTTGGTGTCGAATTTTAACTGTTCGGTTACAATTGTTTCTAATTAAATAGCAGTTTGAACTCACTTGCGCTAATTAAAAACAAAGGCCTCTCTCTTACTGGTTGAGTAAAAAACTTGAACGTTTAATGTGTTAAGATAAAAATCACCTGACAGCTAAAAGACACTTTGAGGTTTTCGGAAATTGTCGTCGTCGAAAAACTTCGTGTGTTTTTATATCTCACTACCAGACTAGTTAAGAAAGTTAACCAAAAAGCATAACAGGACTCTTGGGCGGGCGTAAAAAGTTTTCGAATGTCACATACCGAGCGGGCGTAAAGTTGATGGGGCGGCAGTAGTGGTGATATTCGTGGGTGAACCAGTACTTGGTAAAGTGGGGGACGTTAGCGGGGTGGGACTGCTTTCTGTGGATGAAGAAGTCATTTTTAGCTGTGTCTACGATAACGACATGATTTAATCCAATTACGGGAAAGTTAAATCGACTAATAGCAATAGAATTACATTGTAGTAATAATTGAATTTCATTCAGTGTATTCCCTCACGCCACAGAGCTATGTTCCATTCACAAATACAAGATTTTGTGTCCAGAAAATACTGTCTTCTGTATTCCAGACTATTGTTTTCATTGGGGGGTTAGGGATAGTCAGCATGTAGGCTCATTGTTTAATTACAGCATGCTGTTACCTGCTGCAGGCGTAGGTGGTCCTGTCGTTGGAGGGCTAGAACCGCCTAACAAGATACAACTAAGCCTGGCGTCGGTAAAGTACACTTAAGGATTTATAATTGGCATGCATATACGATAATTGCAAACAATCTTTACCATTTACGAGAAAGTTAAATCAAATGCGCTCAAAATGTTTGAGTCGATAGTATTGCAATAGTATTACATTGTATTTAATTGATTTACATTTTGTTTTCCCTCACGGCAGAACAATTGATTGACTGGTTTGGCAGACTCACAAATACAATATTTTGTCCCCTAAATACCGCCATTATATGCGTGGCTGCTTTTTCTTTTTTTTCAATGGAGTTAGTGGTGGGGGGAGGGGGACGGTGTGGTGGAGGGGCGGCGTGTAGCATGCACGCACTCGCATGCCGTTGCCTGCTTCGGTGGTAGATGATTCTGTTGTTGTAGGACGAGAACTACCTAACAAGATAGAAGCCTAGCGTCTGTACACCAAGGGCCTTGCAACTTCATAATAACTAAGAGCCGGTTGTAATCATCTGAAATCAATCAATGGCTAATGGGTTAATTGTGTTATTAAATTATTCACTGACTAACTTTTGGTATCATTGTGTAATTTACAAAGACAGGATTTTTGCCAAGAAAATAATGCACCCAAATGTAACCATTACTATATACCTAGTGCTTTTTTGGGTGGGTGGGGGAGGCAAGTAGCAGCATGCAGGTTCGTTTATTTAGCATGCTGTTACCTTCTTTAGTAGTAGATGGTGCTGTTGTTGTAGGGCTGGAACTACCTAACAAGATACAAGCATTGCGTCTGTAGAGTACACCGAGTGCTTTATAATTACTTTACATGGTAATTGAGAGTTGGCTGTAATCATGTCGAATCTATCAAAGGCTTATAGGTCAATAGTTTTATTAAATTCTTCACTAACTAACTTTGGTATCATTTTGTCGGTTTTCTAAGCTTATAAATGGACTAGATTACGTAGAAGTTAGTCTTGATGTAATTGAGGCAATGGTATTCATGGAAAGACCCCAAAACTCATGGCACGAAGTTCATTGACGACATTGTTTGATTCACGAGGATGCTATTTTGTGTCCAGAAAACAGAGTCCCCAAATATAGCCATGATATAGCTGGCTGTTTTCGTGTTAAGGGGTTAGGCAAGTAGCAGCGTGCAGCATGCAGACTCGTTAAATTAGCATGCTGTTACCTGCGGCAGTCGTAGATGGTCCTTTTGTTGTAGAACGAGAACTATCTCACAAGATACAAGCATAGCGTCGGTACACCGAGGGCTTTATAATTACATAAAAACTAGGAACTGGTTGCAATCATGCCGAATCCATCAAAGGCTACTGAGGTAATTGTTTCACCAATTCAGCAATAACCAGTTTTGGTATTACTTCGTCAGTTTTCTTAAATTATGATGAATCGACTGGATGATGTAGAAGCTTAAATTTGATCTTTTTGAAGCAGTGGTACGTAAGACAGCAAAACTCATGGTGCAAAGTTCATTGTCAGCATTGCCTGATTTACGAAGACGAGATATGCGTCCAGAAAATATGGTGCCAATCTAACGTAACCATTGTATACCTGGTCACTTTTTTTTTAGGAAGGAGGAGGGTGTGGCGAGTAGCAGCATGCAGGCCGCTCCTTTTTTTAGCATGCTGTTACCTGCTTCAGTCATAGGTGGTCCTGTTGTTGTAGGGGGAGAACTGTACAGCGCCGCAAATGATCCCCGACCGCAAATGATCCCCAGACCGCAAATGATCCCCAGACCGCAAATGATCCCCAAATTGGACCGCAAATGATCCCGAACCGCAAATGATCCCCGATGGGACCGCAAATGATCCCCTCTGGAAAACGAGGAATGGCTTCGGGTCGAGGTTTCAATTTTTAACATAAACAGAAGCAGTCATAACTAACCATATTCTACATAGATATTCTGAATTCCCATCAGTGTAATCGGCTTTTGCCTATATATAGCTATACAACTTCGTAACAATTTAACCGAAGAGAAAATTGTGAACGAATTAGTAACGTCAGTTCATTCACTCAATATCCTGCATCTCAATTTCCTCAACTAAGATATGTCATATTTCCTGGCCTGCACTTTTGGTCATACCTTGGGTGCTACAGACTTTTCATGTGTGGTTTCCAGTTTTGGTCAATCACGCGAAGTGAAACACTTTTGTCAGTCGATGTTGAAAGTCAGTAGCGAGGAATTCTAACGGGATATCGTTCATGGTTGCAGTGGTGTAACCTATCCGTATCTCATGAAGCAAGACTTCTTTAGTCTGAGAATCTTACACGAAAACAGCTTACGGCTGCCATTCTATTTCTAGTTTGTAATGATATGCGGTTTTTCAACATAGTATGTAAGTTGATCATTCAGAGCTCTTGATCAGATGCAGTACACGTTTTATATATACTGTCAGTATGGAGTTTCTGGCTGCAAAATGCAGATGCAAACTGATAACCAAACCCGCTTGTTGTGTTGGGAAGCAGAATTTCTAGCTCATTGAAGAACTTAATTAAAGGTCACAACATGTCGCGAACCGGCTCTTATTGTTGCTGTTAACATGTACATTTGTTTTCTATTTGTTTCTCGCGCCTTTAGCAAGAAATCAGATTATTTAACATGGAAATTGCATCCAAATAAAATCTTCACAAGACTTTTATCTCTTAGTCATGGTAGCATTAAGCTATTATTGTTGTAGATCGAGCTTCTTGAGAAATGGTATTGCTGTCTACGAGTTTTGATTTTTTCTTGTAATTTTTCTGAAGAATTGTCAAGGGAAAATAAGATGAATTTGACAGGACAATTATATTTAAATTATAATTTACGTAGTCAGAATATCTTTTCTTTGTGTTTATCTAATTCATCATTTAGTTGATGAAAACAGATAAATACAACAATTAAAAATAAAAAAAATAAAAAATCCGCGAACCAAACTCCATGCCATTGGCATTTTCCGGCGGGATCAATTGCGGTCCACATCGGGGATCAGTTGCGGTTCGGGATCATTTGCGGTCCAATTCGGGGATCATTTGCCGTCTGGGATCATTTGCGGCGCTGTACAGAACTACCTAACAATAAACAAGGCGCGAAGTTCGCTGTCAGCAGTGATACACAAAGACAACATTTGTGTTCAGAACATAGTGGCTGCGAAATGTAACCATGATATAATAGATGAATGTTGTGCCGCGTAGCACTATGAACACAAATGATGTAATAGAGAATTAACTCTGAAGTGTAAATTTTAGTGCTAATTTAACCCATGAATAACCCACTGGGCGTTAGCCTACTCCTAGAGTTTTCTTTACCTCGTGTGGTTCCCTGATTCCCTTTACTAGGGCTAACGCCCAGTGGGTTATTCATGGGTTAAATTAGCACTAAAATTTACACTTCAGAGTTAATTCTCTGTTACATCATTTGTGTTCATAGTGCTACGCGGCACAACATTCATATAGTTGAACTTACAGCAAGCTTTTCAAATGCCATTGAAGCTTACTTTTAAATTATAATTTACTGAGTGAGGGGATCTCCTTAGGAAAAAGAAAGGCGCAAGGGAAACAAAAAGGGCACCTATCTAATCTGCCACTGAAGTCATCTTTCATACCTGTAGCTGGAGCTGGAGTAGTAGGTCCAGTCGTGTTTTCCATCGGAGGCAATCCTGTAACGGTGACATTGACGGCAATGCTAACGTTTGTAGCTGAAGGAGAACCTGCGACAGTGGGAGTTGGAGGAGAGGGTGTAGGGGGTTGAGACGTAGTACCAACGGAGGGTGTTGGGTCAGAAATAGTCCCTGATAACAAAGAGATATTTCACGTGGTGTTAAAATGTTCGACCACAACAAAAAACAAAACAAAACAAAACGTGGATTGTCGATTCTGAAATAAAAATAGATTTTTAGCATCATAAGCGTATCATATTTTCCACAACAAAACCACCTAAATGGTGCAGTACTGCAAGTGAGTGAAAACACTTATCGTAGCCTTAGGGGTTTCTTAGGCTACCTCCGGTCATTGAAACATTTTATTTATGGAGACTGACAAAATATTTAAATTTGTCTATCTTGAAGTATTAAACTATGTTAAAGGAACATTCAACCCACTTACGTTTCTATAATATAAACCAGAAGCATATCAGCTGATATGTTTCTGTATAAGCCTATCATGGGTATTTTCGTACAGATGTTTCGACAAAGGTTGTCCCACAAGAGTGTAAAAAGGTACGCGACAATGCAGGTGATTCAGCAACAAGGAACGAGAAAGAAGGAATACACGTGTTTGTGCTGTTTCTTTCCACCACGCTGAAACACCTTGAGGTTCAATCAAGCAACCATATAAACCACCATTACCCATAGCAACTTTCGACATTGTTGCGTAAGCTTTTCCCAGTTTGTAAGACAAACTTTCTCGAAACAGCTGTACACCAAAAAAATTATAGAATTATCAACGAACAAATTAATAGGCTATTTCCGAGTTCTCTTGTGCCTATTTTAAAACGAGTCTAAGTGCGAAACCTTTCATATGAAAATGAGTTCTGCATGCAGTTTCATTTTCATGCAAATCAAAGTCATTTTCATAACAATGGTTTCGCACTTAGACTCGCTTTGAAACAGAGGCACAAGGGAACTCGGAAATGGCCTATTTAAAGGGCACTTGACTCCCTGCTGCACAAGTGCGGCAATTTCTCATCCGACGAAACAGTTTTCAAAGTTGTTATTTGTGAGAAAAATCCCCTCTATCGACCTTGTGAGGCATGTGAAAATAGTAATACCGATATTGAAGAATTGTTTAGTCATCTATGGAAGATTTAAAAGTCGTATTTTGTGTTTTGAGTTGAATGCCGTCGAGAAATACATTGTCCTCGAGAGGGTTTTCGAAGCGGCTAGAGACGAGAGTTATTTTCACCTCGTAGCCGTATTGTTCGAAAAAATAAAAGAAAAAAACGAAGAAAAGATGCAAAGACGAAAATCGGAAACTTTGCATATATAGCTGCAAATATGCATGCAAGTTGGAAGAAAGTAAAGCGTATGTGCTTGTATTCAACGGATACGGCCTTCACACAACATCAACAAGATAAATATTCTTTACAAACAAAATGCCAAAAGCCGGCGGATAAAGAGATGTTCGAAAGGCACGTGCAACTCTAAGCTGAACCGCGGCGAATTCGTGGCCCTCGTGACAGTATTACGGTTCCTATTGGTTAAAAGAATTGGAGTCACTTAAGACCGCACATGCGCTTTTTCCTGACAATGGCCCTTAAAGTAAAAACGGGGAATTTTTTAAACTTAAGCACTTTAATCTGTCAGTTAATTTCTTAACGAATGCATACCTGGAGGGAACACATTATCTTTGAAGATCGCTGGACCGCCTCTGTTTCCACGAGGACTGTAT
Organism: Catalaphyllia jardinei; assembly: GCA_022496165.2. Classification (NCBI taxonomy): domain Eukaryota; kingdom Metazoa; phylum Cnidaria; class Anthozoa; order Scleractinia; family Caryophylliidae; genus Catalaphyllia; species Catalaphyllia jardinei. The sequence goes on from CM042747.1 coordinate 23,707,154, forward strand.
CGTGCCACTGCAATAAAGCCATACTTGTTGCTTTTAGCAGTTCCAATTCCGAACTGGCGAGAGTTTTTCCAGACTTCCTAGATTTGATGAAAATCACAGACATAGCTCAATGTTTTTTTCAGTTGGTCCCTGTTGTTGGGTACATGATCAGGCTAGTTTAAAAAGGTCTAAGGTTGCTGTAAATTGTAACATTTTCTATATATCTTTTGTCCTTTATCTTTGAGTTTGACTGATGTCATGAGAAAAACTTGTTTTCAAGATAAAATAGCATGCCAATATTTTTTTTTGTATTAGCGTCACTGGACTGAACAAACAGGCGGGAAAGGGACAGGAATCAGGAAATTAACATAAACGTCTATCGCCTGTGGTAGATTTCGAGAAGTGAATTCCATTTTAAATGTACTGTTCAAGTAAGTTCCCATGTAAACAACTGGTACTTACCTGTGTAAAATGCATGACCACTCCTCCAGGTGTTTTGGGTTTTCCCATTCCAAAGTCATAATTCTTGACCTCATCGTACCAACCCTCGATAATCTCCCGACACTGTACGCAATCATCTCTCTTGGGGCCCTGACATTTCTCCTTGAAAGGCTTGAAGAAGGCAAGGTTTTCCCCTTGGCTTTTTACTTGCATGCTGTTATAGTCGTGTTCAAACGTGTTGCTCTGCGCTAAAGTGTGAGCCCAAGCTCGAGCATCCGCTGCAAGGGTTTCGGACCAGGTGAGGTCTGGAACGCCATGTCGCCTTCTCAATAGGTTGGTTGCCATTAAACAATTTTTGTCAAAGCCGTCACGTGACGAGCCTGTGATTCAAGGAAATAGTAGAACATTCTATCATTTCTTAATTCAACTTGTATCGCACAATTGGTTCGCTTTGAGGAAAAAGAAATTACCCAGTGCAATGATGGCGACATGCCTAATTCTTTTTCGATGAAACGATAGTAACTGCTATAGATGCTGCGATTGTGGGAAAGACATTTAAAGCATTCCAAAGAGTAGCAACGTTGACATCTGTAATGCTGCACTCTATTTCTACTTACCTTTCAGCACATGTATATGTCAGTAAAACACTTACCTTTCACAAATATTATAAAACAACAATTCACAGTGAGAAAAAGGCAGTTTTGCATACTATACCTAGTGAAAACAGGGCTTGAAAGACAAGATATCCAAGCATGGTGCACGTCTGGTGTTGACTCCGCACTTAGCCTATAAATTGATCTAGGGAATGCCCAACCTGAACTACACTGAGGACTGCAAATCAATAAAAAAAAGTACTTAATGCGTGCCTTACTAAGTTAAGAACTGAAACGGCCGTTCAGTTATTACCAGTTCTACATATTGCTTTCAGTGGCGGGACTCATGTACATTTCATTTATTCTCATTTATTGAATTATTGTCGGAACTGCAGTGACGGTACATTGATGTGTTTTACTTGAAGCAGATCGAGAAACAACGACACAGTAATAAAATAATTTTTGATCAGTGAAAATCAGTGCCACTTTTTATGAAAGAAATAACAGCTGCTCTTTGCATGCTGAGCCCTCGATTTAACTCAACAAAGCAGGTGTACTGTACTTTATATAGTGATATATTTACTTTTCTTTCAAGGAAATATTTGAAATGTCTGAAAGGTGCGAGAGAATTGCAATATACAAGAACACCCGGTTAAAGAAAAAAGTACGGCACTTTTGTATGGCAAAGCAGTAAATCATGGCTTATGAATATTCAAGATGGAGACAAAGGGTTAACCTCGTAGTTAGATTTAAAAGTTTATTTTAAAAAGGTACACGGTTGTAGACTGAATAATAAACTCCTCGTGCTTGCTTACCGTTATACTTTTTCTCCGTGAAGATTATCGGGGCATTTTCCAATATCTAACACTTGATGTCAAATATGAGCTTTCGTTTCACCGCATTACTTTTCTTTATTCGAATATAGTGTTGGACCTTATTTATTATTGAAAATGGAGGCTTGCTTTGTGCCACAAGATGAATACAGCTTCACAGGTGGGCTAGGGAGAAGCTTGTTTAACTTGTCTTTTTCAGAATTATTTAGTGGTCAAATTTTCATTAACTTTTTCAGGGTTATTTTCCCTCTTTTGTCACTTTGTGTGTTATTAAAGGAGACTCGATAAACAAAGAGCTGATTTGTTTAGTATCTCCAACAGTTAAGTCATCGTAACTAAATGGTCGGATTCACGTTTCTTAGCCCTAATTCGACAAATACCGTCCACATGTCGTGCTATTTAACAAGCGATTCTGTGGCATGGACCTCGCATTGAAATACATAGATTCCAGCTGAAAAAGCAAAAATCATTTGTGGTGGCAAAAATACATTTTCACGAAAGAGAAGTTGGGATTTCCTCCTTTCGTGCCCCATAGTTTCTTCTGAACATCGATTTTGCCTGGTCTTTTGTTTTCCAATGTCCTTTGTTTCTCCTAAAACAATAGAACCCCGTTGTGATTACCATTCCCTCTCCCAGTCTGCGTTCTTCCCTTCAGACTCGTGATGATTATCAAATTTCTCTAAGCTAGCTTAGTCGTGATAGCTATTGTTTATCTCTGAACTACGATGCGAATTAATAGTTATTATTATTCCTCAAGTTTCATGGTCTACGCCTTTGTACTTCCCCGAGCCTCAATGCTATTGGTTTGCCCTGAGCCTCGAAGTGATTCCCATAGCCCTCTCGAGCCTCCTTGTGATTTTTCAGTTTTCCCTAAATCTCCTATTCATTTACATAGCTCTTTTGAGCGTCGTTGTGATTTTTATGCATTCCTGAGCCTCGTAGTGATTCCCACAGCTCTCTTGAGCCTCGTTATAATTTTAAAGTTACCCTGAGCCTCGAAGTGATTTCCATAGCTCTCTCGAGCCTCGTAGGGATTTTTCAGTTTCCCCCTAAGCCTCTCATCATTTACATAGTTTTTTGAGCCTCGTTGTGATTTTAAAGCATTCGTGAGCCTCGTAGTGATTCTCACAGCTCTCTTGAGCCTCGTTATAATTTTAAAGTTACCCTAAGCCTCGAAGTGATTTCCATAGCTCTCTTGCTCTATCTCGGTCTCAGCCTCGTAGTGAAGTTTACAGTTTCGCCTGAGCCTTGTATTGATTTCTATACGGCTCTCTCGCGGCTCTTCTATACGGCCTAGTAATTATTAACATCTCCTGTGAGCCTCGTAGTCATTTCTATGGGTGCTTTCTTTTGGTGTGTTCTGGATTATAGTCAGTCATCCAAAATCACTTGGACGATGGTGAATCAAAAGGAACCGATGAATCCAATCTGGTCACGGATTCATCGGCCCCTCTGACGCACCAGGAACCGAGTGATCTTGCATCATTGATCCTGACCCGGAAATGAACGCACTTATAGCTCTCTAGTTAGTTTGTAGTTTTCCCTGAGCCTCATAGTTACTTTATCACTCCCCCCGTGGCTTAGTGATTGCTATTTTCATGGTTTTCCATCACGCGGCCTCTTTGCGATTTCCGTTGATTGCCCAGAAACTTACAGTCATTGAACTCTACCATCGCTGTGAATTCATTTTTCTCCTTAGCCTGGTCATGCGGTGAATTTATTTTTTGTCTTTAGCGTCGAAGTGGTTCTCGTTGTCAGTTGCTCTGAACATACATGAAGTATTGACTTATTTTGTTTGCTCTCTCCCTCGTAATGATTCGCACCGTTTGCCTGAAGCTTCAGCTCAGTAATTTGTCAAGTCGTTTCATGAGCCCCATCGCCCAGTAAAGGAAACAGGTTTAAGGATAGCTCATATAATTAAAGGGATTTTTTTAGTAATGAAGAGAAAGCGTGTTGAGGTTTTTTCAAGTTCACGCTTATATGACGCTTTGACTGGGCATGGTTTAACTTGCTGTTTAATCAGTTTCTGTTTAGAGAAAGCTGTTATTAATCTTTTAAACAACTGACCTCCTACAAGCTATAACTTGGGGTAACAATAAGTCCGTATCTACTCGTTTTCTTTCATTGTATTGTCCACCCACTCCTTTAGTTCCTGCACTTTTGCGTAGACACCATATGCATTTGGTTGAGCGCATCCAACCCCCCAGCTTACAACCCCGGTCAGATACCAGCGCCCCTCATACAAACAGCTCAGTGGTCCACCACTGTCTCCTTGGCATGCGTCTATTCCTCCTTCGCGAAACCCTGCGCAGATCATACGATCTGTTAGCTTCTTTTCTCCATATGCCGCCTCGCATGTTTCTTTGCTTACAAGCGGTACGTCCGCCATACGCAGCGTTACCGCTAGGTCTCCGCCCTGTTGTGTTCTTCCAAAACCAGTGACAAAACATTTCGATTGTTCGTCAAACTTCGAGTCGCTGCTCGGTAAACAGACCGGGCGAACGTACACGCTGAAGTCCTTAACTGGTGTCTCCAGTTTTATAAGGGCGATGTCATTGTCTAAACTTTGGGCATCATATTGTGGGTGCATTATAATCTTCTTCGTTTTGATCGAGATTTCTTGCTCTTCTTTGTTGGCTTTGTCAAACTCACCCAACACAGCGATCAGTACGGTGTCGCTGTTCACCTTGAGCATGTCGTAAACGCAATGAGACGCCGTAACAACCCATTCTTTGTTTATGAGGGATCCCCCACAAAAGATGGTGTCGTCTGGAGTACGCCTTAGTCCTGTTTGCCAAGGCCAAGCACCAGGATATGCCACCTCGCCTCCAACAATGCGACTTGGTTTTCTGACCCCACAAGTCAGGGAAGACTCTGTTGGTCCAGGGACTGTCGGAGGAACTTCAGGTGTTGTTGTTGTTGAAGAAGGAGGGGGCAAAGGAGGACCTAGAGGAAATTCAAACGTATACAAGTATTTGTACATGATACAACCCTTATTTGTTGCCACGTAAACGCGCTCGGAGAAAATATATTATAAATAAATTTAATGAAATTTCCGGCCTAAAATTAAATAAGGAGAAAACTAAAGCAATGTGGATTGGCTAAGCTAAAAATAATAAAACTAAAACTTTAGATTTCCAACCTTTTAAAGAACCAATTTAGTCTCTAGAGGTAAATCTATCATGACTATCATATAATCAAGTCAAAAATAACAAACTAAATTGTTTTCGTCAAAATTCACAGGATGGATACTAAGTTAAATATGTGGCAAACAAGACATTTAACTTTGTATGGTCACACAATGTTAGTTAAGTCCCTAGGCATATCCAGGATAGTAAATGATAATGTTTTTAATATGTTTGGGTGCCGGAAGTGGGCAATACAGGCGATACACCAAATCTTCCTTGGTTATTTACCCTTTTAAAGGAAATGTGGGAGTCCCCACGGGCCAAAGAAAATTTGACCTCGGTGGGGTTTGAACCCACGACCTCCGCATTAGATCTTCCGATGCTCTACCGACTGAGCTACGAGGCCAGTATGCGGCCCCCATGCTTTGTGTTCCTGAAACGGTTATTGAAACAGTGCAAGATAGAATATTGAAATTCTTGCGTTAAAAAAAAAAGAGAAAGCAAAAAAAGCAGTAATACATTTGAGCCATTCTCTCAATTGTCCACACAGTGATAAAATCGCAATGCTTGAGCTTGTTAGGCAGGTTTTTTGAATTGTACAAATTATTGGTGGATGTTTACAATGGTGAATTTATTCTTTGGAAAAATAATGCGCAAATAAATTACTTAAAAGTAGTGCAGACGTTTTCCGAACTTCGACTCTTGTTGAAAACAGATCTTGAACAAAATGAACAAAACGACGGGTGACAATAAGTGAAGATAATTTTGGTTAAAAAGTTTTTGACAGAATTTTAGTCCTCAATAAGGAACTCCGAAACAAGTCAAAAACAGGAACGATGAACTATGCTCTCCTGAAGGTTAAAACCCTGACTCATTAGAGCACACCTTTTAAGAGTGCCCTATGAGTGTTAATTTCAGTATCAAGAACGCTTATCGTGATTCAATCTTTTGCCAAAGTATTTAACCACGATAAGAGTTCTTGATAAAAATTAACACTCATAGGAAGAATAACTGACTCACGTATTAAATTTATCAGTTGGCCAAATTTTACTCCAGAATTACCTCTCCTCCTACTATTAGTGATGACCTCAGAAGCCGACTGGTGTGAAGAATAAACAACTGAACTGAACTGAACTGAGAAGCTGCAGATGGTGCAGCCTTTGCTCCCTTACCTGTTCCTCCTGATGAATTTGTTGTCGGTTTCACCCCTTGTGGGAACTCTACGAAATAAAGTTCAACAACATTTTCTATTAAAATTCTTCTGTGATATCTTACTAAACTGAAAGAAACTGTTAGTACAGTGTATTGCTTGTAGAGTGAGCTATCAACCTTACAACGGAAGAGAAGAAACAAGAATAAAATATGATATTCCTTTACTTTGCACAACTTTAGTGATCTTTATTACTGTTGTTTCTCCTGCGTTTGGGTTTTGACCTGAACGAAAAAGAAAGAAAAATAGATAAAGATATACACTAAACGTTTGGGCAATTCCATCTATAAAGGTAATCTTATGAGTGGAATGAGAATCTACACTAGGACTGATATTAATTGGAAACTTTCCCACTGAATTGCACGAGCCTTTAGGATAGTGCCATATCAAAGGATTTTCAAATATTTTTAAATCCTTTAAATCCATTTTGAAATTATTGGTTATACTTGCAATCTGATTGGCTCTCAGCGGTGCGATTTATTTACAAATCGCACCATTTTTTACTCCAAATCACATCTTTTTCGCGGCCAATGAGAATACAACAGTGAAACAAAATAGCCAGTCAGAATGCAAGGCTAGTTTAAAGTAACCATGCAATAAAATTTCAGGAAAATGAAAGACAAAATGCCATTGTG
>CM042747.1:23718972-23738972 GCA_022496165.2 Catalaphyllia jardinei
AAACAAAACGCACAAACCAATCAGTAAACATTCAGAGTATATACCCTGGTTTCTAGTTTGATAGCGATATGTTATTCTCGGCTCCCGCCCTTCGCTCAGTAAAAAATCTGAAAGGAAAGGAGACGAATAAGCTTGGCAAGATACCATCAACGTAATAATTTTGGATCCATTTATCTGTTTAAATATTCTTTCCGAATTAAAGCAATAAACATTGCATATCGCTGTTAGGTCACCAACCAAATTTAAATGATTGTTTTAAGTAAAATCGTCATAACTTTAGAAATCGGGATTTTTCACTAGGGGTGCCTCCTTCACTTTCTATATATTTGGGCAAAACTTGGTAACGTGATATTCAATATATATAGACAAAATGTTTCCCTTTCGGTGAATGCAAAGCCACAAGAAAGAAAAATTACATCACCTGCATTTGTCCTTCTCTCTTTCCGGTGAAATAGTAAATGTCTGCTATCTTGCTTTACAAATTTCTGATCTTCTCAGTTACAAGCAGGTGGTTGTACAATCTGGGCGGGGCTTTGTGTTTTCTTTTCCAGTGAAGACGATAATGTTTTAAATAACTAAAATAAAATAAATATGGTTTATTTCTCTCTCTTGCAGACAACTGAATTAACAAGCGGTTAAACTAACAATAGTGTTATATTATTAGGCTATTAAAACGAGCCTCTGACTTTCATGACTTGGCGGGATCAAGGAGAGTTTTTCGACGGAAATTGTTGACCCCCTTTAAGTTTGTCATGTTTTCCTATGATAGGACTGAGTGGAGTCCAATTCGGCCTGTAATCATGCGAGTGATAACAAACTCGGACGACGGCGCAGCGGGAGTCCGATTTGTTTATCATGAGTATGATTACAGACCGATTGGACGAAGGGAAGTCATAAAAATTACAATTTCCGAGAAGAGAAAAATAGTCGAGTTATGAAAGAAAAGGAAAAGTTCGCAAAGACTGACCAAGGGCGGTGTAAATTGTAGTTGATGGAAACTAAGGTTGTGATTGATTGATTTAAACTACAACTTTGAATGGGATTGGCTTACTGAACTGTACAATAACAAACTGTCCGATAACAACTGGGCAAGTAAATTTGTGGAAAATAGGAATTTTTTAAACCAATCAAATCATCGAGGAAGTTGTAGTTTTTATGATTAAAAATTGAAACTAGTCAGAATGGTGAAAAAAAAACCCCGCTGATTTAGATTAGTACCTTGATTTGAATTCTATTCAAATCGCAGATAATTAGGTTGGAAACTATTACGATTTAGTTCAATTCTGACATGCGTTAGAGACCATTAGGTTCCTGTGCAGCCTTCACCTTCTGCTATACATAACAGTCAAACCAGGTAATCTGTCAATCAGTGTTTTCACTCAACTGTCTACAGAGGGATCTTAGCTTAGAGCGAGGGTATTAAAGAATTGATTTGACTTGAGGCCAATTATTGAAGTTCTTTGATAGCGTGTTATCTTGGCCCTACCATGTCTGAGAATTGTGCTTCATTTTTTATTTCGCGAAATTTGGGATAACAAGTAAATTAACATACTCCCCTATTTTGGCAATACCGGTTTTATCATAAAATATCAAATATGCATATATGTTGACATAGGCTAAATAATCTGGTTAAACACAAGGATTGAAAACAGGGAAAGACGAAGACAACAAAGATACATATAAAATGAAAATCATTTAAATTACTGCGGTGTACTTTTAATAAAAAGAGATCATTAGTGTTTCTAATACCCGCAACACATAATTATTTCCACAGAGACGTGACTCCCTTTTTAAATATCTTTTATTGTTCTCTTCCATTATTCTAAATATTAAATATAGTCCTTCATTATGGTCAGTTCAGCTCAAGTTGGTGTCCGTCGTTTCGCTCTTCACGATATTGCGAATCCATGGCAAGAAGTCTTTCACGTTTGAATAGACTCCATAAGCACCAGGCCTCGCGCAGCCAATTCCCCAGCTTACAATCCCTTTCAATATCCACTTGCCATCGCGCATACACACCAGCGGTCCCCCACTGTCCCCTTGACAAGCATCGATGCCCCCCTTAGCAAAGCCTGCGCAGAACATACGTGGTGTTATCTTTTCTGCTTGGTAAGCTTCTTGGCACTTTTCTTGGGGTACTAGTGGTACATTGGCTTCTTGGAGTGTGTTAGCCACGTCCCCGCCCTGCTCAGTGACACCAAATCCAGTGACGTAACAGTTTGTTCCAGGTTTAAAGTCGACGCTCTCCTCAGGGAGACAAACAGGCTTCACGATCGTAGACAATTTGATAGGATCTTTCAATTTAAGCAGCGCAATATCATAGTCTAGAGTTTCTGGGTCGTACTGACCATGCAGAAACAATTTTGACACGTTTGCTACCACTTCCTTTTGGTCTTTCTTTTCCTGATCAAACTCTCCCAATACCACTTCAATATGCGGCATTTTTCCAGGTGCGGAGTATTTTGATATTTCGTATAAACAGTGGGAAGCAGTAACCACCCACTGGGGATCAATCAGTGACCCACCACAGAAGATTTTCTCTTTGGTGGATCGCTTCAGACCCGCCTGCCATGGCCATTGACCTCTTGTTGCTTCAATGCCTCCCACAATGTGACTTGGCTGTGACTGCCAAGCTGGGGTGGATGTTTTCACTGGATTACCTAGAACATTAATAAAATTTAAAATACAATGACCTTTACCTGAAATCAATGGTTATATCAGTTTCGGTGATGCAGTCTTTCCTCTTTTACTCAGTAATTATTGGTTCCAAACCTAACAATAATAAAGTAGTTACTTCTGAATCTTTCGGCTTAATTTTTAAATCAAGACCAGCTAGTGTGGCTCAAAACAGTTTCCAGCACTTAGACTTTTATGGGTCGTTTATCCCACAATGCTACAATCATTATCAAAAATTGCCCAATTATTGGTGAACAAGTTGTTATCGTTTTCGTAAATCTTATTTATAGTGGACATGCACTTAGCTTAGCACTGAGCATTAGCTAGTTTACAGGCATGCCATTTAAACTAAGCAAACAAATATTTCAAAGAAACGTAACATACAATGTAGTAAAAAATCCCAACTGGCAGGAGGCAGACCAGTTGGCTATTTACAAAGCGTGACCGAGGATTTGAACTCGGGACTCCCGAGAAACAAATCCCGCTAGTGACAGGGTGGAGGCCTTGAACCCGGGACTTCCGGATTAAAACACCAGCGCCCTAAACCACTCGGCCAAAGCCTAATAGGTTACCATAGCAAAAGTGTGACCTGCTAAAAACATCCTTAATTATAGCTTTAGGGGCTTATAAGTCAAAAACGGCACGGTGAAATGTTTTTTATATTATCAACATTTGATATGCACGATAAGATGCATTTTTTGGCAAAGTTTAAAAAAATTCTGAGGGTGGGCTTCAGAGCCACCTTAAACTCTCGAAAATGGTTGGGCAGTATTTTGATGGCATGATTGTAGCATCAGGTAATAAAGAGTGGCTATAACGACCAATCAAAGTCTAAGTGCTGGAAAGTGTTTTGAACCACTTTAAATTAAGGAGACCTCACTATTTTCAGGGTACCCTGCTGCGTACCTTGCGTACATGGTGCCTGAACCGGCTGCATCGGTGGCCAAGGAACATGCGGAGGTGTTCCGTTACAGACTGAATCATAAAAGATATTATGAAGGATAAAATAAAAACACAGTCACTTTGATAATTAAAAAAGAAGATGGAGGCAAACAACAGAACAAAAAACAGAACTCTACCTCCAAAAATTGTGAGTTTTTCCTGTGTGATGAGATTTATAGCTTTGTAAGAGCATTGTTGTACTTTACCCGTGCTGTTGGTAATGGTAAGGTTGTTTGGAACTGTACCTTCAAATATAAATAAATTTTTAATATTCTTACGAATTAAATTCTATGAAGACAAGCCAATTTTTTTTATCTTAAATTAAATCATGCAACTAACAAAAGGTATAGACTGTAGCGTTAAAGAGCTATTGCAGCTTATACACTGACTGAATTTTAACATAGGATTTTAGACTATCTGAATTTTAAGTCGAACTGGGCTTCAGTACCTGATTTCAGCGTTTTTTTATTGGAAATAATTTTAAATCGGGTTATAGGCATGAAAATAAAAATATAAATTACCTGAAGCAATGTGAGGTAAAATGACCACAAAAGACATGATCAAGTAGGAAAACATTTTACACTAAAATTCCAGTACGTCCGCTGTTATTTGATGCCAAAGGCTGTGCCTTACTTCATAAAACGACAATTGTTGACAGGTTGTTTCTCCGACGTAATTTCAACGCCAAACGTAATGCTGTCATGCATCAATTGAAAATAAAGAAATAAAGACAAAACCAATGAAAACTGACTATTAACACATAAGAGTCATTAGTTGAAATTTATAAAACACTTTATTTATAAAGGGAAAATTTATATGTATATGCACTAACTGTCTTTAAGAGTATTATTTTGATAGCTCAAAATGGCAAGGCGTCCGCTGCAAAGTGAAAAATTACATAAAAATACCAGGTCATTATAATTTGATTAGGCCATTTTACAGTTGTGTACTTAGTTACCTGGCCATGAGTGCAAGCGAGGCTGGAGGTGACCTTGCTTTGGTACAGACCTCTCAGCTTTTCTCGTGTAAATGCCAACTCGTTAGCATAGCAACAACTGTATTTGCACAATAAAAGCAGTAAGGGCAACTCCAGCCTCGCTGCCATTCAGAGGCCAGGTCACTAAGCCGACAACTGTAAAATGGTCTATTGACCTCCAATTCTATAGTTAAAATATCTGTCGTTTTTAGCCAAAGTTCCGCCTGAGATACTTACAGTTAGATATATGTATGACTGTCATGACTAACCCTAAAATCATCATGTTTATATATATAGATAATATTGATTTCTTTTTGTACAAGAGGTTATCTTGAGGCGCAAGTTCAAGTAAGTTGCGATTTATATTCTTTTCGAAGTTGTAGAAACGATTTCCGGCTGTAACCTGTTTGAAATCATTCTTCTGAAAGTCTCGTTATTCCCGCTATCCATTTCATGACTGATTTGACGTTTGCATACACTCCATAGCTGCCGGGTACCGCGCACCCTCGTCCCCAGCTCACCAATCCTTTTAAATACCAGCTGGAGCCATCCTTACAGACCAGCGGTCCCCCTCCATCTCCCTGACAAGCATCAGCTCCACCTTCCTCGAAACCTGCACAGAACATTCTTGGTGTAATCTTGCGGTCTTCATAAACCTTCTTACAAGCATTTTTGCTTGCAATAGGAACTTGAACGATCATCAGCTTCGCGGACGAGTTACTTCCGGGTTCCGGTGTTCCGTAGCCGGAAACAAAGCAGACCGTTCCTGATTCAAAGTCCATATCTTCCTCGGGTAGCTTAACGGGACGGATGTACATCAGTGGACTTTGTTCTACCGGATCAGCTAGCTGCAGCATTGCAAAGTCATAGTCTTGAGTATTGGGATCGTATAACTTATGAACAAATACTTCAGTTGCGTTAGTTAGCACTCCATCTTTGTTCTGAAGATCTTTCTCGCCAATGATCACCTCAATCACTGGTGTTGGCTTGAGGTTCCTCATATGGTAAACGCAGTGTGCAGCAGTAAGAACCCAGGCGCTGCCGATTAGCACACCACAACAAAACAGGTTTGGTTCATTCGGTCGTCTGAGTCCTGCCTGCCACGTCCAGCTCTCGGGGGTTCCTTGACTGACGGCCTCCATCAAAGCTGACTCTTGCATGTAAAGCAACTGATCTATGCGTCCACCTGAAAAGTTAAGGGAGCTCAGTGACAAAATTACCTTCAAATTGAAGGAACCCTGAAAACTAGTTTACTAAGATAGAAAAGTACCAAAGAGGTATCAATAATCTGTTAAGGAACAAGGATGTTTAAGGATGGAGAAGATTAACACGGATTACAAAAGATGAAACTTAACGCTAAACTTTCCAAGATCCGCAAACTGTGGCGTAGTTCCTTTAATTCAATAGAAAAACAGTTATCGCACATTTAAATCTTTATGCCTCAGCAACAAGAAAATTAATAGGTGCATGAATATAGAAAAGGAGAAAAGTTGAAGATCAAAAGGAATATGTTAGCATGGTCCTGTGAAAAAAGTATTACCGAATTGAATTAAACGTTCAAAATTATTTACCGCTATCACACATGAGAAAACCTGAAATACTCTTATCCGTTGGAAACAACTGTAATGAAATAAGAGCGTAATAAGGTAACTAGGTTTGGATAAATATCTACCTGATCGTACTGAAGTGATGAATGAACAGAAAACAAGAATGATATAATTCATTTTCATAGAATACGAGAGAAACTCCAGTAACATTTTTTCATGGCCAAGTGAAAAGATTGCAGGTGATACGTGGAGGCTATTCGCTTGTAGCTGGTGTAAAACGACGCCCACGAATTAATTTCTTGTGTAATTGACATATTCAGTTAAGGGAAACTCTCCTTCTCTTTTACACAGGGCAGTAAATGGAGTTTCGTGTATTCGTGTATTTTATAAATGCTTCTGAGATTGTAACACACTGACTTGTCTAACAGATTTGGAGTCTCTCTCGGGTCTTAATTTCCTACTTTACTATGTCGGCTTCTAGTCATGAAGAATGCAAGCAATCAAAAGACATGTCCTTTTATGTGGTAACTACCTGAAATCGGGAAAACTAAGGACTGTCTACATTCTTGTCAGAAACATGTTTGAGAATGTATCGATATTGTAATGAGAATTTAGAAGAATATCATCCTTAGCGTTAAACAAAGGGGATAATGTCTCAATTTACCCTTTTAATGGCGGGTGGCTTTATTTTTTCTGTTGAAAGTACCACCACGGTCAAGCTCTAATGAATCGTTAATTGTTCAAACATGACGGCCGACTTGTAGACTGAATTTGGAACAGGGACAAAGAAAATTCGCCATAATTAAGGTAAATACACTTCTTAACATTGTACGATCTAACAGATTTCATAATTGTTCATAAACCGATGGATTGCCTTAATTAATGGCTGTCTATAATTGTGCAAACAACTTGTAAAGTAAGCCCGGCCACAAGCGCATTCGGCTTTCCGTGGCAAAATTTAGGTTCCAGTTTTAGATTCGCGAAATATGTAAACAGTCTTAATCTGTTCTCTAATCTTGAACATAATGATTTTCATAGAGTAATGTGATTACATGTGTTCCTCGATATTTCTTCCAGAAATTATCGCCAAATTGGAATGGAGGTCTGAAGACATGACAATAATCCGACTAATTGTTTAGACAAATATCGAGTCATAACAGGGCAGATCCAAATGGTTACTTTGCAATACTGAGTTCTTTTAATTTAGATGAAGATGTGAAGGAAAAGTAACTACATTGATGGCAATCGACTTCTTCCATGTCCTTTTCGTTTATTGTCTGGTATACCACGCAGGTGAGGGAAGCTTTTAGCATCAAAATGTCATATAATCAAATCATTGCGGCCACCCCCTTGCTTAGAACGTTATGGACTACAGACTGCTTAATGTCTTAGTGAAATGTTAAAACTCAGCATGAACTTTTCTGGGGAACTATTTGTCGCTACAGGCGTAAGTTTTATACGTAATCCTTGCTTTCAGTTAAATGTTATTTCAGCTAGTAGTTGTGGCTAGTAGAGTTTGTTACGTTTAACTAGCTAATCGGTATCTTTTCTGCTATCGAAGCAACCAACCGCTATGCCAAAGCTCTTGTTCCAAAATTCCTCATTTGCAGTCATACTCGTGTGCGCGAGGAACAGCTTCTCGCGACAACAAGTTGTTTTCACATAATTAACTTGCTTAACTAACATTGTTCTATAAAAACCTAGCTTTTATTTCCTACGACAGCAAATAAGTTACATATTTTCCTCTCAGGTAACGCTTATGATTTGTTCGACCGCGATTGTGTAACCGAGCATAACAAGTTGAGAAGACTGCATGGTGCCCAGCCCCTCTCATGGTCGGAATCACTCGCCGAGGACGCGCAGAAATGGGCGGAGTATCTTGCAATAAACGACAGGATCGAACACGATGGGGACACTTTAACTGAAAAGGACGAGGGAGAAAACATAGCCTGGTTCGTACCACCTCAGCCAAAATGTCAAGGGTCTTGGAAACCAAACTGTGTCACCTGCGGGGAGGTGGTACAAAACTGGTATGACGAGTCAGAAAACTATAATTACCAGACTGGGGGTGCAAAGAAACCTGACTTGCCAGTGAAGCACTTTGCACAGGTTTGACAAGTTGTAATGTAATTGCTTATTTTACCAAGTCAGTATCATTTTGGAAGCTTCTGACTACAGTTAAAAGCAACATGCACTGCACTACATGTGTTTACACTGGGGTTTTTCATCGCTATTATATATGGGGACTGACTTATCAAGGATTGAGCAGCATAGTTACTGTAGCTGTAGAAAGGTGAAGGACCTCGACTTCTAATCTGAAAGGACTGTTTAAGAACTCGCCTACACAATATTGCTGGGAGAGACTTAACAGGAACTACTAAACACAAATTACCAGATTATCACAGTATTGTGTACAAGTAACTGAAATTCTTCGACGTCTTAAGCACGCGATCGGATGATCATGACATCTTCCTGAAATCTTACTTACTTAAATATCGTTTGTTAGTAAATTTTCAAAAACGCACCCCTGCCCCCTGCCTGATCGAATGTACCCCAATGCGTTTTCCGAGACTGCTTCCGTGGTTCAGTTCTGTAAATTAACAGCACTGAAAGAGAATGATTTGTCTTCTTAAGGTCGTGTGGAACGGCTCCATGGAGATTGGTGTTGGCAGTGCAATCTCCAAGACTTATGGTTTTATTTCTGTGGCACGTTATTCTCCAAAGGGAGGAGAAGGTGGACCGCAAGCTTTCAAGAAAAATGTTTTCGCTAAAGGTATTCTCAGGTGTTGTTAATTTAATTCCCATTAGCTGTGATCACACATAAATTTACATCAATATGCACTGAAGTCGTGCACTAAAGTCAAGCTCAATGCCTTACCTTTCTCTAAAGCGCACAGACAGTTGGCGCTGGTTCCGACAGACTATAGGCAGTTGACTATTCTTATAGCGTTATGACACGAAGGCTGACGTAGAAAGGCCGGCGATTCTCATCTCAATTTTTCCGCACGTCAATATTATTTTAAAAGCTCATTCTTTCATCATTGGTAGCGATGTAAAATAAATTTTGCAGTTTGGCAGCCCTGACTAATCGCTATCTACTGAAACATCTGTGTTCTTTAAACAGGCACAGGGCAGGTACCTACCGTACGAGTAGGAGATGCGACGTCGATTTCTCCCACTGATCCGACCACATCTGGTACGCTTTCCGACATATTTTATCCCATTTTTGAAAAGTGTGAGATAAAGTTGATTGTCTGACTAAAAGGATAAATCCTTTGCCTATCGTCCCTTTTCATAGTTTTTGACTTAATATCAACCAATCACTAACCCGCATTCATATAGTTATTTCTTCATTTTTAGCCTTTAATTTGTTCAGGAGCCACGTAACTTTTATCACCACGGTAACCTTTTAATTTAAAATGAAGTTCCACAGCATACCTCATCCTGGGGGTTTAAGTTGATATCTCTGTAAGTGGTTCGAATACGAAGTGTTTAATTTTCAGTTACACAAACATCAACTTGTCATTTGGAACAAAAGTGTTTTTACTCAAGATTCTCTTTAAGTCACACACACAAAAAAACAATCTAAGGAGAAAACAATTTTGAATATACATGTATTTGTTGATATCAGGGCAAAATGGAAGTGAAGGATAAGACAAGCTTTATTGCCTCCTAAAGGCTGATCTAAATGAACTTAAAAAAGGGACTTACGGCCCTCTAAAACAACTATGCTATATTTTTGTTATGTCGGAAGAAGACGAGAGAAACCCAACAGCTTTAAGGACAGGCTCGCATATGGATACTGATGAAGGTACGATACATAAATTCACAACAATGATCATAACTTATCGGCTTCTCAAAAACATACTTCTGTACATAGTTTTAGGCTTCACAAAGTCAAAACGTAACGATAAAAGAACGTCAAAGTCAGACACCCTATCAAGATTTTGAAAGATATTAATCAATTCGATTTTAGCTTTGTACGACAATGTACATGTGATTTGTCTGAGAGCAGACTCACGTTTGGGTAAAACGCCCGCAAGGTTAACCTTTCCATAGCAAACTCCTTCCCTCTGGCTCGTTGCACTCGCCTCTCGAGTCGCGCGCGTGACCTGAAGGTGAGCCTGCTCCTAGGTTATAGTGATTAGTCGAAAATATCATCTCTGCCATGATTGGTTAGATGTTGCACCATTTCGAGCTACCAAAATTTAAACATAGGTTGAGGATGGCTACGGCTTACAGTGCAACAAAACCGGCGCATAAGAATCTAGACGTATATCACAGTTGGACAACACAGACTTTCATATATTGCTAAACGTCTAGACAGAGGATTCTGCTAGGTTATTTTAACTGTATAAACGCATTTATTCGCACTAACACGTTAGTTGCGTGGTAATAATTTTCAGAAATGACCAACCAAGAGTTGGAACAACAGCCCATGGAAGATATCACATGTGGAATAGTCAAAAGAAGGGGCCCTACAGGTAACGAACCTGTTAAGCCAGGAGAATTCCCTTGGCAAGTGGGCTTCAGATATCAGAACCGATTAGGCAAGTCAAACGTGTTTTGTCGCGGCTCCTTATTGGACAGGGAGTGGATTTTAACTGCTGCACATTGCTTTGTACTTCGGGTTAATCCGAAATTTAAGTTGAAAGTCATTCTGGGCGAATTCGATAACCAAAACAAGGATGGGCAGGAGGTTGTAGCCGAAGCTTCTGAAGTGATTAGACATCCCCTCCATAGGAGGAACACCAAAGATTACAACATTGCGCTTGTCAAGTTGAAGACGCCGCTTAAGGAGTACAATGACTTCATGAGGCCGATATGTTTGCCGGACGAAACAGTGTCATTTACAGGGGGAGAAATTTGTACTGTAACTGGTTCCGGCCTTGGATATACGGCGGAAAACCTCGACAAGACACTTCGTGGAATTGATGTTCCTATATTGTCCTCCGAGGAGTGTAGAAGAAACGTTCATTGGTTAACGGATAGGATGTTATGCTCAGGATATACCGAGAGAATTCTTGACACTTGTAAAGGTGATAGCGGTGGACCCCTTGCTTGTTATAATAAAGGGAAATTTTACCTGGGGGGAATAGTTAGTCACGGTAAAAGATGTTCAAGGGTTCGTTCGCCAAATATTTACACAAATGTAAAATATCTTAAACCATGGATTGTTCATGTAACTAAAACCTACTAGCTGTATTAATTTTCGTTACTCTGGTGCCAGTTCTACTGAAATATAACGGTTTAGTCTCTTCGTAGTCTTTGTGGCGTATTTTGTTTTAAACACCAACACGCCTTGCACTCAAAGGACGTGCATTCTTGCCAAGTGGAATCG
This sequence comes from Catalaphyllia jardinei, assembly GCA_022496165.2. Taxonomy (NCBI): domain Eukaryota; kingdom Metazoa; phylum Cnidaria; class Anthozoa; order Scleractinia; family Caryophylliidae; genus Catalaphyllia; species Catalaphyllia jardinei. Next base: position 23,730,455 of record CM042747.1, read on the forward strand.
ATGTTTCTATATTGTCCTCCGAGGAGTGTAGAAGAAACGTTCATTGGTTAACAGCTATAAAGTTATGCTCAGGATATCACGAGAGAATTCATGACACTTGTAAAGGCGATAGCGGTGGACCCATTGCTTAATATATACTAAGTGCAGATACAGATGTGGATAGGCATTTTTAAGTAAGCATCACCACGGACTAGCTTTGACCTCTGCAGTGCTTCCATAGAACATCACAACCCATCCTTCTGACCATTACGCCCACTTCGTTTGGCTCAACTTAGGGTCACGGTCAGTCGTTTTGTTACCTAAGAACCCCTTTTCAAGCGACCGCTTTCGAACCAGTGTAGAACAGTGCAGTTTTGGGAGTTCACTGCTGTTGGTCGAGACTGACCCGAAAGTTAGAATTGCTAATCTGTTTAATTTAGAACATCTTACGCGAGAAAACAAGACTTGACTCAAATCCCAATCACTATCCTCCTACTTATCCTACTTTATCTCCTTACGACGACTGAGTTGAACAAATAAATTGTGGAAATATTTTTATAAAATAGATAAAACTTTGGTACCTTCTAAAATACGCGCAACACACACAGCTGAGACAAACGATAACGTAAATATTTAGTTCAATTACCATTTTAAAATTTATTTTTAGTTTTACAATTGTCTTTTTCATTACCTAACCACTTATTCGTTCCCTGCTTTCAATTCATATTGTTGAAGTCGTCAGCGTACTCAGTATGTCTGCTTGTATTTACTCTGGATAAAATATTAGACAGACAACTGTTTTTCTTTCTGAAAAAAAAATAATGTTTGCACCCGCTCAAAACGAATTTCAAAGAAACTTCCAAAGGAGTAGTCGTATCACGCGGGAGGAGGAGAAAGATGAAAAGTGGTTGTGGTTGCGACACCCATCTTTGACAACTAGCTTGCCTTCTATTTTCGGCCACTAGTGCTGTGGAAGAAACAGAATAAAAAATAACTTCCACCAAAGCTATAAACGTATTTAAACTTAAAAAGCGAATGTAAAGATCATTTTTCCAAAGTAGAATTTTTGGCTAATCGTCTGAATGAAATGTTCCTAAGCCATTAGCTTACACTTTTTTTTATACCTTCCTCTCGCCACGCAGGCAGCTTTGGTCTGTAGTCTACTTACTTTAAGACTCCTAAAGGATGGACAAACTTGGAACCTGAAACCTATACATTGTAAATCGGGACCACACAACGGTTGCAAAGGATCTCGCAAAGCAGTTGTCCAGTAAAGATGAAAGGCAATAAAACCGATGGAGGGGAACACTTCTATTCTTGTCTCCTGTAGAAGTACCCAGTAATCTCTGAAGCTAAAGATTCTTTATTTATCGGGAGCCATTTTCTAAGGGCGACCCTGACACAAGCTACCATATAGCAGGTTTCTCATTTCCGCCCACTCGTCCATCTATACAGTCACTGTCTGAGGCGAGGTTATTATCCTAAAAACTCTTTAAAATGGACTATCAATTTTGTGTTAATGTTGGTCATTTATAAGAGTTTCAACTTTGAGAAAAACGACAACGAATTTTGAGTCTTTTTTTTAAGACATGTTTTGTTAACTTTACATCCAACTGTATTTTAACTGAAAGAGACAGAAATGAAAGTAGCTTAGACCTGATCAGCCGAGATTTGTATCCGAGTTAACATTTTTAAAGATTTCTTTTCTACTCCCACGACTGAAATGTTTTTAATGACTAAATGCTTGTGACTCTGGGAATGGTCAGTGATATTAAAGAACGATTAAGCTGTATTCAGTGATACACGTTTTTGATTTAATTTTGTTTGCAAAGGAGGAGAATATTTGCTTGTGGCTGAAACACCCCTTTGCTTACTAGATTACTTTTGAGGGGGAGACTGAAAACAAAATCAGACTGATTGGTAGCCATCTTAGCTTGAAAATATCCATGTTAAGTGTTCACTGAAAAACATTAAGGTAATTTTTTTAACTTGTCGTAACGATTTTCGACTTCACTGTTTTTAACGATTAATATAAAGGGGGTGTGCCTCAAACTGAAAGGTAAAACCGGTCAGAGTGACAACTTCAGAACTGAATAATGGATGATAATATTTGCTCATCTATCAAAATCAGACTTGATGCTTGTGTTTAAAACTTGAGGAAGAACTCGGAAACCCAGTAACACTCGCAACTGAAGTGATTGACACTGAAAATGTCTCCATTGCGGTTTGGCGTTTTCATGCTGTGTACTTCTCTGCTTTATGCAGGTAAGGTTACACCTGAAATGAAAAGGTTTTGTGGAACAGGAAAGAATATTTAAGTTAATGAAAAGCCAAGTAAATACTGAAATTATTTTTCTTTATCATGTTCAGTGATGTTGCTGACTTCTTTATATCCATTTTGCTTATAACGTTCGAAAGTTTCCCAGTAAACTCTCAAAAAAATCAGGTTGTTTTCGGTTACGGAAAAGAAAGAATTGATCTTTTTATCTAAACAATCTTGAAATCGACCTTTTTTACGTTTGCGAAGGAGTTAACGCATATGACGAGTTTCACAAAGCATGTGTGGTAACCCACAACAAATTGAGAAAGCTTCATGGTGCCCAGTCCGTTGCATGGTCGGAAGAGCTTGGTGATGGGGCGCAAAAGTGGTGTGAGGAACTAGCGTTAAAAGACGTCCTCGCACACGACAACAAGACCATGGACACAGAAAACCAGGGGGAAAATCTCGCGGCTATGCCAGTGGCTGATCCCAGAAGTGAACTTCTGAACTGTGCAGCTTGGCTGTTCAAAAGTGGTACATGGAGGAAACGAATTACAACTATCAAACAGGACTGCCTAAAGCTCCTGGAATGCCAATCAAACATTTTGCGCAGGTGCAGTTATGTATCATTGTCGTGGTTTATATTAGTCGCTTATTACAATACATACTTTCTTTGAGAAATACAGGTCCTAAATAGTGCCATTCAAAGGACTGACTTGAATCGACTATTAAACTGAAAACTAGCTGGGTCGGGTTGTTCGAAAGCCCGTTAACACTAACCCAGGATTAAAAGTTACCCGAAGGATCAATTTTTGTTGCGTAAGAATGCTTATGCCGTTTTGTTTGGTTAGAGATAACGCGAGCTCAACACTAAAGGGCAAATAATATAGAAAGAAAGCCTCACGAAAAAACTACAAAACTTAACTTAACAAAACTTAGCTTAATCGGACTTTGAACAACCCGGCCCTGGCCTAGGTTGTTCGAATGATGGATAACGCTAGTCACCAGATAAATAACTATCCAACGGGTAGCGTAGTTCATTTTGGCAACACGTATCCGTTGAATAGTGTGATTTATCCGTTGGGTAGCGTTATGCAGCCATCGAACAACTGGGTCCGGTCTAACAGCAACAATTTAACAATATCGCGCTACACATGCACTGTCTATACCACTCCGCCTCCAAGTCCTATTTCTGTTAATCATCTTGAAGTTGGGAGTCTTGTTACTCCTGTGAGCTCTTTTATATTGATGAGTAATCTTAATCGAAAACTGTCAGAGCGTTCTCAATTACACTTTAATCGGTCACGACTGCTTACTGTTATCATGATTGTTATAGCACTGAGCCCAACCGTATGAAAATACCAGTTTGTTCCGGACGTTTTGTCTTCTCTCTTAAAAAGGTTGTCTGGAACGGTACATTTCAAATTGGGGCTGGAACAGCTCGTTCCACGGTTCATGGTGACATCATTTGCGTTCGTTACAGTCCCCGAGGAGCTGAGGGAGGCCCGAGCAACTTTAAGAAAAACATACATCCTAAGACAGGTATGTTAAAAGGAATGGAGTGTGTCGAATTTTAACATTGAAGGGGCATGAACGTATTGGGGCCTTAAAGAGACTGGAGGGCAGTACAAGCGCACTAGATAGTCATACAGGGGGCAAAAGCAAAGAACATTAATGATGTCGGTTAATTTAATACGATGCACCAACTTGCATTGCTTCAATGTACTTACTAAACAGCTTGTCACTCCCCGTCACACAGAATATGATCCGAGAAATGTAGCAAGTCAGTTAAGGCACCAGTTGATGGCAGAAACAATTAATGAAAACAAATTAAAACAAATGCAAAGTTTTAGATGCAGTAGGGCCCTTTGTACTCCACAAATCAAGAAAAGTCGGCTTTACAGACCAGTTGAAACAAAAATATTTGGAAACCCACGAAGCAGCTACTGCTGAGAAACAGCTTTAAACAGTTCTTAAACTTATCGGATCTTTCACTGTGTTTTTGTATGACGACGTCTTCATATATACGACATTAAATTCAGCAGCACATGGTTTTCTGACTGTTTAAAAAATCTATTTCTTTTTCAGGCTCTGTGCCAAGTAACTTCTCTCAGGGAGGTAACAGAAAACTTTCCAACAGAAAACGCACTTTCCTTAAGGCTACAGTCCTAATTCATTACTATTAATTTTTAGGGTTTATAATATGGTTTACCTGCAAGGTTGTTATATTAGCTCGGTGACAAGTTACTTTATTAACTTTGGTTTCTTAAGGAATAAAACTAGACTTTCGCAGCTGCCGGTCAACCCAAGCAGGGGTTTAATTTGGTGCTTTATTTAACACTCAACACCAAAGAAATATAAACTAATTTTTCTTATTAAAGAAGACAGTGATAATTGCTTTCATTTTTTGTTGCTTTTTTGAAGGCGGAAATAGTTTTCACAGATTTTATAGAAATTGCTAGCGATTTTTAAAAGAGTCGGGAATAGAAGATCAAAGAGCTCGTTATTCATTCATTACTAAATATCTTGACGCACATATCAATTTCAACTCCGCCGTAGATTTCAATTTAAAGAATGCCCAAAGATTCAAGTGCAAGTATGGTGATCCTCAAGGGTGCAGCCAGGAAGGAGGGAATTATGGTGGGAGCATAAGCTGTGGTGTTGGCAAGAAGTCTCGCATCGTCGGTGGAGAGCAAGCAAGGCCATCAGAGTTTCCCTGGCAGGTGGGCTTCAGATGGGAGACCCAGTACAGTAGAACTAACATCTTCTGTGGTGGATCCCTTATCGATAAAAAGTTGGTGGTGTCAGCTGCTCATTGTTTCCAAAACTTGAGGCCACAAATAAACGAACTCAAGATTATACTTGGGGAATACGACGTCAATAACGAAGATGGAAATGAAGTGGTAATTGCCGCGAGAAAGGTAGAAATAAAGGTTGAATTCACTTAATACACCTCATGTTGTGGCTTGGTGGCCTGAAGGATCCATATGACTCGAACCCGTCAAAGCCTGTGTTTTTCTTATATAACTCTCTACACCAAAACTGTGCAAAAGCATTTACTCCCGAAACATGGCCGACATCTCGTTTTACTTTCTCTCTGGAAGAAAACTAACGACACCACGACATTAAAATCTCGCTAAGTTAAACTAAACTTCGTGTAAAGAGTACGAGTCCCAAGAGGCTCCGGTCCTTTTGGTCAGTACTAAGAATCGCGTCCTCTGGGAGGGTCCAATTTTCAGAGCATGCGCAGAGTGATCGTTTAGTATTCTCATCAAATCAGATTTGTCCATTCTCGTCCCCAAAGGCCGCGCTCCTTTTGGTCAGCACCAAGAATCGCGACCTCTGGCCAGGTCCAACACCGGAAGTCCGTGATTCACAGACTTCCCGTCACTCTGCGCATGCATTGGTTCTGGTCTCAGTCTATTGTGTTTACAAAGCCATTCAAAACCGGAATGTCGTTGGGCGGGGCCAGAGGTCGCGATTCTTGGTGCTGACCAGAAGGAGCGCGGCCTCTGGGGACGAGAATGAGATTTGTCAGACTTGACCCTGAGCATGCGCAGAACGAAGGGAAGTCCTTGAATAACGGGCTTTCGGTGTTGGAACTTTCCAGAGGTCGCGAGTCTTGGTGCTGTTGAAAAGGAGCACAGCCTATGGGAACGAGAACGGGCCTCGTGCCAGTTTCAAAACGTACATCACCATCAAATCTGCTTTCAGAGCTGGCCATTTTTGGTCTTTTTCTTATTTTATTTCGTTTGTATGTTCTGTTTGGTCAAGAATTCAAACAAACACTTCTAAGGAAACTTTATTCGATATTGAACAATTTTCAATTCCACGTCCCAAACTTCTTGCATTTTAAATTGGCCAGTTGAAACATAAGCCATCAGGCAGTTGAAAAAAATTACTAAAAACTTAATCAAGCCACCCTGGGAATACACAAGAGACGATGTCTGATCATCGAGGGTTTTACTATTGTACTTACACGTAGGATTGTTTCAAATATCTGCATTGTCTTATCACCCTTTCAATCTTTTTAATACAGCCAAAACCCTATTACGTGGCCACCCTCATTAAGCGGTCAGTAATCGAAGTCCCAAAATATTGAGAGTAATACTGACTGCAGACAAAACCCCTATCTTCGGGTTCCCTCCATTGAGAGACCACGACCACCTTTTGGTTGTCCCGACGAAGGCTTTCCTCCTGTTTGCGTTTACCCATTTTAAACTGCCACCAAAATTGAAAAATGGAAAAAGTGATAAGAGTCTGATATAGAAACGGACGCCTGATAAAAGCATTCAAAGACATGCACGTGATTCCACGCTCACTAGCCGCCTAATAGGTGTTGGGCTGTATTTATTTACCCCGTTACTGGACTATGTTAACGTGGCAAGGTCTCTAGTGGAATCAGGTATTTCTAATGGTACTTCTGTTTCTAGTCTGGGGATGTATATGTACTTCTAGTGGCGACGACTGCAATAAAGGTTCACTTGCTGAATGAATCACCTTATGCACAGGTTAAATATGTTGCTGATCAATTGACTGATTCATTTATTGCTACAGGTAACCAACCACCCTCGATATAACCCGGACACAATGGACAACGACATAGCGATTGTGGAGCTAGAAAGTGAAGTGTCTTACAATGACAACATGAAACCAGTCTGTATGCCATCACGAGGAATGACATTCCGACCTAACACTATGTGTACTGTAACTGGGTTTGGGGCGATCAGAGAGGGAGGACCACAAGCCACGACACTCATGAAAGCAGATGTTCCCTTGGTTGATAACCGGAAGTGTTCAGAGTATTATGACACACTCATCTCAGAAGTCAAGATATGTGCTGGATACGATAGAGGAAAGATCGATTCCTGTCAGGGAGATAGTGGAGGTCCTTTGGTGTGCCCACAGAACGGGAAGGCTTACCTGGCAGGAGTGGTAAGCTACGGTATTGGATGCGCTAGACAACGGTTACCCGGAGTGTACGCCTATGTGAAAAATCTGTTGGACTTTATCGAGGATATTAAGGGTAGTGCCTATTAAAGAAGTTAGCATGTGGCATACATGAGCAGAATTACTGCCTCTCTTGTGATCATCTTGGCGAGGTCATTCAAGAAAGGGACTTCTACTGGTGGTTTGCTATTCAACGACCTACGCGGAAGTCAACATCACAGTCAAATGACAATATTTCTTAGTACATTAGTCCTTAAAAACTGATCATGATTGGGCAGGTTTGCCCCTGAAGTTATTGACCGTGAGATTCGTGTGGAGTTAGTTACTGGGTATCTGCTATCAGTTTCGATTCGTGTATTGTTATTCTCTGTTCTAAATTCAGATCAAGTTTGGTCATTAATGAATATCCTTAAGGTGCTGAACGTTGCTGACAGTTGCTTAGCGTCAGTTGAGCATCGTTGGATTTTAAAAGTTACTATGCCAAAGTGCTAGAGTATCATGCTAAATAAAATTGCTGTATTGACTAGAGTGCAGTTGATTCTATGCATAATTAGTTAAGTTTAGTTAAGAAAAGGCCTTCGAAGGCGTAACTGTCCCGGCTTAGTTTTTTCCGGAGGATTACCTACAACCGGTGATCTTATTAGATCCAGTGTTATTCCTGGGCTTTAACCATGGACTTGGAATTAAATCAGTATTATTTTAAAGCACGAAGTAATAAGTTCTTACTAAAGCATTTAGTTATAAAACAAGCGATAAAAAATAAGAACGACGTTTCAACCGGTCCACAGTCATTTTCAAGTTAGAGTTAAAAAAAAAGAAGTCAAAGCTGTGAATTGTTGTTACGTATGGTACTGGACCCCAAAGAACAGGTTACTTATTTTAAACATTATGCATGAACTAAAACTTTCATTTCTTTTTTGCAATTTTGTGAACTTTATCACACATTCTGACCATAATGTTCCTTGGCACTTTGAATTTATCATGAATATAAGGTCAAAACAAATCACAGTAACTCTCTGAACGATTAAGCAAGCGTTAAAGAAGCTGGAACTAGAGTGAATAAGGAAGTATCAATAGCAACGGCTCTTAAAGGAGCTACGTCACGAACAATTTTTTTTTTGAATATTTTTTTTATTATGTTTGCTTACACTCAACAATACTTTCACTGCTACTTTACACTAAAACAATAAAAACAACTACATACACTACTTACAAAAAAGCAGAGCAATTAAGACAACTTACAGTACAAGATGGCTTCTCTACCCTACATACAATTAAGTTTGGCCTTACACCAATATTATTTTTTCCCTTTTCCTCCCCTATAATGAA
>CM042747.1:23743972-23783972 GCA_022496165.2 Catalaphyllia jardinei
CGTCATTTCTATGGTCTCTAAGAATGACCACGACGCATCTCTGGTTTTCCATAAACTTATCGCGTGCATTATAACTTGGTGTAGACACGCACAAAAGTTGCTTTATTCAACAAATGATGTAAACAACTCAGTGCTACGTGCAATGATATTTTATGAAAAGTGATATGATTTCAGTTTCGCTTCTGTTAATCAATAAATATGGGTTATTGAAGTGAGAGGTCAACAAGGCTGGATATTGGCCAATATTTTTTTTGGCGTGTTTGTGGACCGAGACGGAGTCGAGGTCCATAAACTCGCAAAAAAAAGAACGCGGCCAATATTGAGCCATCTTGATTAAACAAACTCGGTCAATGGCTTTCGGGGAAATTTTTCTTGCAGGACGCGACAGGAAGTCCCGAGTGGGTAAGATAAAGCCTGTCTTGCCCGCTCGAGTAGCCAATCACAACGCAGGATATGATTTATCTTGCCCGCTCACGGAGCTGGCCATGTAATAACAATCAGTTATTCAGTGACAGGAGAACTTGAAAAGAGTTAATGATCCTACAAACACTTCAATAAGTTCTAACTTCTGCAATACTGTCACACTGGTTACCAATGTGCCACCATTGGTTACCAATGTGCCATATCGGCTACCAATGTGCCACATCGGTTACCAATGTGCCACTCTGAGTTACCAATGTGCCACACTGTCTCCCTTGGATGCTCGGTCCAGTACTGGACGGTTAGATTTGGCCCCGATTCTTGCCTTAAGCCTGGCTCAAAAGTTAGTGACTGACTGGTGACCTAAGCTTCAAATCCAAAGGATTCTTTTTCTTTTAAAATTATCATCTTTGTGGTGAAATCATCTAGTTATTTGACATATTCATCGTCGTTGAAACGTAAGAGGTATATATCAACTGCGTCTGATTTTAAGTTACCATTTGGCAATCGCAAACATATGCATCAGTCTTTCAGTATCTTGAGTTGTTTCTCTGGTTTATATTTTTAGCATTTGACTAACCGCTGTAAACGGCAATAACTTGGAAATGGCTTCAAGAACGCTACAAGACAAAGATATCAGGTAGGTTTAAAACTTTGTTGCGTTATATATTCGTTCGATCAGATGTCAGTTCACAGCTCAAAGGTACAGAATCTTCAATTAGTGCACCTTGGATATTTAGGAGAAGTAAGTCTACAGACATCCAAAATTACTACCAGGTTTGTGTTCAATAATGTACTATATATTAGAGGGGATAATCTTTTAAAAACAAACAACATGGCAGCTCACGCTTGACCGACAATCACGTGACTCTGGTGGGCAAAGCTATTACTTCATGTAAGGAACACTTGATATGTGATAAACTGGCAAAACTTGATAAAAACTGCCTTGTCCCCGACAAAGCGACGATCACATTTTGGTACGTGTGCCAGGAAAAAGGTACCTCATACAAGCATGAAAATCTCACAAACATGAAAATCTCAAAACGTGATAATACCATGGCATATAACTGAAATCTTAGTCTAACATTTTAAAGTAGCGCCCATTCAAAACGCGTCGGTCAGTTTACAGGCTGTAAAAGAGATGGTACGTTAGCGATATCAAATAGCATGGCAGTTGTGACTATTTTAATTTCGAACAAATGTGGCTTGTTGTAGAACGTATCTAACATTCGTTCGACCTGTTTGATGCTTTCTACACTTGGGGGAAGGAAAATAATTTCCATGTAAGGCGTTTCATCTACATTTATTAAGTTAGCAAAATCGTTTCTTACATCGCACCAACTAAATTATAAAGAAAAAAAAACGATTATGAAATTTATAAAGAAATAAACTCTGATAATACATATATAAAAATATACGAACTACAAAAGAGTATGATGTAAAATATATAGTTTATAAGTTTACTGATTCCTAGCTAAGTAGGAGAGTAACTTAGAATTAAAAACAGCCAGGGAGTTTGACATAGCTATTTCCGCGGGTAGCTTTTTCCTTAGTCTTATGGACCTTAAAAAGAAAGAATAAAAATAAATGTTATTTGTCGCCTTATCTTGCCTATATCGAATGACTCCCTCGAGTTCTTAATTCAGAATGGAGCTGTAGGTAGGTATTTACATAATTGCCAATTTGCCCACGACTCATTTCATAGCTCTCCTTAATTCCAAGCTCGTCCAACCTAGATCCTTGGAGCATTTCGGTAACACTGACTGTAGGGTGATATTGAGGTTACAGCAAAACCATGCCGCTTTTTTCTGATCTGGATCCTCTCAAGCGACAAAGGCGCATTGAAGCTTCGGCTGTGTAGGCAGTTGTTTTAACGTTTTTTAACAATATCAAAGGTTCCTTTTAATTATGCACAGAACTTTGCTCGCTTTCCCGGAAACGGATGTAACGTGTTTGGACCACTTCAAATCTCCACTCAATTATACACCCAGATAGGAAATACAGTCAACCTGTTCTAGTTCGATTCCGCAGAAAACTTATTTCCTTTGCGGGGGGACTTCCTTAGTGGAAATACCGCGTATTATGTAACATTTTGAGGGATTAAATACTATTTGCCATTTACTTTGCCACACTTCTAGTTGTCGTAAGTCATCTTGCAGCTGATCAGCGTCTACCTCACTTTTGAACACACTGTATAGCAATGTATCGTCAGCAAAAAGCCTGAGTGAGGACTTAAGGTTGTCAGACAGGTCGTTTGCGTAGAGTAGAAATAGTAATGGTCACACTGTACCTTGTGGGACGCCAGATGTTATTGGCGAAAGGTGAAACATTTGCCGTCACAGATGACTGAGTGTGGTTTGAGAGGAACGCTTGAAACCAGTTAAGCAAGAGACTACGAATACCATAATATTGTGGCTTACTTAAGAGGCGTACATAGGAGACCTTTTCAAATGCCTTGCTGAAGTCTAGCACAGCAGCATGGACTGACATTGCCATCTGGAATAGCCTTTGTCATGTCGCGAATCTTCAAAATTAATCGTGTTACTGTGGAACGTTCTGTTCTAAAGCCACGCTGCATGTCGGTAAGAATCGCGTTGTCTTCCAAATGCTACATCACGTGGCTTTGAATATAATGTTCGAGAATTTTAGATGCTATGCATGTTAACTAGATTGGTCTATAATTCGCAAGGTTTGATTTGCCTCCGCTCTTGTGGACTGCATACATTAGTATGTCTCCATTAAGACGGGCTGCACCCACTGACGATAAAGGTTTATTAGGCCAATTTCCGGTTGCTTTGTGTGGGTTTAGTTTTACTCTAGTTGTTCAAGGAACCATCAAGTGTGACTGAAAGGGCGCCAGTGCTTGGTATCATATCAGTACCAACAACAGGGATACCAGTAAGGTCTTCATGAGTATATACGCTCGAAAAGTGATTGTTCAGGAGTTCCGACTTACGATTTTGCAGTCGACTTTTGAAATCTGTTGCGCCAGTGTGGTCTTTCTTTAATTGATTAATATATGACCAAAAGCGCTTTGGATTTTCCTCAATTGCTTCCCTTAGGTTGTCCGAAAAAAGCCCAATAACAATAATAATAATAATAATAATGATGATGATGATGATGATGATGATGATGATTATGATAATAATGATAATAGGGTCTTGTAGTTCATTCTTTATACGGCTATCCGCAGCTCTTTTCCTGATGTAGACCTTATGTTTAACAGGCTTTTTCTTTCTACGTGCCAAGTTCACTTCACTGTAGCTACCTCAGTAACTACTCTTCCAAAAAGTTGTCACTGTGTAGTTTGGCCACCGCTGACATACTGTCGTACGTCGCTTACCCTTTAAATAACAGTAACGTCAAGATGTACCTCGAACAGGCAATGGTACGATTACCTACCGTTAAAGTGAATTTTATTTCTTTGGTTTCCTGGCACAGCCAACGCCAAAACTACCAGTTGAAGCTGACTCTCTTTCAACCAGGAACCCTCTCCCTAATCCCTATTTGATAGGTATTTTAGTCGACCAACTCTAGCTTTGATGCAATTTTAAATTCGACAATAGAAAACTGATTTTACATGCAAGTAAACTAACTTTGCAATCAAACGTAGCCAACATTAGCTAACATTGGACGTTGAAATTAAACCGTGTAGTCGAAATTCGGTCTTAAACTCTAAAGATCAGACTTTATCTTCACATGGTTTTAAAGTGCCTGAAACCCCCCTAAAATACGATCTTTGTATATCGAGCTACTAGTAAGAAAAATGCCGCATTCGGTTAAAACCCAACCTTTTAAAAGATCGCAAAAATCGCGGTTTTTTCTAAACTTGACCGACTTGACCGCAGAATCACTTGAAGAATTCTGGGTATTGCGCTGTTTGACGTTATTCTAGGCCATTAATCGCCTTACGGTCTTTCCTTCGGTTTGAAGATCGAAAATGCCGACCGGATATCATGATATATATGCGTTGTCTGCGTACGCAACAACCGGCCAAAAAGGGAGGGAATATCCGGCTTCACCAAATCCATATACGGGACTCACTGATAAACGCATAAGAAAAAAGAAGTCGGTAAAACGTCGTTACTTTAAGGCATGCACATAGGGAGTCCATAATATACTTGGGGATGTACTCGTTCAAAATACCTCCGATATGAAGGTTATGTTTATTAGACTCTCAAACGTTAATTCTTAAAGAAGGCCGCGAAAGGGCAAGGAATTTTTTTGAGTTAACTAAACGTCCTTTCAACAAAATATTAAATCCTGAAAACACCAAGCCCATGAAGAAAATGCGACCAAAGGCCTTGATGACTTCGCTAGTCCCATTCACACGACGCTCTTTTTTCAAATTCATAAACAATTCGAGTTTGAACTGAGTGCAAAAATGTTTGGGGCAGTTTTCCCAACTCGAGAAAAAGTTTCATTCAGCGAAAACTATTTTTGAGGTTAACCGATACCTACGTTACAATATTTCTGTGATCATTTGGAGGATAATCATTGATATGAATGTGTAAAAGATTACAGTCATTCTTATTTTCCGCTCGGTTGGTCCTGACCGTGACCCTTTGCCTTGCGGTGAGTGCCATGGTTAGCTGCTGATTTACGTGAGACGTAATCCTTGCTGGGTAAGGCCCACACAACTTTCCGCCAATCACGATGGGTGTTATAACAAGCACACCAAGACCCGGCGACTTTCCAGTCGCAATTATGCTGTGTTTTCTTTAGTGCTAGCGTATGCAGTTTCCTTAGTAGTTCCTTAGGTCGATCGTCCAAAATCATTAAATTCAGGCAAAGCTATAGCATGCGCACTCGCTATCTGCCCTATCATTGCTGGCGTGTGAATTCTCATGCGCAGTGAGGATGAACAGAAACAATTTGCGCGAACGTCCTTAAGCGGCCACCCTCTATTAAGCGGCCACCCTCTATTAAGCGGCCACCCTCTATTAAGCGGCCAGTTTTCAAAGTCCCAATTTTCGCTCATACAAACACTGTATTTGTTACCTGTATTATGCGGCCACTTTTATAAAGCGGTTGCGACCATCTTGTAGCAGTCCTATGTTTGTCTTTCTTAGTTATTTTTACCTCTATTAAGGACGTTCGCGTCCAAAAACTTCCCACGTACAGATTTTTTTTTAAACTTTGACTGCAGGTAGAAAATGATAAAATTAGATTCAAAACGTAAACAAATTCGGGGGTCATCGAACTCGTTTTGAAGATAAGGCGTAGCACAGACCATAGCGTTTCCAGGATTTCCAGTCACTCGAGGCGATTCTGGCCGGATCATTACTATTGGCATATATTTAAGTTAAAGAATCATACCTAAGTTATGTATGTTTAACACAGCGTATATAGGCCTATTTGATAGATCTTTGCCACATATGTCATTAAATCAGCTAGAATTAGCCTTAACAACTACAACTTCTAAGTTACGTACACGTGTTTTTATGTACCAATTCGACCAATTCGAATAGTATATGAGAAATAATTAAAACTTCCCACGGACAGGTTTTTTTTGTTTTTTTTTAGTATAATAGAAAGAATCAGTAAAGGAAGTGATCTGCCAAAAAAAGTGGGAGTCACCGAGCATCCAACAAAAATATTCGCACACAAAGTTAACACAAAGGCCATCAGCTCTATTTAAATATGGAGTAGGTGTAGTCAGGAGATGTCATTAAATAATGGAAAAAGTTTTGCCACTGACTCTTGACTTTTTGTTTACCAGACGTTTCGGCTAATACTTAAGCCTTCATCAGTGAAATGAGAAAAGCGCAGTTCGTTGTCATACGCTATTTAAAAGTGAAACGTAGCGCGCGAGGCTTGCGCGCGTGACCATGTTAAGTGTTTATGCTCGCGAAATGCCTTTGTAGGGCTCTGGGATTATGATATGGTCGTTCCCAGCGTTCGGGTCCAAAGTAGAGTGCCAAGCTTCGAGGAAAAGTCGCTCGTGGTAATTGCTTTCAAAACCAACAACCTTGACGTTTTCAAAGTCCATGTTGTGGCTGGAATGGTGGACATGGCTTGCAACTTTGGAGTTTTGATCAAAACTTGCCACTGCCTTTTGTGCTCCGCAATTCTGGTCTTTAATGGTCTTTCTGTCTGGCCATAGTATACAAAATTACACTAGGTGCAATTGATTTTGTACACTATACCTGATTTCTGGCGGTCAGATTCGTCTTGCTCTTTTGGACGCGGCAAAAGGCTGTTGGTGGTTAGCTGTGGCTTTAAAGCTACTTTGACCTTCTGTTGTTTCAGAATACGACCAATTTTCTCGGAGACGCCCTGGACATATGGCAGTACTACAAAGCCATTGAAGTTGTTCTCGGTGGGTTGTTTCGTTAACGCCCTCTCGCAGTTTTGAATAAAAGACAAAGGGTAATTGTCTCGCAGTACCGCTTTGACTCGTTTCGTTTCTTCTCGTCTTCCTTTATTCGTCGACGGAATGTTCTTTGCTCTTTTCAGCAAAGTATTGACTACTGATCTCTTGTGGCACAAAGGGTGACATGAAAGGAAATCGAGATAACGGTCGGTGTGTGTAGGTTTTCTGTAAACATCCACTTGAATCGCTGTGCCGCGTCTAGTTGTAATGATGTCTAGGAAAGGTAAGCCTTGCCCATTGGTGTTTTCTAGTTCCAATGTGAACTGTATATTTGGGTTAATTGAGTTCAGATGTTTATGAAACTCGTTGACGTGATCCTTTCTTAGGCAAGAATGGCTATCGTCGACATAGCGAAACCACCATTTGGGAGGGTGCGAGAAAGTAGAGATCGCCGTCGCCTCAATTTCTTCCATAACTAGATCGGCAAAAACCGGGCTGATGGGAGAACCCTCTCCTTGGTTATTCTTAGGGCTAAGTCCACAGGTATGGAAGTGAACAGAGACTTCACATCGAAGGAGACCATGACTTCTTCACTGGTGATGGAGTGTTGTTTTATTTGCTGTGTGAAGACAGAACTGTTTTGGACTGTAAAGGTGTTTTTCCCTAAGAATAACCAAGGAGAGGCTACAACAAGACCAGAATCTAGCAGAACGTACCAATCTTTCTGTTGACAACATCTTGAAACTTTCATACTTCGTTCTCAACCACAATTACTTCAAATATGATGGCGACCACTACAAACAAAGTTTTGGATGTGCCATGGGTTTTGTATACTACGGCCAGACAGAAAGACCATTAAAGACCAGAATTGCGGAGCACAAGAAGGCAGTGGCAGGTTTCGATCAAAACTCCAAAGTTGCAAGCCATGTCCACCATTCCAGCCACAACGCGGACTTTGAAAACGTCAAGGTTGTTGGTTTTGAAAGCAATTACCACGAGCGACTTTTCCTCGAAGCTTGGCACTCTACTTTGGACCCGAACGCTGGGAACGACCATATCATAATCCCAGAGCCCTACAAAGGCATTTCGCGAGCATAAACACTTAACATGGTCACGCGCGCAAGCCTCGCGCTACGTTTTACTTTTAAATAGCGTATGACAACGAACTACGCTTTTCTCATTTCACTGATGAAGGCTTGAGTATTAGCCGAAACGTCTGGTAAACAAAAATTCAAGAGTCAGTGGCAAAACTTTTGTCATTATTCATCTGGCCCCGGTTGTTTGAAGGCTGGATAAAGTTATCCACCGGATAAATCACTATCCAGTGGGTAAGTGTTAACAAAACAAACCACGCTATCCGCTGGATAGGGATTTATCCAGTGGATAGCGTTATCCAGCCTTTGAAAACTCTATATTTTGTTGATTATTCGACTCGGTGCGCGCGCTTGAAAATGACGTGGCACGAACGTGACCAATGAATTAAATAGTGTGCGCACTAGAGATCCGCAGTAGCAATGGGCGTGAACGTCCTTAAGTGGCCACCCTTGATCGGAATGTGCTAAGGTACAGTACCATATTACGGACCACACCCAGTGAGTGTTTTTAGTGATCCTTTATTAAGCGGCCAGTTCTTCAAGTCCAAAGGGCGGCCATTATATACTACAACATAGCTATATGTTAGCGCGCGCTCTGATTGACTGATTTTTTATGAAAAAGAAATGGATGGTTTATAGAGATGGTTCAGGCTGACGTCATTGTCAGTGAAATTTCTTTTTAGCAAAAGTTTTTCTCACAACGTTTTTCCAGTAAAACTTAAATTTAGCTGTTACTAATGGCTAGTAATAACCCAATGTTTGAGTTAGAATTTCTTGATGACTTCGAAGATTTAGAAAACGTGTCTGAAATGGTTGCAGAAACACCGGAAGCGTCGAAAGATCAATAAAACGAAAGTGCTACCAGTGAAAACAACACGTGCACGTGCACGTGCACGTACGCGTGTAAGGAAAATGAAAACAGGACGTGCACGTGCGGAATTTGCAATTTGATCAGTGCAGAAAAAGCGACTTCTCAGCATGAAAAATGTCTTGCTAAGTATAAAAGCAATGGACAATGTCTAGCAAGAGTCCATCCAATTCGGGATGCACTTGGATAGTTGGAAGAGCACTTAGGTAGCTAGAGATGCTCTCGGCTCTTTTACGCTACCTTCGTACTCTACCAACTATCTGCGCGCATCCCGAATAGACCCTTCTCCAAAATAGCGGCCGAAAATTCAAATAAGTTAAAATTAGCTAAAACTGAAAACGCATACCAGCACTAGAAAGAACGCCTTTACTTTAGTAACCCTGCAGAGTTTCAGCATTTCAGGTTTCATATCAGTTGAGAAAATGTTAGTTGAAAATCGAGAAATTTACAGACGTTCATATGACTGGGGGTATGCATTATACCCCCAGTCACACAAACAACTGTAAATTTTTCAATTTTCAACTAACATTTTCTCAGCTGATATTAGACCTGAAGTGCTGAAACTTAGCTTTGCAGAGTTATTAAAGTAAAGGTGTTCTCTCTAGTGCTGATATACGTTTTTAGTTTTGACTTATTTGAATTTTCGGCCGCCATTTTGGAGAAGCACACTAGACATTGTCCATTCCTCAACAGGTCCGACTGTATATGGGAGAATTTTGGATTGACAGGGACAATTGGACACCAGCACTGCGCGGTGGTATTACTTTAAAAGAATTAGAAAACGTGAAGCGTGTTTCTATCGAGTTATTGGTTTAGATTAATCATGCACCTGACGCGATAGTGTTCATCCGCGGAGAGACAATATTAAGTAAATATGCGTGATAACTGTCTGGTAATTTACATCACGTGACGTAAAGTAGTTAAAAAATCACGTAAATATTAATGGGTGGGTTATAATAGCCCACAGTGCTCGTCCTGCCCGTCCGCGAAAAATACCCGGATGGATAATAGTCGGCCGTGAAAATTCATTTGTAAACAAGCGGGTTTGAAGAATATAAACAATTGAAACTGTATGAAAGGAGTTTTGTCTGTTTCCCTATTGGAACTTTTCATTTGGCTTTCACAGCTTTCATCTCAAAAGAAGGAAAACAACTTCTTCACTTTGATCATCAAAATTTAGATTTTCTTTGCTGGCGCCATCATTATGTCAACAGCTCGTGCTAGTTCTGTGTTTCTATCAAGTTATCGAAACTCTATTTTTAACCAATCAGCGTGTATTTTGTTAGACCTTTTTAATCTTCATATCCTCCTCTTTTCGTTTTCGTGCCATCCTGTTTTTCTTTGATTTCCCTTAATTTTATATTGTTTTATTTAATCTAATATTGTAACCACGGACTGCGTGTAGCTCCGCCCACCACGATTAGCCTTTGCTATTTGTGGGCGGAGACAGACTACATTGTAAGTCAATATGTGAGACGAAATAAAGCAAGCAAATAAGGAATAAAGCTAAGAATCTGAATTAAAAGTCATTAAAAGTCAACAACGATTTTCTTAGGGCTGTTTTCTAAAACTTAGCATTATTCACATTAAACACATTTATATGTTCATTTATATGTAAAGCTGATGTGATTCAATACAAAAGATCAATCTCTTATGATGTATAGAATACTTTTCAAAAAGATTAGAATACTTTAAAGCATAATTAATAGATGGGAAAGGTTATGAAGCCCGGAAAACATTAAAGGAGCAAATAAAGTTACCAAGAATTATGTTGGAAGGTCGACACCCGTGCACAATCTTTTGTTTTGCGCTCATACACTCTGTATGAATTACATAACCGAAACACTTTCATTGGTCATTTCCTGTGTCGATACCAAAACTGCGATCAAAACACAACTAAGAACTTTGTCGGCTTTCTATCCATTCTACAAGACTAAGAGGATTTTGACGTGGTCAACTAGTTTATTAATTACCTCAAGTAATCTAAACGTGTATAATTACAATGTTAATTGGACCTTTGCCTTCGGTTTAAAAAAAAATTAAATTGGCAAGAATGCACCATTTGCGACGCAGCTAATTTAATCTATGGTCGGCAAAGTTGCACTCCTTCACTGATCAAATCAGGTGCTTAAACAAAGTTCCATGATCACGTATGATTACATGCAGTTTCCCGCTGTTGCAGCACTCGGTTAACATGGACAACGATTGCGAGTCCTCGTTGTTTCGTTATATTGTTTAATTTGTTCTGATTGGTTACCTTAAAGCAGTTTTCAATAAGAGGTATCGTAAAATTAGAACCAATGCAATAAAAACTATAGCTATAATTACATAGGCAATTCAATGAACCAACTAAAACTTGAACTGAATACATGCAGCTAACGCAAAGCGCGGACAAACGTGTGCGAGTGAGTTTTACGTCTGACTGGATTGAAACATGTCACGAGTTTTTAATGGACAGTACATCGTGGAGCGTACAAGAAATGCACGTCGCACGCTGGATGGAACGCGCTAGGGACGCATGGTTTAGCAGACTAGAAACTCTTAGGCCCGGGTCAAACGCCGTATTTCACATGCGCCGAAACTAAGGTTTGCTAAGGACCAGTTCTAATCCGGTATTCTACTGAAATCAAACTAGTGTTTCATTTATATGTGCCGCAATATACCTGCATGAAAAATGATAGTCGTAAATTACAAGGTGAAAAATAGTAGGGGTCATTGACCAAACTTGAGGGCAAGATGGCTGGATTGGCCAAGTCTTTTTTTGCATGTTCATGGACCGAGACGAAGTCGAGGTCTATAGAATCGCAGATAGAACAAGGCCAATATCCACCCATCTTGACCGAACAAGCTTGGTCAATGAATGACTTATTGTATGGAAATAGAGCACTATTTTCTTTCTGGATACAGCAAGTAATCCGGAGTGGGCAAGGTACGTAGGGCTATCTTGCCCGATCTTGTAGCCAATTATAGCACAGGATTCGCTTTATGCTACCTGCTCACGGAGCTAAATTTCCTAGTTCTTCAATTGAACAAATTAGGCATTCAGACTCTTTGTTGCTCACTTATACTGTTTTCATCATGCAATTAAGTGCTGACGTGTCTAGCCAGGAAACCCGTCATAGTTTATTCACATATTATTTTTTCTAAGGGTGCAGTAACAAGTCCCGTAATCGGACTGCTGACATTGGCCACTATCACGATAAAACGCTTTCATGAATTTTTGTCCTTTTTTGACTTGCGTGAGAGGAAGTAATCAAGAAGTTATTTACCGGTTTAGGGTCGATTGTATAGTGAAACCTTTTGACTCCCGGACCACTTAAGCTTAAGTTAGGCATAATAGGTTCCTTTTCTTTTTCTTCTAACTCTATTTCGTTTACTGGTTTGTTAGACGTTAGACGTGAACCCTCTTGCTTCTCATTTTTTTAAAAATGCAATTGAACCTCCAGTGAGCGACGAGCCAAAATATCATGCCCTTGTAGTGACTTATGGGAGGTGGTCGGCTACGAGAGCTTGGACCATTCTGGGACAAAATTTTTATTCATTAGAATATGCATGGTATCTGCAGAGACCTAACCCATGAGCCAATTCCTACCCAATATTTCATTCATGTGGAAAGTCAAATTTAACAAAAATCCCCGTGTTTCCCACCCCTTGTACTGCCCAGAAATGCGATAACGTTTCAACACCTCCGCTCTATTATCTGTCAAGTGGTCGCTTACCCGAGGTTACAAACCAATAAACCGCTTATGGGAGGTGCTAGCTTTTAAGAGATTCCAAATATAGTGATTTGACTTGGAAACTTTTGGTATTTTCTAAAACTTGTCACTGAGGATATTTTTTGGTTGAGGAGAGCTGGTTGTTCACGATAGGTGGTCGCAACTAGAGGTTCGACTGTAGTTTTCAGTTAGCATTTTCATCACTCAAACAGCTCTAGCTTTGAAACAATTTTTAATTTGACAGTTGAAAGCCGGTTTCACATGCAAGTTAATAGTCATCAAACTTATTTTACATGCAATTAAATTAAGCCTTCGAACATATTTTACTTGCCATCAAACTCAGCCATCACTGATAATTGGAAATTACCAGTGTAAACCGGCGATATTCAGTCTTAAAACCTACAGATCTTGATCTTTTCTTTGCCATAGTCTTACTTTAGTCTTTAGTCTTTACTTTACAATATTTCTGTGATCACTTGGAGTACAATCGTTGATATGAATACGGAAGATTACAGTTGTTCTTCTTTTGGTGTCGGTTTTGCGTGACCGGGATCCTTTGCCTTGCGGCGAGCGCCATGGTAAGCTGCTGATTTACGTGCGACGTAATCCTTGCTGGGTAAGGACCACACAACTTTCCTCCAATCAAGATGGTTGTTATAGCAAGCGCAATACGACCCAGCGACTTTCCAGTCGCAACCTTGCCATCCCCAGTCTTCCTCAGTGTTAGCCTGTGCAATTTCCTTAGATGCTCCTGTATCTAGTTCCTCGGTCTTGTAGTGGACACAAGTTGGGCCTCGACAGGAACACCAAATAGGTTTATAATGGCAGTCGTCGTTGCTGTGGCAACCCTCTTTAGCGAGAGAACACTCGAATTCTGGATACTTGTCGCTGGACCTCTCCGTGTAGTCGAATTTCTGTATTTGAACTTTCTTCTTTCCATTTTCACTTTCTACGTATTTGCAACCATAATTCAAGAAGCCGAGGTAGTAGTTCTGCAGGTTTAGACCACGGACGTAGTTGGGTGATCCTGATGGGAAACGGCTTTGGAGAAGTTCCCAAACGGCTCTGAAAGTGTGCTGGACAGACGAATGTGTGTCCTCGGCTTCGTTCAGGAACTGTTGAATCAGTTCCTTTGACTTGTTATGTTCCAGCTTGCTACGGGTTTCCCTGCTCCCTCCTCTAATAAATACGTTATTAATCGTGTTCATGTCTTTAGCATGTTCTGATTCACTTTGACTCACATTTGCACACGCAGAGACACCAACCTTTCCAACGGATGTGGGGCCTGCGAAAGAGACGCAGCTTTTTACCTGAAATTCTCTTTGACTGTAGGATTCAGAGCTCCGTGAGAACGACGTTTGCTTAATTCTTGCTCCACGAATAACAGAAGTAACAACATGGGAACCGTAAGTGTTCAAGAAATCCTTGTATGGCCTCCACGAATTCTTCTCCCAGGGTTCATCAATCTTCAAAGGCAATCGTTCCAACTTGTCCATAAAATTTTGCTTGAACTTGAAACCTTCGTCATTTAAACAGTCTTTGTCTAGATGGATCTTTTCTGTCAGTGACTCGACGATTAAGGAAATTCCACTCACCTTCGATTTGCTTAAGCTTGTGCTTCCTGTAACGCTATCAAGTGTAAACCTCAGAGAATAAGCTGACTGCAGTGAGGCATCTAATCCAGCTTGGGTTGCCAATTTAGAGTAGAAGGCCTTAGTACTTGCATAATACTCAAAACGACTTTCTGTCGAGTTAAGGTTTTCCTTTTTAAAGCATTTTGAAGGGAAAGCCTCAAAAATGCTTGCTTCGCGTTCCTTGAAGTCCTTTAGTAGGTTCGTTTCTGCGAGGTTAATAGCTTTTCCGAGCTCTGCTGTTTCGCTGATCCTCGAAGTTCTTTCGGTTTCTTCGGTTCCTATGGCACTGGGTATAGCTATGGTTGTCAGGTAAATGACAAGCATCCAGGGGACAATCATGGTTCCAGGGTGTGCTGCCTACACGGACTGAAATGTGTCAATCGAATCAAACACCCTGTGTAAAAAGACAGCTTTGTAGTTCTTTATCTATGAGTTATGCACATACATGGATTTGAACGTTTACGTAAATTCGTTAACATTGGTTATAGGTCGGTTATGTCGCATTGTTTAATTGCATACCGATGTTGGGACATCAAGGAGTTTTCTGGTACACTTAATTTAATAAATGATATTTTTATATGGTTCTGTCTCACAAGGACTGGAAACTACCAAATTCACAAATTTGATTGGCCTAAATTTTCCAATCTAGACCGGCATCTAGACCGGTAATGTAATAAAGTGAAACAGTTGCAAACTAAAATGCAAAATCATTGATTGTTTTCATTAACAATATTTATTTCTGTAAGAGCCAAAAAGTTGATGAGAGAAAAAAGAAGTAAAGAGGACGAGCAAACTTTGGAAGAATAAAATTCGGCTCATCGCCATTCGCAAGCAAAATGTCAGTTAGTACAAACCAGTTACATTAAACAAATTAAATAGCTATTGTTTTTGCAATATAATATACATCTTATTAACCGAGCTAAGTCGGTCTGTATGGGAGAATCTTGACCTCGGTCAAGATTCTCCCATACAAACCTCCTGCTCGGTTAATAAGAGCTAAGGAACAATTCAATATGTTTAAGTTGCTAGAACCTGCAAAGGCTATAGCTTCCGGATATATTTTTCCCTGGCCTTGGGCCACTCAGGCTGGCTTAGCGTTCAGCAGCTTCGCAGAAATTACTTATTCATATCACTATATAAAAATCCCTGTCACAAAGTGAATATAATGAATCGCTCCTTTGCTCATTCTGTTTATTTTGTTAATAAAAATTCTAAACACGACAAGCATTAAATATTTTGCTTTTTTTTCCTCATCATTATGTAATGGATTTTGGCTCAGACTACTATGGATGTGTGTCTTTCTTAAGAGGTTAATTCAAGTGAAAAAATAATCATATGAAAGATGTAATCAAAGAAATGAATGATACTCGAAGCGGCCTCCAGAGCCAAAGGTTATAATATAGCCCAAAAGAAATTTAGGCTTGGAAGAGATTCGAATCCACGACCACTGCGATGCCGGTACGATACTCCGCTTAGCTATAGGAAAGGTGGGACATGATCACGTTGTGAGCTCGTAATATGCAAAGAAGATGGCGTATAATGCAAATAAATTTTATGAAGGATGTCTTATCAGAACTACCCAACAAGATTTGACAGAATGATATAAGTTGAGATAAGTAGGAACAAAATGGTGCTAAATTTTGTTGAAGTAAACGCATTGGTAACTAAAAATCTATATTATTCTACAAAATATGGATTTCAGAACACTTTACCTTCAAACCCAGTGCTGTGATCTCAATTTGAGTTGGTCATAATCTAATTATAGCAAACGTTTTTAAGAGAATCTGAATAATGAAAAATTTTGGGTACGTCGTTAAAAAAGTATTCAATGCGGAAACGTTGTCATCCTTTAAACTATATCGATCAGTAACTCTTATACTGCCGGATACTGAAAATACAAAAAAAAACAGACGTTGATTTAACGTGCAAATATTTCGTACAATTTTCGCTGTTTTTCCATTGTATTATAGCTTAAGATGGGCTGCTTCACTTTGGCCGTTTTATTGTTTGAACATTTCTCTGACTTAGGTATTCGAAATACATGTTAGGTAAAAGAAATACAATTCATAGTTTCCGTGAAAGAGTTTCGTCTTTTACTGATCTGTAAATTTCTGAAGTTTACAGCATCGACTTCTATGTACATGTTATCATAATTTTTAACAAACGGAGAAAGCTAGAAAACGAGATTCAAGTCACATAACTCATTTACCACTGGACTGGTTATTTTTCCATTAGAGAATGTTGGGTTTTTTTTTTCAGAACTCTTGTTTCAGTACTAATTCAGTGTCTAAATTTATATGCAGATGATTTTCATTACAAAATCGAGAATCTGCACCAGTACATGCAGGTATGGCGTATTAACCTAAAAGAGGAAATAATACAGAAACTATCTAAGGTAGGATTATTTTCTACTAACCTGAGTTACTATTCTTCCAAGGTTTGACTTCTGGTTCTGTGTTCCCGGCGCGTTGATATGAACTGAGGAGTGCTTAACCTTTCTCAAAATATAGACTGTTAATTTAGAATTCTTAACTCATTAAACTGGCTTACGCAAGGTTCAGTTGATTTAAGGTTCTGATAGGCTCTTTTAAAATTAGATTTCTAAGATTAAGTAGTCTAATAGAAATAACATAAAATCCATTGGTCTAATAATGAAAATAACATGAAATAAAATAAAATCCATTAACCTTCTCTGACTTGTTTAAGTGATTATACTTGTACCCGCATTATGTCCTAGTCATTACACCATCCTGCTAACTATACCTTTAATTTTATCAGACAAAAGCCTTGACAAATAATTGGTCTGAAACTGAATAATTAAAAACCGTAAAGAAACCATTGTTATTAACCTAATGGGCTTTTAGATAAACTAATTAATTTTATTGTGGTGTTATAAAGTTTCTTTTCTTTTAAAATATATCAGTACACGATATGCCACACTTCAAAAGTACACTTAAGACCTGTACAGGGTCATGCAGTGAGCAGTCCAGTAAGAAGATTGTCTGAATATCGGCTTCTACCCAGCATTACTTATTCTTGTTGACAGACTGATGATGAAGCCGGCGGTGAACTCGATGGAATAGGTAACCAGAAATGACGTTTGCATAAAAGACGGGTTTGGGGAGGCGAAAAACGCGAAGAAGAAAGCGAGGTAACGCCTTTTCTTAGAACAGGAACTTTCACATAACGCCCGCCAATTTCCGTGTGTTGCTATTTCAACTGTCAAAACGTACACCAGTATGAAACCAGCGCGCACTTAACTGGCAACCCCGGAAAGGGGGGGGGGCGGTACTTAACAAAGTTTAATACGGGGAGCGCCCCGAGGTCCAACCCCTTACCCTTTTGTATACCATTTTAGCAGAAAAGGTACCCCTTTTACATACTTTTTTTTGAAAAAAGGTACCCCTTTCACATACCTACTCTAGGACGTCTTGTTGTCATTTTCATGTAGTGCTTAATAAATAAGCTGATACAGCCATAAGGAGCGTCTATTTGAAATACTATAATTAAAGGCCCTTTTAAATACCTAAATGATCGATTTCCCTACCCTTTTATATACCTCAGCAAGAGAAATCCCTACCCTTTTATATACCTGAAGCCTGGAAAAGGTACCTCTTTCGGACGGAGCCTTCCCGTATAGGCCATTATAGGGAGTAGCCCCCCCCCCCGGCTAGGAATAACTGACTTCGTAGTTTCCCCACCTTCAATCCGTTTCCTGCTTCTCCTCCTGCACTTTTTTACGTCCGCTACGCAGGCTATGAATATCTTCAGTTCTAACTGAAGATAACTGCTTTTGACAACTAAAATAATTCCAATGAATAACAAGCGTACTTACACCCATTTAAAAAACATCCATTTGAGAAGACATTTTAACAACAAGACCAATTTTCGACATTTCGTGAACAATAGAGTTTGAACACGACGTTTACGGCAGACAGCGAACGGCAAAGATTATCTCTGATTTTCTTTTCTTTTCTTGTAATCCTTAAATAAATCATACAAAAATAGAAGTGTCTTTTACTATTGAACATTCACTGCAAATACAAATATTCTGATTCTACTGTACAGAGAGCTGAAGACAGACGGCAAACGTTTCATTTTCCCGTTTGCCGTTTGCCGTAAACGTCATGCTTAACCAGTCTCTAATGCCTGGCGGGTTTAAAATACGACTAAAACTGTAATGGAAATAGCTCACGTTTTACATAGAGTGAATCCTTGCTAAAATATCTTTCTGTCAGCCAGAAAATGAACACTGAACTGACGCGTTTAATGTATAGAAGGACGCCCCTTTAAAAACTTTCCTTTTCCAATACAATACGTACTACACAACACAACACAAAACAACACAATCCAATCCGGCCAAACACGAGACATTATTTCAACAGGAGAAAAAGCAGCTGATTCTAAGTGAATTAATTTAAGCCGATAAACACTCGGGACCGATGTTGCGGCCAGATGTCATCCTAATAATAAATTTTCACTTTACTTAACTCTCAACCCCCCACCCCACCATCTCGCACCCCCAAATCGTAACTGAATCAAAACGCACTTTAGAAGAAAGAGGACCTTGCCTTCATTCATTGTGCTAACTGATTTGCTTACGGTTTCCGCCATTACTCTTATAGTGGCACCTTATATGTACGTGTATGTGCAACATGCTTGAATATTAAACCGTTCCTTCCACTCGCCCACAACATTAGAAGTAGTTCTTCAATACGACAAGTAGTTATGATGTATATTCAAACTACCCTAGTTACAGTCAACCCTTGCGCTTATGAGTTGACGTAGTAGTTAAGCAAGGCAGAGAAAGTTCTTTCAAAAAGCCAAAATAGATAAACATTAACGTACACGTTTGATACCTGTAAACATGTGCCCTTTGATGATTCGGCGGGAAAAAGAAAAGAGAGGGTATCAACAGCTTCATTAGTTATGATATTTGCTGAAAAACTGAAATTACTGCGTCCAGACGGTATTGCGATCGCTAATAGACATTCGCTAGACTTTTAAATTTTCCTTAGACTCTATCCACCGATAGATCCGAAGGTAACGAGGTTGATCACGCGTATTTTCTTAGGACTAATTGATTCCTTGTTGCCGTGCGTCTCTTTTCACAGATGACGTCAAAATGTGGTAAGAACAAAAAAAGCTGCACACGAGGCGATAGCCGTGAGCCACTTCACCGCTGTGGAAACACAGTAATCGCCTGCGGCTCGTGTTCCCACAGCATTTCTCGTTCTCCCCTGAAACTTTCACTCCTGTTTCGATAGAAACTCGGTACATGTTTTCTATTTCTTAAAATATAACTCGGGAGGCAAAGCTTTAAGGTTTAACTCTATGCTAAACATTATTCTCTGGTGAAGGATTAAAAGTTAACTGGAGTATTGATTTTTCCTGTATAAAACTGTCTTTTACTGCTTACGTTTTGTTTAGTTTGAGCTTAGTCAAGCTCAAAACTGAAGGATGAACAGCGTAAACAGAAAACCTCACCGAAAAGTTACAAAATCTCGCTAATCCTGGGTTAGCTTAATCGGGCTTTGAGCAACCCGGCCCATGCTGATATCTGTGTGTGATATCTTGAGGTAAGGGCCGGTTGAATGTTAGCCTTAACACGATATATACTTCATGCTGACAGCTAGTCATTTTTCGCATTTCTCCACCCCCCGCCCCCCCCCCCCCCCGCGCCCGGCCCGTATAAACGCTTTTTCAAATTGCCTCGATAGTTTTGGAATTGATTTGATGAAAATTTCTCTATGGGAGAAAAACCACATACCGTAAATTATAAGGACGGGTGATCTTTTCCAGAACCAATAATACGAATCATTCGACCTGAACAATGCGCCACATGTTGTTACATGCAATCAAGTGCATAAATAACTCGGTAACAAAATACAGGAAGAAGACCAGGTACCTTATTGTACCTTATTTGTTATTTGTTATTCGCTCTACGAATGAGTCTGAAATCGGGATCACATATATCCCCTAGTTTGTAACTTGGCTTATAATATTTCATTGAATGTTGTAAACATCTGCGATTTACCGTCGAGATTCGGATTCATGCAGGGTGAGGTCAATTTCCTCTCTTCTCTCTGTAACAGCGAGTATATCACTCATCATTATGTATCTCAGTTCTCTCCCGAGACGACTACACTGTTCAGCACCAACATTTACTCAGCTATACACTCTTAAATAAGGTGTGTTTCCCTAGCACACCTTGTGAGTTTCCTAACACATCAAGGTGTGTAGTGGTGACACACCTTTTCACTGTTCTATTTCACAGTTTCAGAAAACACACCAATGCGTGTAATTACACGCCTTTGTGTTTACTGATAACACACCTTAAGATCGGTTTGAACACACCATAAATTAATTACACATCAATGTGTGTAGTTGTGACACACCTTTTCACTGTTCTATTTCACGGTTTAAGAAAACATACCAATGCGTGTAAGGAAGCACAAAAGGTGTGTAATGATTGCACACCTTTGTGTTTACTGATAACACACCTTAAGATCGGTTTGAACACACCATAAATTAATGAGATGTAAATGTTCTTCAACTAGAGAAATCTGCCAGAGCTATCATAACACACCTTTAATGGCAACACACCTTGGCTACTTTAGTGCATAATCAATTCAATATTTTCACAGGGGTGAGCCCCAAACATTTTCAGGTGTGTTTTAACAACTCATCCTAAATCGCACCTAGACTATGTTAACACAATTTTACTTCTCAGGCTCACTTAATACTGTTGTTATTAAATTTCCGTCCTCGGATATTGCATTTCTAGAGTTCCGATTGGCTCAGTAAATCTCAGTTAACAATATACCGTAGTTTTTTTCGCCTTATATGGAAAATGTCACACTAAGTCACTGCGTGAAAGCCAAAATATTCTAGGGTATTGTTGACTCGAATATGTGATTGTGACTCAGTAGAACCCTAGAGTATTCAAGGCGCAGACAATACGTGACGCACACCTGGAATATTCGTATCGAATGTACAGGAATACGCTCCGATCATAACCGTTCGTGGATTTTCGTTAAGTATACCACCCATCTGTCAGGTCCTAGAGTAAGATGGCGAACCCTTTGTTACAAGAATTTCAAATTTTACGCCAAGGGATGTAAGTTGCTGTAAAGGAACCTGAAAGGTCATGTTATGATTTGACTACCTTTCGACAACTTGCCTTTTCAGTAAAACAGCCACGAAGTTGCGTTAAACGAGCGCGAGAGTCGTGAGAAACTTAAGTGACTAATAGGAAACCGCGGAAATGGACATTGAAGAAGTCTGTTCGATAACCTGTAACGCTTTTAACTTACTTAAGTTTTCCTCAAGGTTACTTTTGAAACGAAATTGCAACTTACATGCATGTAGCTCTTTCAGCTATTTTTTTTAATATGCAATTTTCGGCAGTTTTTTATGATAGCATGCATGCATGATATTCCATTTTGAGGGAACTGATTTTAAAGACTCATGTGCACCCTGAATGCATGTGTGTCGAATGTTGATTTAGCACATATGGAAAATCTACGAAGTGCTTCCTACACTGTAGTATAAGAGTGGCGTAAAATATTATAGTATTTTTTCTTCCAGTTTAAGTGTATAAACAGTTGAACTGGTTTGAAGAAAAAGAGTGTGCAAAGCATGCAATTGGGTGAACATGCATGGTTGCAAGGCAAGCTGTAATTAATGGTGTTTTACAATGGAGATGCTGCGTGACCTTTTTTAAAAAATGATGTAAGAATGGTTGAAAAAATTTTCTCTGATTTCCCAAAGACGTTAACTTAGGTACAAGTCAAAACTTTGTGAACTTTATACAGGATGGGTATTTGAAAATTGTTGTATATAAATTGTTTTTAAAAGGGAAATAAAGCATTTGTGGACAACTGCTGATGTTTTGTACAAATAATTATGTAAATGTTATAGTTTGGGGTGAATTGTAAGGTGTGTTCTGAGAACAAAACTAAAGGTGTGCTTTGCTACATATCAAGAAGTGTAACAAAACAAATCTTTTTGCAGAACACACCTGAAAGTGTGTGAAATTTAGGACAAGCACGAAACACAACTTAAGGTGTGTCTTGGGAACACACCAAGGTGTGTTTAGATAGCTCACCAAGGTGTGTTCGGGTAACACATAAAAAGGTGTGTGTAAATTCAAAACTCTAAGTGTGTTGTTTTGAGGACAAAAAAAGGTGTGTTGCAGTAACACACCTTCTTTAAGAGTGTAAAGTCGCCGACCAAACAGAATGTCAATAATATCGTTAGTTTAATTGAAACTTAGACTTTGCTGTTAATACAGGGTAGCAGTAAAGGTACTTTATCCTGACGAGGCAGACTCCACCTGCATACAGTGTCTACTATTTCTTTGGGCGCGTTCGTTCGGGATCAATCCGGAATAAGAATAATTGGAATAATGCGAGTGAGCGTTTGTTTGGGAGCTATTCTCATTCCAAAATACCTGGATTTCCATTCCGGCTATTCTTCTCCCAGGAGCAGAATAACCGGAATGTCCCAAACAAAGGCGCCCTTTATTTCACACGGCAAAGACGCTTGAAACATATAGTAGCCATGTCCACGCAGTCTCAGACAGACCAAGCTTTATTATAACTCCCGGGGGAGGGGGAATCCAAGAAAAATTGGGTGGGTGCGGCCCGCTTCCCAAAAACCTTGCCCTATTTATGACCAATTCCCCAGTTATGACCTGATCCTAAATCTATCATGACCCTGTTTCAGACCTGCCTTGTACTTATTTTTCCAGTCCAGACCGATCCTAAATGCATCGTGAAGGGCTTTTGTTGATCAGTGTTAGGGACAATGGTGAAAACGTAGCTCAGTTCACACACTTACGGACAAATACAGTTTTGAAATTCTATAGTCCTATTGTAAGCTTTACACATGTCGGACGAAATATATTTTTACATATCCAGCTTATTGAAGTATCATGATCACTGGTTTTAATTTCAGCCGGTCGATTAACTAGAAAAAGAGGTAATATTGCCTGAGTTATGGAGGCAGCGTGGCCGAGTGGTTTAGGGCGCTGGATTTGAAATCTGAAGGTCCCTGGTTCAAATCCTCCACCCTACTGCTATCTGGATTTGTTCTCGGTAGTCTCGAGTTCAACTCCTCGACCGCGTAATGTATATAGCCAACTGGGCAGCCTCCCGCCAGTTGGGTTTCTTAATACTCTATGTTCTATTTGAAATATTCAGTTACTTATTTCCAATGTCCCCAATTAGCACTACAGTGCTAAATACATAGAAAGTTGAATAAAGTTATTATTATTATTGTTATTATTATTGTTATTGTAATTACTATTATCATCATTATTATTTTTATTATTATTATCATTATTATTATTATTATTATTATGAGTTAACCTCATGGGACATTGTTCGCTTAAGTGAAATGATGTTTTATTAACCACTGTGCTTAATTAATACAATTCTTGACTATAGGCCAAGGAACCGTGTTTCAATCGTGTTTCTGTCTAAATGTAGACTTACATGAACCTAATGCAGAAATATATAAGTACGAGCTTATGTCTGAAACTGTAAATCAGTTTGCACTGCTGTAAATCAATGTAATGGTAGTCTGTTTTGCCCTTCGCCGAAATATCAAAGTGATCCCACTTGATGTTTTTTATGTTTTTGGTTTTGACATGGTCTGCAATGGCTGAGGTATTGTCATTTTTAGCGAGGGTCTATAAGTTTTTTGGTGTTCCTATCACAAAGCCTATCGTTCTCAACAATCCAGAATTATTTGCAGAGGAAATGTCTGGGATTGTGATGCTTTCACATTATTAAAACTAACGACGGCTTCACAATGGGAAAAGCGAACATTTCAAGCCCTTCGCTAAAAATGACAATACCTCAGCCATTGCTGACCACGTCAAAACCACTGGACATAACATCAAGTGGGATCACTTTGATACTTTGGTGAAGGGCAAAAACTCAGAGACCTTGAACTTGAGTCGGTTTTCAATGCCAACCTCGGAGTGAAAAGCTGATGCTTTATTAATTCACTCTAGTTATTGTATTGTGTCTTTGCTTAATCTAGGATACAGATCAATCACCACTATTATATTAAAAGAAACCTGTTTTAAATTTCAAAAGTTATTTAATGTATGGAGTAACATACGAAACAGGGTCTGGAAGGGTATTTTCGGGATCCGGGATTTGACCACAATACGCTGCGGGAATTGGGAAAACGATAAATATCTTGACGGGATCCGGGATTTAACTGCTCGCCAGGAAGCGGGACTTACCAAAATTTGGGCACGGGATGCGGGATTTTTTCACTGTTTGTTGGGAATTCGGGAAATCGTCACGACTCAAATAAACGTTCTAGCGGGCAAAGCCCTGGTGTCTCCTTTCAAACCAGACTATAGTGTTTGCCTGGTTAGTTATCTGATTGAAACAGTCAGAAAGTATTTTGTTTCAACCAGATGCCACAAACGTCCACGTGTTACCAGTTAATAACTTGATCCTCCATTGACTCAATTGCTCAGTCTCTTCAGTCGCTGCACAGTTTAACATTTATTGCAATCTTGAGGGGATTTTGTTCAACAGCTTATCTGCTGGATGGCCCTAGATATGGCAAATGGTGATGCCAGCTCTACTGCAGTAAGGGGTTAATTGGTCTCGTTTTATCTTGTGGCATCGACAATACTTCTAGTTCTAGCGCCAGAACCTCGGCGATCCACAAAGAGAAATTCAATGTTCCTCTAAGCGGTGATGAACACATTGACCTGTTCAATTTCGTGTAGCACTTGAATTGTAAAAACCTTCACTGGGTTAGCAGAAATCGTTCAGAGTAAAGGCCTTGAATAAAACCCTGAGGTCACGATTGCCATATCGTGCTCTTTCATCGTACTGAGGTACAAAAAGCTATTTCTCTTTTGCAAGAACCTTTAAAAACACGCGTAAATTCAAAATATCAATAGACTGGAAAGGGCTATTCTATATATCTTACACTTATTAACTTTTGTAGAAATTAGACTTTTTAATGTATTATTTCTCGAAAGAAAAAGCGGGATTCGGGAAAGTGATGAAAAAAGTGCGGGATGCGGGATTCTCGTGCAAAAGGAGCGGGAATGTGGGATCAGGACCCCCCCCCCTTCCAGACCCTAACGAAACACCAAGTCTTCATCCAAAAATGTGCAAGTTCAATATGTTTATCATTGCTATTTGTTTCTCTGTGGCTGCTTCAAGGTAACTTTACCCAGAAGAGTTTCAAGACTCAACAAGAACGAAGTTTATTTACAGGTAGCGAGTGAAGAATGCAGGTTACCCGAGATAACAATCTGAGTGACAAAAAATGAAAATAAACAAACTTAATTACTAGTACATTGTTACGAAAAACACTTACAACAATTCGTAAAGGGTACTAAGGCTGATTCTTACCGTTTGAGTCTTCTGAAACACATTATGCGAGCCGATGGAAAGCGATTTCTCTTATGTTAATAAGCACCACGCGGTGCCTTAAACATGGCGGAAAGCCAGACTAATGAGCGGTTACCTAGCACTGTCCGCTGACACAATTTGGCTGAACTGCAGCGACATTCTCTTTTATTCATTAGAATATGGTAACTGCAGAGACCATGAGCCAATGCCGACCCAATGTTTTTTATTCATGTAAAAAGTCAATTTTAAGAAAAATTCCGGTATTTCCAATGGATAAATTTTCGTTTCTTGTACTACCCAGGAATGCGAAAAGGTTACAACACCTCCGTATTATTAGCTGCTTACTGGAAGTTACAAAAAACTGCTTATGAGAGATGCTCGCTTACGAGAGATTCCCGAATATAGTTATTTGAGTTGGAAACTTGTGGTATTTAGGAAAACTTGTCACTGAGGAGATTTTTTGGTTGAGGAGAGGTGGTCGATCACCAGAGGTGATCGCAACTGGAGGTTCGACTGTAGTTTTCGTTTAGCATTTCTATCACTCAAACAACTCTAGCTTTGAAACAATTTTTAATTTGAATGTTGAAAGCCGGTTTCACATGCGAGTAAACTTAGTTAACAAACTTATTTTACATGCAATTACACTTAGCCTTCAAACTTCATGAAACTTGTTTTACTTGTTAAACCTTGCCATCAAACTCAGCCAGCACTGATAAATGGAAATTACCAGTGTACTGAGGCGATATTCAGTCTTAAACTCTACAGATCTTGATCTTGTCTTGGCCATAGTCGTAACTGATACCTACGTTACAATATTTCTGTGATCACTTAGAGTACAATCGTTGATATGAAAACGGAA
Organism: Catalaphyllia jardinei; assembly: GCA_022496165.2. NCBI lineage: Eukaryota > Metazoa > Cnidaria > Anthozoa > Scleractinia > Caryophylliidae > Catalaphyllia > Catalaphyllia jardinei. The sequence goes on from CM042747.1 coordinate 23,770,279, forward strand.
GATTACAGTCGCTCTTCTTTTCGTGTCGGTTTTCGGTGACCAGGATCCTTTGCCTTGCGGCGAGCGCCATGGTAAGCTGCTGATTTACGTGCGACATAATCCTTGCTGGGTAAGGACCACACAACGTTCCACCAATCACGATGTTTGTTATAGCAAGCACAGTACGGCCCAGGGACTTTCCAGTCGCAACCTTGCCATCCCCAGTCTTCCCCAGTGTTAGCGTATGCACTTTTGTTAGATGCTCATAATTAAAGAATGCTGGAACAGAGAATTAACTCTGAAGTGTATATTTAAGTGCTAATTGACCCCATGAATAACCCACTGGGCGTTAGCCCTAGTAAAGGCAATCAGGGAACCACACGAGGTAAAGAAAAAATGTTTTGACCTCGGTGGGAATTGAAACCACGCATTTGAGTTCATAGTGCTACGCGGCACAACATTCATATGTACCCTTACTCTCTCTTAGCCGCGATTCACCAACTTAATCGTCCCCGACTTCCTCTGTCCGACCTCGTAGCTCAGTCGACAGAGTAACGGTAGATCTAATCCGGAGGTCGTGGGTTCGATTCCCACCGAGGTCATAAGATTTTTTCTTTACCTCGTGTGGTTCTCTTATTCCCTTTACTAGGGCTAACGCCCAGTGGGTTATTTATGGGGTCAATTAGCACTTAAATATACACTTCAGAGTTAATTCTCTGTTCCAGCAATTGTGTTCATAGTGCTACGCGGCACAACATTCATAATTCAAAAAGCCGAGGTAGTAGTTCTGCAGGTTTAGACCGCGGACGTAGTTGGGTGATCCTGATGGAAAACGGCTTTGTAGAACTTTCCAAATGGCTCTGAAGGTGTGCTGGACAGATGTGTGTCTGCGGCTTCATTCATAAGCTGTTGAATCAGTTCCTTAGACCTGTCATGCAACAGCTGACTACGGGTTTCCCTTCTTCCTCGTCTAATGAACAGTTCATCAGTCGTGCATATCGCTTGCTTAAGATGATTCACTTTTACTTATATTTACGCATGCAGAGACACCGACCTTTCCAACGGATGTGGGGCCTGCGAAAGAGACGCAGCTTTTCACCTGGAAATCTCTTTCACTGTAAGATTTAGAGCTTCATGGGAATGACATTTGTTTAATTCTTACTCCATCGCGCAGCCCTGATTTTTTTCAGGCTTCTTCTTTCAATTGCTTAAATTGGAAAAAAAAAAATTACTGCGATGATCACTCTTCACTTTCAGAAGTGACAACATGGGAACAGTAATCGTCCAAGAAATCATTATATGACCTCCACGAATTCCTCTCCCAGGGTTCATCAATCTTCAACGGCAATCGTTCCAACTGGTCCATAAAGCTTTGCTTCAGCTTGGAGCTTTCGTCAGTTAAACAGTCTTTGTTTGGATGGATCTTTTCCGTTAATGCCTCGACGATTAAATAAATTCCACTCACCTTCGATTCGCTTGAACTTGTGCTCTGTGTAACACTATTGAGCGAAGTGCTAAGAGAATAAGCTGACTGCAATGAGGCATCTAATCCAGCTTGGGTTGCCAATTTAGAGTAGAAGGCCTTATTGCTATCATAATATTGAAAAAGACTTCTTGTGGAGTTTAGTTTTTCTTTTCTGAAGCATTCTGAGGGAAAAGCCTCAAAAATGCTTGTCTCTTTTTCCTTAAAGTCCCCCAGTAAGTTTGTTTTTCCAAGGTTAATGACTTTTCCAAGCTCTTATGTGTCGCTGGTCGTCAGAGTGTTTTCAGTTCCTCCACTGGGTACAGATAGGGCTGTCAATCGAATGACACAACCTGCGTGGGAAGATTATATTTAGTGTCAAGTGATTCATTGTGGCTCCTGAATACTTTTGCTTCAAAACATGAGTACAACACAGATTGATGGTTTTGTTGCACTGTTTAGTTACGTACCCATGCTGCACCTTGATTTCTTGGACTGCCGTACCAAAATTCGCTGTTGCCCAACAGAAGCTTTGTCTACTGTCATGATATCGTGTGGTGTTAACACGGCTCCAATATTTCTGGCGATATTCTTGATTGAGTGTTGTACTGTTTTAGTGGAACAACCTATGACGTCATCACTTTCCTCATTTGCATAATACAAAACGTAAATATCTCTAAAAAGAAAAAAGATATTCCCAAAAGGAAAACGCCATTCTTCTTTACTTTGAAAAGCCTTTCAAATAAGCAGCTATTATTTTTTACTTCATAGGCACTTTAAAAGTTTGTAAACACGAAATGCCATCAAGAGTTCGTTAAAAAGAGTGCAACCATAGTAATAGAAAGATCTTTATGCGATATCAGTCCTTACAGCAGGCAGATGTAAAAGGTTCCTTTGTCTATAGCACGCGCATGGATTGTATTATTACGTTTAAAATATTGTTTTAAATATTGGGGACATTACCCTTGCAGGCATTACTGCAGCTCTGCTCTCTTCTGGTCTTTGTGGAGTGTTGATGTGAAGGATATCAACAGAAAGGCGCGTTTTATTTACAACCAAAAGCATTGTTCCCTAAATTTAAAATTCTTACCTCAAGAATAGTCGACAAGTGGAAAGTCTGTGACAGAAGTGGATAGTAATTGTAATGGAGGAACCATGGGTGGCAGGGAGGAAGATCTTGAACTGATTGAATAGTTTAATAGGCCACCCATGCACTTCCATATTAGTACATTTCTCGCTGGTTCTTGCAAAACCACCACGCAACCGCGGCACTTGTTTTCTTTTGACTGAAGTTAACGTTCATTTTCTTTCTTCTCTATGTATTGCGTAAGTGATTTACTAGAGAAAGTATTAAGACGAGCCAACCGACGAAAGCCCTGACGCCAAAATAATAATGTTTTTCCTGATTAGTGTAAGGTTAATTTCCATATTAAAGAATATTAATTGTCTGATAGACAACAGAGTTATTGGGGTAGTCAATTAACAAAGCTAATAACCGTCAAAACAGCGGATTAAGTTATTCCATGTCTTCAGGATAAGTTTGAAATATTTTTGTTCATTTTGTTACTGTCGAAGCATTCGATCATCTGGTAACAAAAATTGAACTCTAAGGACATCTAAAGTTTGAAATAAATTGCATCCAACATTTTCTGAACCATTCCAGTGTGGTTGCAGCAAGAGCAGTAGCTGCCAAAGTAGTTATTTGTCCTCTTGAGTTTAGAGGTCCCGTGTTTGCGATGTAGTAGTGGGTGTATATGTCAATCAACAACTCGGGGACGATCCTGAATATGATTATTGCGTCATAAGAGATGGCTACAGAATGCAGTTGTCATCTTATCTAAATATTTTAGAACCGTCAAATTTTGAACATTTTGATTTGGGCCAAAGTAATATTTGCACGAACTTCTTCTTGGCAACAACTGGACGTTGTCATACTGATAAAAACAATGTCTGTAGTGATATTGCGACTTCAAGTTCTAATGAGTTGACCATACTAACTCATGAATAGGCTAGTTACATCTAAGTATTGGGATTTATAAACACATTGATTTCTTTTGTCAACAAGGGGTTCTGTAAGCAATGTTTTCCGAATCCTCAAGTGTACTACAACGAAAATTTCGTATTTTTTACTGCTTTCATTTTCTTGCATTAACTATACATTTAGGCACTAAATTTGTGAAATCGGAGAATATTTTTCAACCTCGAAACTCAAGTCTCTAAAACAAGCATCATAAAACCGTAAATATTAAGTCTGTTGTTATTCGAATACCAAACCTGAAGAGCCCACGTAATCAATACAGTGGGCTTTTGTGTGGCTTCATAGTCACAACACCTGATACAGCAAAGCAAATGCGAAGTAGAAAAACAAAGGAAAACAAGCATGTCTTCTCGTTCGAGTTAATTACCTTTCTTTGCTTTTTAATGACGACTCGATCGGAATTGAGTCCTATCTCGAGACGAAGACGCTATAGAAAATATTGAAACTATTTCCCAACGAAACGTGTTCTTACTTCCACCGGCCTCATATCAAATTAGCCACGTTTTGGGGCTTTTGGTCGTGACTATGACGTCAGCTCCTTTGTTGACCCAATCCCCCTTTCAAACTCGGAGTTTTGAAGGCAAAGTTATTACGGTCAAATTTATCGGACTTCTCTTAGGAATTTTGATTTTAGATTTGCTACTTTGATGATGTCGTTTTGACACCCGGAGAGATAGGAAAAATTGTGTAGCACTTTTTGCTTTGAAAGCTAAAATAGTTTCTAACGGGTGCACCATTAATATTTACCCAAAAAGCACATACTCTAATATAATAGTAAAAAAGTTAGAACTTTCTGCCGTTGATTTACTAGCCGAAAATTAAGCTGAGACGCTGTGCGTTTAGTAATGTGCTGAAATCCTTTTTCTCATGACCTCGTCAAGTCTCGCCGGCTAGAGGTCTTGGTTACAACAAAAGCCACGGCGCCTGAGAGTTTCAAGAACTTTACATTGACATTGACGGGTTGTGTCGGGTAGTTGGACAACCCTGAATACTGTGCCATGTAAACTCATGTCAAGTATTTTGTCATTTGTTCAAAGGTATTATTTCCTCCAAGATAACGAGGATAGTTCGCATTTCACTGCCATGATAAGATGCCCTTGAAACTCCCATGAATTCTCCCATCAGATCGACGAGGATGGTCGTCAAAAAGGTAACGGATCCCAAAACGTTGCAAGAATCTCGTTTATCTAATTAATTCTACATCTGGTTGTAATTCACATTTTCCTCTTAGAGAAACCAATTCTGTTTGACAATCGTTTATGCAACATGTCTTAAATGTCATTAATTCGTACATCGGTCTCCAATTAAGAGGTGTGAAAGGTACCAATTCGGTGACTCAAACTTTTCAAATGTTTTAATATCTTTGTTTATTCTTGAAAAAGTAATGCCCAAAGTAACTGCTTTCTTTGGCGTTTCTCGTGATTTTCTTGAATTTCGTTAGGTGTAATCTTCCAACATTTTTACACTTCATCCGGCGGACCTACTGGCATAAGAATTTTCGTAAACAAAGAATTCATAAGGTTTATTTTGGAACCTAGGGATTTCAGAGCCACCTTACATGAATACTCTAAAATTTAAGATGCCTCTAAATCCCGTAGACAGAATATTTTAAAATTTTGTGAAAGTTGCCTCTTATATTGTCTAACATCATTCGATAATACAATATAGGAGTCACATAGGTCGTTTAAAATTAAGGTTTTTTTTTAAGATTTTGATTTTCTTTTTGCCATTAAAAAGACATGATAACAATACAGTACAATAAAAAGATTAGAAAACAGTCCTAAAAATACACTCGCTGATTGGTTAAAAATCGTGTTTCTATTTAAGAAATGGATTTCATGTTGCCGTGCGTTCATTCAGTAATAGATCACAGATGACGTCAAAATGCGGTAAGAACAAAAAAGTGGCACACTAGGCGATAGCCTAGTGTGTCACTGATGTACATTTTGGTTATCAAAGTTAACAAGTCAGCAAGTCGTTTTACTTTTTCTCGTCGCGGCGTTTACTCAAAGAAATAGAAAACATGTTCTCCACGTTTCTATCGAGCTTTAGTAGAATTCTACTGGTATACTAATGCAAATGATGTAATCTGATTGGCTGAGCCATTGAACACTAGCACTATCAGCCATTACAGTGTCCAGTGGCTGGAGGATTTGTCGAAGGCCTTTCATTCGTTTCCCAAAGGGGGAAAATTTTGGTGCAAAAAGTCATTTTAAAAACAGGTTTTATACACAGGAGAGAGAGCACAGTATAGGGATAGCGTCAAAGACACAAATTAGCGGGAAGGAGTAACAAGGGCAAAAAGGGGAATTCAGAATTTTGTCACTTCTGAGAACAGCACCCTCTTTAGAAACCAGTTCACCAACCTTAAGAATCCTTAAGGTATAGAAAACCGACTGAAAAATGGACTTCCCCTCGCCTTAAATATACTTGTTGTTCCAGATAATTTGATTCATTAACCTTTCCAAAGATGTCATAGAAGACCAGGTTTGTAAACATTCTCTGCAGAAGGCAGGAGGAGTAATGGATAATGTCCGATATCAAAATTAAATTGTAACAAAAATTTCCCGGAGATAAATATCCAAGACATACTTCCAAGGACTTTCGCAATTTTCAACGTATGTCTTTGAAAACGTGATTCTTTAGGGTGTGGTTGGGAGGTCATGCTATTCTAGGCTTCCACTGTTACACAATAAAACAATAATTCCAAAAATATTGTGGATCAAGTTAACAAATTTTGATGTTAATTTCAGCCGGGAGATTCCTCTCCAAGTTTCAAGTCTGTGCGTTTTCCTAAACTTCAGATATTTCACGAAATATTTTGCACAAAATTACAGAGTCCAGTATGGAGCCGCCATGTTGGTGTAACTCGCGGCCGAAAAATAGAGTAAACATCGGGAACTTACTTTGGCTTGAACGAGCAAGCATTTACATAAGCACTTTTCCTTATACTTTAACTTCTGAATATAGGTTAAAAATCACGAGATAAGTATATATTTTTCGGCAAATGCGTCCGTGGCTTTATGTTACGCACCGCCATAGCTCTGAAATTCAAAATTCGCTGGTTTCCAGACAAAGCAAGCTACTGAGCTGAAAAAAATGTAAACAGATATCATTTATCCCCTCTTATGCCTGGTGAGGATGAAAACTTTGGCGGCTCTTTACATTTAGATTTTAGAAACGATGATTTCGCGTGCAAGCCAAGAATTGCTATGAATTGTAACCTATTGAATCACACAAATGATAGCAATCGGTTTAAAAATGGTCAGGCGAATTTTTGATGTCATGATTCTGATTAAAATTGTTATCAGACTAACCATTAAAGAAATATTAAAATAATCTTCTGGCATCATTCTTAAAATACCAAGTCTACTCGAATGAATGCACTCTCAGTTTCTCTTCCATCTTTTTGACATTTTTAATTCAATCAAACCATTTGCAGGTCGACAATGAACACATTTTTGAGTTATGCAGCTCTGACCTAAAGGAAAAGATTACATGCATGATTTATTTCTTTAGTTATTCTTTAATTTCAGATGGCATCATTTAAATGACTACTTATCACCACAAGTGGAAGATTAATTTCGTACTTCTTCAACTTTCGGCTTCTTCTAGACTGCATCCTCTGTTGTCTGATGGTAGCTGCCATGGCTACGTGCTTTATATGTTGGACAGTCTCTGCTGGGCAAGGACCATACAACTCTTCGCATATCACGATCTGCGTTTTCGCACTGACAATAAGACCCTGCCACCTTCCAACCGCAACCATGCCATCCCCAAATTGTATCGTAATTTGCGTAGGCTGTTTCCCTTTTGGAGCCATTGTCGTGCGTCTCAGTTTTGTAGCGAACACAGGAATCCCCATGGCAAGAACACCAAATGGGCTTGTAATGGCAGTCGTTGTCGCTTTGACAGCCCTCTTTAGCGAGGGAGCATTCAAATTCAGGGGAAGTTTTAGTGGCCCTGGTGGTGTAGTCGAATTTCTGGATTTCAATATTTCCACTCCTAGCGTGGGTGCACCCAGAGTTCAAGAGGCCGAGAAAGTAGTACTCCAAGTTTAAACCTCTGATGTGGTTCGATGATCCTGGTTTGAAACGACTTTGTAAAAAGTTCCAGATTGCTACGAAAGTGTGTTCGATAGATGAGGGTTGCTCGCTGGCCTCATCCAAGAGTTTCTGAATTTCTTCGCCCGACCTTGTCGCTTGGTCCAAAAGCTTGTGACGGATAACGGGACTGCCTCCAAAAACGAACACTTTATCACTCGTGCTGATCTGGCTTGCCTCAGACTTTTCACTTTCAGTTATGTCTGCACAAGCTTTGAAACCCAGTTCTCAAGCGGCTGTGGGACCTGCTAATGGGAGGCAACTTTTGACCTCAAAATCTTTCTCACTGTAAGACTTTGAACCCTCCGCAAATGTCATTTGTCTAATGCTTGTTCCAAGTGTAACGGACGTAATGACGTGGGAGCCGTATGTTCTCAGGAAATTGTGGTACGCTTCCCAGGAAGACTCTTCCCAGGGTTCTTCAATTTGTTTCGGCAAGTTTTCCAAGTCTGTCAGAACTTGGCCTGTTAAGGTGGCTTCATCACCTTCTAAGCAGCCTCTTCTCACCACGATCTTTTCGTTTATTGCCACTGCGTTTAAAGACAGTCCACTAACTTTATTTGTCTGTGAACTTTTTCTCTTTGTCGCAACCTGTAGAGAAACACCCAGCGTGTATGAGGACTGCAACGACACGTCCAGTTCTGATTGGGTGGCCAAAGACGAGTAAAAGGCTCTGCTATTTTCATAATATTCCATGAACTTTCGTGAAGACTGAATCCGTTTGGTTTCATCGCATCAATGAAACATTCTGGTTTGAAGGGCTCAAAAATGGTTTTCTCGAGCTCTTGAAAATCTCCAAGGAGGTTGGCTTCTCGAAGATCAATCGCTTTCCCCAATTTCTCGATCTTGCCAGTGCTAGGGGCACTTGTGCATGTGGATACAAATATCAGGCAAGCGAACAGGACAAATGGCGCAGACATGGCTTAGTTTCCAAGGACACTCAAGGGCAAGTGGTTATGATTACAATACGACCTGGAAAGAAAAGAAATTCAGTGCATATGTTAGTGTTTAGTGGAACTGCCGTAATGCTGACACTGGTCAATTGGATGTAATAAAATGGGCACTGTTCTTTCACCGACTTTGATGTTCTGTGAAAAAGTAAACAGAGCTAAATAAATTTGTTCCCTATAACAAGTTGTCAGGGTTTTTTGTTAAGAGGCATGTTTTTAGTGAGGCCATGATTTACTAAAGAGAATCTCGAGAATTCTAGTTGGTTCGTATACATGGAGAAATCTAGTTGGTTCGAGCCATCATGTGCTGTAGGAAACTCTAGAATAACTGTCTGTGATGTCTAGTGGGCAATGCCCTGTCTAGGCAGTGCATGGGAAGGTGTTCTTCAAATGAGAAGTACTTAGAAATGATGAAAACCGTTATGCGCTGAATGATCGTCTTGCTTAAAACGTTTAGTCCTTCTACCGCAAATCATGATCAGTTTCCGTCTTTCATAGGCATCAAAGCGCCAAAAAAATACGAATTGTGGCATTGTCATAATTTAAGTGTTTTAAAATTAACCTACCAAAACGAAATAAAATGTCATACATCTAAGTGTAAAATTAGTTTTTTTGCAAAAAAATGCAACACTAGTATTAACGCTGTAATGCATAACATTTGACTCTTATGACTGCTGCTATTGAAAATTGGGGGTTTTTCCATGACGTCACTAAAATTCAAACTACAAAACTATTGATTCTGCTGAGATTTTACTTTCATGATGTGTAAGAGCAGCTGAAAGCTAATATTCATGCACACTTTCTCTGCGAATGGGTTTTTGGTTTTGAGATAGACTACCCTTGAATTTCTAAGCTTTTGCGTGGCGTCGCATTTACCTGACAGCCGAGAGAGCTGGGATGTTGGTTAAAAAAGTGACTTATGTCGGGGAATTTGGCTATCTGAAATGTTCATGTATTAGAAAAGTATTATCTTAATGTTTCTGAGTTCATTGAGAGATAAATTCACACTTTTGTAGCAATACTTAGTGAGAGATGTTTCTGTTAGTTTCCGGTCGCCATGTTGGTGCCCATCCGGATGGGCACCAGTATGGCAAATCTCTATAAACTTGGGTAAACAATTTCTTCGCGTATCTTGCTTACGATAAATTGCTGTGACCTAAATCTTGGCGAGAGTTTTTGCATATTTACTTTCTTTCTTTTCGCAGATTCTGGACTTTTTTTTTATTGCACGGTTTTTTTTTTTAACATTGATCTATTTTGAATGGCGTGACACAGAAACCAGCAATTAGCCTCCTTCCGTCTGGAGTCAATTGCAGTCAAGTTTAACTTTCCATTTTTTGGTGTTTTTGGCGGAGCGAACCCGTCTTCCAGTAAAAGGAAAACGTTTTGCTTAAAAGGATATCGTGGCTCACTGATTGTTTTGGAACAAAAGAGAACCAACACCTGCTGAGCGAAACGGCAATGCGCATTGCGATTGGACACTTCGGGTCTTGGGCTCTGATGTAACGTCAGGTAAAACTACTTGCTGACGAAGTCTATGTTGTCAATTAACTGACAATCATTGTAAAAGCTCAGTTAAGTATGATTTAAAGTACATATATATAAGTACGTAGCTATTTATTGTAGTTTTATATTTTCTGCTTGTATTTTTATAATTTACCTTTCTCGGAGATATTAGCTAAGTCCAGCTACTCTGTAAATCCGAGATTAAATAAAGTGTATGTTTGTATGTATGTATATTCCTAGATTTTTAAATTAATGTTTCCTGTGAAATATAGCTTTGGGAAATATTGAGATCCGAGGGAAACAAAATTAACCGGTTTATCGAAGTAAAGTCTGAATACAGGCAAAGTGGCCAATCAGGCCGAAGCTGATCTCCAGTTTCTGTAGCGTAAAGCGACTAGGAGTATTTCTACTACCCCTGGATTGGATGCTAGTCCATCACAGGGGAACCCCCAGCGTTATAGTCGCCTGTATCCATTTATACACCTGGGCGGAGAGAGGCACTGTCAGAGTAAAGTGTCTTGCCCAAGAACACGATGTTCTCAGCCAGGGCTCAAACCGGACCGTTTGACCTGGAAACGAGCAAGCTAACCATGAGGCTCCAACGCCACCCACGTTTCACGAGGTACCAGCAGGTTATTTCGTGATTTTTTAATGTAGCAAAACAAAGGCATTTAGAGATTCACGTATATCGGCGCTCATCATGGGAAGTTTTAAAAAGTCTGTCCGTGGAAACACTTTAAGCGCGATCGTCCTATAGCAGCTGTGAAATGAAAGCCTGAAAAAAGAATCAGGGTTGAATATATTATGAGCTTACAGCGTTACCAGTTCTTAGTTGGCTGGATAGCTTACTTGGTAGAGCATTGCACTACTATTTGTAGAGACCATGGGTTCGAATCTTGTTGGAGCTTGTTAAGATGTGTGTATTACTGCGATAATCTGGCATTCATTTCTTTATATCTTTCTTCGGCATCTCTCCAATCCAAAATATGCGTTTTTAAATTCCTATCACCCACTGCTTAAATTGAATAATTTAAAGAACGGTTTAAGAAACTAATAAAATTATTGCAATAGTTTGGTAGGCAACCTGATAGATTTTCTATTATTTGGTTAACGCTTTTTCCCTTGAAATTACATAAGATATAAAGAAAGCTGACATAGTTGAAGTTTACGAAAGGACTTTATCTGCTATAATTACACCCTTCGCATGTTGTAGAATGGCAACCTTATTTTTCAGTTTCACGGTCGACTTAACGATGTGCAATAATTTGATTACATAGTAAACCAACAATGAATGCTTTTAACGGTTGAAAAGATGCAAATATGACACCTAAAGGTACTATGTCGCCCACAAAATATATTTTCCCTAGTTTAATTTATTTTTCCTAGAATACGTAGCAAAACTTCTGTGGTCCTTGATTTAACAATTACAGGGCGACGCAACGCCACTGATAATTTACACCATCTATTAAGAGAATGTCCACTTAAAAAAGAGCTTAAATGAACAGATGACTTGTATGAGCGCTGAAATTTGGAGTCAGTTCTTAGAGATTAATTTAGGGTGAAAATATAAAGTACCCCGAAAACCAAAGAAACGGACCGACATTTTTTAAGCTTTTGTTCATTGTTTTTACAAGTAACTCATCTTAGCCAGCGTTTGCACCAAACCTTAAGAGGAATGTAACAAAACTCTCTGCTTCTTGCACAAATTAGCCCACAAGCTATAATGAAGGAGGGTGAATTTAAAATTTGATGATAATATAGTCTTTAAGTTGTTTTTCATCTCAACGATTTATAAATTTGTGTTTCATTTGATTCTTATTTTTTTTTAAAAAAAAAGAGCCACAAAATTTATTTTTGCATTTTCATTGGTGGCGTCATTCGAGATCTTGTATTTTAGTTCCATTCTTAGGAGTTAAGACCATTAATTTTTCAACAAAAAATGAAACAAAAGCTCACATGTTAAGAGGAGGTGGCAAGATCGCAACACAAGGGTGAAAGTAAAAGAAGGTCTTACTCCAACAAGGAAGGTTTCTATGCCCAAAGCGGTGGGTAAGGCCTCTTTGACTCCACTTCCTTGCTGCTTTGTTTTGTGTATATGGTGATTATAAAACTCATAACAGAAAGCTAAATAATAAACAGAAAGCCTCACCACAAAGTTACAAAACTGAAATGAAATTTCTTCTCTTTTCTGGGTTAGCTTAATCGGGCGCTGAACAACCCGGCCAAGGAGCTACGCTTTTAGACTGGCCAATATCTATATATTAACGTCTCAAATGACGGGCTCGAGATTGCTCTGTCGTTGAAAACTCGTGTAGATTGTTCCATGATCTGTTTTCCGTAAAATACTCGCAAAGCTTTAGACCAAAGAATCTAACTGACGATTGTTTAGTGTCTAAGACAATTTTATTATTAGCGTATGCACCTAGCATGCTTCTATTCACGTCGAATTTCAAAATCACTTCTCTAGGAAATAACTACAAAATATATCCACCATCTCAGACCAGTTATCAGCCGCCTCAGACAATTATATGCGTCCCCACTCGCCAGTGTGATAACGGCTTGACATCTTTATTACAAAACGCTATATCTAGTATCGACAACTCAGGTAACATCAAAAACCTGCTAAGATCACAAGATTTGTGTCTATTACAAATGCTACTCTATTGTTATTTTTTTATATATGTACTTGTGTGATATCTTGAGGAAGGTGTAAGACGCTTCAGACTTGTAAAAACAATTGCATCCAAGCCGTATTAACAAGAAAGTTATCAAATCGGAAATTGACTGAGAACTCTTTGAAAACATCGAATTAGAAACTTGTAACTCCGTTTACTTAATTTTATACGTAGCAGTAGAAATATCTGTTAAAATTACCTCAAGCGACTGTGTCGAGTGGATGAAATTTCAAAGGCAACTTCACAAGGACGGGCAAGGCTTTTTCAAAGTCAAAATATGATTTTATTTGAACAATGTTCTACATGCACGGAAATACAGTAATAGGAACAGGCACCATATTTGTCAAGTTGAAACACTAATGTTAACGTTACTTTTAACTTTTTTCCGTGCAGGGAAAAGTTGAATTTTTAAATTAATCTCAGAAACATTCTGTTTATTGGGTTTATTCAATTCGAGATAAAGCAATGGTTCTCGGCTTACAAAGACCAAGTTTGTGTGTGGTTTAGTCTCGCTCGAGTGCCGACTGAGACTGCTCGAAATTTTTTTCTGGATCATTTTCTAAAAGAAACAGCTTTATCCGGGTTCTTCTTCTAGCTTCTCGAACCTGTTCAATGCCTCAGCAACACTTTTTTTGTACCTTATCTTTTGCCCAGTCACGTAAAATATTATCCTAATTCTCAAAACTTTCCGCCATTTTAAAACAGCAAGGGAAAAACTTTGTAGTGATGACGTCAATCGTGCATCTGTCCCCTAATAGATCATAGGCGAGGACCAATCAAAATGCGAGAATAACTTGGGTTACTATATAAACTAAAACAGTGAAAATTTCTAACTTTCTATCCGTTGATTTATTTACCGAAAATTAGGTTGAGACGCTGTGCGTTAAGCAATTTCCTAAAATCCTTTTTCTCGTGATAGATATCCAGTGTACAATAAAAGCCTTTCATGGTGCTGAGAGAGTTTCAAAGCGGTACAAGACA
>CM042747.1:23788972-23822507 GCA_022496165.2 Catalaphyllia jardinei
TAAATGTCATTAATTCGTGCTTCGGGCTCCAATTCAGTTTAACCTGTAAGAGACGTCAGGGGCACCAATTCGGTGACTTAAAGGGGCTACGTCACGGTATTTTGAGTTATTTTGACCATCGACAAAATTACCTTTCAGTTGAAAGAAAATAATACTTTAGAAAGATAGGACAACACTAAAGAGATAGTAAAAAAGCCATAAAGGAAGAAGAATGGTTAAGGAAGGAGAAAATTGACACGGATTACAAACAACGAAATTGAAAAATTTAGGCAAATGTTTTCAAACAGTTTAACCGTGACGCAGCTCCTTTAAATTTATCAAATGTGTTGGTGTTTAAGATGATTTCCACAGAATATTCAGGAAATATGGTAAAAGTTAAGTCATATCAAATGCCATGCAGTCCGGGGTCAGTCAAAACTACGCTAATTTCGAACGTTTTCTTCTTTCTCGAGTATTCCGATTGAGTCGCTATCTTTCTTACCTTTAGTTTATGAAAGTGCTGTATATAGGCTTTCTATACCACTGCATTTGAAGGCGATTATTAAAATATTTCGTTCGGTGTTTTAGACTTTTGGTTATCGATTCACATCTTTCGAGCGCTGGCTGAAGAGTCTGGATATAGAACTTTAAGGCGCATGCTTAAAACTGGTCATTACCGCAAAATATGAAAAGAGCTTGAGTATTGTTTGGGTTCGGAAAATGGGACTCAGAGTTTACGGGCGGGTGATCTTGTCCTCGCTGGCTCTTCTCGCGATACAGCTCTCCATGGACTAATTCCGTACGGTTCTCAAGAGAAGTACTAGAACGAATACGAAGAGATTCCATCCACTGGAAAGGAGGGTCGAGCATGCACTATCCTCAGTATCCTATGGCCGCCACTCGTCGTACCGTTCGCTATATCCCACATAGTGAATTTTCATTCGCTTTCCGATCTTGTCCACGTCTGTCATGACGACAGGATAAAGTTTACGATCCGTTTTTGCTGTTTTATCTTTTGGGATGACATTTCTAACAAAACCTCGTCCACATACTGCTTTGGCGCTGTAGATTCTCTCTCCGCTCTGGCCGCCATGTTTATTCAATTTCTACTAACTTAAACATTACTTTCCCAGCCTTTCCTAGTGAGATATTAATGCGCAAGCGCAGTAACGAAAACTTGTGTCCGCGATATCCTGGACGCCAGTGGAAGCAACTGTTCACCTTCAAGGGCAATAAGTTTGATATGACCAAAATCACTCTCAACAAGGAAATATTTTGAATACAGTTAAGAACAACTTATATCTAGACTCAGGCTCTCAAGCTGACCCCGCAGGAGAAAATTGATCAGCTTGAAGTTGTTCATATTTCAATTAACACAGACGTCTCATGTCACACGCTCCAAGCATTATTACGAGGATTTGAAATTAGCTTTCTCGAGAATACTTTCACTTGGAGAAATGGACTCAAGCTGGTTGTTTGAAATAGTATTCCAAAAGTTACCGTTATATGAGTAGATTTGTAGTAAATAATTTTTGCATTTATTGCTCGAACTTTGAGCGGGATCTGTCTTAACATCACTATTTAGTCTTGAAATATCAATGGCCAAATTAATCTCTTTCTTTGGCCTTACTAGTGATTTTCTTGAATTTAGTTAAGTGCAAACTTCCAACATTTTCAAATTCATCGAACCGGTGGCATAGGCATTTTCAAAAACAAAGAATTAGTAAGGTTCGCTTCGGAACCTAGGGGTTTCAGAGCCATCTTAAATTCTCAAAAATTCAAGGTGCCTCTAAATCCCCCGGACGTAATATTTTAACATTTCCCTCTTATCATGTTTGGCATCATTCTATAACAAAATATAGGAGTCACCGGGCTCATTTTTCAGTTAAAAACACTTAAAACTAAAATATGAGGGTGTGTTTGGGAAGTTATACTATTGGTATGGTAACCCATGGAATCACAAAAATGATAGCAATGTGTTTCCCATTGTTCAGGCCAATTTTTTATATCATGATTCCGATTAAAATTGTTATCACACTAAACCCTTCTAAATAGTCATCTCCTTGCACTATTCTCAACATACCAAGTCTTACTCGAATGAATGCACTCTCAGTTTCTCTTCCATCTGTTTAACATTTATTAATTCAATCAAACCATTTGCCGGTCGACGATGAACACATTTTTGAGTTGTCCAACTCTGACCTAAAGGCAAAGATTACATGCATGATTTATTTCTTTAGTTATTCTTTAATTTCAGATGGCATCATTTAAATGATTACTTATCACCACAAGTGGAAGATTAATTTCGTACTTCTTCAACTTTCGGCTTCTTCTGGACTGCATCCTTTGTTGTCTGATGGTAGCTGCCATGGCTACGTGCTTTATGTGTTGGACAATCTCTGCTGGGCAAGGACCATACAACTCTTCGCATATTACGATCTGCGTTAGCGCACTGACAATAAGACCCTGCCACCTTCCAACCGCAACCGTGCCATCCCCAATTTGTATCGTAATTTGCGTAGGCTGTTTCCTTTTTGGAGCCATTGTCGTGCGTCTCAGTTTTGTAGCGAACACAGGAATCCCCATGGCAAGAACACCAAATGGGCTTGTAATGGCAGTCGTTGTCGCTTTGACAGCCCTCTTTAGCGAGAGAACACTCAAATTCAGGGGAAGTTTTAGTGGCCCTGGTGGTGTAGTCGAATTTCTGGATTTCAATATTTCCACTCCTAACGTGGGTGCACCCATAGTTCAAGAGGCCGAGAAAGTAGTACTCCAAGTTTAAACCTCTGATGTGGTTCGATGATCCTGGTTTGAAACGACTTTGTAAAATGTTCCAGATTGCTACGAAAGTGTGTTCGATAGATGAGGGTTGCTCGCTGGCTTCATCCAAGAGTTTCTGAATTTCTTCGCCCGACCTTGTCGCTTGGTCCAAAAGCTTGTTACGGGTATCGAGACTTCCTCCCAAAACGAACACTTTATCACTCGTGCTGATCTGGCTCGCTTCAGACTTTTCACTTTCAGTTATGTCTGCACAAGCTTTGAAACCCAATTCTCCAGCGGCTGTGGGACCTGCAAATGAGAGGCAACTTTTCACCTCAAAATCTCTCTCACTGTAAGACTTTGAACTCTCCGCAAATGTCATTTGTCTAATACTTGATCCAAGTGTAACGGACGTAATGACGTGGGAGCCGTATGTTCTCAGGAAATTGTGGTACGCTTCCCAGGAAGACTCTTCCCAGGGTTCTTCAATTTTTGTCGGCAAGTTTTCCAAGTCTGTCAGAACTTGGCCTGTTAAGGTGGCTTCATCACCTTCTAAGCAGCCTCTTCTCACCACGATCTTTTCGTTTATTGCCACTGCGTTTAAAGACAGTCCACTAACTTTATTTGTCTGTGAACTTTTGCTCTTTGTGGCGACCTGTAGAGAAACACCCAGCGTGTATGAGGACTGCAACGACACGTCCAGTTCTGATTGGGTGGCCAAAGACGAGTAAAAGGCTCTGCTATTTTCATAATATTCCATGAACTTTCGTGAAGACTGAATCCGTTTGGTTTCATCAATGAAGCATTCTGGTTTGAAGGGCTCAAAAATGGTTCTCTCGAGCTCTTGAAAATCTCCAAGGAGGTTGGCTTCTCGGAGATCAATTGCTTTCCCCAACTCCTCGATCTTGCCAGCGCTAGGGGCACTTGTGCATGTGGATACAAATATCAGGCAAGCGAACAGGACAACTGGCGCAGACATGGCTTAGTTTCCAAGGACACTCAAGGGCAAGTGGTTACGATTACAATACGACCTGGAAAGAAAAGAAATTCAGTGCATATGTTAGTGTTTAGTGGAACTGCCGTAATGCTGACACTGGCCAATTGGATGCAATAAACTGGGCACTGTTCTTTCACCGACTTTGATGTTCTGTGAAAAAGTGAACAGAGTTCATTTTAAATAAATTTGTTCTCTATAATGATAAGAGGCATGTTTTTAGTGAGGCCATGATTTACTAAAGAGAATCTCGAGAATTCTAGTTGGTTCGTATACATGGAGAAATCTAGTTGGTTCGAGCCATCATGTACTGTAGGAAACTCTAGAATAACTGTCTGTGATGTCTAGTGGGCAATGCCCTGTGTAGGCAGTGCATGGGAAGCTGTTATTCAAATGAGAAGTACTTAGAAATGATGAAAACTGTTATGAGCTGAATGATGGTCTTGCTTAAAACGTTTAGTCCTTCTACCGCAAATCATGATCAGTTTCCGTCTTTTATAGGCATCAAAGCGACCAAAAATACGAAGGGTGGTATTGTCATAATTTAAGTGTTTTAACATAAACCCACGTAAACGAAATAAAATGTCATACATCTAAGTGTAAAATTAGTTTTTTTGCAAAAAAAAATGCAACACTAGTATTAACGCTGTAAGGCATAACATTTGGCTCTTATGACTACTGCTATTGGAAATTGGGGGTTTTTCCATGACGTCACTAAAATTCAAACTACAAAACTATTGATTCTGCTGAGATTTTACTTTCATGATGTGTAAGAGCAGCCGAAAGCTAATATTCATGCACCTTTTCGCTGCGAATTGGTTTTTGGTTTTGAGATAGACTACCCTTGAATTTCCAAGATTTTGCGTGACGTGGCATTTACATGACAGGCGAGAGAGGTGGGATGTTGGTTAAAAAAGTGACTTATGTCGGGGAATTTGGCTATCTGAACAGTTCGTGTATTAGAAAAGTATTATCTTAATGTTTCTGAGTGCATTGAGAGATAAATTCACACTTTTGTAGCAATACTTAGTGACAGATGTTTCTGTTAGTTTCCAGTCGCCATGTTGGTTCCTATCCGGATGGCCTCCAGTATGGCGTTTCTATACAAATCTCTATAAACTTGGGTAAACAATTTCTCCGGATATCTTGCTTACGATAAATTGCTGTGACCTAAATCTTGGCGAGAGTTTTTGCATATTTACTTTCTTTCTGGACTTTTTTATTGGGCGGTTTTGTTTTTTTTTATTATTATTATTTCGATCTATTTTGAATGGCGTGACACAGAAACCCAGCAATTAGCCTCCTTTAGTCTGAAGTCAATCACAGCAGAGTTTAACCATCCATTTTTTTGGTGTTTTCGGCAGAGCGAAACCGGCTTCCAGTAAAAGAAAAACCTTGTTTGCTTAAATGGATATCGTGGCTCACTGATCGTTTTGGAACAAAAGATAACCAACACCTGCTGAGCGAAACGGCTAAGCGCATTACGATTGGACACTTCGGGTCTTGGGCTCTGACGTAAAGTTATATTGTCAGTTAACTGATGATCATTGCAAAAGCTCAGTTAAGTGTGATTTAAGTTGTTCCCGAGATTTCTAAATAATGTTTCCTATGGAGGAGCTTTGGGAAATATTGAGCTCCGAGGGAAACAAAATTAACCGGTTTCTCGAAGCAAAGTAAAGTCTGAATACAGGCAAAGTGGCCAATCAGGCCGAAGCTGATCTCCAGTTTCTGTAGCGTAAAGCGACTAGGAGTATTTCTACTACCCCTGGATTGGATGCTAGTCCATCAAAGGGGAACCCCCAGCGTTATAGTCGCCTGTATCCATTTATACACCTGGGCGGAGAGAGGCACTGTCAGAGTAAAGTGTCTTGCCCAAGAACACGATGTTCTCAGCCAGGGCTCAAACCCGGACCGTTTGATCCGGAAACGAGCAAGCTAACCATGAGGCTCCAACGCCACCCACGTTTCACGAGGTACCAGCAGGTTATTTCGTGATTTTTTAATGTAGCAAAACAAAGGCATTTAGAGATTCACGTATATCGGCGCTCATTATGGGAAGTTTTAAAAAGTCTGTCCGTGGAAACACTTTAAGCGCGATCGTCCTATAGCAGCTGTGAAATAAAAGCCTGAAAAATTATCAATGTTGAATATATTATGAACTTACAGCGTTACCAGTTCTTAGTTGGCTGGATAGCTTACTTGGTAGAGCATTGCACTTTTATTTGCAGAGACCATGGGTTCGAATCTTGTTGGAGCTTGTTAAGATGTGTGTGTAACTACGATAATCCGGGAATCATTTCTTTATATCTTTCTTCG
Organism: Catalaphyllia jardinei; assembly: GCA_022496165.2. Classification (NCBI taxonomy): domain Eukaryota; kingdom Metazoa; phylum Cnidaria; class Anthozoa; order Scleractinia; family Caryophylliidae; genus Catalaphyllia; species Catalaphyllia jardinei. The sequence continues at coordinate 23,795,022 of CM042747.1, forward strand.
CGGTTCAAACCGTTGGTACAGTGAGGAACTTTCATATGTTCACTTCATCATTCACTGGCCGGTATATTACGAGCTCACAGTGTGACCAGCTCCTTAAGGTATTGATTGCTTATTTATACTCTATACTTTTTAAATTATCGCTTGTATTGTTAAATCCATATCTTGTATTTTTAAATTCTTTCTTGTATGTGTACTTTGTGATTATTAGTCTATGGCCCCTCTGCATATTAGCATCGTTCAGTATTGAATGGGCCTTCCTGGCAAAATAAAGTTTACCTTACGTTACCTTTAACTGGAAGTTGGTAGAGCACTGCTACTGGAATTCACAGTACTCATGGCTGTTTGAATCCCCTTTAAGGCTGAATGTTTTTTTTTTCTTTTCAGGTTTTGTGTAGATAACTGCGATGGTCGTTCTTGTTTTCACATCTCTTTTGTCAGTTCAAATACATCATCTATTACATATTTACTAGTAGTTTATGCTTCGGATATAATCTAGCACGCGTACATAAGAAAACAGGTGGCAAGAATAACAATTTTGGAGGGTAAATCCTTTTACAGTTGAAATAAGAGGAGAAAAATTTAAAAAGTTCTCAACCTTCACCAGAACTAATTTGTTTCCATACCACCTTCCCTTAGGTGGCGAGGAAAAAAGCTATTTAGAGTAATCATTGATTATTTTCAACAAATTTCCGACTCAGCTATTAAGGGGAAAGGTCAGCAATTTTCCACTGGAAGGTCGAAAATAAATTTTATCTATTGTTATTAAGTGAAACGTTTAGCATTTAAAGCAGGATGCAAAAGCGTTCTAAGTTTTTCTTTTCTCGTTTTTTTTCTTAATTGCGTTTTGGCTTATCGATCATGGTCTCGCATAGGCCGTTTAGTTCTCAAGAAAGCAGGTAACGAGTTTTTGCGAAAGGGAGAAGAAAAGAAATTTAATTTCAAAAAAATTTAAATCAAAATTTACTTTCAAACGCGATCATATCACGCTTTGTTTTCTGCACACAAAAGTTAAACTAAAACAAATTACAATACCCTAACTACCTCTGGTTTCTTGATTGGGTCTTTGAGTTTTGCCAATAGAGGATGTTAAAGGGTTCGACTTTTGAATGATAGTCGTTCAGTATTTCTGGGGTGGATTTGAACAGCAGCTAACTCGTATAGAAAATCTTGGGTTCAGAAGTATATTCAGATAATAGAATACCGGAACTTGAGATGCCGAGTTCAACTTAAAGAACCTTAAAGAAGAATTGAAACTTTCTTAGATATTATTATTATTTTCCACCAACCTTAGAATACTTGATCCTTCCAATTTCTCTTGATCTTTGTTGCTCGGGCGCTGATACGAAGTGAAATGTGATTTTTCTTTCACAGAATATAAGGCTTCGATTTCAAACTTTAACCTCCCACATTCCTCCTACGTCAATTGGTGGAAGAAGTGGATTGGCTCTCTAGAACAATGGTTTTGAAATTTAATGGAGAAAACTGATTTTTTTATGGCCAGCCATTCATGGCAAATGATTTCAACTAGTACCCAGATTGTGTCGTAGTCACTACGCATTCTAAAGGCATCTCTCCAATCCAAAATATGCGTTTTTAAATTCCTATCCCCCGCTGCTTAAATTGAATAATTTAAAGAACGGTTTAAGAAACTAATAAAATTATTGCAATAGTTTGGTAGACAGCCTGATAGATTTTCTCTTATTTGGTTAACGCTTTTTCCCTTGAAATTACATAAGATATAAAGAAAGCTGACTTAGTTGAAGTTTACGAAAGGACTTTATCCCGTTATAATTACACCCTTCGAATGTTGTGGAATGGCAACCTTATTTTTCAGTTTCACGGTCGACCTAACGGAATGCAATAATTTGATTACATAGTAAAGCAACAATGAATGCTTTTAACGGTTGAAAAGATTCAAATATGACACCTAAAGGTACTATGTCGCCCACAAAATATCTTTGAGGGAGTTTGTTTCCCTGGTTGAATTTATTTTTTCTAGAATACGTAGCAAAACTTCTGTGGTCACTGAGTGAACCATTACAGGGCGACATAAAACCACGGATAATGTATATCATCCATTTAGAGAATGTCCACTTAAAAGAGAGCTTAAATGAACACATAACTTGTATGAGCGCTGAAATTTGTTTTTTTTAGTCCGTTCTTGGTAATTAATTTTAGGGTGAAAAATATAAAGTACCCCAAAACCAAAGAAACGGACCGACATATTTTAAGCTTTTGTTTTTCATTTTAGAAATAACTCATCTTAGGCAGAATTTGCACCAAAGCGTAAAAAGGAATGTAACAAATCTCTCCGCTTCTTGCATAGATAAGCCCAGAAGATATGATCACTGAGGGTGAATTTAAAACTTGATGATGATGTAGTCTTTAAGGGGTTGTTTTTCATCTCAACGATTGATAAATTTCTATTTCTTTTGACTGCTGTCCCAGACCTTATTGTTTTGGAAAATAAGCTTCAAAAATTATTTTTGCATTTTCATTAGAGTGGCGTCATTTGAGATCTTGTATTTTAGTTCCATTCTTAAGAGTGTAGGTCATTAATTTTTCAACAAAAAAAATAAAACGAAAGGCCAAATGTTTAGACGGGGTGGCAAGATCGTAACACAAGGGCGAAAGTAAAAGAAGGTCTTACTCCAACAAGAAGGGTTTCTATGCCCAAAGCGGTGGGTAAGGCCTCTTTGACTACTCTTCCTAGGGCACTGATGAAAAAGCCGCCGTCTACCTGTGAATTACAAGAACTTGGTTTTTAGTTTATTGTATACATAGGTATGTCTTGAACAATTATAAATGTGTAATGGCTTTTATGTTCAGTTGCTACAATTATAACTTTTGAAATCACGAGTTCGAGATTGCTCTGTCGTTGAAACGTCGCGTAGACTGTTCCATATAATCATTTTTTTTTCGTAAAATACTCGCAAACCCTTAGATCAAAGGATCTAACCAACGATAAATTGTCCATAATCTAAGCGAGTGGCGTCATTTGAGATCTTGTATTTTAGTTCCATTCTTAGGAATGTAAACCATTAATTTTTCAACAACAAAAAATTGAAACAAAAGCTCACATGTTACTGAAGACAGGGTGGCAAGATCGTAACACAAGGAGGAAAGTAAAAGAAGGTCTTACCCCAACAAGGAAGGTTTCTATGCCCAAAGCGGTGGGTAAGGCCTCTTTGACTCCACTTCCTAGGGCACTGATGAAAAAGCCGCCGTCGCGACTCGGACGCATATAATTGTCTAAGGCGTCCGATAACTGCTCAGAGATGGTAAGTATATTTTGTAGTCATTTCCTAGAGAAGTGATTTTGGAATTCGACGTGAATAGATGCATGCTAGGTCCACACGCTAATTACAAAATTCGCAAAACTCTGGAAAATCGTTAGTTACATTCTTTGTTCTAAGGCTTTGCGAGTTTTTCACGAAAAAAGAGATCATGGAACAATCTACGCGAGGTTTCAACGACAGCGCAATCTTGAGCCCGTGATTTCAAACGTTATAATTGTTGCAACTGTACATAAAAACTATTATACATTTATAACTGTTCAAAACATACCTATGTATAGAATAAACTAAAAACAAAGTTCTCATAATTCACAGGTAGACGGCGGACTCCACCCATGTCCAATATACCCGCACTGTAACGATCCGCTAAAGATAAATTCAGTTCGTTCGATCCGTACGGATCGTTAAGTGCCCTTGCGGTCCGTAGAGTAGATTTCCAGTTCGTCCAATTCGCACGGATCGTTAAGGGCCCTTGCGGTCCGTAGAGTAGAGTTTACGGATCGTATGTTGCATCTCTTAGGGCGAGAAAAAAATTCACACTTTCCCGCAAGAGGCCATGTGTGCTACGGATCGTTCGATTCGCAATTCGTGCATCTCATTAAATCAACAGTAAACAACTTTGGAGTGCAGTCAAATGCGATTGACAAGATAAATGTGGATATTCGTCGTTCCAAACGTGGAAAAATACCAGAAATGTCGGCTCGTAATTCTTGCTCGAAAGGGAATATCCATCGTAGCAAGAGTGCGCTGGCAGAAACAGACAAGATATATGTGTATATTCTTCGTTCTAAACGTGGAAAAACACCAGAAATGTTTTCTATAAAACATATCATATAAGTCTCCCTAATGACATGCAATATACGATCCGTAAACTGTACTCTACGGAGCGCAAGGGCATTAAACCATCCGTACGGATCGAATGGATCGATACGCCTCCTGTACCCCACACTTATGATAAACGTCGTGTTTTTTAAGTCTCCCTAATGACATGCGATATACGATCCGTAAACTGTACTCTACGGAGCGTAGGGCACTTAACGATCCGTACGGATCGAACGGATCGTAAAGCCTTCTGTACCCCTCGCTTATCATAAACGCAGTGTGCTTTTTTTAAGTCTCCCTAATGACATGCAATGTACGATCCGTAGACTGTACTCAACGGAGCGTAAGGGCACTTAACGATCCGTACGGATCGAACGGATCGTAAACCCTTCTGCCCCCCTCTCTCCATAATGACATGCAATATACGATCCGTAAACTGTACTCTACGGAACGTAAGGGCACTTCACCATCCGTTCGGATCGAACCAACTAAATATTCTTTTAACGGATCGTTACAATGCGGGTGTATTGGACAACGTGATAACGGCTTGACATCTTTATTACAAAACTCAAAACTCTATATCTAGTATCAAAAACTCAGGTAACATCACAAACGTGCCAAGATAGCAAGATTTGTGTCTATTACAAATCTAGTGCTGCTCTTTTATTATTCTTTTTATATATGTACTTGTGCGATATCTTGAGGAAGGTTTAAGACACTCCAGAATAAAAACAATCGCATTCAAGTTGTATTGGTAATAATGTGTCTAAATGAAATTGACTGAGAACTCTTTGAAAACTTGGAATTAAAACCCTCTAACTCAGTTTGCTTAACTTTACACGTAGCAGTAGAAATATTTGTTTAAATTACCTCAGGTGTCGAGTGGATGAAATTTCAAGGGCAGCTTGACAAGGGTGGCCAAGCCTTTTCAAGGTCAAAATATGATTTTATTTGAACAATGTTCCACATGCACGGAAATAAAGGAAGAGGAACATGCACCATATTTGTCAAGCTGAAACACTAATGTTAACGTTAATGTTAACTGGCCTTAACTCGCTTCTCGTTGGAATAAGTACAGCTAACCTGGAGGTGCTGGAATTTGAAAAGTGAGTTAACTGATTGGGTTTCTAGTTCTCGCAGGGATCTCTTACCGTCAAACAATTTATGTTATTTCATCAGTTACAAAGAAACTAGTATTCAATTAAATTGACCAGAACCCTTCGATTATAACACGAAACGGTGAAAACACCACTGAATTTCTGAATAATAATAATTATGAAATAATGAAATAATGGGGGACAGAGCGGCAAGGCCACATCAGGAATAGATGGGTCGGGGGGGGGCTTTCATATGAAAGGGGTGGGGATGCTCTTCATCTGCCTTAGGGGTGTAAATTTCGGATTTTGGTCTCAGTTAGGGTGTTCTGGGAAAATTTCCATCACATCTAGCCGTGAAGGTCCCGTTTAAGGTCTCACACGTAGAAATACAAAAATATAAATTTATTATATTTGACATATGGTGTCTTTTAGAGGTCAAAACAATCTTGGGCCACCCCATGAATGTGGAGTTTCCCAGGGCACGATATTGGCCCATTGCTGTTTTTGATGTATATATAAATTATCTTTCTAGCATTATAGATTTTGCTACTACTAGAATGTACGCAGATGACACCAACTTGACTTTTACTGCTTGCAGTATCCCGGAACTCCAAGACCAAATGAGCGTTTATATTCAATGTCTCAAAAACTGGATTATTGCTAATAAGCTAACATTGAATATAATAAAAACAGTGTTTATGCTAGTCGGTTCAAGACAAAGAATTGCCACGATGACAGTCAATATGCATGCGTTTCTAAACGGAATTTCTTTGAATAGAGTTAATTGCAGTAAATGCTTGGGTGTAGAAATTGATGAATTCCTCACATGGGATACCCACATTGCAATTGTGTCAAAGAAAGTATCGTCTGGCTTAAGTATCATGAGAAAAATCAAACCTTTCGTTCCAAAATCTAGCCTATTAAACATACACCAATCTGTAGTTGAACCTTACTTCGATTATTGTAGTATTGTTTGGAATGGCATTGGTGACAACTTAGCCGATAAACTCCAAAAACTGCAAAATCGAGCGGCACGGGTGATTACCGGTGCAGATTATTTGACTCCAACAAAGGAAATATTAAACAAACTTGGCTGGTGTAATCTTAAGGAGAGAAGAAATAAACAAAAAGCCCTCACGAGGTTCAAAATTGTCACCGGAATGACACCGCGTTATTTAAAAGATATTATTTTCTCAGTGAGACCGGGAGCCTCTGTGTATAACCTCAGAACATCACAGGATGATATTGCCATACCGAGGGCCAGAACGGACTATTACAGCAAGAGTTTCGCATTTACGGGGTCTAAGATCTGAAAGACACTCCCTAAGGATATGAAATCCGAGCTCTCCTTCGAAACGTTTAGGAACAAACTGAAATCTCTCGACCTCAGCATTGATATGTAAGCCTGCCATTTTTTGTGTAAATTAAATAATGGTTGTATTTTAGCTTTTATATTTTATTTTATCTTTCCTTACCTAGTTTCACGGCTTTTGTGAAGAGCAAGAATTGTAAATTTTTGAACAAAACTACCGTGAAGTAATAAAGTTTTCTATCTATATCTGTCTATGATTGCTCTCCTTTAGAGGTTAAATTCAAAATTCCCGACGAGCTTCCTTTCATATGTGATGCCCCCTATCCCCGCGGAAGGCTTAGTCACCTCTTGAATAAAATGCTATCCTTTCTTTAAGGTCCTTTAAGTATCAAGGTGGTTAGGTGATTAAAACTTACTGGGCACTTAATAAAAACTACGTTAATAGACCAATTTCGATATATTAAAATTCAGCCTTAAACAATAGACCTCAGCACGAGGCTCTGGGGAATAAACCCCACAAACTCTGTAGTTATTCCCCAGGGCCTCGTGCTGAGGTCTATTGTTTTAGGCTGAATTTTAATATATTGAAATTCCTCTATTTAGAACATAGTTAATAGAGGGGAATGGTTAGGAAGCCCGGCAAACATCAATGGAGGAAACAAAGATGCCAAGATTTAGGTTGGAAGGTCCATGACCGTGCAAAATCTTGTGTTATGTGCTCATACACTATGCATGAGTTACGTCATCAACACGTTTCTATTGGCTAGTTCCTCAGTACAGAGTAAATAACTATTGTGTTTTGTCCACGGTCAAGGCCAAAAAAGCGAACAAAAACCTACAAAAAAGAACGTTGTCGGGTTTCATAACCATCCCTCTTTATTAACTATGTTTAGAACTACTTACTCTTCTGATCAAACTAGTTAAAAAAATAGAAATCAAAGCAATTTATGTTTTCATGACAACCAGTAAATTAAACCAAAGTCCTCGGTGTTTCAATTGATCATAACAAGCTAGGTGCCATGACAAGCTGCTGTCCCGTGATGTACTCAACGATTCGTTAAGACCATTTACATTCATGTAATAACTAAACTACCCTGTAACCACTAAACATGTGTCATTGTGTAAATAAAATTAGTAACATTTTTGGCTTGCAAAGAACTTGGTGGCATTTAGTATACGACTTTTGTTATATCGACTATGATATTCCTACAAATAAAGTAATCGACAATTAGCACCTAAACTCGTACGGTTTGAAAAACCGTGTCATATTCCAGTAATTGACGAGGACCTTTGTACAGTTATAAATTCTTCCTTGCGTTCAGTTGCTTAAACTTACATGGGTTTCATGCTTAAAAACTGCAACATTTCAAGTAGTACCCATTTCAAGCGCATGGAGAGCACAGCATTGAATCTAGCGGCCCGCACCCTTTCCTCAAGACATTTATCTCTGTTCAAAAATAAGAGGTATACAGATCAACTTCATTCGATTTTAAGCAACCGTTCATGAGCTTTTCGAAGCAGATTGTATCGGTCTCTCATCTTGGCTCCTGGTCTCTATCTCTATTTTTGTAGTACGTGACGACTGAACGTTATAACAAATTAACGCAGATGGCTCCCAAGAGCGCTTTAAGACAGGAATAACAGGTAGGTTCCAAAATTTTATTGTGACTTTTCAAATAATAAATATATTGTATCATTCGAATGAATTTCAAGCATTTCTTGCCAGTTTAAGCCACACCTGCGCAAAATATTAAATTAGTAGGCTTTGGATATTGAGGAGAGGTACTTGTTCACGCATTCAAAGTTGTCATCAGGTTTCTTTTTGCACAGTTCTGTCAAACTGATTATATGATATCAGAAATCACGTGACCCTGAGAGGAAGTTAGTACTTCATGTAAGGAACACTCGACTCTCCAATACTCTCCAATGATTTTCAAAACTTGTTTATGATAAGACTAGTAGTAATCAAAGATTATGAGAGTGCGTTCGACGCCGTATGAACTTTTATACAGATACCTTAAATGATTTCCCTAGCTGACTTTCAACCTCTAAAACCCAACCTTTTTTTCATCAACAACCGGGGCTTTACAGTAAGATATTTCAGTGACAAAGTCCATGCCATTCTGATTGTAGAGGCCCCGGTACAAACTACGTTGCGTGACGGCCCCAGTTTCTGTAGACTCACAAGTTTAATAGGATTCAGACCTGAATGGGACTAAAATATTTACATCAGCCTTCAGATTTCGTGCTAAATATTCTCACATTAACTTGTAATGTTTAAGTGCAAAAGCTAATTTGTAAAAGTATATTTTTTACGAACACTATTCTAGGCAGGAAGCTCAAATATAAGTAAATATTTGCAATCGAGTGCTCGTTCATCCTAAACAAACTCCGTGCCGACCGTGCCGGTGCGACTGATTCGAGTATTTCCCCTAGCCCTAACAAAGTACACAGTATTTACATTTCCGTTCCCTGGTTCAGGTTCACTGTTATGGATCTTGCCCTCGGAGTACTCTTCCACCTATTCCAAATAATATTCCACCGGATAGGACTGGCCTTTTCTGTCGCAAATTGGAACTAAATCAACAAATGCCGTAGTCTCCTTCCAGGCTTTTTTTGGGATGTCAACGCTCCCGGGAATTACAGCTGTTTCCACGGTTAATATCCCAAAGCCTAGGCGATCGTGTTCGTGTACATATAAAATAAACAAGCTCTTCGTGAGCCCGATCGAACGTTTAAATAACATCATACTATTGAATATAATACTACCCAGCCTCAAAATTCCACGGCAAAAGTGTCCAACGCTATACGTCTGGCTGCGATCGAGAGCACATGGAAAGAAAGTCCAAAGTCTACACGGCCCACTCACGTGCTCACATGTTCGTCACATGTATTATCACGTGTCTCAGTTACGGTACCAGTTTACTGGCCGTGACCATAGTTAAATGATAATAACAAGCAGGCCGACACGTGAAAGAAAACGTGAGACAGACAAAGCACATGGTCGATTGCAATGGCGTCATTTGCATCTAAAGAATTTGCCCCTGAAGAATTTTTCGGGGGGGGGGGGAACAAATTTGTAACGATGAATACACGTCCAAAAATTCCAAGAATTTCGTTTTCGACTGCATTATGAAAGCGTTCTTTGACGAACGCAACAACAACCACACTTTGGTATCTATTTGCGATCCATTCCAGGCAAACGCTATCTAACTAACATTGCTTATAATGGTAATCTTAGCACTACCGCATAATTTTAAACTATTACCCATTTAGCGCGCATTAGCATCTCAAAAAAAGTGTGCAGAGACAAATCTCAGCAGCAACGTTGTAAGCGTTGTTTACTAGCGCGGCAATTCAAGTGCGGGTCGTATCCGTTCTTCATATCAATCTAACACCTAATCTTCCCTGATTCATAGTAAACATGGCTTGTCACCAAAACATTGAATGAGTGTAACCATGGTCACAGACGCGAGATATTAGAATTTATACCATAAAAAATATAGCCATTCAGAAACCGTAGTATCTTTCCCTTTCGTGCGCTGCGCGTGTATCGCATTAATTTTGTAAGCCACTATACTGCATGTCTACTCACCTGATGGCTAGTGGGTATACCGAAAAAACTTTGACAAGTGACTGTTGGACATTCAATGGTATGCCACTCAAAAATCTCAAAAGCGTCGCATAATTAGTATGGAGTTGTGTGACTCGCCCTCCCGAATATTTGTTGACGCACAGATTTCCAGTTGGGATATAGAAGGAAGTGGTTGGCCTACACTTAAACTTTCGTAATGTCCTTTCTGGTAATTAACTGAGTTGTTGTTTTCGCCACTAGACCTTTTACGCGACTTAATCGCTGGAGATGCATAAGCGATACGTAAGAAAAGTTCGACTGGTGGCAAGTCTAGCCTACACTTCTTATAGGGATAGAAACATTAAGCAATGTAGCCACTTTACAGTTTTGCTCCTGACCAGAATATGGTATAAGTAGGAAAATTCATCGTAGAAAAGGTTACTTTTTGTATCTTTAGGTTGCGTACTGATGGTTGATAGGCAAGATTTGTTCTATAGTTCTGTCCGATTTATGTTTTAGAGCCGTTTTCCTTTACGTAAATTATACATAAGCAAGTCGTGATATAATACTTTTTAATGTTGTCTTCAAATGTTGTTTTTGAATAGTTTGTTCGAAGGAGTCTCACGGCTTTCCTTTCAAGAATCCCTTTTTAAAACACTGTAGGTGGCTAGAGGAAAACTGTACGAGACAGTAAGGTTTTAATAGGCTGGGACTTGTTTTTATGTCCAGGATGAATTGTTCCCGAAAACGTGGGCCTTTGTATATAATAGTATCCAAAAATGTAGCTTGATTGTGGTGTGATGTGATTTTGCTTCTTTCATTGATAAATTTAAACTGTTCGGAAAGACATCGTCAATGCAACGTTTCTAGATTGTTGGTTTTGCCATGTTTTGAATTGGCAGAGAATTTGTGTCTCGATATTCAGATCCTTAAAGAGTATTTGAAATAGCAACTGAACGGCTATTTTGGTAACCATGGCAGTGCTGCCATATATTTTAAAAAAATGTTCTTTCCGCTGGATTGTCCTTCAAAATGTGTTTCAGCATTTCTCTGAGATGTTGAGTGGGAATAGTACACGGTGGTTTATTTTTTTTGTAAAAATGATCACATCCTCTGCATGCTAGTCTGCGAAAACAGCCGTCCTTCAGGTCCTTCTTCGCTCCCGGCCCGAGTGGCGTTTCGCATGAAGGACGTACACCTCCTCTAGTGGTGTATTGTATACAGGCTTGTTACATTCATTGACACAAGATATGTGTTTCTTACTTTCGTTATTAAAACAAGATTTATGTAGTCTGTAGTGTTTTTAAAAGATGTCGTTTGTGTTTTGGATATAGGCTGAGGTAATTCTTCAGTGAATAATTAACAACTATTCACCGAAGTGGAGGTGGCTAGCGATGGATGTTTACCGAGCCGCAAAGCGGCGAGGAAAATATCCATCGCTAGCCATGGACATCGAGGTGAATATTTGTTTTAGTATATACTAAAACATATGCCGGGGTTATTGACCAAGTGTAAGGTCAAGATGGCTGGGTATTGGCCAAGTTCTTTCGAGGTTATAGACCTCGACTTCGTCTCGGTCCATAAAAACGCAAAAAAACGAACGAAGCCAATATCCAGCAATCTTGACCGAACAAACTTGGTCAATAAAGGATTTATTATGTGGCTTTCAAGGAAATTTTTCTTGCGGGATACAGCGGTAGTCCCGAGCAGGCAAGATGGCTCCATCTTGCCCGCTCGGGTAGCCAATCACAGCGGGCAATTTGGGTCATCTTGCCCGCTCGCGGAGCTAGCCATATAATAAAGTGAGATAATATACATCTCAAAAAATTTATTTGGATGACTTCTTCACTTGTCACGGATGCAAACCGGGAGGCCATTTTTTCTCGAGTTGCTTGGAGGTAAATAGCAAAGGATATTCGGAATTTGACGAGCCAATCAGCGCGCGCCTTCAACGCTATCCACTGTTTTAGTATATACTTATTATATTTTTTCGTACTTAAGGGTAGTAATATTCTAAGATAGACTTACCAGGGAGCCGGCTTCTTGCGAAATTGCTTTATTATTTATTCAAAATATTTTCAAATTCTTAAAGAAGAAAATGAGCTATTTGTTTTTCACCTCACCAAAAATAACACAACCTCGTCCCCAGGTTTTCTCGGTCAACGGTTCAATAATCTGCTGAAGGCTGCACTTTTGACGTCATTTTGACGTCATCGGTTCAATAATCTGCAGCGTGCTGCACTTTTGACGTCATTCTGACGTCATCAGTTCAATATGACAAACTTAGCTTCTTTCCAAATTTGGTCAACAGCAGCTGGTTATCATGAATTAATCATGTGGTTTAAACCAATCAGAACCGAGAAATATTTTGAATGAATAATAATGGAAATTATTTGTATACTCCGGCAATTGTTTGTACAGTCAATTATTTGTATATTCAGTTTTAAACTCAGTCTATGAACCTCTTTTCTCGGTTAATATTTTAACTAATACCTACAATGTTCTAGTGATCACATGACGCGTAATACGGAAGATTACAATCCTTTTCTTTTTCTTTTCGCTTGGCCCTGATCTCAGTCCTTTGCCTTGAGGTGAGGGCCATGTTTAGGCGGCTTACGTACGATGTAATCCCTGCTGGGTAATGACCAAACAACTCTCCGCGAATTACGACTATCGTTATAGCAATCACAATACGACCCATGGACTTTCCAGTCACAACCATGCCATCCCCAGTCTCGCTCGGTGTTAGGGTAGGCAGTCACCTTAGGAACACCTGTTTTTTGTTCCTTGTAGTCGTAGTGAACGCATGTTGGACCTCGACAGGAACAATAAATAGGAATATAACGGCAATCGTTGTTACTGTGACAACCCTCTGCAGCAAGAGTACACTCGAATTCTGGGTACATTTCACTGGACCTCTTGGTGTAGTCGAATTTCTGTATTTTAACTCCTCCATTTTCAATGAAGGGACAACCATAATTCAAGAAACCGAGGTAAAAGTTTTTTAGGTTTAGGACTCTCGCGTAGTAAGGTGATCCTGATGAGAAACGGCTTTGTAGAACGGCCCAGAGCTCCTTGAAGGTGTGCTGAACAGAGGAATGTGTCTCCGGCTTCGTTCATAAGTTTTTCAATCAACTCCTTGGACCTCCCCTGTAACAGCTTGCTTCGGGTTTCCCTGCTTCCTCCTCTTATAAACAGTTTATCAGTCGTGCTCATATCGCTTGTTCTAGATGCTTCGCTACTGCTCACATTTGCACACGCAGAGACATCAACCGTTCCAGCAGATGTGGGGCCTCCTAATGAGACGCAGCTTTTCACCTGGAATTCTCTTTGACTGTACGATCTCGAGCTCCGTGCGAAAGTTATCATATGAGAACCGTACATCTCCAGGAAGTCATATACGGCCTCCACGAATACCGCTCTCAGGGCTCGTCGATCTTCAACGGCAATGCTTCCAATTTATCCATAAAGTTTTTCTTAAACTTGACATGTAATTTTCGTCATATAAACAGTCTTTGTCTAGATGGATCTTTTCTGTTAGTGACTCGACAATTAAAGAAATTCCACTCACCTTCGATGCGCTTGAACTTGTGCTTTGTGTAACACTACTGAGGGAGACGCTCAGTGAATAAGATGACTGCAATGAGGCATCTAGTCCAGCTTGGGTGGCCAATTTTGAAAAAAAGGCCATAGGACTCTCATAATATTCAAAGTAGCTTCTTGAGAAGTTTAGGTTTTCCTTTCTGTAGCAAGGCAAAGGGAAAGACTCAAAAACGCTTGCTTCGCTTTCCTTAAAGTCCTCTAGCAAGCTGGTTTTTGCGAGGTTGATCACTTTCCCAATCTCCGTTGTTTCACCTGTTTTCAGAGTTTCTTGAGCTCTTGTGGTACTGGATGAGAATTTGGCTGTCAAGTAAATGACAAGGATCAAGGGGACAAACATGGCTCCTGAGTGAGCTCCTCTTCACGGACAACAGTGCCGATCAGTGTTGATCCATCACGCAACCTGCATAAAATGATAGCTAGCCCTTTCAGTTGTTTGTTTATGACTCATTCATAGCGGAGCTCAGGCGGTCCGAAGCGCTGCCAAGTGGAGCCCCATTCTCATATAGGAAGGAAAAGGAAACCTAAGAGTTGATTTTCTCATGGTTATCATGGCGGTATTGCTCGTGGGGGAGTACGCACGACAGCAGCGATGGCGGCGGCGGCCAAACTTTAGGTTGACAGAGACATGCATGCAATTAACCCATGAATGAAAATCCGGCCGAGGACTCCCTTATAAAAAGGACTGGGGTGCTCGTCGTATACCTTCAAACAGTAGTTTTGATTACCAAAGGTCCATAGTGGGAGCTTTCGCGGCACTTTTTATGGTATTGTAACAGTAGTCTTTTCTGTTACATGGCGTCTTTGCCTTTACGGGGAATTAACTCTTCAACTCTCGGTCAATTTCACGTCAAGTGGCTTTAATAAACTGTTCCAGCTCCAGGATTACAAGTTCAAGTCCAGAGTACAAGTCTAAGTCCTAGATTGATGACTAGAGTCCTGGTTATTGCTAGGAAGCTCTATTCTTGGTGTTGTTGCAGTTGTGTCAACTACCGAATACTGCTGTAAACTCACAAACTAAGCTATTAGAAGCGACTTCTTTGTCGACTTAAGGCACTGTGATTGGCTAGAACAAATCGCCTACGTGTTGCGGCGTAACTCAAAAGACGGCGGCTTGTATCAAGGTATTACCGACTTTGAATTAAAACATCGACGAAAGGAACTGAATAACTTTTCTCGAGCTATGAGCCCTAACGAACAGCCCTAAAACAACCTAAACAGGGCCAGGGACATCTTTTACACCAATCACAACGGTCACGGACTCGGCAAAGGAAGTGTAACTGTTTACGTGTCACTTTCCAGTAAATAAACTCAATTAAAACAAAAGATTCTCAATGTATTGTTTTTGCTAACTTAATTAAATTGAGCCGTGTAAGTTTTCACGCAAGAACTTTTCGTTCCAACAATAATTTACCCTGGAACGATTATTTATGAAAGAAAGCAAACTTAAGTTGGTGCCGGTGGAACACGCGCAAGGAGGACGAAGATTTGACAGATTGTTATAGTTGTTTACGTGATCGTAAATTAATTATTTGGATTAACTGGAAAAGTAATTAAATCAATCTGGAATATGCACTGCCAGGAACGAAAACAAAAGACGAGGGATTAGTGTGTGGAAACGTTTTCAAAGAACATTTTTTAACCTTCGAAAACACTATGCAAATCGATCCTAAGAACGTGTGCATAAGTGCAGGCGTAAATTTCGGCACGTGTGTGTTGCCAAGTGACAATCTAGTTAGTTCGCTTAACAACCATTTACAAGTACAAAAGTATAGATCATGTTTAACTGTTGGATAATCACTCTTAGTAAAGTTATTCGTCATACATTTAATACGTGGAATCACTCAAAGCATGCAAATTGACTAAAACCTATAAGAATAAAAACGAATACAAAAATATACAAAATTATCTTGTAACAGTATTTAGCCGAAAAAATATGACAGGAGACAATGCATTGTTTTAAAATTGGGGCGAAACATTTTAATGCCACGCACACAAAACAGGTTCTCTCAATGGTTCTTTTCAAAATTTCCTATGAGCACTCCCTTCCTTTTTGTATGGGACTCCTTCCCCTGGGAAGAAAACGGACTCCGGTTTCATTACAAACCGCGATTAACTAACAACTAGATTTTGACCAGTGGCATCTGACAGTTTTACCTGTCCATCCTTAAAGCTAGCACTCAGAATAAGTCTTAAAAGGAATCGACGAGTAAAATAATTTCTGTAATTTACATGAGCAAAAAAATATAGAATATATCAGTTTCTAGATCTAGATGTGGCGAATAGAAAATTCTATTCTTCAGGCTTTCAAAATAATTTGAGACACCGAGACAAAAACAGAGGAAATAATCAAAAACTGACGATAAAATCGAGAAGACCAGACCAGCTAAATTTGGCAAAAAATCTGCGATACCCGTAATTTTAGAGAGAGCAATTGTCAATCTTTTTCTTTATTTTTTTAGGCTTCGTCTTTGTTTTAGTCGGTGGTTTAGGTCATTTTATTACAAACCATACATTAAGTCAAATATTATACAAATAAAACATGTTTTCGGTTTGAAAGAGTTTGACAGACACTTATAAGTTTTTATTTCTCTGTCCATGCCTAGTTCGGATCACAACTCTGTGAGTGAGCTTCCCTATTTTGACTAAGTTAAAGTTACACACGCGTCGCTCATGATGAAACAAAAGGAAAGTTCGTATAAATAAATAATAAATAAATAATTAAATAAATAAACATTTATATAGCGCCATCTTCGATTAATTGTCCATGGTGCTTTACAATACTCTAAAACCCTATTTTAAAACATCTGGCGGAGAAAAGCAATCTTTAATTACTAACGTTCAGAGGATATCATCTGAAAGGCGAGTTTTATTTACAACCACGCTCATTGTTGCGTAAATTTGAAATTCTTACCTCAAGAGCACTTGACAAGTGGGCAAGTTTGTGTAAGGAGTGGATAGGTTCTTTTTCCAAGGGAGGAACCATGGATGACAGCTAGGAGGAAAATCTTAAACTGATTGAATAGTTTAATAGGCCGCCCACTTCCATATTAGTCATTTTCGCTGGTACTACTATAGAAAAAAAAGATTGCTACACATTTAAAAAAAAATTCACCTGCCTTTTGCTTCCTTTTAGCTGGTATAATCTTTCATTTTCCTTTTATGTATTCTTCAGTTATATACCAGAGAAAGAGAGACTATAGGATACCAAAAAAGTAACATTTTTTCCTCTGTTGTTAGGATAAGGGTAATTCCCATTCTGGTTGCTTGTACGATAGACCTCAAAAAATGTTATATACAAACCAGCAGCTGCCAAGAGAGCAGGTTAAGTTACCGCATGTCTACTGAATACGTTTTCAATATTCCTGTTTGTTTTGTTGCCGTAGAGGCAACATTTTTTTCTTTTTTTTTTGCCATTCCAAAGTGATACTATGGATAGCTAGCCACGTCAATAAACAAGAAGAGTTGATATCAAAATAATAATTTTATAATATATTTTCATTGTAATCGTGTTTGCGATGTAATTAGTGATTCTATGTGTCAATAGTAAAAAAAAAGAAAGAAATAGCGATACCAAATAATATTTTTCGTCAAAAGAAATGTTGGCTCCAGAAAAGAAACTTATTGAATTTATTTTATCCTAAATATATTTGACCCGTTTAATTTTGGTCAATTAATTTTTGCACCAATGGCAACAATTCGGACGCTGTAATAACAGAAACAATGTCTGTGGTGCCACTGCACCTTCCAGTGACCGTAACAACCAAGACTATTTTATTTGTATGAACATTCATCCCGGAGCTTTCTGCGTAAAATTTCCCAACGCTTAAAACTTTGACCTCTTAAAAAGTTTCTAATGAGTTCAAAATTGATTTAGGACTTTTTGTATCCGTTATTTTTGAGGCGTAAAATAAGGTGACATGATCTAGGCCAGGCAATCTGATGAAACCTCTTTAGTCTCACGACATAGTAACCTCTCAGTTCACATAATTGGCTCCCAAAAAGTTCTTTATGGCCGCTGAGGGCTGCAAGAACTTTACTTTGACATTAACGGGTTGTATCAGGTAGTTGGACAACCCTGAATACTGGGCCATGTAAACTCGTCTCAAGTATTCCGTCGGTTGTTCAAAGGAATAATTGCCCCCAAGATAACGCGGTTATTTTATTACCCGCATTTTAACTTCGCATTTCACTACCGCTGTGGAATGCCCGGTAAAACTGTCCTAATAAATTAACAGGAATTAAGGAATCCATAGAAGGCACCAGAAGGCACCAGAAGGCACCAGAATCTCATTCATTCGTAGGGCCTGGGTCCAACTCAGTTTCACCTCTAAGGGGTTCCAATTGTGTCAGCGACTCGTTCTTGCAATATCTTTTGATATCTAAAAAGGCACAGAGAGACTACAAAAAGTGATTATTTTTGGATTGAAACTAAGCAAGTGCTACCGGACCATTGACTCTAACCAGGAGCCATAATCAGGGACGGAGACCGTAAGCGCACGCCATTTCTAGTATTGGGGTTGGCTCCATGATATGGGACAATTTTTCTATTTTTAGAACAAATTGCGCCATCGCCTGGGGCACACGCGCGTACATTGCTGCGAGGATTTTCGCGGATGTCGCGTAGGGGAAATGGCGTCCGAAATTTCCGAACTCGTTAAGCTTTTGGCCCACAACTCAACGCTTTTATGGCTGTTGGAATATTGCTTAAGTATTTTCGTCTTAAGTTGATCCAATTGAGTGAACGCAGTGCCGACTTTAGGTATGTCCCGCTTTATATTGCTGACCAAGTTGAGTTCCGCTGCTTCTTTTACAAGAACTTTACATTACTCTAACCTAAATTTCACCTATGAAGAAGATTAACAGCTTTTCCATAACACGGGAAAAAAACTAGTTGGATATGTTTGGATATAGCAACGTTTAGGCCCAATAAGTGACGATAGATTTATGTCTGTAGATGCTGCTTAGTTTTGTTTGTGTAAAAATCCAATAGATTGTCTGTTGTCGATGAATAAGAGCGCTCGCTGATGCGTGTTTTGCACAGCAAGTAAAACATGAGAATTTGGACTTCGCACTTTGGTGTGAAAACGTACATCGAACTCATATAATATCTCTAGTTTTTGAATATGTTTAAGGTTGATTAATGTTTTAGAACATGTTAAAAGCTTAGCTGAAAATATTTGAATACAGCAAAAATAATTAGAAAAGTTACGACGACGCTTTTAATCAACTGGAATAAAGATTTCGATTTTTTCGATTGAGACAAAACTCCTTGTCTATTTTATTTTCGCAGTGTAAAGTTTCACTATGTGAAAGAAACACACATGATGTTAGTAGCTTTTTAGCGAACGTTGGTGAAAATTGTTGTAGCATCTCAGCACAAAAGACAACGAAACAAATCTTTGTCTCGATTTGTTGACAATCTGAAAACACCGACACGGACTTGAAAGTGCACGCGGTGCACTATGCAAATAAGCTACTCGTACGCGTCGACGGACTTTCAAAAACTTTCGCAAAGCAGCCAAACGAGCAGAAACAACAAGAAAGTATCAAAAACAGGTTTTGGTTATGATAAAGCATTGTTTGGCAAACTCACAAATTAACTCGATACCGGAGTAAACAGTTTTGTTACAGAACTTTTCTCTACAGAACAAACACAAAAGTTTACGCGTATAACTAGCCGGTGAGCGGATTTTGTTCATTCACAGCGAAAAATTAAAGAAATTCTTGACCCTGAAAAACACTCCTTTTCCATTAAATCAGAGCATAAAAGTACATAGAAGAGCCCTGGTTCTTCTTCTTTGCCTTATTCCCTGACATAGCTGTGAAATCGGCAAGAGAATCTCGCAACTCTCACCATTTAATCACGCAACGTGACAACATCCACGCGAGAGCCAAAGACACGTGCGTGGATCAGCGCGGAAATTTGACGTCATGATGGCGCAATTTGTTCTAAAAATAGAAAAATTGTCCCATATCATGGGTCCGCGCGGATCCCAAGACTTACGGTCTCCGTCCCTGATTATGGCTCCTGCTCTAACCTACAAAAAATACGATGATCCCCCCCCCCCCCGCGAGATCAGAGAGTGGAGTCATGTTACCCTGACTTGATTTTCTCATGGAAAAAAACGAAAAACTTTTAAAAAAGAAAAGAAAAATAACATTTGCTGAAAAAAGGGTACGATGTTCTCTCTCATGTTTGAAATATGTTTCTTTCCTTTCTAAATACGAGCAATTTCATTCAAGATTAATTCTGACACTAGAAAGTTATGTGAATTTACTTTAATTTTTGTATCAGTTTCTGGATTGTTTCCACTGATGATTCACTGATTAAGCTCAGAGGAAATTGGCAAGGAATGCCACAAGGAAGTAAGATTAGGTAAGTATAATCTCCTTCCTCTGGGGGAAATTAAGGCCAGATTAAGTAATGAAATGATACGATTTAGAGTAACGATACTTCGTTTATTGATCCGCTCGCCAGAGAAATTGTACTGATGTACCAGCAAATCCTCAGAACAAACATAAGAAGAAACATATGAAAGGGTAAGGAAAATTTATATACCAAGTTTCAATTATACGCCTTCACAATTTTACTATTACTGGTCTATATATACCTACATATATACATTACTTTATTTACCCTTGGATTTAAGAGTAGCTTATGTAGCTTAAATCTCCAAGCATTTAACCATCTCCGAGCATCTAACTTGACGCATCTATGGCCTCGTTCAAAAACTGCAGGTTTCCTCTTTTATTTGGTAAACAAAGAAAAAAAATAAACGAGAAAACGCAAAGGAACCACATCGTATCATGGGAAATATATGGGAGGGATTTGGTATAATGCAACATATGATTGAAAGTAAATAAAACGCAAGTGAATGCAGTGGGATCGTACGAAAAAGGTCGGAGGAAGCGCACTTGTCCCAGCAACAAAAGAGAACATTTATGGGGAATTTACTGATGTCTGAGGGACGTAGAAAACACAAAAGGAATCCTAAGGAAAAAACGCGAAGTTTGCATAAAGGAAGCTATAACGAGAATTGAAAACGCAATAATTTATTCATAACAAACATAACAAAATGCAAAAGCCAAAGGCTTTGGTTTTTCTGTTAAACAGATAGAGAAAAAGAAAAGAAAAATCGTGCAAAATATCTGAAATGAGCTTTGACTCAGTTGTAATATTAAAAAAAATCGTTTTCACGGTCTTTTCGGCGAGAGTCAAAAGTATAAATTATCCCTTTTAAAAACACTGTTAAAGTTCACTTATTTTTTATTATATTTTTTATATCATAACTTTAAATCGGCGCATTTCCCTTACCACAAATTTGGAGGAAAAAACGCTTGGACTTACAGAAAATGTTTTAAGTGAGAAAATATTTTTTGGATGAGAACTAAGATGCAAATTGCTTGAGACATGCCGCGACGCTTACGTCAATGATTGGTACTAGTTACTAATACATATTCATCACAATTTGTAGAATGTGCGTCAAACCAAACAATTCGTGAATGTGTAAAGGCAGACGCGGATTTCTGGTTCTTCTCGGTGATGTCTTTTCTGGCATGGGTTCCTTCCCTGAAAAAGACGTCAAAGGAACATTGAAACTGAAAAGAATGGTGAGTGTGCATTTTTGAACGTTATGTTTGCTCCTTCAGCAAACGGAAGAATTTAAACTTCGCTGAAGTTTTCATAATCGCGTTATTTCCTTGGACTGCAAACCGCTTCGCTGCTGAAACATGAACCGTAGAGATTTTACGGCTGAAAACTGAACGACAGATTCCGAAATGATTGTGTGCAAATTTAGCTGACTTTTGTTCTATATTTCATGGTCTTCTTGCTCTGTGCTGACCGAGTAGTGTTGAAAACCGTTACCACGTGCAGCCGAGTTGTGTAGGGTTTGGTTGCAGCGATCGTGGAAATAAATTTAACCTGGAGGAAAATTAATTCTAACCAAATTCTTCAGCACTAGTAGTAAGCTACTGGTGAACTCTCTAGCTATAAATCGCCGTAATGTTTAGCTTTATCTTATTTTAGGGAGAAGAAATGGCTCAACGGAGGAAGAGAATGAAATTTATTGGTATTCCCTAAAAATAAAACGGTGAGTGTACATATCTGCACGGTTTGTTTTCTCCTCCATCTAATGGTATAATTTTTCTCTTTCATTTACGGGATGCCTCACTCTTGAAGTTTTACGACTGACAACTGTATAAAAATTGAAGCGTAATCCTTGGAGGAAAATACACTAAAGATATTTGTAGATCGGGGATCAGGTTTTTTAAACTTACTTACTTCGTCGAAATCGCCCTTTAACAGTTTCTCTTTATTATCCTAGGAGGAAGATCGCAACGAAAGAAGAGGTTGGACTTCATGAAGAATGAGTGGATCATTTAAAATTGAAGACTACAAAGCTAAGAATTTGTATACATGTACACATGTAATTCTCGATTAAAATGGTGGCAATACAATTTAAACTTAAACGTGGTTTTCGTTCTCGCGGTTTTGTTTTTTGGTTTGTTTTGGTCTTGAACGTTTACTAGTTCGTCATCGTGGTTTTTTTTTTAATTTCAAAGAAGAGTAACGCTTTGGCTTGTTCGCCGATCTCTGGAAAAAAAACAACTGAACTCTTAATAGTTTTATCGAGTTATACTTGACCACCATTTTTGTCGAAAAGATTCTGGAATTATACTTAAAAGCGGTTTTCCAAAGACTTTATATATTCAAAATCGTTCAATTCTCGAAACGAATCTAGTCAGAGGTCTAGTATGGGGAGATTACTTGATTGGCTAACTTAACGTTTACGTTTCTGTTTGGAAATTGAATTATCAGAAATCAGTGCAAATCAGTCTTTCCTGATTCAAAATCGTTTAATTTTCGAACGGATGTTATCATAGGTATTGTAAGGGAGGATTGATTGATTGGCAATACGATTTCTCTGTTTGGAAAATGTTCTCAAACCGCTCTGTATATTTTCCCAATCTTTAATTTGTTGTTGGAACTGTTTGCTGGTGGTTCAATAACGTGGGGCTTTATTTAAGGTGGCACTGCATGTCTGGTTACACAATTTAAATTATGCGATCGGAGTAGTAGCTGATTTGATTTAACACTCGATGATTTTTGTAATTATAAAACTGAGTTTTAGCGATACTCACTGTTTACAAACAAGTCTTTTGATTTTGCCAACCAGAGAATAAAAGATTCCTTTGTTTCGACAGCCAATAAACCTCTGGTTGGCACATTAATGACAATAGGTGACGTAACGGTGAGTATCGCTATTAAGTGGGAGGGTGGCGGGATAGTCATTTTAGATACCAAATTTCTCATTCTGATTAAAAGCGCCACCTTTCAACAGCTTCATGCTTTGTTTAACCATCGGCAATTTCAGTCAGTTTACTGTAAATCGTAATGAAGGCCTCTCCATGAATCGCAAATTGCTTTAAAGAGCATTTTTGAAAGTTTTCGTGGTCGGCTGAGGACCCATTTTATTGGGATTTCCTCTTTGACTGATTTCGGCTTGCTCGACCCCACAAGAGAGTTTGTTCGAGTCCTACACATTAAATGGAGAACCCTTCTATTAGTTATGTGATCTTGGTATTAGAACTTTTTGTAAGTCTGTAAAATCAATATCTGGTTTACACGGGGCGACAAAAAGATGTATTTTAAAAATCTGTCGGTGAATTTTTTCCTGTCTGAAAAAGATGTGTTCAGTCCTTGTCAAATATTTGTCTCATAACCTCTTTTGTAGCACGTGGGTACACATGCGTCCTGCCATGGAATTTTCGCCCAAGAGATAATTTCAAGTTAAAATTTCTCTTCCAGACAGAATTGAAAATCCGTGGTTGGCGGATCGATAGAAACCTTTTTGTGCCATTTCGAACTAGACAAAACTATTCTAGGTTAGCCAGCAAAAACGATAAATAAAGTTATCAACTAACGGATATTGTCTTGATGTATCGTCAAATTCTCGGAGCTGAATTTGAAAGCCGCAATCTTTCATTATTTTGTCCAAACTTCTTTGCCTTGTTGATTGCACGAGCTATTAGTCACTAAACAAGCAGCATAAGGTATATATTTTGGCGACATTTTTCTTGCAAATCTGAAAGGTTGATGAACGATAAAACAAACATAAGTAAATCCAAATGTGCAACTGACTTAAATAAACGTTGAAGATTTTTAATTATGGAATTATACCAAAAAAAGTTCTGTTTTGAAGGAATTTCTCGTGTCTCGATTCCACTTAAGAAATAGAAAACATGTACCATGTTTGTATCGAGTTATACAAACACGAGTGGAAGTTTGGGAGAACGAGAAATGCTGTGGGAACACGAGCCGCAGGCGAGTGTTTCCACAGCTTTTTCGAGTTCTCCCAAACTTTCACGAGTGTTTGTATAACTCGATACAAACACGGAGTACATGTTTTCTATTTCTTTTAGAAAACACCACGACGAGAAAAAGGAAAACAACTTGTAAACTTTGATTATCAAAATGCAAATTCTCTTTGCTCGCGCCATCACTACGTCAACAGCGCGCGCTTAGTTCTGTCTCCATCGAGTTATACAAACAGGCTTTTTAAAGAATCAGCGCGCGTGCTTCCTTAGGACTGTTTTCTAAATTCCTTTCAATAAGCAATTATTGTCAGTATTGTTAACGTCTCAATTTTTTAAATGTCCAAATTTTGGCAGTGTTTAAGCAAACTTTTTGACGAAATGAAAGCAATAGGATACTATACAATTATACTGATAAAACAAATCGACTAAGATAAACTGTGATGTATTGCGAGATTGTCCGAACAACTTAAAAGCAACGTATGTATGTCGGTGATGGAAAATAATAAATTGAGCTTGCACAAAAAACTATTAAGGATTACGGGCCACAGCCTTCAAAGATGGAAAACATATTACTGTAAATTGTATCAAATTTGGTCTTTGAAAATCGATTTGATCTGATATTTTAAAAATAGAACAGTCGATGAAATTTTGCCTATAAAGGGATATGTCTTCAATCCATCTCAAAGATTATTTTGTCTAATAATAGCTTTTGTAGCACGTGCCTAGTTCAAATTATTATTTCAAAGAATCAATACAAATTTTAAGCCTAGCAAACTTTGCGCCGTTTGGCGCAAAACAAAACCATGATAACGCATCGTTTCTCGGCCAGCTAACAGGAATGGTAAACAAAGTAATCGGCCATAAGAAATCACTTGTATTGTCTTAAGTATAGCCAATTCTGAAAGTTATGTTGTTTTCATATTATTTTGTCCAAAACAACGTTGGCGATGATTTTTTCGTGAAAATATTAGATTGATGAACAATTTAAAACAATTCAAAAAAAACTCTACAATGCACAGTTTCTATAGAGGAAGATTTCCGTTCAGAAATAATATCGAAAAGAATATGTTTTATATAGAATTTCTCACGAGTTCACTTGTACGTTCCTTTCAAAAAGCAGTTGTCCCGTATACGTATTTAACTGTCTTAATTTCACTTCTAAATATCCCAATTTTGGCACTGTATAACCAATATTTCTATGAAATGCAAGTGGTTATTTATATGAAAATTTTATTTCGTTTTAAGGCCAATTTTTTTTTCAGTAAATGGAAGCAGAATTCTTTAACTGTGGTTTGTAAATCCTTAACGCATTGAGCAATACATTTTAAGTTTTGACAGGTTATGATAGGTCGATGGAAAATAAGTAAGAACAATCGAGTAACATTTCTTGTCTTGATGTGCAACAAAATTCTTGCAACTCGCGTTAAAATAATGTATGGCAATCCGTTTGGAGACTCGGAATTGATAATTCGAGCATAAAAGCGTTTTCAAGTGGTTGATAATTTTTTAGATCCAAATGAACTTTTTGGTTGTAAATTTTTTGTAATGTAATCAGCTTTACGATTTATCACACGATTTAACTTGCTGATAACAACTAGAAACAATCTGAACTCAAAAAGACGTCTGGGGTTTTCACAAAATTGCCAAATCTTTTTTCGCTTTCTAACAAGTACTTCGTGGCACAATTTTCACTGCAAGTTCCAGATTAAACTGAAAGAGTAGGGTTTAGCTTGAACATAATTTCGAGTTTACAACTTCTTTGTCAAGCCAAATTAAATTTAGAGATTTTCAACATAGTCCGTAACCGTCCAAATCAAATTACTTTTTCCCTGTTTAGGACAAACCTCTTTGTAAGACCAGATATTGATTTTGTATTTTAACTTTTGATCTTCACAAGAGATCGGAGCAATGTTATCGAAACAGAAAATAAAGTTGTCTAATTTGGAAATGATTTACACGTGACCGCACAAAGTGGGTTAAATTGCGGGGGGATGATTTGAATTTCATCAAGAACGGTTGTCTTGCTCCTGTGTAACAGATCAAAGGTTCTTAAACAGTCCAAGAGATGAAATGGCAAGATACAAACGGCCGTAAATCAAAATCCTGCGGGTGTCAAAATAAATGTTTGGATAAAGCATTTTCCACCGAACAGACTTCTAAAACTTGCTTCGCAATTCCTTGGGGTAAAATTATTTTACGCTCTACGTTTTGAACTTAGTTTGTGGCTTGCCGTTTTATCTTTTCACCTATTCATTTTTTTTAAAGAAATTCTTGTATCATCTCGGACGTAAGAGAGGTCGTTCAAAATTGAAAGCAGATTGGCAAACATTTATATAAAACGAAAACAACAAATCTCTGAATCAAAGGTTTTTTATGCGAGATGATGCAATAGTTTCATGGCGGAATTTTTTTTTATTACCCTTCAGAAATTTTTTGGCAACAAAAAACTTCTGAAGGGTAACCTCTATAAATTCTTTCTGGAAAAAGTTGCCAGGGGAAACGCTGTGCAATTTTTTTCAAATTTTCCCGCCAAAAGTCTTAGTATATAGAGGGCACATATTTTCGTAACACCTTTTAATTAAATAATTGATTTTAAAGCAAGTGAGGCAATAAAGATGAAATCAAATACTACAAGTGATGATTTTTATTGTGTACTTTAATTGAATATTGTAAAAGAAATAAAGACAACAAAGAGAAGTAACTAAGACCACAAAGTGAGTTGTAACTTTTATTTGTAGTATTTACAAAGCAGCAACTATTAAAACGAAAAACACTGTAGAGGTTACTAGCAGAAACAGTTTAAAATTTAAAAAAAACGGCGCATGCGTATTTTAAGCGCCTGTATTTTTTCTAAGTCTTTTGGCGGGAAAATTAAAAATTTTTCAGAGACAACTACTTACAGGAACGATTTTTTGGAAAAATGGTGCATGCGTATTTCCGCGGGAAAATTGAATATTTTTTAGAGACAACTACTTACAGAATCAATTTTTTGGAAAACATGTCGCATGCGCATTTTGACGGGAAAATTAAACCTTTAAACAGATGTTCCAATCATGAAGTCACAAACGGAAATAACAAGCAAAAACTTTGAGAATTTTCGTAAACTCGACACAAGACAATCAGATTGTGAGCGCAAAAATGAATTTGTTTCACGGTTGTATTGAAATCTCTGACAATCTTGCTGCCAAAAAAATCTGCTCACGAGAAAAATTAAATATTCTACCTTAAATTTAAACCATGATCCATTAAGCAACACAACTTGAACTTGTTGGCTTTGCTTCTTCACCCTGAAAGAAACGGATTAGAAATAAAATTAACCAAGGTTCCATAAAGTAAGATTAGCCTAAACTACCTGCGGGTTCATCTGTCACTATATATAAAATTCAAGTAAATTATTGAAAAGAATTAAAGTTTCGTTGTTGCTGTTGTTGTTATAAAATCGGTGAGTTAAGTCGAAATCTT
>CM042747.1:23822517-23834850 GCA_022496165.2 Catalaphyllia jardinei
ATTCTACCTTAAATTTAAACCATGATCCATTGAGCAACCATAGCTGTAGCCAAGAAGACTACATTGAACTTGTTGGCTTTGCTTCTTCACCCTGAAAAAAACGGATGATGAGTAAAATTAACCAAGGTTACAAAAAGTAAGATTAGCCGGAACTACCTGCGGGTTTCACACTATATTTAAGTTTCTAACTGAACTATTTTTAAGATTCATGTAAATTATTGAAAAAGGATTAAAGTGTTTTTGTTTTTGTTGTTGTTGTTGTAAAATCGGTGAGTTACATGTATCCCCTTCTATTAATTACAGTTTCAAAAACTCGCGAAAGCCTTGCAAAATAGACCGCTCCGAATTTCACGTGCTTATGTTTGAAACAAAACAAGCGAGATTTAAATTTCATTTTAGAGGACGAATTTGCAGTTTCTACAACTCGTGAAACTAAACAAGATTGAGTACATAAAACTCACTGGAAAGCTAAAAACGTTACAAAAGCCTCTTGCTAACACAAACCTAGTGCAAATATGTCACAGCTTCCACAATTCAAAGTTATGCTGCTCAATCCAAACCACATTGCTAAAGCGAACAAGCAACCACCATCTCTTCGTGATGCTTAAAAAATGTGAAAACCATCTATATTCTGAATAAAGCTCTTAATTTAAGCATTTGAAGAGTGATTTGCCATAGCCCAAAACAATCAGGCGCTAATTTGTTTGTTTTCACTGTCTCTTTTGTTCAGTTCTGCACTACCAACCTGGCAGATCTCACAACATCCTCCATATTAAAATCCTATTGATTTGCAGGTTTTGTGAAAATCTCTCTATAATTATGAGGATAGAAACACACACAGATTCTGAAAATCAAATATAGTAGCATCCAGGTTACATGTACTTCCTTATTACTTTTTTTGCAAGGGCCAATAATACATAAGAATAATGAAAACCTCCACGTAGGGGGACAGCTGTTTCATAAGTGTTTGTCGAATTGGAATAAAAGCTATTGAACAGTTCTTGCACTGATGTTTATCATGTTCAACAAGGGTTATTTGCAGATTGTGGAAACGCCCAAGTGCATATTAAACAATAGATTCTTCTTACAAAATTTAAAACTTCTACCATGGTGGTGAATTAAAATCGAAAACAACTATTTTTCAAACATAAAGCCAATATGCCATTCAGTTCTCTCATAATGTAAATCTCGGTAGACCCGATGCTCACTATGATAAAGCCAAAATTTTGTCCTTAACAGTGTAATTCTGTACGATACGTAATTCTATACGATACGTAATTCTATACGATACGTAATTTTATACGATACGTAATTCTATACGATACATAATTCTATACGATACGTAATTCTATACGATACGTAATTCTATGGCTCGGTATCAAGGGTGACCCTCCTACCAGGTACAGCTTTTCTACAAACAAACTGAGAAAATAACGGTTTTTGGCTGCCACCTTATATTGCAATTCACTGCACTGTGGGCTAATCGCAAAAGTTAACCATCACGTAGAAGACAACTGCTTGAACCCTAGCCTGCGAGCAGGCTCACTTACGGTTGGGGTAGGGTATCACGGTCAAAGGTGGCAAAGGCAACCGAGAACCGGCGAAGCCGGCAAGAAGAATGAGGCGAGGAAAAGTGACTTTACCTCGCCCCATTCTTCTCGCCAGCTCTCGGTTGCGGCTCCCCAACTAAACAAGTGAGCCTGCTCGCAGGCTACTTGAATCCAAAACAAAGAAAGCTGAAACGCACCTTGCACATGAGTCCATTATGTCACTGAGATTTCCTTTCTCCTCATTCATCTCGACATAATAGTTTTTAGTGCTGCTTGTCTATTCATACCTAGCAAAAAATTTAAAAAATACTTTGATTTCTGATAGTCAGTTAGAAATCGGAGGCAGCGTGGCCGAGTGGTTAGAGCGGTGGATTTGAAATCCGTAGGTCGCGGGTTTAAATCCCGTTCTGACCGCTTGCTGATGTTGTTCTCGGAAGCCCCGAGTTCAACTTCTCTGTTTCGCTTGTAAATAGCCAACTGGTCTACCTCCCGCCAGTTGGGATTCTTAACCTGGTTACGTTTATTTGAATATTAATTTGTCATTGTTTGTTTGCAATGGTCCTGAAAAGCCCCGACGGGGAGTGGCCAATTACGTATACACACATACACATACACAAATCAATTTAAAAACTAATGAAACTTCCATACTCTGCTTACATATACAAGTATAGTTTTGTCGAACTACGTAAACGGAAAGAGCAGGTTCCAGGTGAAAATGTGCAAGTAGCAAAATATTCACTACAATCCATGAGATGGCTAGTGTTACATAGTGTTACATAACACTGATCACATCAGGTGTCTATGACGCAAGACAATATTGACAAGAACCACAGGTCTATAACTACAAAGCTCTCTGCACACATTGGGTGCCTTAGCTTCCTTCCATTCATGTTTGGAAGGAGCTTGGTTGTAAGCTATGTGACAGTTCTTAAATAGACCTCTAGCTTGGGCGGTTGGTTTTCCCATTTCAGATCATGTGATATTCTCTGGAGAATTATTCTT
Source organism: Catalaphyllia jardinei (assembly GCA_022496165.2). NCBI lineage: Eukaryota > Metazoa > Cnidaria > Anthozoa > Scleractinia > Caryophylliidae > Catalaphyllia > Catalaphyllia jardinei. Next base: position 23,825,070 of record CM042747.1, read on the forward strand.
TTTATCTATCTAAAAATTATTCATTCATATACATGGGACTATTTGAAAATTTGAAAGCAAGATTTCTCAAGAGTATCATCACATGGTCTGAAATGCGGCAACAAACCGTCCAAGCTAAAGAGGTCTATTGCAGGGTGCCTGATGGAAATATTTTCATGTACCCTTTTTGAACATCTTTGCTTTTCCAACCGGTCCTAGGTAGTTGAAAAGTCGAGATTCACTGTGTTGAAATATCTTTGGACTTCAATTCGCACCGAAAAATAGATACAATCTTAGGCAGTCCTTTGCAAGCTCTGGGAAAATTTAGAAATTTATGGACAGAACTGCTCAGTATAAAGTTCTATGGCTAATGAACTCGTTTTCAAAAGTACATTAAGTTCAAGCTAAAGACTCTTTTTTCATATTAGAGCAATCAAGGTAAGATAGGGGCAAAGTTTTGCCATAAAGGGCAGCAGGAATATTTACAATAAAAAAAAGAATATTTACAATGAGTAACTATGGTACTGCTAACAATGGAGGTTTCTAGTTTTCTGAGGAAGGATGGAGTATTGTTTTAAAACCTTCAGCCTGCAGTGTGTGGTATTACTATAACGCTGGACATCAGCTTTTTTGTACTGTGAATCACTCCAACCCAAAACTAAGAAGCACTGTCTCACCTTGTAATGGTAATCACTCTCTGTCAGGTGGTTAATTTATCCCTCCATTTGTATTAGCATTAGATTCCATACAAATTATTTGACCATCTGTGTTGGACTTACATTTATTAACCTACATTTATTAATAGAAAAACTTAATAATTGACATGCCAAAGTTGTGTCTTTCTATTAAAGGAAACTGTTGGGCTGCACTGGCAGGCAAGTGACAATTGTAACTTTAAAAAATTGCTTGCCCTCCACCCAATTGCCCTAGGTTCCCCTCTCATCTCATAAGCATGTGTAGCTTTGCAACCTCTCTGGTATTCACAGCTGTCTAGTAGGTACACAGTTAGTCATATAAAACGTTCTTGGTGAAAATATATATAAAAAAATTTAAAATGTTCTTGGTTTTAAAGTTACCCAGTCCTACTACTGTGGGTACAGCTCAGTTTTTCCCACATTAATAGGCCTCCATACAAACTGAGCTCCTGTTATATTGCTGCCAATATACAATAGAAACAAAACGTGTTTAATCACAATTATTTCAAAGTTTGTACGCTAATTGCTCAAGTTAACTATAACGTACAGTGTGATTAACCTTTTATGGGAGTCCATTTTCTCACAGACTGCGATTTCCTCTCTGTATAATTGGTTTCATTGTGGCTTTCCTGTTCCATACCTACATGTAGCAAAAAATAAAAGACACTGTCATTAACGGTGGGGTGAATGCATGATAAAATGAATGATAGAAATCAGCACTATTTCCAAATCCACTGAACATGTAAGTTTAATGAAGCTCATAAAAGAGGAGAGAGGAGGAAAAGAGAACATGTAAAGTACATGTACATTGCAACTTTCCTTTTTAAAAAACAATTATAGAAGGGGGAACAGGGAAAGAAGGTGGACGTTATGCATATCTAAAATCAACCAAGGACACATTTCCATGAACAAAAGAAATAATGTTGTTTCTGAGAATTTGGTGATAATTTTTACATGTACAGCAAAACAACCAAGACTAATACATCTCCTAGCAGAGCATTTTTTCATTACTCTTGATGCAAGTCTAGGTTCAAAGTGCATAAAAACATCATGAGTTATACGATGCTCACTGAACACATTGTGTATTTGATGAAAGCCAATATTAGCAAAGCTCTGGTGGCCCACAGGGCTACCAAGCGGAGCACCATAACTATAGAGAACCACATGCATGCATAGAAAAAGAAAACCATGCAACTATTTTTTCATGGTCAACATGGCTGGCAGCATGTATGGTGGGCATGTGCCTAACAACAAAAAACCACGTCGCTCAACATGGCGGCCATACTACAGCTAATAACAAGTCTTGGTTTAGAACTCAAATCTATGATATTAGACATCTATGATATGGTCAACTGGCACCTGTGAAATCAAGGCATCCACTAAACAACATCATGTGACCAAATCGCAGGCTCAAGTTTATTGCTCATCGAGGTGGTCTTTTTTAAGTTGACCCTTGGCCAAGTACTGGGTTTTGATTGGAGGAAGCTAAGTTGTTGTAATCAGGGCTAGTTAACACTAACCCAGGACTAAAAGTTAACAAGTTTCCCTGCTTATGTTATGAGTGGTTTGAGGTTATTCAAACTCAAAAGAGAAGGCAAAACAATTATAAACAAAGAACCTCGCTGCAAAGCTATAAAACTCAAATCAAATTTCCGCTTATCCTGGATTAGCTTAATCAGACTTTAAATAATTGTGAACTGGCAGAAGGTCTGCTTTAAGGCTTGGATAAATCTATGTATTGTCATGTCATATAATGGCTCTTATGCTAGGAAGAGGACTTAGTTCTCTGCCTGTACATGTACTTCATGCCAATGTTATTAGAGATCGCTGAAACCCAAGGTACAAAAAATACAACTCATCTCCTTCATCTACAGTTATGTCTAGTTTGAGAATATCACTCTCCATATAAAGCTCACTCAACTCATTTTGTTGCTTGTCTGTTTCTCACCTACAGTGTACATGTGACCAAAATACACACAATTACTCTTGGTTTCAAAATTCACTTCACTTAGCCAAGGGCAGCTCACTTGTTGAACAACAGTAATATAATTATACTCCTTTTGAGGACATTCGCGAAAATTTTCTAACACTGATTTCTTCTGAAAATTTTACTATTGAAAGATGATGAGTAAGTGATGTCAAAATGTAGGGTCACTGACTTTCTTTTGGAGAGAACATGCCTGGAAGAACAGCTAAATCTGAGTACATCAGGCTTCGTTAGCGAAGAAGGACACAGTGACTGCAAGTACCAAAATATTGCAATTAGAGCTTTGAAGGGAAATGTTTTCTGCCAAATATGGCTTAAAAGGACCTATGAAGCAAATTTAGTCAACAGGTGAGGTTCCTCTAAGAACAAGTGCGCATTTAGCAACCACAATTTCATGCACCTTGCAGCTGCATGATGGCAGGATTCGATGTCTTGTGTAGAGAAATTGTGAAATTTTGTTTAACTTGCCACATTGATTTTTTTGTTCATTTTTAGTGCAGAGTGCACTATTGGGATGGTTTGGGGGTTGACAGCGCTAATGCACTATGGCAATAAGGCACTGAGGCACTATTGCAATAAGGCAATAAGGTGTAAACTTTAATGTTTGTATAATTAATTAATTAATTTCAATTAATTAATTAGCCTTACAGGAAAGGGGGGGGAGTGGTGGGATGGGGTACGCACTTGTGAGCGCAGCACTACGAAAAACATGTTGTATCGCTACCACCTCTTTGATAACTTCACTAAGCTATTTATTTGATTAAGGTAAGCCCTTGCCCTCCTTGTGGTACTATTCTCGCTAGAACAAAACTAATTTGCCCTAAACGGACACGCAGATAGGTTATCGTTCACTTTGACTAATACATTAGGTGGAAGATGCATTGCTTATGGGATCACACAAAAACATTTACTACTTTCCTTGTGGTAGAACCCAACATGTAACATGCATGCACTCTAAAATCAGTTAGGGTAGTTGGGTAATTACACTCCATTTTGTCATCCCCAGACCCACATGGTTTGTTTTACTAATGTCGTGTGATGTGACCGAGGACGGCAGTTATTTTTCAGGTAGCGCCACTCCCATTTTTGTGCTAAAAACGCTACTGCCGTGGCTGCATTACTTTTATTTACAAATTTTTTCATCTGCTGTTTTCAAACTACAACTGATGTGTATACCAGGGTCAAATAAAGAAGGGAGGCATATTGTTTGTCCTTAGTGGCCGGTTTGAACAATTTCCCGAGTTAGTGGCAATAAAACATATAAAATTGTAAATTATAATAATCTGTGAGAGAGAAACCTGGAAAGTGCTCAAATAGTGATGCAGACTCCGTGGCATTTAATGAAAGCGCAAATTTACTTGAAAAAAACTGGATCATTGATATACTAAGACATATCTCGGCCAATTAGCGCTGTGTGCCTTCAATGCTTCTCGTTAAAGTTGTATTGATTGATATCATGGTGTATTAATTTCGAATGGTTTATTGAAAGCAACAAAAGATGGCAACAGAATGAGAAAAAGGGTATTCTGTGACTATTTGATAATTAAATTAGTTCTTGTTTATCGATGGAAACAAAATTTGGGTTTTGAGTACAACAAAATCGATGAATTGTCTTCCATTTTTTCATTAGATATTTGTTACTCTCTTCCATTAAACTCAAGTGGTGAAAAAAAGTAATAAGCGCAGGTTCTGTGCGCTTTTTAGAGAAAACATTAAGGGTTTCATCACTGGAAAACAAAAGTATCAAGTTAAAAGCTGGCGTGAAAAGTGAAATTGTCACGTTTGCTGCTTCAACGTACAAAGTGAATTTGAAATGAACGAAAATTGACTTAAACCACCAGAGTAAAATTTTTAAGGCAGTCACAACAAACAGTGTAAGTTTTGATGCTATGCGCTAAGATCATGTCTCATCAAGGTTAGTGTCCCTTCATTTTCTGAAAGGGGAAAATACAAACCGGTAGTAAACTGAACAGGGGTGAGGACTTGAATGACTAGTGCCAGTGCAAGATCTCACCGGTTTGTAGCACAAGGAATTGTCAAATTGCCAATTATTGTTGCAGACTCCGTGTCACCATATTAAATTCAATAATGAGACAGAAGCATTTCCGTGATTATTTCCTTAAGTTTGAAACTAGCCATGCTCTTATTCCTTTAGCTGACTAAGCTTTGTACATTTTATACTGAGAATTGAGAAACAATGTCGTGAATGATTCAGCCTATATTTGCCTTGTCGCGTCAGCAAGGGCAGACAAAAGTCAACAAAGTAATCAAATTAAATGGAGCAGCCAATGAAACTTACCTGATCCCACGGTTATTAACCATCGGAAGCGAGAGCAAGTTTGTGATTAATAAAACTATTTACTGTCATATCATAGTAGTTAAAGGAGGAGTTGAACTTGGGCCTGCCTAAGCTACTTAGCCTTTTTATATGAGAGTTTTGTGATGTGGCCCACAGTCCAAGAACTGTTACTGGACATAGTTGCGTATTTGTCATTTGTAAAAAGTGAGTAGTACTTCAATCAGCAGAGACTGTCAATAGCTGGCCTGAGAGAAACACTGGAATAGTCTTGAAGCTAGTTTACGTAGCTCTCTATGAAAGCATGGTGATGGTCTGTCACTGATGTTGTAAAAGTTTGCTGTTATCCATTAAAACATTGCAGTAAAAACATAGTTGAAATACATGCAAGTGATATCAAATTATTTTTCTCTGTTGAGTGTATACAATGAAAATAATACCACTACGGGAATGACTATTAATCAATGTTTCTACAGTATCCACGCACATTTGTTGAGGGCAAGGCCCAAGCTGTCTAGGGGACCACATGCCACCTATGTAAATGACTGGATTAACATTACTGGGCTCTCATTAAGGCCCACAACCCACAACACCCCTATGGCCAAGTATGCTTGATGGGCCTTAATTTTGCGGGTGAACTTGCTTGTTGATAAAATTCACCCACAAACCAACCCGGGGGGGGGGGGTACTTGGGTCAATTTTTGCTGGGTATGTGCCGCTGGCCACTCAGAACCCCTACCCCATTATAGTCTATTCTGTGGCTAATTATAGACCCCATCTTAGTCACTTTTGGGCAAATGTAATTTTTCCCGATCCCAGCTTAGTCACTTTCTGTTGATGCCTCTACCTAATAGAAAATGAATTGACACGTTTGTTAAAGTGCCCCTGTGATAAAAAAAATCACTTCTTTTTTTTCTTGAGATTCTGAAAGTGTGTCTGCTTAACACTTGACTGGCAAAATTCTGACCTTTCATTTTTATCCAAAGGCCGTTTACTTTGAGTGTAAGTTTTGGATTTCATGATCCGCCATCACTCACGTTCAAACCTGACCGATTTGACCTTAGAGGGTTGGATCCGGGAAAAGTGGCGTCAAAGGCTCACCAGCTTAAAATTTCTGCGTGTGAACGCAGCTTATTATGTATGCAAAGTGCGAGTTTAAAAGTGTGAAAGGCTAAAACTCCCGTGCTGCATATTAATTCTGCAGCGTACACACGCATCGCATTCTAAACTAGTGAGCCTTTGACGTCATTTTCTCCTCGATCCAGCTCTCTCAAGAACTTAAATTTAGTAATGGCGGATCATTAAATAGGAAAGTTCCAGTTAAAATAAACAAGTGCCTTTTTTAAATCAAGGATTAAAACTTGGGTCACTTAGTGTTTAGTTAACATAGTTTTGAAATCCAAAGGAAAAAAAAAATTTTTTTTTGTCACAGGGGCACTTTAAATTGAATGTAGAACACTTTACTTTTCATCTACGATCAAACGCTTGCTAATTCAAAAGAAGATCCAATTTGTGTTCCGGGTTGTGTTAACTTCAGTGGAGGATAGAATAGCCGCAAAATAAATACCGTAGCACGGATGATTTGTTGGACTTTGTTCTGGACCCAGGGGTTCCGCACTATTGTGCAAGTCATTAATGTTTAAGTTGTGATTTCCTGAACCGACGGAATTCAATGCGAGACGACTGTTAAATATTAAAAAACAGCACGCACCATTTTTTAACCGCGTATCTTCCCTGCTTGCCAGAACTTTCTTATCCCAGACATCTCGAAAATGTGCGACCCCATTCTAGTAACTCTACTAAAAATGTAACCCCATTATAGTCAGTCCAGTCTTGAAAATGCGACCCCATCCAGCGGCACATCCCCATTAGCCTCTTATAAGGAAGTACCCCCCGGGCAAACCAACAAGTTTATTTGGGGTGTAAAGATCCAGACAACATATGACTTAGCTCAACATGTGACAGCAGTGGATTACACTCTGCACTATCTGAGATTCTCTCACTAGTTGGACAATGTGGAGATAATAGTGTAAATTAAATCTGTTTCTGAAAAGAAAAGTAGGGATCACCGCACTTCCAAGATTGTTAAAACCACGCAAAGCTATAGCAATGGCCATCTGCCCTATCATTGTTCATTTTAGTACTTAGTGAGTGTGTTCAGTGCATGACGTGGCATGTAAATTTGCGGAAGCAGTAAGGATGAGCAGAAACAATTCGCGGGAACATCCTTAAAGCACATTTTTGCAGTTGTTTGTGGTATAATGGATCCTAATATTATTGTAAAATTTCCCAGTAGTATACCATAAAAACTAGATACAGCAGGTAATATTCGTTTGCAATAGTCATAAGAAAACAGCCATAGGAAAATATGCGTGTTGACTGGTTAAAAATCATGTTTCTCTTCAACAGTTAGATCATGAGCTCGAGATTTCTATCATGCTCACCAACTATCAGGCACAGAAATCGAGAGCGAATAATCTTATTGTTTTAGTATAAAACTACTAGTCATTCAAAATTTGAGCTAAATCATTTTCAGACACTTCAGAAACACCAAAAAGCTGACGTCATTTTGTTAACAAGGGCACTGCTACACTACCCACTATCTGTCACAGAATAGATAGTTAGTAGCATAGCCAATCAGAAAACAGCATTCATGTTAGAACACTAGAAACACAGGATTAGCATGAGCTGTTGACATAATGGTGTGAGCAAAAAGAATTTACATTTTGATGATCAAAGTAAACAAATTGTTTTCCTTTTTTGACACAGTGCTTTCTAAAGGAAACAGAAAACATGTTTTCCATGTTCCTGTTGAGTTTCAGAAACACTCATGAAAGTTTGGGAGAACTCGAAAAGACTGTGGAAACACTTGCCTAACTGGCTCATGTTCCCACAGCATTTCATGTTCTCCCAAACTTCCACTCATGTTTCTATAACTCGGTAAACAATGTCTGTGCAATGTCCCACCTAAGAGATCACCCTTTGTCAGGTAGTTAACTTCTCCCTCAGTCTGTCTGTATTGCTGTTACTGGCTGCCTATGTTGGACCTGCACGTAACAAGAAGAAAACTATCATGATTGATACCACAAAGTCATTATTTTATGCAAAAACTATTGGGTTGCACTGGCAGGCATGAGAAGCATGACTTACAATATGTCATGAGCTGCATGTGTTTATTAACTTGGAGCTGATATAGGTAAATTCACTGCCATAGCAAGAGTGAAAGACTGATGTTTACTACCCAGGTTTGCAACATTTTGTTATCAAGTTGTGTTCATTGATTTGTTTAAATCAACTGCAATTTCCACTGTTCTTCTCAAGGGCATAGCCAGGGAGGGGGTCCCGGGGTGCCCATGACCCCCCCCCCCCCTTGTAAGCCTTTTTGTAAGCAAACAACCTACAACATTCAGGTGACAATCTGGTGAGTACCCTCTGTATGACTCAGTGTGAATCCTGGCTATGCCCATTTCCATTTCCATATGATATATGCAAGTAGACACAATCTGATTGGTTACGTAGTGGCCATGTAAGAAATGTTGATAGATGGTCCCAGAAGCTGCTAAATCTTTGAAAATTATTTTAACCTGTGTTTTAATGAGATTTCTCAAGAAAAAGTACTTATTTTGTTTCATAGATCTGTCAGTGGATTTGCTTCAATAATAAGATGACTTGCATCTGGTTTGACTTTGATACATGTAGTTGGCTTGAGGTTTGCCCCTTAGCAGTTGTCAGTTCAAAGAAACCTTGACAATACCAACATAATACACAATACCAACATAACAGTAGCCATTTTTGGCTGTAGTTATACACACCGCACAAGTTTGACTAGGATAAATCTACATCTATGCAAAGTGAAATATTTACTAAAATTTTGCACAGAAATATTGTGGTATAAGCTCTTTTCACATTTCAATATCTCACTCTTCCAGTCTACTTCCATATCACGAGCGTGATTTACTGCTTTTTCCTCTTACCTCTGTTCTCAATTCCTAATCAGGTGACGTCCTGGAAGTTTCATATTTACCGGAGAAAAGGGCGATCATACTTCGCTCGTTTGCATTCCACTTCTGACCGCCATTACCGCCATTTTGATAGTTGCACCCAGCCCAGTGTCACTCGGTCATTGCCACCTTGAGTGAGTTCACGTGTCTTAATAAAAACTAAAGAGCCACTAAAGGTTCATCAGGCATAAGAGGTACTAAACTTATGTCTGTTTACAACTTTCCACCTCAATAGCCTATTTCGCTCGGTTTGCATCTCACTTACGACCGCCATTTTGATCGTTGCACCCAGCCCAGTGTCATTTTCGCAAGCTAGCGTAATAGCATAAGAGGTACTGAACTTATGTCTGTTTACAACTTTCCACCTCAATACCGCCCTTCGTTTGGGAACCAGCGCATTTTGAATTTCGGAGATATACCGATGCGCGACATTAAAGCAACCTTAGCCTGCGTAGCTTGGCGGTTTTAAAGCAAATTGAAGGCAACAGGAAAGCGGGGAATGCCAAAGTCGCGTAATTGCTTAAACCGCCAAGCTACGCAGGCTAAAGCAACCCAAGTTGATCTTGACATGTTCTTTCGCGCAGCAACAGTAGAAATCGACCCCGACTTTCTCTGTCCGACCTCGTAGCTCAGTCGGCAGAGTAACGGTAGATCTAATCCGGAGGTCATGGGTTCGTTTTTTTCTTTACCTCGTGTGGTTCCCTGATTCCCTTTACTAGGGCTAATGCCCAGTGGGTTGTTCATGGGTTAAATTAGCACTAAAATTTACACTTCAGAGTTAATTCTCTGTTACATCATAAAGCAACCAAAGATCGCGTTTGTC
>CM042747.1:23844850-23859126 GCA_022496165.2 Catalaphyllia jardinei
TGAGAAAGTGGTGCAAGATATAAACATGGTAATTAAAGCAAAACCAAAGTAAAAGTGAATTTCTTTTTTCCTCAAGTGAAAACTACAATATTCTAGTTTGCTGAACTAGCTAGTTTGTTTGTTGAATCAATTAATCTAATAAACTACTTACAATTCAGATATGCCCACCAAAATTAGTCAAGACTTGTTCACACAACTTTTGTCATGTGTCACACCCATTTATTGTTTGCAAAAGAAAGGAAATTAAGATAATATACATCATGCTTTATCAGGTATCAGGGTGAAATGAGCTAAAAGTAGCATGACTCTCATTTAAATGATCAGGTAAAGCATAGATTCAAAGTGAGTCCAAAAATAACCCTACGACTGGATTTAATTTGACTAACCTTTTCAAACTGGGCCACAGACATAATCAGAATTCCACCTACAAATGTAGAATAGTGATATTTTGGATGCAGAAAAGGTGCAGACACATGGAAGGGTCCCTTTCCAGGGAACCCATAATACAAGTCTTGGTTGAGTGGAAGAAGATCCACATCATGCATTGCTATATAGTCACAATTATTGTCTCTGGCCTCCAAGAATCCAACATTTAAAAGAGAGGCTCTATTAAACCTGGAACAGAGAATAGAAATTGTCAGTCCTCAACACTCCATAATTTTATAGATTTTGATTAATTAGTGGCCCACATTTAAAGTAGTTAATCACACTGGAAGAGAGAGGTCAATATTGTCATAAATGTGAATATGGAATTTTATACCGTCCTCTTCCTATTGTACTGTAGTCCATGTAAAATTTTCTTTGGACAGTTGGAGTGATAGATGTAATACAATGCTGTCACACATTCCAGTATTTCTACAAGTGACCTGATCTTTTGCTCTGAGAAAGTTAATTTCCTGCCCCACATGTTCCATGATTAAAAGAAGTTGTTTTGTTTTCTCTGAGTTTCTAATATTTTTTTATTCTTGTCTCATCTAAGCCAGATAACTTGGTGTCAGAAAAAAGATGTAAATAAATATTATAAAAGATAAGTCAGAAACTTGGTTGAGTGACAAGAGTAAGGATATCACAACTGTAAATTTATCTACTATACGTCCTATACCTAAAGTCGAACCCACCGACCCATTTGGCCACAAAATCTCCCAAGGATAAGAAAAAATATTTGTTATCAGAAACTATTCCAAACACTTACCTATGCTTGTCAACTTGATTGACAATAAATATTTTATGCCGCACTTTCTTAGCATTTAAAAAATTGTGCATGTGGGGAGCAAACTCAAGCAGCTCCTCAAATCTGTCTCTGTAGGGAACAACTATTCCAAGTTGATGAGGTCCCCAGTCATCCTCAGAATGTTGATCTTCCTGATTAGCTCTTTCAGAATTTATGTCTTTAGAATGTTTGGCTTGCTGAGTAGTTCCTTCTGAAATGAGAATTTTGACACTTAAAGAACTGAGCACTGTGAACAGTTTCAACAGGAACATTTTTAATGTTACTTCTGGTTCTGGTGAGAAGTTTCAATTTTTTTTCATTAACATGGAGTTCCAGAAAATATCTATACTCCCCAGAGAAGAGATTGGAATTTCCTAGGGGGTGGAGGTTCTCTAAGACGAAAGCAGTTAAAGAAATTTGCCAAGCTTAATTGGAATTTCCAGAGGGGAGGGGGCTCTTGAAAAAATTCCCTTTCTTGACAGAGGCATGGATATTTTCTGCAAATCTACACAATGTTAAACAAATTCAATTAGTTATGACCTTTAAACATTCAAGCAGTGCAGAGTAAGGTAGACTCATTAAATTGTTTCTTTTGAAGTGTGTAGTGGAATCTCCAAGGCTGTGCTCTCTAACAAGTAGGTCACCCACACTTTCAGGTTGGTCGCCCAAATTGATTAATTAATCATTTAATAATTAATCAATTATTAATTAATTAATATTCCATTTCATGGTTATACTTTTTACAGTTCCAGGGAATCCGCATGCCAAACAGTTTCTCTCGTTTAATATTCACTTCACCTGGCACGGGCAGCAAAGCGAGTTGCTAAATTTAGCAATCACGTAGCCTATTTTAGTGAACTTGTGATATCATGAAATCCTTAGAAATTTCTTTCAAGACCACTGATCAGAAATAGGTTTTGAAAGAAAAGGGTTCTTATTTTAAACATTCATTTTTGCCAAATTTTTGAGCAGGTCACCAAATTTGGTACTGATAAACATCTTGCATGCCACCCATGAAGCTAATTAAATAAACAAAAATTTGCATAAAGGATGGTTTCGTTTTATTATTCACATGCTCCACTGTTGAAACTGTTGAAACACAAAAATGAAACATAAGCATAAACTACTTCAGTAAAAAAATTAGATCTGCAACACATGCTCGTGCAAAAATCGTGCAGTTTCTCACAGGCAAGGACAAAATAATTTTCCATGCTAAATCATGTGGAACAATATTACATAACACGTGAACAATCCTTGCTGTTGTCCTGCCAAATATTTCTTAGTTCTACAAATATCATCAAATTAGCAAGTAAAAAATTATAAAATGTTCGTTACAATCAGTTCCTCGCTTTATCGTGTCGTTCAATGGACAAGAAAGCTGGGCCAGGTAAGAAATATTAAAAAACTGGAAGAGAAACCACCTAACTTAATGAACGTCTAGGCTATTGAATTTGTATTGCGCTTAGGGCAAATAAAAACGGGAGTGTGGGAGCACGAGGTAGTTTCTTTTTGTTTTGTTCTGTTCTGTTTCAATACATTTGCTGGTGTCGTTTCGGCTTTTTACACAAGCCGAAATCTAGGCACCCGGACGGGCGAACTTTTCTTTTTCAGTTGCCTGAGACCAAATGTTAGTCGCCTGATGCGACCGGGCACCGTTAGAGCACAGCCTTCATCTCTCTCACAGGACACTCTGAAGTAGCCAGACAACTCTACTTACTACCACTTCCACAAAATCATGTTTTTAAGTCTCGTGTAAACTCCTGTATCCTATATTTGTATTTAAATTGGAAGCGGACATTCCCGTAAGAAGCTGCGCAAACTTTGAGGGCTTACAATTTAAACTTTTCTTTTGTTAAGTTCCTGTAAGTGGAGACCCAAAAGGAATTGGGTACAAATATGTACTGCTGTATACTTACTATTTATGCAATGCTTTTGACTTGTATCCCATGGAATATTCCACAAGTCACTTGTAATTTCTCTAACTAATATTCTATGATACATGTATACCACGAGAAAGCATTCCTTGTCTACATGTATTTTATACCTTGCCATAGAAAGTGGCCAACCCAATCAATGCAACGCATGTACAGCACACAACGGGAAGGTTGGGTATAATACCATTGAATGTGACAAAGGCTTTCCTGTATTCTGTTAACCTGCATTTTCTATGGCATCATATAAAGTACACTACTGTAAACAGTTGCCACCGTTATTGTGGCAATCTATCCCTTACATCTCTAGTGACAGCTTACAAGAACAATTCTTGTAGGTGGTCACCTCCAGTCACAGACAACCACTTGTCCAGAGGGTGTCCACTTACTAGAGCTGTATACATCAGCTTGACTGAATAAATTTACTTTAAAAATCTTAATCTACTTCAGGATACAACTTATATTCATGCACATTCCTAGCGGATAACAGCTTATGAATCACATACCGGCAATCTGAATTTAATCACACTTGAAAAGTATTTTCAATTTACAGAATGAAATCAACTTTATTTTTATAATGACATGAGGCGTCAAACAAACAAGGTTGTCGTAAGCTTAAATTTAGGTTAGAACTGAATGGACACGTCACCATACATATGAATTCAGTACGACAATGAAGTCTAATTGATAATCTAAGCTTACCCTTTACAGTCGGTAGGACAGTATTTTCCTCCGCTCTTTTACGCTTCTCTGAAAATATTTTGTTGCTGTCTTCCAAATGTGGAAAGTCGTGTTCGTATGCGGTATGAATACTGGAAGAAAGTTTGGTCTTCCCGTGATATTGGCCACAGTCACATTCATGTTCATTCAGATATTTCAAAGATATCCATAACGTCCCAGCAACAGCAAACGTTAGATAGAAGAGCGTTCCAAAGATAACTCCACGAGGTACAACAGCCATTGGAATATCTTCAAAAGTTTATTTCGACTTCGAAAAATTGTGTTAAAAGGTACTCACTGATATGGAATGCGTGTTCCTTCTCTTTCACGATTTGTGAAACCTCCAATGAGAAGCCTCAAACACTGCATGTCTTTCATAACTAACCTCTTCAAGTGGAATTTATTTTAAGACTATGCCAATTGAACATGATTTCTCGATAATTTCCCATACTTTCCAGAGTAATGTAGCTTAGTCAATGGTAAATGTTTAGTGACAAAGCGACGGCAACCAGCACAACAATCGCACAACAAATATTTGTTCTTTCATTTTTCCGCGCCCGCAGTTTATTAGCGGACATTACTAGTGTTCAAGGGATACGTTGTGTACTGCAGGAAGCAATGTTTAGTGCGCAGGAGCGGTGGAACTCCACGTGGTTTCGTAACAGTGTGGATTTGCTGAAATTGCTCTGAAAATGGTGTCCTTTATTTGTAATGCATGCGGTCAAACCGTAAGGAAAACTCAGGTTGAAAAGCATTATCAGAATGACTGTCGAAGCTGTGATGTTTTGTCGTGTATCGATTGTGGAAAGGACTTTCACGGCGACGAGTATGTTGGACACACTTCGTGCATCACAGAAGCTGAAAAGTACCAAGGCAAACTGTATAAACCAAAAGATAAACCAAACAAAGGCGAGCATAAACAGCAGGAATGGCTAAAGGTGATCATCAGAAATCGTAATATTGAATTTTATCCGTGGATTTGCGAATCGTGTAATCTAATTGAGGATTCATTTACGGGATCTACTTGTCTGGAGGCTTTCAGGCCGTGAATGCATTGCTGCAGTTTATGTTTGTTTGATATGTACTCAGCTCTCTCCACTTCTCTCTCCACTTCACTTCTCTTCTTTTCGTCCTTTGCCCCACAAGGTAGAGTGTTCTCAGACTACATTGGTTTCTCAAGTTTTACCTTGGAATTGAGCACATGTACAGTTAGTTTCTCATGTGGGTGTCTGGCTGTGACTTCAGAATGCATTTTGTTGAAAGATTAACCCATACATACATTTATTAATCCTAAGTCTACCCAGAAGGAATTGGAAGTTAGTCTTGAGTGGCTCTAAACATTTAACTCCAGTTAGACTGGTAGCTTTAATTATTTGGTGGGAGGGTGGGGAAGGATCCTTTAGTTTGATATTCTTATATTTTTGTTGGGAGTTCGACTTACTACACTTTCACTGAACAGCTAGCCTTAGGGTTTCCTGTGGCATCCCTGTGGTGAAGACTTAACTTAGGACACCTATGAATTCTCCTCACTGGTGATGATTTCAAATGAGTTATTGTGTCTGAACAGGAAAATGTTCTTCAGATCCCGGGGCATCCAATTGATGGAAATCGATGATCGGAAAACCAATTAATCAATTGATATCAATCGATAAAATTAGTTAATGATATTATTTGGTATTCGTCAATCGATGATCAATCAATAACCGCATAAAAGTCATTCACCAATTGGCATGGATTGGCACTGGACCTGGAAACAGACATCACACATGCTACCTGTCCGATCATCAGCTATTTTTAGGAAGCCCTGGGGACAAAATTGGTAAAACAATTCCGACCCAGTCTTCTCAGCATAAGGAATACCAGTATACCCAGATGCATGTGTACCCGAATTACCCACTTGCCCATCATTGCCTTTCCGTGTCATAATGTCTACGCAAGGCTTTACCGAATACAGTATAAGGTGCATTGTCAAAGGCTATATCATCCTTGCTGTTTTGAGGTGAAGTGTTCACTGCAAACAAGAAGAGGGGAGAAAGTGGAAATGAGTCTAAAGCTGTGAAAAGAGAATTAATGGACTAAAAATGATGTGTTTACAAATTATTACTGTGTACAAAATTGTGTTTTTTTATGCGTCAATTCCGTTTTTATCAATCTACAACCAATCAATACCAATTTATCTATCGATTGGTATTGATAATCAGTACCAATTAATAACCACACAAATCTTTGCCATCATTGGTCATCAGTTTTCAATATAAATCGATTGGTATCGATTGTCATCGATTAACGATTCCATCGATTAGATACCCTAGGTCAGATTTATCTTGTTATTCAGATTTTTATCTTTTATATATGTAAGTTTCCAGTAGTTACTGACATGTAAATTGTAGTTAAATGAGGTGTTTGTTGCTTGAGTGCTACTCTGTTTGAGGTGAGATAAAGGGATAATTATGGTATAGTTTGGGTTACTTTTCATTAGACTTGCAGTTACTCTTTTTAGTAGAAAGAAACTAGTGCAGTTGTTACAAATATCTCAAGACTGTCTTCAAAATGTTGAGATACATTGTATGGGAGACAGAACCATCTAGTAGATAGATATCAGGACTAGGATTCAACAGGCAGAGTTATAGCAGTTACAGTGTAGGCCTTGGATGACTGGGGTAATCTGTTCTGTTATAAACAATTCACAATAATACTGAAGCTGGAGAGATGGAGGGTGGGGTGGGGGAGGGTTCTCGTCAAAGTTTTGTATGGGGATGTTCCACCCTATGGTCCAACCTCTTACCCTTTTGTATACCATTTTGACAAAAAGGTTCCCCTTTTTCATACCATTTATTGAAAAAACAGCAGTAACGTTAACCAAATAAACAGATACTTTCAGTTCCAGTTCACATTATATCCTAAAAACAGATTTCCCAATTCTTTCAATCATGTACATGTACAGTGTATCTCAACTTTTGAAATCCTCACCCCTTCATATACCTGAAAGTTGAAAAAGGCAGCGCCTTCCATTTACATGTAGACTGTTACAGGAAAATACCCCGAGTTTTTTTAACATCAATCACTCACTCACTCATCCTCTTCGTTCCTTGAGTGGAACATAAGGCCACGCAACAACAAACGCCATTCGTCACGGTCCAATGCTTTCTGCTCAACCCCGGTCCAGTTTGTCCATCCAAGATCTTTTCGTTCTGCCTCAATGGTTCTCCTCCAAGTGATCTTTGGTCTGCTGCGTTTTCTCCTGCCCTCAGGGGTCCAAGTGAGCGCGACTCTGCAGTTGTTATCCTTCTCTCTCCTCAAAACGTGACCGATCCACCTCCATCGTCTGACTTTCAAAGTTTCCGAGATGGGATCCTCTCCAGTTCTTTCATAGAGCTCACGATTAGAGATGGTGTGCGGCCAAAATATGCCAAGGATTCTTCTAAGGCATTTTCGATGGAAAACATCCAGGCGCTCCATGTCTGTCGATGTAACCCTCCACATCTCGGCGCCGTATAGGAGAATAGAAATCACACAGCTCTTGAAGATTCTCAGCTTAGTGTGCTTGCTGTATGTCTTAGACCTCCAGATAGGATTTAGAGTGGCATATGCTCTTCTTGCAATTGACAGCCTGCGTGTGATGTCTTCGTGTGACCCGCCAGCTCCGTGGACTGTGGCACCTAAGTATATGAAGGAGTTGACGTCTTCGACTTCTAAGCCATCAATGGAGATCGTGTTGGCGACCTTGGCATTTGTTCGTAGCACCTTTGTCTTGGTGGTGTTGATACTAAGTCCGGTATACCTTGAGACCTGATGGAGGCGGGTGCACTTCTCTTGGAGATCTTTGTACCGGCTGGAGAGAAGGGCTATGTCATCCGCATAGTCTAGGTCCTCCAGGACTGTGGTAAACTTCCATCTCAGGCCTCGCCGTGTATTGGTGGTGTTCCTCATTACCCAGTCAATGATGATGTTGAATAAAAGACCTGACATAACACAGCCCTGCTTGACCCCTGTCTCTACAGGAAACCAGTCTGATGTTCGTCCATTTTCAACAACACAACAGGTGCTTCCATCATAAAGTTCTTGTATGATGTTAACGAAGTTGTCAGGAATGCCATAATGCCTGAGGATGTTCCATAGCTTGTCTCTTCTTACACTATCAAAGGCCTTCTTGAAATCAATAAAACCAACGTACAAGGGTGTTTGCCATTCAGCACTCTGTTCTAAGATATTCCTAAGAATGAAAATCTGTTCAGTTGTTCCTCTTCCTCTTCGGTAGGCAGGCTGTTCTTCTCGTAACTTATTCTCAACCCCTTCCTGCATCCTCATCAGGAGCATTCTGCAGAAGATTTTATATGGCACTGAAAGTAGGGAAATCCCTCTGTAGTTGTCACAGACAGAGGGATCACCTTTCTTAGGTATTTTGGCCAAGAGAGCTCTCTTCCAGTCAGATGGTGCTTGACATTGGTCAAGAGTCTGGTTGCAGATATTAAGAAGTTGGTCCAGGGCGATTGGAGGGCTGGCTTTTAGCATTTCTACACTAATGTTATCCACACCGGGTGCTTTGCCGTTCTTCATACGTGATATCACTTGTCTCAGCTCTTGGATTGTGAAAGGGCTGGTATCCATCTCCATTGGTTCTACACAGTCACCGAGCTCACACTCTTCAGGAAGGTCAATTTCCTCGTAGGCCACATTCAGGATCTCATAGAAGTGATCTTTCCACCTTTCAAGCACTTCTTCCTCTTTGGTGATGACTTTGCCGTCTTTTGTACGTATTCCAGTGCTTGGCTTCTTGAGGGACCCGCTTAATAGCTTTGTCTTGGTGTAGAGCTCTTTCATATTGTTTTGTTGTGCTGCTCTTTCCGCCTCTTCTGCGACTCTTTCCAAGGCTCGCCTCTTATCGGCTCGCGCTCTCCTTTTTACTTCCTTGTCCTTCATGTGATACATACGCTGTCTGGTTTCCTTCGCTCGTTCTGAGCGGCAGTTCAAAACGCTCTGTTTTAGCTTTCGTCTCTCTTCAATACAGTTCCAGGTACAAGGGCTTAGCCAGTCCCTCCGTGATCTTTCCCTTTGCCCAAGTGTTTCAGTCGCCGTCCTACGATAGATGTCTTTGTACTCTGCCCATGTGTCGTCCATGCTTTGGTGGTCGTTGCTTAGAGCCTCAAAACGGTTCTTCAGGGTAATGTAGAAGCTTCGCTTGTGCAGTGGATCCTTTAGCTTCGCGGTGTCGTAGATAATCCTTGTAGTTTGTTTCTTCCTGTTCCTTGCCAGCTTCAGACGTATCTTACATCGCACAAGATGGTGGTCACTAGCTGCGTCTGCTCCCCGCTGTGTTCTGACATCTAGTAGGGAACTTCTGAATCTTCGGATTGCGACATGATCGATCTGATTTCTGTCACGGCCGTTTGGCGATGTCCATGTATACTTGTGGATGTCTTTATGTTTGAAGCAGGTGCCTCCGATGACAAGGCTGTTCTCAGCGCAAAGAGATGCGAATCTTATCCCATTATCGTTCATCGCGCCAATTCCTTCGCTGCCTATTGTTCCTTCCCATCCAGTGTTGTCTGAGCCTACCTTGGCGTTGGCATCTCCCAGCACAATCAGTACGTCATGGCGTGGCGTGGCATCGATCTCCTTCTGTAGCAACTCGTAGAAAGTGTCCTTGTCCTCATCGCTGGCGTCGTTCGTTGGGCTGTAGATCTGAATTACCGTCAACTTCACATACTTGGAGAAAAACCGAGCGCTGATGATCCTGTCCGTGATGGGGTTCCACTTCATCATACACTTCCTTGTCTCATCATTCATTGCTAGAGCGATACCGCTGTGGTGTCCTTCATCACGCCCAGAGTAGATGATTGTCTCTCCTGTGGTAGTCTTCACTTCTCCGAAGCCCGTCCATCTTACCTCACTGAGTCCAAGAATGCTCAGTTTGTACCTTCTCATTTCTTTCATTACTGTTGCTGTCTTTCCGATGGTATACATTGTTCTGACATTCCAGCATCCTATGTTTAGGTGGTCTTTAGGTGTAAGGAGGGATCGTTTATGCGGCCTTATCATGCTTCTGGCTTCCTTACGGCTTTCACCTGGAGCAGTCATTGTTGCTTCACCCCATTGGAGGAAACTCTCATCAGGAATGTCGCAGGTCGCACAGGTCCGATCCCGAATAGCATCTGTAATTGAAGTGGTTTCTGTAGCGAGTTGTTTTTTACAGGAGAGGGTTGCTGGTCCTCTGCCCAACCTGATTTTACAGACCAAGATGTTACAAGATGTTAAATTAGGGCTTTTATCAGTCTCTTTTGTTATAAAAAATGTATAATTAAGAATAAAGGACTTGTTAAATTTTTAAATCCTGATAGGACACTTTTTCTTTTACACTGAAATTTCCAAATGCATGTACTATGGTCTAAATAAACAATAGCCTCAATTTTGCGCAAAAATATGCTAGGATATTTGTCTGCGAACATTATCTGTTCCGAGAAGAGAACAGTTTTCCGAGAGCATAGCTCGAAGAAAACTATGAGCAATGGGCGCAGTTTTGCTAAGTTGGGTATATTCTCAGATATCCCCCAGTTTTAGCTGGGGAATATTTGGTTATGTGACGTGTTTAGACCAATCGCGTGCGAGCAAAAATATTTGATGGGTTATAATGTATAATATTTTTTAGCATCGGGGTGTGAATATTATTGGAATGCAGACCTGGGCAATCAGCTGTCATATTGTAATTTTTAAAATTTTCACTCTCCTTTCCTTTATCAGCAAGTTAGAGAAGCAACAAGATCAGACAAAGCAGATCCAAGGCTAACTGGTCTTCTGGAGAGAATCAGTGAATATTCCAATATTCCCAGAAAGAAAGCAAAATTCCAAGTAAGGTTGTGGTTGTGTTAAATGTCATATTGATAATTCACACAATGTAAACTCCAAATATCACTTAAAAATTTACGAGATGACATGATGCTTCCACTCGTATTAAGGATAACTATGTGGAAGGCAAGCCATGTCTTGTTTGTTTTACTTTTTTTGTTTGTTTATTTTATATATATACATGTAGTTTACAAATGAGTGTTTTTTGGAAGAGTTATAGGTGGACAAGCAGTTTTCTATTAGTTTACTGTGTTTCAGGTATGCACATGGCTAACTGTAATAAATTTTTGGATTGCCAGAATTTCTGTAAAAACAGTATCAATGTGAGGGACAGTTCAACTCTGGACAAACTGTGGGAAATATTTTCAGAAAGTAACAAGGTTAGAGTACGTGTACACTACATTGTATACTTACCAGTAAAAATGTGATATATGTTGTCTTTAATTTGTATTTATTTTTCCATTTTTCTTACTCTTTGTGTATTGTTTTTCAAGATAATTGTCAGTCATAATCCTTCTCGAAATGAATGATTTAATTTTTACTTAAAATAGTTGAAAAAGATAACTGTTACTGGTAATAATTAAGGACTTGTTCACATGAAAGTGGAGGACCCCGGAGAGGTGAGGTACCTCACCTACCCATGGTAAAGAAATGCCTGTCTTCACATGACCCCAGGGATGCAAGGTGAGGTCCAAAAATGTATGCAATCACTTGGTTGCTAAGCATGCACATAAATAAAGAACTATTGTTTGTTCCGATAAAGCTGCTTTTCGCTTTAATGTCGTTGTTGCAGTCAAAACTTCAGTTTGATTCCCTGATTAGCCTGACTATCCGATTCCACACTTAAATTAATGTCAGCACTGTCAATTTCATCAGCGTTTTGGTGGTTATGGAAGTGAAATCATCGAAATAACTCGCCACGCTTGAGTGATTTAATTAACTTGGAGAAAACTCACCTTACCGTAGGGGGTCACCCAGACAGACTGACCGGGTACCCCACCTACCTAAAATGTGAACGTGATCAGGAAAAAAAAGAGAGATTGCATGGATAGATTGGTTACCCCACCAGGGCTGGGCATCTCACTTGCCAGGGGTCCCCCACTTCTATGTGAACAGGCTCTAAGAGTGCGCAAGGGTACTCTGCTATGCTACTCCCTCTCTATCACAGAATAGATAGAGACGTGGCATAGCAATTCAGAGAATGGCATTCATGATAGAACGTTAGTAGATGTATACTAAAACTCGATAGAAACATGGAGGATATGTTTTCTATTTCTTTTCAAAAATATGCACAACAAAAACTTGTCTACAAGTACTTTGATCAAATGTAAATTCCATTATTTTATCTTTACTCACTCCATCATTACTTCAACAGCTTGACAATGTGCTAATTCAGTGTTTCTGTTGAGTTATAGAACATGATTTTTAAACCAATTAGTGCACATATTTTTTGAGCTATTTTCTATATAGTTTTATTATTGTATTTTATTTATTGTTGTAATAGAAAAACCCACAAGAGAGTGAAGCTAACAGCAATGGTGTACATGTACCTGAACAAGAGAAAGACAATGAAAATCAGGAAGATGAAGTTGATAAGGGTTCTAAAAAACACGAGAAACAACAAAAAGATAATGAACTTGAGCTCCTTAATGATGAACAAGAGTCAAAAGGAAAGAAAAGTAAAAAGTCTAAAGCCTCTAAAAAACAAAAGAAGAGAGAAAAATTGAAAGACATTGACATGCATGAGGGTGAACTGAGGTCAAGAGGAAAGAAAAGTGAAAAGGACAGTAATAGAAATAGAGATAATATGGATGGTCATGATAGAAACAAAAAGCAACGGAAAAGAAGAAGTGATGATGAAGAGCAGAGAGGTTTGTATGTCAAGTAACTCTTAACACTGTACATTGTAATTATCTGACTAGTATTTTTCCAGTATTAAATAACGTGGTTATTCAGGAAGGACTAAATTTAAAGTTCTAAGCTAAAACCAGTGATGAAGGATTTGATACCTAAATGTCTCCCTTTGTATATCTTGAACCAACAGAGAAAATAATGAACGTCTCTGATTGGTTAAGTCTGTGTCAGGCTGTTTACAACAAGGGCTTATTGCAGTTTCCTGTTGCAATACATGTAAGTGATTGACTAGGAGTACTTCTACCCCCACCCCCTGGAGAAATGCTAGTCCATTGCTGGGTTACCCTCCAGTATTGAATTTGCCAGACTACTCATTTATACACCTGGCATGGGCTGTTCAAAAGGTGGATAATGCTATCCACCGGATAAATCACTATCCAGCAGATAGCATGGTCTGTTTTGAGCACTTATCAACTGGAATGTGATTTATCCACCAGATAGCGTTATCCAGCCTTTGAACAACTGGGGCCTGGATGGAGAGAAGCTCTCTCAGTGCATAAAGTCATTTGAAATGCTTTGTCACTGACAGAGGAAACTCAAATGGACAAAATGGTTTTTTAAAATTGTTTGAAGGATATGAAGGAAGTTTTCTGTTTTTCCTGTTGTTTCAAGATGCACATTTTTAGAGCAAGCATTCAGTATCCTTAGGATACTAAACATTATGTCTTTTGCTTCACTGTGCATCATATATTTTAAACTCGTCTTTCTCCTGCAATGATGACTTAACTTAGGACACCTATGATCACCTCACAGAGGATGATTTCAAACAAAGTTATTTCTCTGAGCAGGGCAAAGTAAAAGAGTTACTGGGTTTGGTTTTTTTATTGAGTAATTTTACAGTTCTCCTAGAGTTTACATCTAGATTGAAGACAAATGCAGGGTTATTAAAATGTGGACTTCAGCTGAAAATATTAAGTTAACCCATTGTTAGTACGTACATATTGTTATTACTCTGTTTGGTGCTTCCTTACTGCTGCAATCCTTGTAGAAAAGAATAACAAGATGAAGGGCCAGACAGATTGGCATGAACTTGTCCAAAAAGTAGTCTTTGGCCACAAATTTAAATGTGTCAAATGTGTTTACCCAATCAAAACATATGCCAACTGAAGACAATTTAATTAATTTTTTCAAATGTCCTGAACAACAAATCTCAGTTAAGGTTATCAATAATTTTGAATTCAGGGCTCACAAAATAAAAGTAACCAGCAGCCCTTGTCATACTTTGAAATGTGGGTGACAACTGTACTTAAGTGAACCTGTATATTTATTGACAGCTAGGTGTGTAAATGCAGTTACACAATCATGTACTCTCAAACTATAAGATGTTATATAGACCTCACTCTGTCATGACTTTTTCAGGTCCACAACTCAGTCATTAAGCTCACATTATTTTGATAGTTGGATGTTATTAATTTTGCTTATTTTTGTACAAAAATGAAATCAGACGAACCTCCACAGTCCAAAGTGTCAAAAGTTGAACTAGAAGAAACCATTCAAGAGCAAAGTGAGTGCATCTGTGCATTTAGGTAGTTACATGAATTCCTGGTTAGTTTCATCAGCTTTCCAACAGTACCCTAGCAGAGGAACTCAGTTTTCAAGTCCACCTCTCATTCCTGCAATGATGACTTAACTTA
This sequence comes from Catalaphyllia jardinei, assembly GCA_022496165.2. Taxonomy (NCBI): domain Eukaryota; kingdom Metazoa; phylum Cnidaria; class Anthozoa; order Scleractinia; family Caryophylliidae; genus Catalaphyllia; species Catalaphyllia jardinei. Next base: position 23,859,103 of record CM042747.1, read on the forward strand.
GGACACCTATGATCACCTCACAGA
>CM042747.1:23859136-23874559 GCA_022496165.2 Catalaphyllia jardinei
ATGAATTAGACATTTTCTTTCAAATAATGGTGTTGCATTACTTTTTAATGGGAATTAATTACCACTGATCAACTAATCAACACTAATGAAAGTAAACTAATGACATATTCTTGGATGTCCACTTATCTAGCTTGAAAATGAAATATTGCACAGCAAAATTGGTTAAACGCAAAAGAATGGTCCAACTTTAAAAAAGAAACAAGTCAAAAAGGGTCTTTTTGCAGTCAGTCACCAAAGGGATAATGCTTGATGACTTTTTGCCTAGTTCAAGTGTAGAGATGCAACAACTGTGTTTTTAATAGATGCATCAATCTTGATTTCTCTGATTTCAATGACTTGACTAAAACCAGAGAGAGTGTGTGCCCTAATTAAAACAGCGTCAGGATTTCAAACCCTCCATGGCAGCACCCCTATTCCCAAACATGGGTCAAGTATACACCCCCCCCCCCCCCCTCGATCCACAGGAAAAGGGGCTACTGTGCTATTTAGCTGCAGCAGCTTTTATGTGTGGTTGGCAGGCATTTGATTTCGTGTTTTGTCTTTCTGGATGGCAAACTTGCAAATCCCTCTTACCTCCTTTAAATAAATTGTCAGCTTTGTCCAGAGCCTGGTGTAATCCGGTCGACTCAGGCTTGATAAAATCATGCCTGTTTTCTGTTGAGTATTAAAAATATTGGAAAATGATCAATGGATAATGTGGATAAGCTACATGTACACAATCGCATTCTTTTGAACTGCAACCTTTAGAGGTTTTTGACTGACTGCAACTTATCTAAGGTATGCTACCAAAGAAAACTAGGTACCCTGCATTGTTTTTGAGCTTACTTTGAGTTTCGGCGATCAGTTCGCGATATTCGTATCGGATTCGTCGTCTCTCTCGGGGATCTGCTTTAGGATCTGCATGTGGGTCGTAATCATCGGAACCAGTACCGTCCTCACCCATATCGGCTTAGCGATAACTATTGCAGATAATGACAGTAAGGGTATATAATTATACACACGAATCCAAACAAAACTACAAAATTAAAGGCAAAGCGTGCAACCCGACAGAACTGAAATGTACTTCGCGGGTTCGCGCGCTTTCCTGAGCACTGCCGGTCAGAGATGTGCGCATAGACTTCCGCGTTTAGCTGCTGACTAGCTGCTAAAAATTGATCACAGTCTCAGAAAATCGCCATTTCGTTGGTCAGTGAAACGGTGAAACGTGCTTGAAACGTGGGCAACCTGTCGGGCAAACATAGCGGACTAAAAGATGGGTATCCTAGAGAAAATCAGTGAGATAGAGAAGGAGATCGCAAGAACTCAGAAAAACAAGGCAACGGAATATCACTTGGGATTGCTCAAAGCAAAGTTAGCGAAATATCGGTCGCAACTCTTAGAGCCGCCGAAATCAGCCGGCGCTGGAAAAGGCGAGGGTTTTGATGTTATGAAATCTGGCGATGCCAGAGTGGCATTGATTGGTTTTCCTTCCGTGGGGAAATCGACATTGTTAAATAAGTTGACATCCACGACCAGTGTTAGTGCTTCGTACGAGTTTACAACCTTGACGTGTATCCCTGGTGTGATTGAGTACAATGGGGCAAACATCCAGCTGCTTGACTTGCCTGGCATAATAGAAGGGGCCTCTCAGGGGAAGGGAAGGGGAAAACAAGTCATTGCCGTGGCCCGTACTGCTGATATGGTTGTGATGATGTTGGATGCTGCCAAGGGTGAAATCCAAAAAGTGCTGTTGGAGAAAGAGCTTGAGGACTGTGGGATCCGTTTAAATTGTGCCAAGCCAAATATTTACTTCAAGCTAAAGAAAGGAGGTGGTGTTGCATTCAACTCCACATGTTCTCTCACTCATCTGGATGAAAAGCTTGTAATGATGATCCTTCATGAGTACAAGATCTTCAATGCTGAGGTGCTCATACGAGAAGACTGCACTGCTGATCAGCTGATTGACGTGATCTGCGGCAACAGAATCTACCTTCCATGTGTGTATGTCTACAACAAGATTGATTGCATTTCCATAGAGGAGGTTGATCACTTGGCACGGCTTCCTCATTCTGTTGTTGTCAGCTGTGAAATGGAATTGAACTTGGACTATTTGATGATGCAGATATGGGAACATCTTGCTCTGCTAAGAATCTACACCAAGAAGAGAGGTGATCCACCAGACTTCAATGGAGGTCTGATCCTTCGACGTGGTGCCACGGTGGAACATGTATGCCATGCTATTCACAGAACACTAACAGATATGTTTAAGTATGCCTTAGTCTGGGGTACCAGTACTAAATACAGCCCACAGCGAGTGGGAATCAACCATGTCATGAATGATGAAGATGTCATTCAGGTCATGAAAAAGTGAACTTGATGCACATTTACGGTACATTCACAGGATGCCTGGACATGCCTCATCCTAAAAGCCAAGCTACGCCTGCAGCTGTTGCATAAATTATAGTAATTATTTTCTTTAACCAACAGGGCCAGGATGTTGAAAGCCCAATTTATTAACCTAACCCAGGATTAGAGAGAATCTTGGTTCTTTTTGGTGAGGTTTTCTTGATTGAATATTGTCTGTCCTTCAGTTTTGAGTTTAAATAATTTTAAGCTATGCAAAACATTTATACAGGAAAAATTAACACTTTGGTTAACTTTTAATCCTGGGTTAGTGTTAACTGGCTTTTGAACAACCCAGTCCTCGCTTTAAAAAATAGTAGCTATGCTAAATGCAGAATGGGCTGGTATGATGCCATGTGAGTAGGCTGAGACCTTGCTACATGGACCAAGTTCACCAAGAGTGAAAATCAGGTTTTTGCTAGGAGGAGTTAAGGAGGCTGGGATTCTGCAATTTTTTGTTCCACAGAATGAAAAAAATAAAATCAAATAAAAGTTTCCTTTTTCTGTAATTCTGTTGTATTTTGTTTTGTGATTTACAATCAAATGTAATGTCCCTTTCACTGCAAAAGTGCATTTTTTTCTCAGCATAATAATAATAATAATTATTATTATTATAATTAGTATTATTTTTGTTATTATTATTATTGGTTATTTATTTCATGTAATTAGTTACTTAATTATTGTGGTCGTCTGTGAGGTAGCCAGGAGTTTAAAAGGGGGGGGGGGGAGGCGGTCACACTGTCAAAGTGAGGATACTCACCAGATTGTCATTTAGTTTTTGCCACCTGTGGCAGGTTGTTTGGTTTAAAAAGGCTTACAAAAGGAGGGGGGGTCACGGGCCCCCCTGGAACCCTAAGTTACACCCCTGAAAAAAGTAATTAATGCCTCATTTTTAAGCTTCCTGAGCTTCTTGTTGTAGTTAAGGCTTAAAATTTAAGACTTGCTCATTTGTACACTATACAGCAATAGTACGTGGTAAACATATCAACTAGTGCACTGTTGCTTCTAAAGAACTAATAATTAACATTACATCTTGCTCTGTTTATTTATACAGAGTCTTTGTTTTCTAGGTATGCAGCCCTTTGTTTCCTTAGAGTGTTCACAGTCGCCTATTTGTCCATGAGATTGTGGATGCCAATCATTGAGTTCAATGGACCCCCATCTTGGTCTCCATAGTATTAACCCCACCGCCTCTACCCAGGTGCATTTTGTACTCTCCCCAGAGGGACCAATATGGCAGCCCATCAAACTCAACAACTGACATCTACAATCTAAGGAAACAATAGAGGAGTATGAACAGGCTATTGTTTCCTAGACACCTCATAGTAAGCTGCTGAGCAGGAGTGGTATATTCACATCTTATTACACGACTCAGGCATTCAGAGGGCCAATAACTAAAATCAACCAATCAAAATGCTCTATTGCCAGTCCAATATTCTTTAAGTATTGGACCGGGCATTGTCCCGAATGATCCCGCACTTTTGAAAAACCTTCAAAGCTTCTTCATGCAACCATGTAATAAAACTCTTAGTAACCAAGCTTGCTAGGGACCGTACTGGGATAATATCGGCCCTCTGTCTTTTTTGTACGGACCTCGCTGCGCTCGGTCTGTACTGTCAAGACCTCGGGCCGATATTCTCCCAGTATGGCTCTCAAGCTTGGTTAATAAGATATATGTAACTGAACATCTTTAAAAGTTGCATCAGATGAATTAGGTTATTAAATTTATTGAGGGTTGAACTTTTCTCGGTCGTGACTCATTTAACATTAGTTAAAGAGCCTTTTATGATCGGCATATAATGACAAAGGCACTCTTAACTTTTTAGGTGCATTTGTAATTATATACAGATAACCACTTCATTTCTTTTATTTTACGATAACAGCATCAATTCTCGCATGCTCATTGGCTAACTTTTATTGTCAGTAAGTGGACAGACACATGAATTTATAATTTATGTGATGTGGCAACGAGCAAGAGCAGACAGTTTGTTATCGGAAAAAATGAATGGACGTCAGTTTTTCGTGCGTCTGTCCTGTTATAGACAATGCATTTCATCCTAACATTGTCAAAGTAGTTGAGGGTTGAACTTTTCTCGCTCGTGACTCATTTAACATTAGTTAAAAAGCCTTTTATGATCGGCATATAATAACAAAGGCACTCTTAACTTTTTAGGTGCATTTGTAATTATATACAGATAACCACTTTATTTCTTTTTTTTACGATAACAGCACAAATTCTCGTGGATCCACTCGGCTATCACCTCATGGATCCACAGCTACTTTGACAATGTTATGACGAAATTCATGATCAATAACTGGACAGATGCATTTAAAACTGTCATCAATTTGTTAAATGTTGTGTATTTTGAGATGTCTCAAGCTTAAGGTGGCTCACTAGAGTTTTTCTGAGACTCAATAGCGCGCACTGCCATTGCTTGCCAGACGTCAGTATTAATCACACATGCAAAAATGACGCAAGTAGCCTTAAGAAGAAACGAAAGCAACTTCAGCATTTGAAAGGCGTTAAATTACTTCAGTATACGTAGCAATAGTTTGAAACTATGTTCAAACATGTTTTTAAGCCTAAGCCCAAAAAACTATGGCAAAAATGCTCTATAAAAAACAGGTAAAAGAGTTCTAATTTACTCTTGCTTTCTGGCACACGATACATGGGGTCAAATGAGTGCACGCTAAATAAATAACCATGCGTGCTTTTCTGATTTTTGTGATGTCAGTGTGACCAAATAAAAGCTAATTTCCTTGCGTTCCCTTCAATACATTTTTTTAAAATTTGGCTCGGTTGTAACCACATACAAATCCTATAAAATACCCTATATTTGTAAAAATCTGTCAGAGCTAACCTAATATATTTAGAATAATGACAAATTACAGAATATTGGAAAAGCCGTCTGAACAACGCTGACTTTTTAACATTTCAAAATGTCAGGCAATATCATTTCCATGATGTGGCAGAATATTAAAAAAATTCACCGAAGGAAAGTTGAAATATTGAGGAGTCTAGGCCAAAGTGAGGAAAATATGTGCCTGTCATTAGATGAGATGTTGCCATGGTAATGGCCTTAGTCGAAAATTGGCAATTAAAACATAAGCCTTAAATTTCACAAGTATCCATGCTGGTAAATCTCTACGGGGGAAATTAATTAAGTTTCGTTTTCTAACTCCTGGGCCGTACATAGCGGGGGGGGGGGGGGGGGGGGGGGGGGGTTTCCCCCGCCAGGAAAACAATTTTTTTTTTTTTAACAGTGTTTGATTTTGTTGGGCTGTATACGGGAGATCCCTGTGAAGGTTTGTGGAGTTTGCCCCCACAGACAAAAAATCCTAGGTACGGCCCCGAACTCGCGTTTTACAAGGACGATGGGGAGGGGAGCCACCTTACCACTACCGGTAAAACAGCGAGCCGAAATTCTCGCTATGATCTGCAGATGTAAATGAGGCGCGAGACTGGGTACTAATGAGCGCGAGTTTTGATCCAAGATGGCGAGTTCAAAACGATCTCTGTACAATCCTGCGCCTTCACAAACGCCACCGCCACAAACAAGGTATTGTGTGCCTCTATGGAAGTTCTTATTGTGTCCTTTGTTTCCAAGCTTTTCAATCTGACCCGCTGTATGCATTGTGCCCTCAGGAAATCGCTTGTTCAGGGAGTTCTTGTTTCTGAGCCCAGTGTTGGGTTTGCAAGTGCAAGCCCCACTACGACGTAAGTTGAAGCTTACGTATTTTTATAATAAATCTCTCATGATGCTTTTGTTACCATTACTAGTTTGCGTGTTCTGTAAGCTGATGTGAGGCAAGAGGTTTTTTTATGGAAGTTTGATGACTGAAGAAAACGAGAAAAAAAGCTCCACTAGAAATTTCCCACAATTAAAAATCTTCGCAGTATTTAGACATTTTACAGTGGGAATTAAAAACTTATGAGACTAGAGTTGGTTATGAAAAGTTAAAATATTCTATGCTGAGGGAACCGCAATCAGATGTAACCCCGCTAACAAATTGACCCTGACCAGGGGATGGGAGCGCACAGTTCAAGACAGGCCATGTACATGTACATAGGGATAACCCGCTTAAATGGCTTCGGATCGAGCTGAAAAGCAAGAGGACAATAGAAAAGACAACAAGGCATTGAGGAAAGCCATTTTTATTGCAACAATATCAAAATTTCGGCTAAAATGTCTATTAACGTTTTTTCCCATACAAGCCTTTGTAAAATCAAACCGTTGTAACATAACACCTCCAAATGCTGAAAGGCCAGAGGCACGTTTCACGTAATGAAACTTGGGCGTTATGTAATAGTAGATGACGGTGGTAACTAGGTCACGGAATGTTCGCGTAAAGATTAAAATAATAATAAAACTCCTCACAACGAGAGCTTGGGCCGCCTGTGTGTATATAGGCTATATTGGTATTTGCCGCTGTGAAGGGTATGGTTTCAAGCAGCTTACTGTAGCATAGGGTATATAAATCAGAGCATTTGGGTATAGAATTCTTATTTTCCACATTTTGCCCCTCGAAAGCAAATATCGTGCAATATAAATGAGCCTAAACAATGCATTAGCACATGGCACACAGCCTGGCAAACAAGAGAGATGTCAACATTAACAGAACAGCGGATTGGTTCTTTTGAAACAAAGGCTAACTGCCAGTGAAAGGAAGTGGCCTGTCCGTTGAGCAGACATTCATGGGGAGGAACGCGTGACAAGCCTAAGAACGTCTACGTAGGAGGCTATCAGGATTCAGACAGAAATCGGTGGTGTTAGCACTGGTTAAAATTAAACAATATTGTCTTGATAATGCGTACGTACGTACTTGGCATTTCTCAGCATTAAATAAATCCTTTTTTAAGAGAGAAGCGATTGTGGTATAAGGTGTTGTTTTGGCTTTGCTTTAGACTGTGCTAGTGACCTCAGTTTCTGGAAAAGAGCTACCCTGGGATAGGAGTGATTTGGGGAGTTTACTCTAGTATAGGGTAATAAAATTCAGCAGAATTAGCTCCAGTATAGGCTAAGGGTTCGAGGGTCCCAGCGGCACATCTCCACCCAGAAATTCCTAAAGTACTCCCCTCCCCCTGGGGATGCAACACTAATAAAAGGTAAAGTGCATGCTTTTCTCGCAAGGAGTACGTTACACAGACGAAGGGAAAATGTAAAATCTTCTTACATGCTTCCCAGAAATATGTCAGAATATCGACCATCCTCTAAGTAGAATTTGAATCAAGTCTGACGCTTAAACAAATTTTATTATGTGAATAATCGACATTCTTTCCAAATGTGATTGATTGGAGATGATGATGATGCTGAGGGGCAATAGTGTACAATGGCTCCCTTTGTTGGCTGTCAGCAACCTGTCGGCCAACAGGTCACCAGCACATTACCGATAGTTGGTTGGCAGTAGACCAAAAAGTGGCAGAAAATAGTCAAAATATTTCCTCTTGAAAACAGTAAATAGAAAATATCTATTAATTGTACCGTTTATACCTATCTACTTGATCCTGTTTGAATGGTAAAATAGGCTTCTTTACTGCATCTCCTGACTGTATGTACCAAAATTTAGTAGCAAATCAAGTAACTATTTCTCATATCGTTGTTTGTACACAAAATAAGCTTGTTATTATCATTTTGGGGCAACAAAGCAAAGCCAAAAGTCAGGCCTTAAGTAGTTTTGTAATCGCCCTATAATACATTGGAAAACTTAAAAGTTAGAGGATTGGGAACTACAAAAACTCTTCAATATGGTGGATAAATGAGATCAATAGTTAATTTGAGCAAGTATCGCTAGCCAAGGCGAAAAAAGTGGTCGAAAGCTGTAGTAACTATTGAAAGTGCTGAGCAGGGTATTTTTTTGAAATGAGTTTTCCCCTTTTATGTAGTTTCAAAAGCAACAGATAAGGGAATGTATACGACCATTTCAGGGTAAGATCCACCAACAGGTTGCCAACAGGTCACCAACTATCAGCCAACAGTTGGCCAACACTTTGGCCTGAAATTTAAAGAAAACTCTTGGCTGTCTGTCAGCCGACTGTTGACCACCTGTTGGCCAACAGTTAGCCAACAGATGGCCAGCAGCTGGCCAACAGTTGGCCCGGAAGCTGGCCAACAGACTGCTGACAATTGAGTGACAGTCGGCCTCCAATATATTTTGGGAACCGTTCTTCACTTTTACCTCATGAGGATGAGGATGATGATGATGACAAGAACACCAGCCTTTAATCTTCCTTCTCATTTTGCAGGTTTGCCCCTGACTCAATATATCTGGAAGAAAGAGAATCTGAACAGACATCGCCAGTTCTTATGGTGGATGCCACAGGGCATCATAAGAGCCCAGACCTTGCTGAAGTCCCAGTTGTTACGGGCATTGTTAACTCTCCAGTAAGAGTTGTGTGCCATTCACCTCAAAGCGTGGGAAGAGAAAGGAGTGGTTTAGAAAATCCAGTTGTTGTTCAGAGATCAGACAATATCTCTGATGTGACGGGTCATTTAGAGGCAGGAAGAAGAGTCAAAGTAGCCAGTATACCAAGTGTTAATCTGTTAGATTCCGGTGCAAGAAAGAAAGATTTGTCACCATCCCTATTTAACTCAGGTTCTGATCTGTTTCATTTTAATTTTGTGTGGTTCCAGGACCAGAAAATATCTTTACTCACTGTATTCTATTGGAGGTCACCAATTCAAAATTCTGAAAGAGTTGCTTAAGCTCAAAATCTACAATCTTAAGGGAAATGTGAAGCTAAACGGAATTTCCACAAACACAGGGGTTGGAGAATTTCACTCAAAAAACCTTTGGTGGAAAGGTGCAGACTTCTATGGAGAGATACTGTTTGGGCTTGTCACACGAGGAAAGATTGTATAATGAGTGCAAAAAGTGTGTGTGTGTGGGAGCCTAGGGAAAGTGCAGATTGACTTTTTTTAACATAACAACACAATGTCTTAGAAGTTTTACAACAACAACAACTTTATTTGCATCCTGAATTAAATTAAATTTACATTTACAAAGAGTAATAAAACAAATAAGATAAAGTGCATGGCTGCCCGAAATAACCACCATGCTAACTGGGCAGCCATCCTTAGCGTTTTAAATGCAGTAATTTTTAGTGGAGACAAGCATCAAAGAATGGCATTATGAAAGATCATGAAAAACAGAAAACCAATTTATTAAAATATGCTGGCCAACATCTACAGTATTTTATTTGATTGACTATGAATATTATTTTTTTCTTAGACTCTCATAGCAGGGAACAACCACATGCAGAAAACATATTGGGCCACGAGAGTCTGGGTGATCAAGCTAGAATTCAGCCTCAACAGACAAGCAGACCTGGAGTTGAGTTTAAGAGCTTTTTAGGAGAGGATGGTCCTCCTGGCCCACCATTGTCATCTAATGTGTTAACACCGCAAATAAAGCAGCAACTTTTTGACTTCTCTTTAGGTAAAAGAATTTGCATACTTATTTGCTGACATGTAGATCTGTTTCTAAGTAAACAAAACTTGTGAACTGGCTCTGCTCAAAGCAACACATTTTTAAGCTTACAAGCAGTCAACAGTTATTGTTATTTATAAGTAAAGATTGCTTTTTTAAAATTTATTTTGTTTCAGATTCCCATTCTCAAGCACCCTATGGTGAACAGTCAATGTGAGTTTCATTTTTGAATTTTCATTGAACTGAGCAGTGTTGAGACAGGTTCTAAATAGTGTTGTAACACTTGTTATTAACGCCCACGTCACAAATGGAGGTTGGGTGCCCGGGGGCCCAGGGAGCTGCAACCGCAATCACCCCCCAAGGTGGAAGAGCCCCGAGTGACCAGTTCAACCCGCAACTCAGCCACGAGCCCCCGGCGCAAGCCCCCCTGTAGCACCCGTCACACAGAAGCCCAAAGGCCCTGTGGAAATAAACAAACCAAAGACGAAAGACAATAACAATACTGAAAATAATAATAATCCCTAAGACAGGGAGGTAGGGAAGGGATGGGGAAAATGCATGGAAAGAACAATGCTACGCCTCAAAAACACGCTACGCTTGAAAGACCCAAAGCCGAGCACAACGTTGCACAACGTCAGCACGTGCACTGGCGCACGCAACCACTTATACAGAATACGGCTGTGCAGGAAGGCTCCCACCATGCTAACCACAATGCTATAAATGGCACGCACGCTACAGGACGGGAATACGCAACTAAAACACCCACAACAACAGATAGCTCGGGGTCGTTAACTATGTTAAATGTCATTTAACTATATTTAACATTTTAGCTTATTTAAAATAATCAGTCCAATGATCACTTCTGTGGTATTAATAATTTTTATATCAGTTTATCCAAGGTGAGTGAAGAAAAACAAAACTCAAAGCTGAAAAAGAAGAAACAAAAAACTGGTAAGTCATGTCACATCCATAATGTTTGATATAATAGACAATGACAGTAGAGAGAAATAGACTATTCCAAAGTTTAAATGGGGTAAGTTTCTAAAGAAACTGTGGGACTATTTCAAGAGAATTTGGTTTTATCAATTGGGTTGATAATGTGAATTGGCCACCGTAAAGAATTTTAGTAGTTTTGCTTCTTTGTTTTAATTAGTTTTTATCAATTTAGCTGAGCCTTCTAGTTTTAATTGCCGTTTTTTATCAGTTTGTAAGTTTGTCTTATATATGGTACATACTTTTCAACCTTTCGTACATGTATATTTAATCTTTATCTAACCTCCAGAAATTATAACATTTTTTGTCCATAACTGATTGCAATAGACCCTTTGCATAAATGGCACCTAAATTTGAATAACAATACCTGGTACATCCTTAGCCTCACATTCATGTGAAAATTCCTTTGTCTTGAAACATGAATGTGAGGCTAAGGATGTACCAAGTATTGTTATTCAAATCTAGGTGCCATTTATGCAAAGGGTCTATGTAATATACCTTTTGCAGGTGGTATTTAAAGAAAGACTTTTTTATTCATAGTTACATAATTGTGTTTTTGGCTTGGCGACTAAAACTGACATTCTGCCTTGAAGTTCTTACAAAGTTGTTCTATTGTTTTTCTTGCAGCTCGTATTGTTCCTTCCAGATACATGGATAATAAGCCGAAGACCACTAAAAAGGTGACAGCAAAGGTAACTTAATGTTGCAGTTCCTAGCTAGTAAATTATGCTTTAAATACCCCCGACAATCACTAATAATAAACACATGTTATATGGTGTAAAAAGGGGAACGTAGCTCGGCAATCGGCGTGACAGGCAAACTTCCATTGCATGACCAAATGCTAAACTATTTCCCCAGTGGTTAATTATGCTCTGGATCAAACAAGTCAGTGAGGCCAAAAGCTTACCCGTCCTAGAAGTGTAACTCTAAATGGCACAATGAGCTGACATCCGGTCAGCATCATGCTAGAGTGAAGACAGTTCTCAAGCCTGCATGTGCTGGATTGGGCAAGCAGAGGCATAAAAGAGTGTTAAATAGCGCCACTAAATTAGCAAAAATGAAGCTTGGGGAAGTCCCTGCAAGACTTAACCACCACCAATACCTGTAGAGCAGGTATCTCTCCAAGTGCCAAATTAAGAAAAGAGAATATTGCCCATACATGGCGCAGCAGACAATAGGAAATTTTGAGGTGTACAGATGTTGGTAACAATCTGAAGACCACTTACCAAGAACTTTAATTAACCAGTCTGGAAGGCCAGCAGCAGCTGCTGTAGAGGCAGCACTGATGCAAGAACTGACCCTTGAGGGATTTGTAAGGGACACCAGGACTGAGATTTTTATATTATTATGTACCGTACAATTTTATCATGACTTTTGACTGCAAAACAGTTTCAATGAGAGCTTTCAAAATTCCTTTATTCATTAATCTAAGGTTTAGAAATTAATCTGGCGAAAGAAACTGGACAGTTTATGACACTACCTCATTTTTATTTCATATAAAGTGTACATGTAGCAAGTAAACAATCAAAGCTGTAGTGTTTAATCACAGAAGGATCCTCCCCATTCAGTTTACAAATAGAATAAAGAAAATCATGTTTACTTTTTAAGAACACCTGACACATGCTAGACTGCCTACATAGTTCATCAAGGAGTTGTGTGCTTATAATAAGAAACCTTAAACTTTAATTTTTCAATTTTGTTATTTGCAACCAATCCCAATCAAAACAATCCTAATGTTCATTTTTGTTTTGTTATTACTTTTAATTAGTTTTTCATCTTAGTTTAATTACTAACTTCTGTTAATTGCAGGATGTACCACTTTCATCAAAAAAGAAAGCAAAAGCTTCAGCTACACCAACAACAAGATCAAAAGATCACTCATTTGTCACACACTCTAACAACAACACTCTGGACCTGGATGTTTACACACCTTTTATCCGCAACACATCTCAACAAAAAGGCATCATTACATCCACTCCAGCTGATGGAATGGTTGGAGTAGAGCCCCTTGTTCACGTAGGAGCTCCTACCCCTATTTTACCCCAGGGTATAGCAGCATATACAAGGTCACATATTGGAAGTGGAGGTACTGCTGCTGTGAAGAAGACATCTAGAGAGAAGCAAAAAACACAGACTGGTGTGTCCAAGAAAACAGTGGTTAAGTCAACAGGTACTTGAATAAATTCTTGTTTTGCCAATAACCTTTTCAAAACCACTTTTTTCTTGGTGATTTCTTTTAATGTTTCATTTCAAGATGGATCAAGTCTAAATAAACTTAAATTATTTGAATCTTTTGTACATTGAATATAAGCAGATGGAAAGAAAAAAGTAATTTTTCTCCTTAAATCTTGCAACCAACCCTCGTCTCATGAAAATGATCACACAAAAACCACTGTTGATGGGTACCTTTTGAGTGTGTAACTCATAAGAATAATTTATTAGATCCAAGCAAGAGCTAAGGGATGTCCCTAGTGGTATATGTAAATGCACAACCAGATTCTTATAACTAACTTTACCTTGAATAAATAGGAACCACCAAAGAGATTTTGGCCTTTGGGCTTAGGGATCAGATATTTTTCTTTCATTTGTAACTCTTTCATTGTACATTTTACTGTGACATTTGTGAAGGTTCATCTCAACCAGGTCTGCTGCCAGATCATGTGACTGCAAAGCCCCCTGTACCAAATGAGGTAAAGACAAATATCAGTTCAGAAGAGTGCATAATCTACAATCCTGACCCAAAAAGAGGTGGGACACTTTTTTGGGTGCCCAATGCGCAGACTACGCATAAACCCCAGCCCAGGGAGGTAGACCATCCCAGTAGCCTTCCCTTCCCCCCACCCCCCTCATGGCAACACCCCTGAGCACCTGTCACACTGAATAAGTCTGTGGAAAAGAAGAAAAAGAAAAAATGGGGGAGGAAAGGAGGCAACACAAAAAAACACACAAGAAACAACACACACCAAACGCTAGAAGGCATAAACAGGCTACACACATGGGAATATGCATGCATACAGCCGCAGGTACCCACTGACCGCCTGGCTGCAAAGCAAGCCATCCAATACACAGGAACAACAAACATGGCTAGCCATGACGGGAATCCTACAAGAACGCTACAAAAACGCTGTGATCGCTAAGGGAAACACTGGGAACACCAATAACGCTATGCCACTGCCAAGTCACCCCAGGAACGCTGCACAGCCCATAACAGAGGAGACACTCACGCTACAAACAAATGCCAGAACGCCACAGCTCTGCTTGCTCCTCATTGTTAACTAAGTTAAATACATTTAACCTCATTAATCAGTAATTTCCATTCATAGACAAAAAAGCAGAAGACCACACCATGTAAACTTTGTTCATGTCCTTAAACTGTATGGGATTTGTGACAAATTTTTACTCTCCAACACCCAACATTGTCGTGAGAGGGTGAAGGAGTAGACCGAATTGCTGGTTTTTTTTTTAAAAAAATGACAGTGTATCCAGCTTTTTGGCCCAGGATAATTGCCTTCAACCATAATAATCTGGAGTGGATAGCGATCACCACACACTGTCTTTAAACTTTTGTATAGTATAATTGTAAAAGAAATTCTTCTTAAATTGCTTTACAAAAATGTGGGGAAGTAACATTTTATTTACTGGTTTTGCAAGGCTTTTGAGTGGTATATCACTCAAACTATTTACTTAAATTTTAATCTGTAAAAATTTTTTTGTCAATGATGCCAGTCTTCTGACCGGGATTTACAATTTACAATTATTAAACCAACCAACCGACCAACAGATTAAAAGAGAAACTTACTTGAAAAATTATCAATAATAGGATGAATTTAATCAATAGTACAAGCGGCGGCATCGCCTGTCTTTCTCTTTTCCCCTCTCGTCGTTCAGAAACTCGGCATGGATGCGTAAACTTACTGTAGCAAAATAAAGCGTATAAGCCCTTTGTGTATCATGTCATGAAGTGTCCTCCTCTTCAACGTTTTGTTTTTTGACGACGTGTAATATGTCATGAAGTGTTCTCCCCTTCACTTTTTTCGGCGACTGAATTTTTTGAATGGCGACCATTTTACAATTAAAGGTCGCCAAAAGGCGTCATTTTGAAAAAGTGAGCTTGGAACCCTGAACATGTAACTCATGTGCCACACATGATAGATCAGTTGGGTTTAACACCAAGTATACAATGGATTCCTGATTGCCTGTATTGTCAATTCACTATGAAAATGATTAATGATCTTGTGCTTGCAGGCAGGACATGCTGGAACATCAGAAGAAAGCGATATCTCACAACGTCAGCTTGAACTACAATACTCAAGAGTTGTAGAGGCTGCATTTCTTTACTCAAGGGTAAAAAATAACACTTGTGATTTGATTATTACTCGTTCACTCTGTGGGAAACATTAAAAAAGAGGCCATAAAAGTGAGCATAATTCACGTGCAAATAGTATAGATATTCGTAGGTATCGTTGTAATTGGATACCTGAAATTAGACACCCACGTGACCACACGCTGACTGAGTGACAAATGGGCGTTTGGGGAAGTCATCACGATCGGTAATGTTGTGATCATACGATTATGTTAGTACCTCGCGCACTCTGTTTTGTGTTTGATTAATACGTTAGT
>CM042747.1:23884559-23903168 GCA_022496165.2 Catalaphyllia jardinei
GATTCTTCAAACCAATTTCCGTTTTCCTCAGTTTGGTGGTTCGCAGCTTGCGAACAGACCGCTTCGCTCTCCGAATTCTTCTGTTTCGCGCTCGCCGAATGCTTTTTTCCGTCCACGCCGGGTGCCTGTTTGCAGCGTAGGAGGTTCGAGGAATCAGGATTTCATTGTAGTATCCACTACTGCATAACGCTGTGACAAAAACCAAAACAAAACAAAAAGGTTTGGCATGGCAATGCTCAAATTAAACGGAGTCGCATACTTACAGCGAAGGCTGTCTGCAAGCTCGGGACTTAGGCCCCGTCTACACTAATCCGTTTTCAAACGAAGACGGGGCTGTTTTGCTCCGGATACGGCTATCGTCCACACTACAACGCCGAAAACGATCACCGAAAACGGATCCATTCGAAAACGCTCTCCAGAGTGGAGCAATTTGAAAACGATGCTTTTTGAAAACGCTGCTTTATAGTGTGGACGGACGGGGAAAACGATGCTATCTGAAAACGGTGACGTCATCAAGACAGACAAGACCTGGCGCCAGACGACTCAACTGTGAGTATTCAAAATGGCGGACAGACGCTACCATGCGCACTGAGGGTATAAAAACGTTTTCAAAACGGATACGGCGTTGTAGTGTGGACGGGCGAAAACGATGCGAAAAAGATAAGTGTGGACGCAAATCTTTTTGAAAACGGAGCAAAACAGAAAACGGATTAGTGTGGACGGGGCCTTAATCTTCTGTGTAGAAAATTACAAAATTAACTCCAGAGGAAGGATAACGTATACAGACAGAGAAGCACTTGAAACTTTAAGTACTTGTTTTCAGGATGCAGCTCTGACATTATCCAATACTGCAAAGGTAATGACGACTTGAAAGTGTAGAATGTTCATCGCAGTTAATTTTCCAATTTAAACCTGAAAAAATCAGGGCTTCAACGGGGTTCAAACCCATGACCCCCGCGGTACTGGCGCCATGCTCTGCCAACTGAGCTATGAAGCCACACATTGGGAACGAGGTCAATTTATTGAGTTCATATCTCCCGTGAGAAGTGAATGATGTGAAGTATATATGAAATAATTCTATATTTGAACTTCTTCTTTCCAATTGCTGGTTTTCACATGACGTCACTAAAATTCAAACTTTAGAACTATTGATCCTCCTGAGATTCTACTTCCATAATATATAAGAGCAGGTAAAAACTAATATTCGTGCAAATGTTCACTCCGAATGGGTTCTTGGTTGGCCATAAACTACGCTTGAATTTCTAAACTTTTGCGTGACGCAGCATTTACATGACGGGCGAGAGAGCTACGATGTTGGTTTAAAAAGTGACTTATTTCGGGGAATTCGGCTATCTAAACAGTTCTTGTATTAGAATAAAGTATTATCGTTACGTTTTTGAGTTCTTCGAGAGATAAATTCACGCTTTTGAAGCAAAACTCAGTGACAGATGTTTCTGCTGGTTTCCGGCCGCCATGTTGGTGCCCATCTAGATGGGCACCAGCGTAGCGTCTCCATACAAATCTCTATAAATTTGGGAAAAACGTTTCTCCGCATAACTTACATAAGAAAAATTGCTGTGACCTGTATCTTGGCGAGAGTCTTTGCATATCTACCTTCTTTCTTTTCCCTGATTCTGGACTTAATCTATTGACCGGTTTTGATTTTTTATATTGATCTATTTTGAATGGCGTGACACTGAAAACCAGCAATTGCTTAAATTGGAAAATTAGCTGGGATGATCATTCTTCACTTTCATCCACAACCGCAGTTCAAATATGAATTATTTCATATATACTTCACTTCATAATGACGACTTGTTGATGTGATTTGTTGGTCCACCATGTCGCGGCCATGAAATTGGGGAGCAGGTCCTTTGAAGCCTGGTGAGTTTAGTCTTTCGCGGTCGCCGCGCACACGCGATCAAAATTACAAGGGAGAATACATGCTTGCAAGTGTCCGGGAACTGACGCAACCCTCTTCCCGTCATGCACCCTGTACGTTCTTTCACAGCCGGCTACTGGCAAAACACTCGTAAATCCCTGCAAAACCCTGTACGAGACCCCATAGAGCCATAGAGTATAGTTGCTCTGAAAGGTCGCTGGCCAGCCTTAGCTCACGTCAAACTTTGCCTAAATAATTAAATTTAGCCACATTTATTTTAAGATTCGTTCAAAAATAAACTTTCTTTTTGTCTTAAGGTGCGACGAAATATTGGCTGCCGCGTGGACCATGAGCACACATGAGCGTAGTCTTCAAGCTCAGTCCATCATGACTGGATTATAAAGTCTTCGTTGCAGTCAGTTCTACAAGTTCAGCGCATTGGCCAAATATGTCTCTGTGCACTATAGAACGGCCCAGGTTTAAAATTACATAGCGTTATGGTAACCTACTCAGTTCCTTTCGTCACGTCGCCATAAGAAGTTCTATGAACTAAGTTGAATTAACATAATGCTTGACTGCTGTTTGATCCAGTGACTCACGTGGTAATTGAGCCTGAGTTAATAGTGTAAGTAATGATCTTTGATTGGTCGCTATCACAAGTTAAATCTCACTCGTCGTTCTCGCGAGGAACGAGTGAAGCGTGCTAGGAAAGGGTCTGGATGACGCCGGAAAGAGCTAGCAACACCACACTATACCCTCTGCTAGAAAATACCCTTCGTGATAGCTGCAGCTTATGTTTACGACTGAACCCATTGAGAGAAACTGTGAAACACCCTAATGTTGACAATAAATATTGGCACTGCACAACGGTACAGTGGATTACTTCATCTTAGCCAAGAGAAAAAAATGACGATTTTTAAGACTTCGCTGTTTTGATTTCTGTTTCTGCTTCATTTGTGGCTCTTCAGTTTCCTGCGTCGGTCAATGTTGTATTGTATTTGTAAAACTCCTGTAAATAAAATGAATTAAGTCAGATTATTTATAACAAAATAGTCCAGTTTTTTTCTCTTATCATACTTGTTTTCCTTGAATAACGTAAAAACCATTGAATTATTTAATGAAATAGGCTGCATGAATGTACATCTCGAGCTCGAGGTCAGTAGCGTGTAAACTCAGGGGTTCCCCCTTCGAGGGCCGATCAACACTACGTTCTCTTCTCGGAAAATACATTCAACTCTGCTTTGCCTTTCCCCATCTAGGAAAACCTCGAAAAATTGCTGCGTGGTCGATCGAGGGCGAGATAGATATACAATGGTAAAATCGCATCTAGAGGGGAACAAATGCCTTAGTCGTCCTCATGTTTCATGCTATGGGAACATGGGCCTACACTCTCACGTTGCACTTCGTGTACGTCCGTGGAGAAGCAGTAACCGATGCATATGGACTGGATTCCCGATCGAGCCTTCCGATCGGGGGTTTGAGCCCTGACCGCATTAATGTGTAGGATTGAACGCAAGTATTGTTTAACTAGTACTTCATATTTGGCAGTGTTATTTGACATTTTCATATCACTTCATATTTGACAGAATTGTGTGTGTGTTTTGGTGACAATTTACCAATGAGGACACTGTGATGCTTATCATAAAGAATTTGAATGTCAGCGTTCAGTCCTGTCATATGTGCCTGACCGAGGTCCAGTCATTGCGTTGTCAGTCATTCATTCCTTCCTTCAATAATAATGTTTTATTCAGCTCATATTGAAGTTTACATTTGTTTTTTTTTTAATAAGGAGCATTTTTAGTATTTTCTTTTAGTTAGTTAGTAGGTTGCGAGCTGGGGAGCTAAGTGAACCGATAGGTTTTCTAGTTAGCTCCCCGTACAGCTCCGTTAGCTCCCCGTTAGCTCCCCTTCCTTCCTTCATTCATTCATTTTTTATTCACACTTCTTTTGATTACAATAAATTATTAACAATCGTAAAAGTACGAAAAAAAGAGGAAAAGGAACAGAGCATAAATATGAAATTCCCTTTTTTAGGGGAAAGTGTGCAGTGGCCAAAGAGCAAAGCTTTCGAGTTGGCCACTACCACGTGCTGTACAAGAAGTGGAAATAAATTCATAAAAATAGGGCTCAATGAAAAAAGGAAATAAGAAAAAAGAAGAAAAGGTAAGGGACAGATATAATGAAGTAATAAATATACTACTGTTCTTGGGCAAGAAAGTTTACTCTGATAGTGCCACTCCACACAAGTGTATAAATGGCTACCGGCGAATCCGATGCTGGGGGTAACCCTGCGATAGACTAGCATCCTATGCAGGGGTAGCAGAAATAATCCTTGACGCTTCATGGTACAGAAACCAGGATAAGCTCCTACTGTAAGAGCCACTGGTCGAACGTAGACCTTCCATGCACGTCCTACTTCCTCACTCGGTAACCTGTTTAGCAGTCGTTTCTTCTCCGAGTGCTTCATCTCGCATCTAGGTTTTCACATTGGTCTTACGTTCAGGCAGAAGGATTATCGTCCGTTAATTACTTAGGCAAATATTCAGTGATTTTGAAAAATGTAGCCTCGCGATCGCTGGCTGTCAACGGTAGAATCTGATTGGTGATTCTGCGCACTGACAGAGCTACATGTAGCCAGTTGATTTCTTTGATCGCAATCCCCGTATATATAGGCGCTCGAACCAGATGCTTTTTGGGCCGCTCGAGCTCTTTACGTCCACCGAACTCCTCTCAGATAAAGGGCCATTTTTTGAACAGTAAAATGGTTGGTAATGTTAAATTTATTTTACGATAAGCTGACACACTTATTTTATTATTATTTTTTTTCATGGCAAAAGTTTATGTTGACCCGTAGATAGCAATTTTTCACTATTCGAGGCAGGTCGATCATCAACAAAATTGAGTTACAATAGTAAGCAAATAAATCAAAAACTGAATTTAGTTAGACATTGTTAAGTTATTAAGAGAAGCATAACTGAGTCATAACTAGTGAATGCATCAGTAGTTGTACCAATAAAGTATAGGAGTAAATTAGATACCAAAGTAATTGGATCAATTTGTTTTAACTTTGCAGTCTTTGAACTGTGGAGGAATATTTTCCACATCAAGATAAAAATCTTAATTATCTAGGATCTGAAATAAAGATGTTTTCATTTGTTTGTTTGTTTTTTTTTTTGAAGGAATTTTTTGATAATGGTTTAAATTCATTCGGTAGCTTATTCCAAATTTTGACACCAACAAGCGAGAAAGCCTTTTTTGTAAGTGAAGTCTAGAGTACTTTGTACTAAAGAACTGCGACTTGGATGATCGAGTGTTGCTGGTATGAATTAATGTGTGAGTTTAGTAAATAGTTTCGCAGTGTTGATTGGGGCACTCTGGTTGTACACGCCAATTTTTTCTATGACAAATAAAGGGATGGCATGTTCTCTTCGATCGGTGAAATAGATTAAGCGCAACACTCGCTTTTGAAGAACCAAAATTTTGTTTAAATAAGAATTGGACGCATTGCCCCAGGCAATGAGTCCATAAGTTATTTAAGGTAAAATTAACTGAAAATTGTAAACATTTACAAGAATAGTAGAGCTAGGGATCGAAGCACCTCATCTTTGCAATCATCCCTATTGTTTTACTTATTTTTATGATAACAGAGTCAACATGTTTTTTTCATGACAAATTTTGATGGATTAAAACGCGCCTAGATATTTGATGTAACTCTTTGCTCTAAACTGACTCTTTTGTTTGTGTCACGATCTAAAATACTTATTTGTGAAGAAAAATGCATTTTTCAGTATTCTGACGTGGACGAAAAATTAAAGAATTTTATTTTTTGTCAATTTAATGTCAACCTATTTGTAGTTAACCAATCGTGTACGTTATTTAACTCTGAGCTGAGCTAGGTGTGTTGTAAATTCTATGTAGGTGCTAAATTATTTGCAGCACTGTGTTCTGCCATTTCGATGAATGGCAGAAACGATTAGATTATTCAACGTTTCCAACACTTAATCGTTCGAACAAAATCTCCGCGATCTTTTCTAGAAATCAAGAAAAACTTCGGATAAGCGACTCCGTTCGCAGAATACTAACACTCGAAACGTCATCTGATTTGTTTTGGGATTGATTGTCACGTGGTGACTTGATGACGTAGACAGGAAAGTCGCCATTTTGGAACTTACGGAAGCAGGGGCAAGACATCAGCGCTATACACATCCTTGTTTCCTTGTTTGGCCTAAATCCCATACAAAACCGAGTATTTGGTTTAATTGTTCATTCTCATAGATCTCTAGTTAGCATTTTTCTTGGTAGATTCTGTGGAAAAGAAGGACCTCGACGCTTGAACAGTATAAGCTTATCTTCCTTAGTCGCCGGTGCAAAATATTGTGGTATTCCAAGCTCACGATTTTTGTGTTCACTGACTTTTGAACGGTTCAGAGAGCAAGTCATATTTGAAACTGGAACTTTTGCAGCAAGACTTCTTGTTTTGTACTGTTGAATTGAAGACTCCTTTGGAAAAATAATGGTATGCCGCTGGGAAAACAGCAAAATGGCGTTTGTGGATTATGCGGATTATGATAGAACTTTCGAGTTCTCGAGATGATATCGTTTGGCTACCATTTACCTCACCTCTTGTCTGAAAAATTGAGGAGTTATCTCCAATGTCTTCCACGCTAGAGGACATTGATGGAAATGACAACATCACGAATGATTTAGAAGAAAAGGACTCGGAAACTATGCTTATTATAAAATGCAGTGAGGAGGATGTTCTTGTCCATGGCGACGGACATATGGATCATAACAGTTTGAACGGAGATGCATGTGATGAACGAGATGGAAGCGTGATTGACAAGGCTACTAAATTATCATCTCCAGTAAATGGAATTAAACGCGATACGGACCAAGAATTCAAGTTTATTTTAGCAGAATATGAGCACACTAAAAACGAACTTTCTAAGTTGCAAACAGATTACAGATTGTCTTTGGAACGCGAGAAGAGTTTATGCGAAAAACTACAAGATTACCATGGTAGAGAAGACTCCAGTGTGGACGATTTGAGCCGAGTTAACGAAGACTTAAGGAAAAACTTAGATGCAGTTCTTGAGGAGCTGAAGTCTTCAAAAGAAGAGCTTAAAAGGTGAGAAATCTGGATGCTCTCAGTACACAATTTACATCCAACATGGCGGGTGGCTGTTGTACACTTGTATATTTGGACGTGTTTTATGATGATGCTACTCTATACTGAGGCGATATTGCAGCATTTTCCTAACCATACAATATGTTGTTCCTCGGTCTTTATCTTTAAATTGATTTTAATTTTATTCTTTTTTTTCTGATTTCAAACCCTGTTTTAGTGGTTATGTCCTTATCAGAAGTGAACACCTCAACTCGTTAAATTTCTTTTTAACTTCTATTATTACCAATAAAGAGAGCAAAGAGTATGCAAAAACATTATTTTTATAGTGAACTCGAGTATTGCTTATAATCTTAAATCACAAACACTGTTTTTCTCACAGATGACTGACAATAAAATCAGAGCATTAAGACAAATATGTTACTTTGTTTACACTGCATTGCACCTGTTGTATACCATAGTTTTTTCACATAAATATAATGAAAAAGACCTGCTGTTTCCTTGTTTCACTAGTTTTCAGATCAAAAGATCACAGCAGTATATACTTTCTTAATTTTTATTCCCTTGCTCAATAAAGAGATGTTTGTCCTTTCTTTGTTTCAACTATCACTTGGTCATACATTGTCCTTGGATGAGGCTGTGACCTTATCTTGATGAGATTTTTGAGGTGGTGTGATTGCCACGACCTGCATAATTGAATTTGATATACACACCATTGTAAACAGGAAGTCAGAAATACAATAAATTATTACTAACAGGAAGTTAGCAACTGCTAACTGCTGTCTAAGAGAAAAGCACTTCATATATACCTGAACAACATAAATGTTCACAATCCGTCTCTGGTAGTTGTGTAAAATTACCTACAGTTCCTACTGTCATTTGTCCAGTTCCCAGGTGGATGTCTGAAACATGATTTCTATGTAACACTTTGCACATACATTGTTATGCAAATGAGAATAACCAAAATAAAATTTTGAGGTAGAGGAAAGTGTCTTGACTAACTACTGAATACTCAGAATTTAGACAAAAACAAATACTGTGAAATGTAGAAAGTTACTTTGAAAAGTAACCTGATTTTCAATATTGTTTTACTCCTCAGGATAAAAAACATAAATAATGACCTGGAAAAAGAACAGAGTAATCTGAATGCAGAGATATCCAAACTACAACTAAGTGAAAGTGAAACTGAGGAAAATGAAAGCCTCAGAAAGAGTAATCAGGAGTTGGAAGATAAACTTAAAGAAACCTTAGAAGAGCTGGTTGCAACACAAGAGAAGCTCCAAGCTCATGATCAAGCGGCAAAGAGAGCTATTGCGGCTTTGCAAAAGGAAATGGCACTTAGAGTTGATCAGGTGGGCAAGTAACTATGAATTTGGCACCTTAGAGTCTCACCCTGCAGCTGCTTGTAGGATTGTTGCTGGGGAGAATATACATGTAGCTTCTCATCTTTTGTTTAGTCTCCAGTAATGTTCCCACAAGCCAGTGCTAGGTATGAGTTGCCCCAGGCTTATCGTTTATAAAGTGACAAATGGGAAACCTTTATTTTTAAATTACCTCACTGATGACGACGGGCAAGAAATACACTGTTCATTTAAGAAGAAGAGGAAATGGAGACTTATAGTTAGTTTTCTGGACTCCAGATGGAGTGATATGTGTTTGAGCCCTGGCTGGGGCAGGAACATTGTATTTGATTCATCAGCACATATCAGTGTGTTAACCACTCACAGTGTCTTCCTCACTAAGATGAAGAGAAAGACACTGTCAAGTTAATTGAATACCAGGGGGTTATGAAGCAGTTCTCATATCAAAAATACTTTTTCCTGTATTTGTCATTCGATACTATGTATTTGTCATTTGATACTATGTATTTGTCATTCAATGATGTGTATTTGTCATTCAAATATGTGTATTTGTCCAATATTGATTGACTGCTTATACGTGAGCTTGCAAAAGTACCGCTGAATACAACCACTGACAAGCGAGGTCAACAAAATGGCATTGAATCCGAACCGAGATGGGGAAGGAGGAACAGATAAATGTCCCAATGGGGCCTTTCAATGAAAAAATGGAGAAAATTATCAACGAGCCTTAACACTGTTGAATGAGGCGGTGGGTATTTTAAAGTCGCCGGGCACGGCCACATAAACATCCGATCATCGGCAGCCACAACTCTCACGGCAATCTGTTGTTACAGTATGTACAGCACAAGATTCTGGTTGGTTTGCTAACAGCTAACATAGCAGATATTCCAGTTGCAGTAAAACCAAAATCGAGAAAATACTCCAATTGTTGTTTCGTTATGTTATAGCATGGCCATCCTCGATCTCCATTAAATACCTTCTCGCACTGAAAACCACCGGCATTTTCATCTCCTTTCTCTATTTCATTCCTCATCAGATACTTCACCTCTGAAATACAGCCAAATAAACAGTCATTGACGTCTGCAAGTTGGGCATACTGACACAAGATTGTTTCCAGTCTATCCAGTTTATAATATAAATAATCTGATTCATGGCACTGTAGGTGTCCAACGTTTAATTTCTGGATTATCTCAAGTAGCCCGCTTCGAACACTATCGCTGCCGCCATCTTGTGTGGCACAGCACCATTGTATTGCGGGCTCAGGTATAAGCGGTCAATCAATATTGGATCGATATTGAATAATTGAATGGCAACAAGCCATAATTGAATGAAGAATAGAAAGGCATAACAGCATGAACGATAAACGGACATCACTAAATAATCAACACATAATTGAATGACAAATACACACAACTGAATGACAAATGCACACATCCACAAAATTGAATGGCAAATATATACACAATTGAATGACAAATCTACACAATTGAATGACAAATGCACATAATTGAATGACAAATGAACATAATTGAATGACAAATACACATATTTGAATGACAAATACACATCACTGAATGACAAATACATAGTATCAAATGACAAATACATAGTATCGAATGACAATACAGGAAATAGTATTTTTGATATGAGAACTGCTTCATAGGGGGTAACCCTGAGATCAGCTACCATCAAATCCAAGGGTGAAACAATTATTATTACTCTTATTCATATTGTGCTTGTGAAACAGTACCAGTCTGATTAGCTGCTAGGCTAGAATGCATAATTCTTCAAAGAAAATGAATAAGAGGTTTTTGTTAATGCTTAGCAAGACATAATACTTGATGACCAGTGTAATTATTAACTTGAGAAGTTAGTTTTTATACTCTTCTGTTGATTGTTTACTCTGACTTTTTTTTTGAAAAGGTAACAAAGATGTACGAAGATGTGCTCAAAGAAAAGGAAAATCTTGGAATTAAATTAGTACAGGGAGAGGAAGAAAAAAGGAAAATGGCCAGAGAGAATGAACTGTTAGGAAAAAAAGTTTCAGAAAATGGAAGGGTATGTATGATCAATGTACATTTCTACATTTCCTGCAGAAAGCTGCAACTTGTATATTAAGTAGATATGGCTTGTTTAAGTTTCATGTACTAGTTTGGTTTAAATTTAGTGTTCAGTGTCTTTTTAAGACAGGTCCACATATGCCTAAACAGCTCCCTAAACTGAAGAGTAATGATTCCAGAGCATGAGACATGTCAGTCTCACTGTTTATCTCTTCACCCCAAAAATGGTTACTACACAAAGCCATTTTAATTTCCTAGTACTCCCTTGCTACCTGTCAGTGCAGCTATCCTAATGTACTTTGTTGCCCACTTTCCCAATAGGTTTCCTATGGCACTGGCAGCAGTGAAAAACTCACATACTTAGTTTGTTTGTCCACTGGATTTCACCTCCATGCCCCTCTTTTATAAAACTCTACAAGGTATAAAATGTTTTTGCACTGCCCTGAAACGGGTTGACTCTCTCATCACCATTTTGGTTCTCAGCAGAATTTTATTGAAGCTAACACCGTTTCAACCACAGGAAGTCGACTCTTTCATGTTGTGGACTGCTTTCACCCTAGCATTTTTTATCTGAAGCATTGAATTCGCCTGCAATGGTAGGTTCGATCCCTACACTCACCTATAGAGAGCTGATGTGAAGTCATTTTTCAGTCCACTATTTGCAACTGCAAGACAGCCAAATTCACCATAGCTAAGTCAGATTTGGGTGTATGTGCCATTACTTTCCTTCAAGACTGCCTTCTTCAAACATATACATGTACAGAGTACCTCACAGCCACTCTTCCAACTCACTGATGGGTGCAATCTTTACCTACGCATCTCTTACCAACCACTTGTGTGCCCTGGGGCTTGTCTGTGGTTTGGAAAGTGCACAGTTAGCTTCAGACACAGCTTCGGAATTGGTGCGCCCACCACAGCAGGAGCAGTAGGCTTTCCGGATTGGTTGATTTAAGTCCTTGGGTGGCAGAAATCTGATGCTTTTCAGATCCTAGAAGAAACTACCCTTTAAGTCCCAAAGAACTTGGCATCTTGCCTTTCCTGATTTGTCACTGAGATGCTAAAAACTGCCATGTACATTGCAAATACTATGATGTTACTTAATTAATACTATATTCTTAACTGAATACTTCATATCTGCATACTAGTCTCAGGTTGTACCAGAGGGCACTCATGTCACCTATACCACCTCTCCACAGCTTGCTGCTCTCATTTTCACTCAATTCTTGTCCATGCCCAATTCACAGGGAAATTCACAGCACACGTTCTTTCTAAATTTTTTCATAGAACGGGGATGAGGGGGCCACGTAGGCCCCCACCAGGGTCCAGGGGCAGTGCCCCGTCGGGGGTCCAGGGGGCTAAGCTCCCGGGAGCTATATGGTTTTCGGTGATTCAAAGTGTTTTTTGACATGTCTTGTGGCACCCTTCTTCATGAGCCGACAAATTGTTGTTATAGTCAGTCATAATTTTTATTTATTAAATCAGTTATAGTAATAGAACTCTTTTCATAAAATGTTGTAATCAGTCTAGATAAATTTGCTAATGCTGATAAACACTCTTTAGCATCTGAATGGGGAAATAGCTTTGTGGACAGCATTCTTACGCACTGCACTTTTCTCCTTTTTTAAGTTATCATTTTAACATGCAATCAATCTCCACTTTGTTAATATTGCTAATAAACAAACCTTTTAGTATGTAAAGTGTATATGAAATAATTCATATTTGAACTGCGGTTATAGATGCAAGTGAAGTATGATCCTCGCAGTAAATTTTCCAATTTAAGCAATTGGAAAGAAGAAGCCTGAAAAAAATCAGGGCTTCAACCTTAAACCTTTTAGTGTCGTGATTAGTTATTTCATATGATCATTTCTGTTTTAATTTTCAAATCAAGTTACTATAAATTATTTCAACATCAATTCAGCCTAAGAGTCTTAGGATAATCCTAACTATTTTCAAAGAAAACGCATCTCATGCGACTGGCTATATAGAGTAGCTACCTCCCCAGCCCTCCAATTATTTTACATTCTCAAGGTTCTTCCTAAATCAAGAACTGTTTTATCTGGAAAAATATGCCTCTGTAGATGAAGAACAAATAATTAAAAGGTGAAACTTCAAATGAAGTTTGCACCACTAAGCGTAACATAATCATTTTTCGTTTTCTTACTTACAGTTTTGGTAACTGTGGCTCTTAAATATTGTGCAATGTTTATCCTTTTTTTTGCTCTCAACATTATGTTACTTTTCTTCAACAAACTTAATACTAAGAACTACTTTGAAATAGTACTAAGCTTTGACTGTAACAGGGAAAATACAAGTTCTCAAAACTCAGGATTCACAAGACACTGAACGGGCAAGCATTTTCAAGTGTTAACTTGATGTTTATATCAATCACTGTCGCATGTCAGCGGCTTTTAAATTAATTAATACTCAGCAAAAAAGTAGGTTATATGGTACTATTTTATTGATTTTCACTCACCCCCGCTTTTCTGACGCTTTGGTTGAAAACGAAATTCCAACAGACCTTTCTGTCGTTTTCCACTTGTGGACGCCATTTTGCAAACGTTTCTCAATGGATTAGCGGGGGTTTCCCCTGGCTGCAGGAAGAATGGAAAGGAAACATGGGGGACGTCATTTCGAGGGGTGCATTGGCAAAAACAAGCTGGATTGTTTCAACAAATTATGTATTTTCAAAGCAGTAACATCTGCTAGATATCTTCACAGCATTGGTTGGAAGGGGAAAGCAATTTTTTTCCCTTAAACGAAATGGGATTTCACCTTTGCACAGACGGACATTCGTTGGATAATTTCGGTAAATATATTCAATGAAATAGCCGGTAATATTTACTTGAACAGCCGGTAAAAATAACCGGTTCCCGGCTCTTAACAAGAACCCTGACAGCAAGATCAATCCCTCCCACCTGCCCTCTCATAATTCTCTCAGCTGGTTAGCTACATGTATTACCCTACATGCAGGGGAGCATACTTGTTCCGAGGTCTTGCTAGTAGCTTATTATGTCTGCTTATTAGCAACATTGTCCTCCTTGCAGTACAAGTATGGGGTACCCCCTCGGAAGGGAGCCATCTGCCAAGGCCCCACAACTGGGGGGTTCATCTGGTCGGTGAATTTTGTCTGAGCCTTGCGAGTACATTCTCCAACCAAGAATGCCCACCAAATGGTCTTGTGTCGTTATTGCACACCATACACTAATATTGGGTTTAACCTTGTTTTAGACAAGCAACCTGTCCAGGGAGGATTAGAAATACTACATGTGCTACTAAAACTGGAAATAAGTGTAGGTGCTGACTGATGGGTCACAATCCCAGAATACAATCTCTGCATGTATACTGTTAGTCTGTTACCCATTTTCAGGAGGGAATATTATTAGAACTCTAGGATAACTTGGTTTCCTTAAAACTTGCAAACCATTCTTATCTCTTTTTAGGAAATAGAAAAGTTTCGGCAAAAACTGAAGACTGTTCAGACAGAGCATGCTAAGCTACAGACAGCATATGATGACAGGGTATGGCCATGACATAATTCTCTTTCTGGCTATTGGTGTTGGCTTTCAGTTAGACTAATGATTATTGATGATTAATAAAATAACAATAATTATTATTGTTTTTCTTTGTAGGGAAAAGAACTTGCAGCTGCTATAAGGGAATCTGACAAACTGGCTGAAGAAGTGAACTCACAAGCTGTGAAGGTCAAGTGGGCACAGAACAAACTCAAGACAGAATTAGAAGGACACAAGGTACGTATTCTCTACTTCATTTACATGTATGAACTAAACTTTTCTAGCGGAATTGGTATAGATCGTTTTCATGTGACATCATCACTTTCCAAAATCTAAAGCTAAAGATCTACCAAAGTTTTTATCCTCATCAGGCATAAGAGGCAGCACATCTATATATGTTTACAATTTTATAGCTCAATAGTGTGCTTCATTTGGAAACCATAGCATTTTAAATTTCCGGATTATGTAGGTACGTGACACAAGGCTACAATCGAGTTTGTCGAAATACTTATCTCATGATTTTGAGCCCTTTTAGAAGTTAGAGCATTAGGAAAAGTGCTTATGGAAATGCTTGCTTTTTCAGTAGTGATAATCAGTCGTCTAGATAGCCAAAGTAAGTTCCAGATGTTTACACTATTTTCCGGCAGCCATATTGGTGTACCACGGATGTACACCAATATGGGGTTTTCATACTAGGCTCTGTAAATTTATGTGAAACATTTCGACGAATATCTGAAGTTTGGGGAAATGCACAGGCCTAAATCTTGGACAAGTGTTTTATTGCTTTAACTTCTATAACATCACATTTTCTTAGCTTTTTGTACTCAATAGTTTTTTATTTATTTTTTTATTGCATGACAGTGAAAACAATCTATTGTTTATTTGTTTTATATTGTTTATTATTTAAGTTCTTTTTCATGGAACTCATTGGTCTCAAATAATATTTTGTACCTTTTCCCTTAAATGGAACAAGCCTTGATGGTTTTGCAGCAAAGTTTAATGTTGTCCCTCTGCTTCAGGAAACCAAGAACAAACTGTCACAAGTGACACAAAAACTGAAGGAATCCAGAGAAGAAGGCCTTCAAATTAGGGCTGACTGTCAGGCTATGATTAAGCAGTATCAAGTAAGGTTTTACTGGTAATCTTTTTTTTTATGTCACTAAAGGATGTGTTTACTTTCATGTGCATGTGCAATGTCATTAAAGAAAGATGTAAATAACTTACCAATGGCTTTCGACATATGTCTCTGAAGTGAAAGAAAAATTACATGTCCTGAGCAGGATTCAAATCCTGCTCAGGACAGGTAATTTTTGTATCATTTCAGAGACATATGTCGAAAGCCATTGGTAAGTTATTTACATCTTTCTTTCAGTGTTTGCAAGGCTTTCTTGGCTCTAGAAAATATCTGTCTCTCATGTGTGATACAATAAAGTTATCTTACCTTATTTGTGCAATGTGTCTGTTCTATTAAGCTCTTTAACCTCAGCGCTCCTCCTAAAAAAAGATGCATTATGGACATAAAGGGAATAGACTGTGGTTGCAAAAAGTGAAGTAACAGTTGTGTACTTGTCAGAATCATTGCAGATAATTGTGTATGTATAATACCCATTCCCCGTATTTCATCATTAGTCAGAATATTATTATTGATACCTGTGTTTGGTGCATGTATATCCAAAGGAATCAGAAGAGATGAGGTCAAACTCCTTGGATAGTAAACTCAAAGCCAAGGAAGTGGAACTTAAAAGGCATGAGCAAGAGATTGCAGACCAGGATGAGGTATGGTACATGTGTCTCTGATGTCTTCAAAACACATCAACACATATAAAATACCTTTTAGACTACAAAAAGTATTGTACAGGTTACTCAAGCTTTGGTTAAAAGACAAATGGTCATCAGTTAAACTTCGTTTGTTTAGTTATATGGGTCATTAGGTTGATTCTGTGGACAAATTATGCCATACATAATGCCTGTTCAAAAACTTAATACGCAAACCATGAAGTTATTAGCATGTCTCAAATTCTTCAAAAATGGTCAAGTTTTTAGCTCATTAAGCCACCAGAGCTTGAAAACAGGTTTTAAATTTATATATACCCAATTATCCGTGTACACCTTGACATGAGTACAGTGTATAAATACACCTTATTCCAAAATGGCTGCAATTTTAGTATTCTTTTGTTTACTTGCAAATTAGCACTTGTTGCCTCGTTTGAGGGGAAATATTCTTTTGAATTTCGAGTTTGAGAACGAGTCAACAAGGGCTAATTTGCAAGAAAACAAAAGAATACTAAAATGGCGGCCATTTTGGAATAAGGTGTATGTATCCTGTCATGGCAATTAATTTTGTAGACACAGGTTGCATAATTTATTCCATTGTATTCAAAGGTTCACAAAATGAAAGTTCAGGAACTAGAGACATATAAGGAACAGTACAGGAAAAGTCAAGATGAAGTGAAATCTTTAAAAGCAAAGGTATATGTACATTGTTGTTCTCCAATTTATTGTTTTCATGATAGTGATAGCAGTTAAAATTCAAGTAGCAGCAGCTTATCACGAGTGATATTATGAACAATGCAAAGAATTCAGGAACTCACCTCTTGTCAGTTCTAATTGCAATTGATAGCAGCAGTCAAAACCAAGCATTGATTCAACATTTTTAATCAAAAAAGTCGGAAAACTATTACTAACACAGTAATTGCAATTACCATTGGTTATCAATGCAGATCAGTGAGTTGGAGGAAAAGATCACTCAGTATGCCCTGAAGGTGGCAGATCATGAGAAGAATGCCTTACTGAACAAAAAAGAACAGCAAAATCTTAAAAAAGAGCTTGAGGAGAGTCAAGTGTACAAGGCAAAGTATGAAAGGTTAGCCAACTATTAAAACTACTGAGTAGTAAAAATGGGGTTACAACTACTGAAACATAAGTACGACCTGAGCAGGGCTCTCACTGAGTTTCAAATCACCTGTAGCCTTGATCGTCACACCCTTAGCAAACTTGTTACTTTGTGGGTGAATTGTATCTCAACTACAGGCCATCAAACATACTCAGCTGTAAGAGGTGTTATGGGTTACAGCCCTTATTGACCACCCTGACCAGTTAAACCCTGCTATTTCAAACTCTTAGAGGAAATGAAAAATATTTCAAACTTGCAGGAGTTTGAAAATGTAAATGACTGAAGAGCAATTCCAAGGGAAATGATTTGGAGTTTGAAATAGCAAGGAATTTAAACTAACCGAGTTTGAATTAGTAAGACCCAACTGCACCCTAAGCAGTAAGTACAAGATAACCTTAAGCTGTTATTAATATCTTCTTTCTTTTCTTTTACTTTCAACAAGTGAGGCAGAGATAGTGAAGCATTTAACTGCTGTAGAAAGTGAGCAGAAAACGACTATTTCTGACCTTGAAGCTGATATTTTGGCCTGTCACAGCAAAGAAGCAGAACTTTTGGCATTTTCTGAGAAAATGACAGCTAAAAATGCTCAACTTCAATCAGAGGCCAGTGGCACTCTGGCCAAGGTACTGAGCAGATTTATGTGATTATAGTTATGATTATCATGTTGCTATTCCTGCTGCTTTGAAGTGGATTTTTCTATGGAGAGAAACAGTCTCCTTGCATTTGAAATCAAGTCTGCACCTGAGCTTATAATATTCAGGACATACACATTTTCCTTGATTCATAATGTTATTGATGAATATAAGTACAGTTCTTAGTGTTGCTTTCTTGCCTGTAGATTGTTTCTAAATCCTAATTTCGAGTCAATCTTATAGTGAGGACACTAAAACCGTGAACACTAACTTGACATTTTTTAGGATATCTTTTTTATGATTACTCTAGAATTAATGCCCTTCATGTAATGTGCAATGTTAGCATTTTTAAAGTTTAAAAACACTAAATACCCTTGTTCAAAGGAAGAGCCTGCATTCTGTGGCGTGTCACTAAAATAATGTACAGAAAAGAACAAGTACATTCATGTTTCGAGTGTCCTCACTGTAAGCCTGGACCATATGAAAGTGAAAGTTTCATCAAGTGGCCAAACAACTACAAGATCTTGAACACAACAGTGAATAAAATCAAGCAATGCATGTGCGGAAACATAGCATGCTTGAATTATTTTGATCACTGTGTGTTTAACCATCAAGTGCCATTTTTACAAAAACAGCACAAATTCTTGTGCACTCATTGGATAACAATATTGTTATCTTCTATAAGCGGACAGACAAATTAATTTATAATGTATGCAATGTGGCAATGAGCGAGAGCGGACAATCTGACAGTTTGTCATTGTAAAAAAACTTATGGACTTTAGTTTCTTATACGTCTGCCCTGTTATAGACAATGAATTTTGTCATAACATTGTCAAAGTAGTCTGCAGATCCACTTGGCCATCGCCTCGTGGACCCACAGCTACTTTGACCATGTTATGACTAAATAATAATCAATGAAAGGACAGAAGCATGAAAAACTGACATCAATTTGTTAATCGGTGAGTTCCACACAATCTTGCTTTTTCATTCATTCCTTTATGCTACTTTACCTGTCTCCGATAGTGTATAATGTTATTTCCCAATTGACTTTCTGGAGTGGATATTACAGTGGTTATCAATCACACGCGACCTTCAGCGTTTTGGTGGACGTCAATCATCTCCGCCTCCTTGCCGACTGTATACA
>CM042747.1:23903568-23932707 GCA_022496165.2 Catalaphyllia jardinei
TGTATACAGTCGGCAAGGAGGCGGAGATGATTGACGTCCACCAAAACTTAAGTTTTGTCTAGACTTTTTTTCACTGAAGGTCGCGTGTGATTGATAACCGCTGTAATTTGGTTTGTGCTAACATTGCTAATTTCTTTTTGTGTTTAGCTTGATGCAACTCTTCTTGAGAAATCCAAACTGGAAGAACAGTTTGAGCAAGTGAAAGAGGCAAAACGGGGAGTGGTAAGTCCTCAGTGTTTTTGTATGTTGACTGAGCTAGAAGGTAATTATTAGTTGTTATTACTGATATGAAAGTCAATTTGGCAGAACACACTAAAAATGTAGTGAATATCAACTTTAAAATTGGGAGTGCTTAGAATGTTGCCAAATTAGAAATTATGAAAGTTTTACACCTGGCACCTGATAATGATACTTTTGTACTAAATCATAATATAAGTGATATTCTTTTGCTGACCTACTGTTAGTAGGACTTGCAGAGTTCTGCAGGTTCATGTGACCAATTTATGTTATTATTTTGATGCGTCCCAACGTTTCTTTTCTCTGTTTAGGATGAAGAGTTGAAAGAGAAGATATCTCATTTTGAGACTGAAATTATATCCTTGAACAGTCGCCTGGAAGAAAAATCAAAAGCCAGTAAGAGCAGAAGACTGAAGAGCTTTAGCATAGTGCTTTATTAATATTTTATTGAAGTACTTCACAGATATCCATTCCTGATGCATTAACTTATGAATTGCACACTTGTCAGGGCATCTGACAGGATGCGGTGGTGCGAATCCCCATAATTCACCTACTTCCGCATCCTCCGCATCCTTGGGACATTTTTCCGCATAAAACTACAAAATTGCTACATATAAGCGAGAAAGCAAATGCTTGCCATCCTCAGAGGCAAAAATAGCGAAGAGATTGATCATTTTGAAGAAGTCATTCACCCAAAACAGCGACAAAAACACACCTTTTCGTTCGTAAACAATTTTAATTAAACCTCCAGGCGTTCCATAGTCTTTTGATGAGCCTGGGTTCTAGTTTGGGACTTCCGGTGTTCAGTTTCCCTCGTCCGATTTAATGCCTGGCTACTAAGCTTCGGAGAAACTCAACTGCAAAACTATGGAACGAAACTGCGTTGAACGAGGAAATACCTGTCCATGAATGGCAACAAAAGGTCAAACATGTCATAAAGGACAAAAATTCTCGGTAAGACATTAAAGTGTATTTTATACCTCGAAAAAAGCCAAGGGAACAGTTTAATTAATTTGAGAAATTTCCGCATAATCTGGCGTCTTTTCCGCATAATCGTTACTTTCGTCCGCATAATTTTGTCGAAAATTTCCGCATAATTTTCCATTTTTTTCTGCACCCTATCATATGGGCTGACGTGTGCAAAGGAGGGTTTACCATGATGAAACCAAATCGGGGCTGTCACTTTGTCATGGGGTTGTCAGCTTTGTGTAAATGAGTGGACTTATTGCTTACTTAAAAATATTTTGATTTCCTCTTTTGATTCACGTAAACCTCTTTGGAGGTCTACATGTACATGACGCAATGGAGGATTCACTGGAAGTTATAGGGGGAGGAGTTCTTAAACTACTTGTTAACTCATAGTAGAGGGAAACCTCTTCTTGGCATGTAAGACCACTAAGAATATACTTTAGCCGAAGGTGTATCTGGCTTTTGTGTTTTTTATCATTGTTGTGTTTTCTGTTAGTGTTAGAACTTGCTGCTTCTCTTGAGGAATCACGAGATGAGCTTCAAGTGGTGAAGAGAAAAAACACAGCTCTTATTAAGGTGAGTGTGTGCTTTGCCAGCAGCATTGTGATGAGGTTGGAATCCATTGTGTATTGACACATGTACCTGTATGTACATTGTATTTTAATATACTCATTAATTTAGTATACAGTGTAACATTAAAATTTTGACAGCAGATGATTCAAGGATGTACTAAACACCAGGATCTTAAAAGAGTTGTTTAATATTCTTATAGGATTTAACAAGACAGTTACAGCAGTCTCGGAAGTGAGTATAACAGTGGTTGACTGTGTGGTAGTAAGCTAGTTTGGAACGGTTATTTCCCCTTTATAGTCACTTACTTGTAATGAAAACATCAATTTTATCAGTGACATATTCCAGTCTGCTCTTGTGAGAGTTGACATCAAGAGCACCACATCAAACGTCTGGACAGTGTGGTGATTGGCTAATACTCTTGGAATCTTTAGCGCATTTGCTCACCCAGGTGTACACATCAGGCGAATTGTTGAGGGGAACCTGAAAAAATGTTAAGGGCTGTATGGTCATGCAGTAGATTAAGATTCTCTCCCTGGAAAGAATGTCTCCCATTCACCTAAAGCTTTGTAAACGGGAGCTGCATACAGTATGGGCCTGATAAGCTGAAGATGCTTCAGGAAGGACTGCAAAAAATACAAATCTGACAAATTCTCAGAAATGCATGGACTGTACAAAGATAGCAATATTTCAAACTTTGAATCGAAAACTTAGCTACAATGGTAGCTGACCGACGTCATTAATTATTTTCCACTTCCTCATTTGCATTCCTTGATGTTTGAGTTAGTTAAGACAGCTAATTCATGCTTTATATTTCTCATCATAGACAAGTAGAGAAACTAGAATCAAATAACCTGGGATCCAAGGAGAATCTGAGCGAGGAGTCGAAATCTTCTTCCACTAATTCACTAGACAAGATAAGCGGCAGTGCTTGTACCACTCCCACCTCACTCTCATCACCGAGCTCTGTCACATCAGCGGTAGACGGTGGGGTAGGTGTTGATTTAGATTGTTCAATAGAATTTCAAACAGGGCCAGCTTGTTCAAAACCCGATTAAGCAAACCCAGGATTAGCAAGAATTTTGATTTAAATTTTGTAACTTTTAGGTGAGGATTTCTATTTATATCGTTTGTCTTTCAGTTGTGATCTTAAACTGTACAATACATACGCAATGTAAAACATTTTTATACAAGAAAAATTGATGATTTGGTTTACTTTTAATCCTGTGTTAGCGTTAACCGTCTTTCGAACAACCCGGCCCAGTTCTTTAAATTCGTAAGTTTAATTATACTTTGTCATGCTAGTACAGGTAAATAAATTCAAGAAAATACAATAAGTGCATGACTGGATAATAATTGGCTGACAATTGTTCCTTCCATTGGCAACTTACGAAAAGCATGCTCTAGTTAGCAAATGGAAAGGGAAACGTGGAAAGAACATTCGTCTGTTATATGCAACATTGCAGTATATATTGTACACATGGAAAAACTTGAAAAGTAAAAGAGTCAAAGTTAATTTAACGTCACTTGTTTAGTTGTTAAAATAATGCTGTTCAAAAGTGACTCGTTGTGAGGTTTCATAATGATGTAAACCGTATGATTTATACTAGTAACTTGAAATGCCCTTTAGACAAAAAAATAATCCTTGGTTGTTGTGTCTTTTCAGTGGGTTGTTGTGAACAGCTCCCAGTCCTCAAATGACCGGGTAAGACTCTGATAGACGTTGATCTTATCGTTTTACTTTTACAATTACCGCAACCGGTAGCTTATATTCCCACCAACATCTTGAACATTGTTTGAGTGGTAATTAGAGTGATGGAAGATTGTATTTATTGGTGCATGTTGTGGTTTATTCCTACCCTTGGTACAATTTTGTTTTGTACTTCGTTCTGCTGTAGCCAATCAGTGTGTTGGTGATGTCTTCTGTTCAGTTGCAGCGCAATCCAATTTGGTTTTGCGATGTTTAAGCTCTTCTGTGCTATAACGTTTTTTTTTTGTTTGATTGACAGGCATCATTCGAAGCCTCCAGCGGGGACAATGTGCAGATTTTACCCCAGGGACAAAAGGACCACAAGGCGAGCACAGAGCTGGCACCTGATAAGGCTGTTCTTGTGGATCGCATCTGCAGACTGCAGAAAATCCACGCCAAAAAGAACGAAAAGCTGGAATTCATGGAAGGCCATGTGGCAGCTCTGGTAGACGAGATTCAGAAGAAAAGCAAGTAAGTGGCCGCTTGATTCCGCCTCTAACAAAAATCTAAGCTGTTAAGGTCGGCACACACAAGGGGACTAGTTCCTGCTACTAGTCCCTGCAACAAGTCGCGGAAACAAGTCCCATAAAGTGAACTGACCATATTTGCCTCGCTGGGTAAAACCTTTGGTCCCTGCGAGAGAGAGACACGAGAGACACGTCCCTGCGACTTGTTTCTCAGAACGCTTCGTGTGAACTGTTTGTATGACAAGCCCCTGCGACTTGTGCCGTAGAACGCTTCGTGTGAACTGTTTGTGTGACAAGTCCCTGCGACCAGTTCTTTCGTGTAAACTTTTCAGGGGACTAGTTGCAGGGCCTACATGTAGCTACAGGGACTCGTCCCTTCGTGTGTGCCGACCTTTAGGATTTACCAGCGAAATTGCCAGGCAACATGCTGTTTGTTCTTGGCACGGGTTCTGATCAGTCTGGCTATTTTCTGATTGGAAGTAAGATTGGAATAAGACTGATAAGCTAGTTGTTGAAGTCGGATGTGGAAGTGAGAGTTCGGGAGTTCCCCCAAGACCAGAAAATCCCCATCTTGTCTCAAGAAACGAGAAAACAAAGAAAGATAAAAGCGGAAAGGAAACGACATAAAGTAAATACACTGTAGCTATTGCTCGCAACAATTTTGAATACGAGAGTTGAAACCTCCGTAATTTTCAGGGAATAGGATTATTACCGTGCAATTGACCAGGGTGTCCCTTCATTCTGTATGTCTTTAGAATTATTCATTACTATGTCTTACGAGAGCAAGCTGGAACCTTGGCGCCACCCAAATCTGATATACACAAGGTGAGTGACGTGTACGATGCCCAAAATTGTCATACTTCTTACTGATTGTCATGAGTCAAAGGCACTGTACAAACTGAATGTTTTTGGTTGAAAACTGTTTCGCCTTATCTCCTTGCCTCGTTACGCAATATCTTAGTCCGTTTGCGTGACCCTGAAAAGCGTGTATCCAAATTAGGTTACTTTAAACAATAGACATTTTAACTGAAGGATTATAACTAAATTTAAACTGCTTATTATTCATTATCGTATTCTCAGTCAGAACAATTTCTTGGTGGTAGTCGATTCATAAAGGTCGGCACACACGATGTGACTAGTCCCTACGACTAGTCCCTGCAACAAGTCGCAGGGTCTAGTCGCATCGTGTGAACTGGGAACTAGTCCCTGCGACTGGTCACAGGGACCAGTGGCATCGTGTGAACTTCAAAATCTAGTCGCAGGGACCAACTTTAGTCCCTGCGACTAGTCCCACGAATTCAAACCAGTTTGAATTCGTGGTACTAGTCGAATTTTGGTCTCTGCGACTAGATTTTGTGACAAAAATGGCCAGTTCACACGATGTGACTAGTCCCTGTGACTTGCTGCAGGGACTAGTCCCATCGTGTGTGTCGACTGTAACGTCACTTTTATGGAATAAACGCGTAAAATAATAATTCAGTACTAATTGTATGAGTAAACGCGTAGTAATACTTATACACTAAACACATGTTTTCTCTTTCCTCGCGTCTCTCCCATGAAAGGCCGCCAAGCGTGAATCCTGTTTGGACCCCTCTTCCCCATTCCTCGCGCGGGACAATTCACAGGTGCCTCTCTCCCTATCTGAACATCCACTCATAACGAACTTAGAAAGCGCCCGTTTAAAGTCGACAGGGAGCACAACACTTTTTGTCAATTATAAAGATCGTTTCCTCTGATGGAAGGGCTGTCTCGTCGACGAGAAAGCTTATTTGAAAGTAACAACTTAGGTTTTGGTTTATTCAATGAAACAACGGCGCCAATAGAAATCTCGTTATAATTGTAGGCTAGTTGTGTTCTGTGTTTTGTTAGGAGAGGCAGGCTTCTGTCAATTTTGTAATTTTTGGTTGCCTTCCAAGTCATTATCTCGATTCCTTTCTTAATTCAGTTAAACTAAATTTGTAAAGTAGTTGCACACTCTCTTGATCTAAAGGATCAGTAACCGAAGCAAAACGACGTAACATGATTCAAAATAGCAAGTCTTTGGTTTCACTCAGTTATATTCTAATGTACTTGTACGAGGTATCCCGTGTAGCCGTAACCCCTCATGAGAAACACCCTCCGATCCGTGTTAAGAATGTCTCGGTTACTTTTTCATCATATATTTTCATGTTTACTTTTAATTACGTTTTAACTGATTTATACTCTCATTAAACTTTTGTTAAATCTGTGCATAAGAATGTCGTTGTGCATTGTGTTTTATAAGGCCCAAGTGTCTCGCCATGGTGGAATCATGGCGTCCGTTTACTCGTCCAAGCCCGTGGACCCAGACATGACACTGGAGTTGTCCCTTGAGATCAACAGGAAACTACAGGCCGTGCTAGAGGACACCATTCTCAAAAACATTACCTTAAAAGTAAGCTTTGTCAGTGTCAACAGCTTTTAACCGTTAATGATTTTGTTATCCGGCACTGCTTCTATTACAATAACTGTTTTCAGTGTTTTCATTACCGCCAACATGGTGAAGTTTAAGATGGACTTGCTTATTTGAAACAGGCTGAGCCGACTATTTACAGCATTTACTCTCAGAACAATTTAAAGCAATATAAAATTGACTAAGTTTATGTAGACGTAGATAAGTACAAAGTCCACAATGTAAACGAAAAAGAACGCGAGTAGAGAACGTAACATTCCTGCAAGCGGACTGAGGTTTAATCTGGAATACATAAGTGGAACCTCGGTAACTCCGAAAGGGTCCTTGAAGTTCGATGATCATGTAATGTAAACGGAATGCTGTTGTAGTGAAAGAGAATAGTCATGATTGTTCAGTCAGTCGTACTAATAACGTGACGTTCGTTTTGTACAGGAAAACCTTGACACCTTGGGAGATGAGATAACAAGACTCAACGAGGAACTTCAAAAGATGAAGAGAAACAGGAGGTCGTGAATTGTGAAACACTAAAAGAAAACTTCTATATGAATGTTGCCCGAGTATTGTTGGCATCTTAATAAGGAACAGCAGCAGGGCTTATAAAATGACTGGAGGCTTTGTCTTGTGGACGGGAGAAGGAAGAAACGGGAAAGGAGGGGTTCCTTAATTCCACTTATTCGGCATTTTTAACGTCTTCTAAATCGCGTTTTCGTTAATGATCGCAGATAAACGAAGGTAATTTGGTTCTTCAGTGCACTTCATATTAAAAGACAAATTATGAACTTAATGAGGGAGCGTAGGCGACATGCGTTAAAGAATTGCGTAGAAGACGTAGTGAAGTAGCTTAGAAGTATCAAAAACAAAGATTTCAACAGGTGTCGAGAAGGACATTGTATAGGAGGCGACAGAAAAAGGACAGTAGGCAAGAATTAAATACGAATGGTAGTACAAAGAGTCTTAGCCCAAGCGTCATTATCGTGATTGAAGCAGCTGTTTTTGTGTTTGAAATATACAATTAGAGTGAGCATTCTTTAATGCATGGACGCACTCGTGGACATGTTACGGGCAGTGTGTGGGGCCCCGATAGACCCTATACATGTGCCTGTAAAGAGTTTTGGAAGACAGGTTCATCCCGGGCGGGCACTCCGCTTTCATTTTCACATTAATGAGTTCTACGGTATCTTGTATTTTGATTGTCGGTATTGTATGAAGTGTCGCTACGCAAATTAATATTTCATCATTTGACCACTCAGGCACTAGAGAAATAAGAATGCAAATGGTATGGGTATTTTAAGATTGTCGTAAAAGGATATACCTTCAGTCAGTAAATTGTAATTAAGAAAATTATAAAATACACAATTGTTTAATTTACAAGTTTAGTATGTACCATATGTATATAAAAGGTTTTGTGAATGGACGTTTTCAGTGGTCTTCATTGTTGTTTTTTCACTTTCAAGCCTTCTGCCCAAATGCCCAATCATTTCCTTCCCGTGACGAGCCCAAAGAAAGAGCCTTTACACGAACTACTGAATTTTTAAACAGGGGGGAAGGTTACCCCGCCCTGGTCTTTGCTACCCTGGCCATCCTTTTCTACTCTTGGCACCCTGCCTGCCCCTGCCTTCGCCACCCAGCCATTCTTACCATATTCCAGCCATCCTCGTTAGGATTAGCATAAGTTGCTACCTTCGCTACCCTAGGCTCGATTTCCAGCCGTTATGGGAGTCCGGTCCCGGTGGGGAGTCCTACTCCCGGTGGGGCGAGGAACGCGGGCTCACAAAACGGCTGGAAATCGAGCCCATCGCTAACCTTACGACACCTTAGCCATTCTCGTCCCCGGTGCTTCTCAATGTTTTGCCAACCACGTGACTAATTAAAAGTCCTGGGAAGCAGTACATAGGACATACCAATTATCATATTTGAAGTATCTACCACTAAGCACAAAATGGCGGCACGGCTGCGCTCAACTTTGGTTCGTTTCTTCTTAAAAGATGTTATTGCTGGTTCTAACGCTCCAAAGGTAACTGTTCCTAATGGCGTTGTGTTGCTACATCAGCCTCCCATCTCTGACGGTGTTCCAATGATTTCCAACTTTGCACTGAAGTTGGAAACTTACCTTCGCATGGCAGATATCCCGTACAAGAATTCGTTCGTGCCAAAAATGTCCTCCAAAGGGAAAATACCTTGGATTGTATACAACGGAAAGAAGATACCAGATTCTAACTTTTGCATTGCTTTTCTAAATGAGGAATTCAAGGTAGATCTAGATGAAAAGTTACACAAAAATGAGAAGGCTGTTTCTCACGCCATCAAGACCATGGTAGAAGAGAATAGTTATTGGTAAGGAATTTATTCAAGAAAATGAAAAGAGAGGGATGCCCTATTAGAAGTGCCCTCTTATTTAATCTCATTGAACTTACCTGAGTGATAACCTAACTGGTTAATTAGCTATGCAGTACAAACCCCAGGCTTGCTAAAAGTCGACCGCCAGTTGGGATTCTTAACAATGTTATGTTCAGTTTGAATTATTTGTTTCAGTTGTTTGCTCGGCCCCACTAGCACTTGTGCTATGAACACTGCCGAGGGTAAATAAAGGTATTATTTTATATTTTTTTAAAAGAGTTTCAGGGTATAATAGCTAAGCAAACAAAGCGAGCTGCGTGGTTTTAAGACACAAAGTGGCATTGTGAAGGTTGCGAATTGGTCAAGCATGCAACAAAGTCACCAAAGGTCGACTTGTCTTGCTTGAAGGGTTCACATAAAGAATGAGGAGTGGTGTGATTTGCAACTGGTGTCTCAGATTACCTTTGCGATTCCTATCAATACCTTTTTTGGAGTAACTGCAGAATACCCTGCCACATCGAGTGCATTACTGAAAAGGGCTGGCTATGTGGTACGCGGAGAAAATAAATTTAAGGTGGCAGTGTATCTTATTTAGCTGGCTGTGTGGTACGCAGGGAAGATATATTCACAATCTTATCTTATGTAGCTGGCTATGTGGTACATGGTACGTAGAGAAAATAAATTCAAGATGGCTTGGGTTTCTTAAGCAGCTGGTTATGTGGTATGCAGTAAGCAGTGAGTAATCTACGCAAGAGAAGAAGTGAATCAATTACATGCGTAGTGCCCATGTTTTGGCTTATGGATTAAAGAACGAGGTATATCATAGTATTCAAATATTGGTCTCTTGTCTTGTCTTGTATATCATAGTATTCAAATATTAGTCTTTTGTCTTGTCTTGTATATCACAGTATTGAAACATTAGTCTCTTGTCTTGTATATCATAGTATTGAAATATTAGTCTCTTGTCTTGTCTTGTATATCATAGCATTCAAATATTAGTCTCTTGTCCTGTCTTGTTTTGTCTTGTCTTGTCTGACTTTGTTATCACCACCTACTACGTACCGCATAGCCAGCCCAAAACATTGCTGCGCCATTTTGAATTGGTCATTTTAATAATTCTCTGAGTACCGTGTAGCCGGCTACGTGGAATTTACTTCAAGTGGTGGGGTATTCTGCAGTTAAGCCTCTTTTTTAAACTTAAATGTCTGTGCCATTGTGGGAGTCCCATGTTGCAATCAGAGATTGCCCTCTGGCCCTTTCCTTTTACAAGGCTGCAGGCTTAGCACAGGCATAGTATTTCAAAACCCATCGCCAGGGCTTGAAATGGCAACCAACACGGTCTTAAATGCAATTACTGGTAACATTTCAGCCTTAGTGACCAAATGAAATGCCATATGTGACCTGATCTCTCATAAGTGAAATCAGCAGAAGCACATGCAGGAAGATGACAGCATTGCTATTACAGCTATTTAATCCATTAATCATTCAAAAGCATGCTGAGCTAGCCATAAAGTCAAGCTTTTTCCCAGCTCTGCGTTAAATTTGGGCCAGAAACAAAGACATCTCTAGGCAGACACGATTTCCACTGTCTTGTACTGGTAGTCGCCGAAAATAGAATATTTTGTGGCCTTTGAGGCTTATT
The DNA here is from genome assembly GCA_022496165.2 of Catalaphyllia jardinei. Taxonomy (NCBI): domain Eukaryota; kingdom Metazoa; phylum Cnidaria; class Anthozoa; order Scleractinia; family Caryophylliidae; genus Catalaphyllia; species Catalaphyllia jardinei. Next base: position 23,913,972 of record CM042747.1, read on the forward strand.
TCAAATGGTTTTTACTATTGACCCCATATTAAAGTCAACCAGAAGTCATATAATTTTGTTGACAGTTCTGTCCCCAAAGGATATTCACGGCAACTCTGATTGTTCGAAGCACAGAGACCTGTTTTTTGGGTTGCTAAAATTGGCGCCCGTGAAGTAAGAAAGGTCCTTTGACCAGTGGGTACTGAATTAACAAGATGAAAGACTTTTCTGAAATTATATACATACCAGACAAAAGTAGTTGGGACACTTGAGTTGGATCACATATCCCCCATCCCCTCTAATCAATATTGAAAAACTGTCGCAGGTTTTTTTTTAAAAGGGAAAATATCACCTGATTATCAACATTGTAAGTGGGGGTAGGGAAAAACTTGCTTTGTGTTCCAACTATGTTCTCTGGAATTGCAGGTCCTTAGGAGGTAGTCCCTTATTTGGTCAATACAGGGTCATGTCACTGGGCAGGGCCTGGTGTTTTTGACTACCCTGTCCTGAACACAGGGAATATAAGTCCAAGATCAGGGTCATCAACTGGTCATTTTATGGTCATCAGTCAGCATCAGATGATTTTCCTGGCAGGAGTATTAATTTTAATAAGTTATCTTTTAACTTCCACATCATGACTATCCACATTTCATAACAAGTGCATTTTGACAGAACAGATCATACTTGTTGCTATAGTTTCTTTTTGTCGAATATTGTGATGACAGGAAGATGTTACAGGCATGAGTGCATCCCAGGGTGTGAAGATCTTTGTTAAGAATCTTTAAAGTGCCACTGTGACGAAAATCGCATCTTTTCTATTGAAGCCATTTTAAAGCATAAACAAGTAGCCTGCATGAGAAGAAAAATGCTGTTTGCTATATACAAATATCTCTTTTTGTTCCAGAGATATTCAAGTTTTTAAAATATGCAAATTAGCCAAGTGATGATGTCATGCACTCAACCGAATGTCGATCAAATATGATGAAAAAGGATATCTCAGCCAATTTGTATCAGAAATGTTTGACTTTTTGCAGTAAGATTCTACTAAATGTGCTCCACAACTTAAGCTTAACAGTTTTGTTACCATGGCAACATACTGGGTTCCAGACCTCCCCAATATTAAAGACATTTCTGGCCACCTTTGGTGTCCCATTTTCATATTTACAAATGTTGCCTCATATACATGATCCAACAGGCATAAATATGTTAGCTTGAGTTTGTGGCCTTGTTAACGTTTCTTCGGGCTGAAAATCACTTGCATATTAAAATCAAGTGGGTGGGGACTGGAAAAGAGTGAGTTGCCATGGGAACAAAATGTTTTAAAGCCGTAGGTGTGTTTTCTGTAGAACTATTAGCCTACCAAGTTTCAATGGTCTGCGCTGCAAATTGGCCAAGATAGCTCCATTTATAAACATGTTGTTATTTTGGGTTGAGTATATGACATCATCAGTCATCTCATTTACATATTTTGCACATTTTTCAAACTTAAATATCTCCGGAACCCGTGCAGGTATTTGCAAACGGTAAACGGCATTTTCATTCTTTCGTATTATTCTTAGTGATCCACCTAAAAAATCAAGAGGTAAATCTTCATAGTGGCACTTTAATTTTTTGTAAGATCTTGGTTAGAATCTTGCAAAATCTTTAATCTTATGTCAAGAATCTTACAAGTCCTTGTAAGAATCTTAATTAGGGAATTATCGAAGATCTCATAAGATTTGCATCTGGGAACTGATACTGTAAGGGACATTTTTTTGTAGAAGTGCTATTAGTGTTTAACATAAGTTCAGCTGCTCTTTACATGTAAAAAAGGCCCTTTCATTGAAGGGCAACTCCTGGAGGAGGATGTAGGTGACAGGCAGTGCACTCTAAGAATCATATTTGAAAAAGTTGATACTCATTGCAAAATAATTATGATCTAATAAAAGCCATAAAGGAGACCAATCCGGGCTCAAGCTCTATTTCATCCCTAAAATGGAATGGGCTTGATTACAGGCTTCTGTTCAGGGATGGAACCTACACTACTTGACTGGACTTGAGAGAACAGTAAAAATCAAGCCTAAAAACAGAAATAAGAGCATTGATGTTCATATTTTAATTTCTTTGAGTCCACCCTAAAAGATTCTCTGACATCTGTGAATAGTGATGTTTTGTGAGACCAATAGTCTTGATTTATACCCCTAAGTGAGAGGACAAGTGCATCCCTTACCTTTTCATTTAGGAATTCACCCCCCACCCTTCCCCCTCTGGAAACAACTGTGTGGGTCACTTCTTAACTTGTTTGTCGATTTAGAACTGTCTTCCCCTTTGCTCTTGCAATAGATCTTTATGCCTTCAGTTTAACACATGTTATTTCAGACCTGGGACTACAATCATGACTGTAATATTTTGTCCAAACAAAGTCTTGACCTAGGAGGTGTTGTCCTACACAAGGTAGGGTTTAAACCCTCAGTGTTGTCCCTTTACCCAAACATGTAATATTCATTTTGATGTTCAGTATTTCATTTCTTTTTTTCTCCAGGACAATGGTGTATTATCGGTGGATAGATACATGTAGTACAGAATACACAGCAAAGCTTTTCTTTCCAAAACTATCACAACGAAAAAGGGACTTTTTGTTCTCAGTGTTACAGAAACAAACAAAAGCTTCATTAAATGGTCATGGCATGGGCCGTCACAAGAAAGATGAAGTTTATGTTATTGCCAAGAAAGACCTGCAGACATTGTCTGACTATTTGGAAGCTAAACCATTTGTCATGGGTCCGGAGCCTACACTTGTGGATGCATCAGTGTTTGGCTACCTGGCACAAATTGTGTGGCAAGACAAAGACTCTCCTCAACATGCTGCTGTTCACAGTGACTTCAAGAATTTGATTGGTTACTGTGAGAGGATGAAGGAGAGATACTGGCCAGACTGGGATGAAGCAATTGCTCATAGGAAAAAGTTCCAGTCTGAGTCATGAGGGACATGTTCTTTGTTACCTTTGTTACCTTTATCAAGAATTCACCTTCATTGTATTTGACTTGCATGCAACAGGATTCACACCAACTCGTGCATCATGTAATACTGGGTAGGTGGCTTTATGACTAATTAATCTGACTTCTCTGCATTTTAGCTCTGAAACTGTCAAAATGCCCTTACCGGTATGCTCATTAGAAGCAAATAAACAACTATCAAAAATACATATGCGTTTGTTCTTTAATTCATTCACACCAAATAGCAAGACCTGAAAATTTTATGGCTTCTAGCTATTATAACTGAAAATACCAAATTATATTAATTATGTTAATAAGAAATGAACAGAACTTAGTCTCAGGTTTTCACTCAATCTTGATCATGTTGTAAATTACTTGAATCTATTTCCATCCTTATGCATGAAAGATTTCTATCATTTACTCCAGAGGAACTTTGTCGCAAATCAATCAGTGTCCCTTAACAAAATGCCATGAAAAGTTGAAGTTTGTGTGTCAAAGAAGAGGTTTTGACACATGAAGGGATCTGAATCTTAAGAATGTGTCTTCTTGCATTGATAATTTGTATATTTATTAATTAATGTGGATCTGATGAGTTTAATTAACTGTCATTGATAGCTACTGACTTTGGGAACAAGTTGGTCTCTTTCAGCATCCACAGTCGATGGCATAAGCCAGTGCTTTGTCATCATCATCAGCACTTTTCCTCATGCCAGTAGGCAAATTAGGTTGTCATGCTTTCAATCCAACACTGTCAATGTCTGTTTTGCACCGCTGCCTTGGCTGCATTCCAGCTCCTCCACCCAGCCATGTTTCTCTCTTTCTCGGCAGTTTTTAGGTCTCCCTGTTGTCCAGTTCCACCTTTAAGCCTAACTGTATTACACCAGTGAGACAAGGCTGTTTTGGCCACGCCAAGTTGGCCGCCAATTTTTGGCTCAACAAGCCGACTTTGTACAGTTTAAAAAGCGGGTTTCGCGTGCGGTTCACAAAAAGACTACGGGCAGCACGTAAAGTTCAAGCTTCATCTTTATGCAAAAAATGTAGATAGGAGTTCCTATTAGCTATATAGTTAACAATATTTTAGCATCCTTTGTCTGCTGTCAGCTGACTAAACTTCAAGTTTTGGTTGAATTGAGATAGCAGGCGTACAAATGCAGCAGCTGATCTGAATATATTGCTCAAATTGTTCATCACATAGCTTGCTGTGATGCTGAACTGATCTGGAAGGACTTTGCCAAAAATGAAAATGGCGTCAGCTTAGCGTCCTCAGTCTCTGTTCCTTTCAACAGATTGTTGTGATAAACTTGAGAAAACACCAAACTATTTGTCTGTTGCTTCAACGAGCTGTAACGTTTTAGGCAGACATAAATATTGAATGAAGTTGAACGCGGTATCTGATTAGTTTTGTTTTTTTTTTTAAACGGACGGTTACGCGAAAGTTAAACATGTTATCAAGGGCGTACACCTTTGAGGTCCGATGTGGGGAAAACCACATGTTCGTAGAAAATCTTTTCGTTTATTGAAATGGAGTCAAAATCAGCCAACAAAACTCGTCGCAAAATACGAAATCAGTTTTGGCAGAGGAAGATCTTGCGAGAGATGTATATTAAATCACTGAAGAAACGACCTGGAAGCGCGTCTCAGTTTAATAACAGATTCTTGTTTCATTTGAGGTAACAATAGTTGAAAGAAACAGCAGTTTACTTTACACGTTAAGGGTGCAGAGTTAAAATTTCAGTCCAAGAATATTAAAATTAAAGGAATATTTGCACTTTAAAAGAGTTGTCCCATGCTCGTGTTATGTTGATCAATTCACCTTTCACATTTCATTACCGAGCTCAAAATTCACCATCTCTATTCACTTGTTATTTAATAGAGTTGCTTTGGGGCCCCGAAAAATTAGTTTTAAGCAATCATAGTTAAACTAGACGCATATTTGCGTTCACTCGGGCTTTATGTTGGGGAGAAACTCTGGTTTTGTTGCACGTAGTTTGTTAATAATTTTTTTAATGATTATTTATCTTGTAACTGTTTCTGTATCGGTATGTTGAAAATGTAGGGTTATTACTTATGCATACAAGTTGAAAACATAGTTTTTATTTAGGCTGGGCTGGAGGGAGATAATGCCCCCCTTATATTATGAGCTATTGTTCAAACATGGGACTAGCAACCATTTATTTCATTATTGTGTTTTTTGAGTTTGTACTTGAGTAAATTCTTTTGCTGGTTTAGAGAATTGTAGATTTCCAGTCCGTATTGCGCACTTTCTAGAGTTTGTTTTTGTTTTTTTTGTCTTGCCTTATGTAGGATATCACAAAATGTATTGTTTCTTTACAGTATCCATTGTTTTGTATTTTTGGGACAGTTTTTTCTGTATTTGCTGTTTATTTTTCATATCCGTAATTTTTTTTTTCTCCAAAAATATTTTCTTCTTTGGTGGCTCCATTGCTTCATAGTATTTTTTATTTTTCTGATTCTTCATCAATTTTTTCCTTTCATTTCTGTCAGTTACTTTACATGAACATGAAGCAAACTGTATTCTGTAATGCCCTGGAATTTTATATTTCTCTTGTATTGTTCTAATTGCATCAACAAGTGAAGCTGTTCCATTTATGTTTTTAGTGTATTGAATAGAGGATGTGTCTCTTTCATTATAGAGCAGGAGAGAATACATATATTTTGATCTTTTTGTGGGTTTAAAGATACAATTGATGCAATATGAGGAAAATGATATCAAAAACCCTGTGCATTCACTGTTATTATATCATTCTCAAGAATTAACTTGCTTTGAAATGAATCAGTTAATACTCCTTCAGTCTCAAACAAATTTTCGAAATGTACTTCAGTTCCAGAAACCTCTATAGTTCTTGGAAGATTGTCTGTTAATAACTGGTTGTGTTCTAAACTTGATTTACGAAACATGTTTTTGCCATTGTTGACAATGGTGGGTAAGGATGTGTTGTAATTCCAGTAATTGCATGGTTTAATTACAGACTAGCAAAGAGAGTATAGAGCTACAGCACAACTTAGATTAAAATTTGTGGTTTTATTCGCATTGTATTGAGAGACCATCCTATTTTGAATATCCTCAATTTGTACTCCTCTCACTTCAAATATATCATTGTTATGTATACTTTGAAAATAATGGACTAAACTATCAAGGGACGGTACTTCAAGAAGAACACATGTACCTTGAGGCTGCCCTCTACCATACAAATCGCTAGCATGAGAATCAAATATTTTGAACATATTACCATTACAATAGATTGCAACAGCAGTACACCTGACGGTTAATATGAAATTGGTGAAGTTTTCAGATCTAAGCAACTCCAAGGCTCTTTGTAAAGAGGTGCAGTACTGATATCCCTGTATAGCAGCATCTTGGTGTACAGTACCAGAGTAGCTTTCACTGTATTCCAGCTGATAATCAGTATCAAACACATTTAATGCAGTTGGTAATTCCGACTGCATTAAAAATGCGTGTCTGGCTAATCGTGACAAACTTGAATAACACTGATTTCCAATATTCATGATTTGTATAAGATCATTTGCAGAGCTGATCCCCTGTTTGTTATTGTAAATCAAAGAGCATAAACTCATTGCAACACATTGTTGTCCTGCATTCTGTCCAAAACCTAACTCATTACCTTGACTATATGGAGCTGCTATTGTTTTGTTAGGGTCAACATATATTGGAGGACCAGGATTTTTTTCTATGTCTCTACTCAATTTATACTTGCAATAATTTGCAACATGGGTCTCACTCTTACAAAGACAAGTCAGTTTGTTACAAGAAAACAATGTTAAATATCGACTGGCACGATATTTTGCCTCTCTTATACTTTGACGAAATCGACTACGACAGTTAAGCATAAACTTCTTTTTTTTCAATATATTTTTAGCATTTACATAACAGTACAATGTAGATGACATGGGAAAACACGAAAGAATACGTGCATAGACAAATTCTCTAACCTTTCTGCTTTTGTTCTTTAGACTTTTCAAACTTCTTATTGGTATTCTGCTTGGTTCACGATCGCGTCTACATACACGATTAGACTTTAATTTATGCTTCTCTCGATTAACATTACATAACTCAGTTGATATAGCATGTTTCTCGATGAAAGGTTCACTCATAAATGTTGATATAGCATGTTTCTCGATGAAAGGTTCACTCATAAATGTTCGCTCATAAAGAGAACTCTTGTAAGGTTTGCGGACCAACCCGTTCCGAAAGCGCTCCTCATCTTTTAGAGTCGGTCTACCGCGAACACTGTGTGCACATTTTGTATCCGTTTTGTATCCGTACACAGTATTTGTGCTGATCTTCCTCCGCATAAACTCTTCTCCATCCGCCATTACACCATGCCATGTGCTCATCAATAAAATTTCCGCGCATGCGTATTAATTACAGAACTGTGGCTGAACGAAAAAAAAAAAGAAGCCGAAATTTCAACTCGGGCGTTTCCTTTGGAAAGCCCGAGTAAAAAACAATCATATATAGGGCGGTTTTTGTTTTTTGTCGCGGAATTACACTTTAGACTGAATTCTGTTTTAAAACACTTGAACATACAATTTACTTGGATGGTATCAGACGGACTTTTTGAGGTACCACGAGACAGTTGTACAAACAGGAGTCTTGAAAACCAACGCCTTTGACTAAGTTAAAAGAAAAGCAATTAACTTTTTCATCCCGTCCTTTTTCCCCATTATCGTTTATTACTGTTATCGAAAAAGTTGCGCTTTTTTTAAAAAAATAAGCTTAATGTGGTCAAGAAGTTTGCAATTTGTAAAGGAATCGGTTTGAGCGAGTTCTTTTTGTTATCGATTTTATGCTTGGACTAAAAAATAATTCAATACGGCTCGTAGAACTGTTGAGCTATTTAGGACATGTTTAGCAAACGGATTATTTTTGTGGTCAAGTTTGCAATTAGTAAAGGAATCGGTCTGGGCGAGTTCCTTTTTTTATCGATTTTATGCTTGGACTGAAATATAATTTAATACGGCTCGTAGAACTGTTGAGCCATTTAAGACATGGTTAGCAAACTGATTTTTTATGATGTTGTAGACATTCTTAAACTGAAACTAGTAGCACGATTATGGACTGAATCTGGAAGACGTCAGGGATTAATTTGACTGGAAAACGTGAAGCACTAACCATCAAATAGCTGTTTAAAGACGTTGATAACTGAACAGAAAACCTAAACAAATTAGTGCTCCATAACAAGGTCGCTCTCTCCTTCTCTCTCCTTAACTTAGTATTCAAACACAGCGTTCAAAACAAACAGATAATATTCAACTGTCCATTTGTTTGATTAAGAAGAAAACAAAACTATTTCACGCCTTTAGCCAACTTTTGACGTTCTTGGCTAGCGCTCGTGAAATGTAAACTGTTACCAAGGTTTTTGGTGTGTTCGAGTGGTATGCAATGTGTTCCAAGTCAACAAACGCAAACTTGGATGTGTTATGAATAATTCGAGCTCACCTTAGTGAGTCAAGCACATTACAACTGCAAATGGCTTTCGACGTAAATTCTGCAAAGCAAACGTTTCGAAGTACTACGAAAACACTGGCGTTCTACGGAGCGGTTTCTCCAAGCGCGAGCTGGAATCGCGTCACAAAGATAACTCTGTATGACGTTTTTGGAGACACGCGTGCGGTAAAACCGAAATGATTTGAAAATACTGCACGGACAGCTCAATGTCTGACGGTGCTATGAGTCCGGTTATACAAGAAACTGAAGAGCCTTCACCAAACAGCTCGATATTGTTCGACAGTGATTCGTCTTGTGCTTCACTGGGAGTCGCACAAAATACAGCGGCAACGGGAGAAAACGGTTCGATTGAAAGCATGGCCTATCATGAGGAGCTTTTCTCGGCATCCGACACAGAAGCAGATTCGGCGATCTCGATCGTGAAATGTCTAAACAGCGCATCTCCTTCGTCTTCGTTTGTCACTCGTCGCAATGACAATTCCGCCATAATAAGACTCAACAACGAGCTGCTAAAGGCCAAGAGGAGTAACTGGGAGGTCGTGGATGCTCTGGGAAAGGCCTACCAAGATATCAAGGATTTGCGTTTGCGAGAACAGAGATTGAATGCTGTTTTATTGAATTGCAGCAGCAAACACGGCGGTACAAACGGTCTTACTGAAAGCCTGGCGTTACCGGATAGCAAAATTATTGAATTGCAGCTTGCGTTAAGGAGAGAGGAAGCCGTTAAAACGAGAGAAGATTTGCGTGCGCTGATAGAAGAACGGGATAAACTAAAAGAGAAACTGGGTAGGAGTGAAAGTGATCGACGTTTAGTGTCTTTCACCAGAGATCAGCGCGAGAGAGAATTGGAACTTTCTCAGAGCCATATTAACGACTTGGCAGCTAATATCAGAGAGAAGGATGACAAGATTCTATCCGTTCAAGACAAGTTGATTGCCTTTGAGAAGGAAATGAAAGCAAAGGACGAAGAACTTTGTAAAATACTTGACGAGAAAAATGCCTTACGAGCGGCCGTTATTCGGAGCGAACAAGAGATAGAAACGCTTTCAGAGAAACTTCAAAACGTTTTGCTTTCAAAAGAAGAAAATGCAAAGCGCTTATTTACGAACGCAGATCAATCGTTGGGCATTCAAACTATTGACCCCGCAGGGAAAGTCCTCAGGCATAATGGGGAACAAGTCCTAGTAGAGGACACCAGACTTGCGGAAGAGCTTCGCTATTTTGCGTCAAGACATGAGGAAGACGTAAAAGTGATCCGTGAATTGAGTTCGCAGCTTAAAGAGTGGGAAAGGTTTGTAAACTTTGGATATTACGTTTCAGTGTGTTATTGAGTGCAATATCGTCTGAATTTATAATATATTCACAGCGAGATTGGTCCGGTTTGGGTTGTTCTAATTGTCGATGAATGCTGCTTAAATGAAGCAATTAGCCTCAACTCTTGGTGACTACTTGTTGTGGAAAATATTGGCTTGTAGATCACTCCAAAACGTCTTCAACTGGCACTTAAGATGTGCAGCTAAGCATAAAATTCGCACATAAAAAATAAATCCGCGGGTTTTTTTAAGACAGTTTGCCAATCAAATCGCTGTTTAATTTTCATAACCGCATTGCACCTGCCACAAAGATGTCATAAGAGACTTAAAAGTAGAATCTATAAAGGTAGCTTATGTATTTAAAGTAGTTGATTTCATTTTATTCGCTTTTAGAGAGACTTGTGATTCCTTCTCCTCAAGTCCAATTATTGTTTGCCATTGTAACTAGAATGTTATTTGGAAATTTTAATCAGTATATACAATATAAAATACTGTTCGGTTAATTCGACTTAATTGGTTTTTTACCAGTCTGCATTTTATGCGTGAATAGTAAATCGGGGCGGAAGGCAACCGCAAATCGGCATAGTTAATTCTTTTTAACTCGACAAGATTGCTCGATTTTCTTGCATATGATTATATCAAAACAGACCTCAGATAGTGTATGCTAAAAGGATTCGCCATCTGTTTTTAGAAGCAGGTAATTGAAATACATCGTTAACTTGCAAACATGCAAATGCATTAGTTTTTCCAAACAAATCTTTTAGCAAGATATTTTCCGTCAGTTTTAGTCCTTATGGAAGTGAAGAAAGGAAAGATAGATGAAAATCTTCACTGAATTATTCATACTGCGCACAAAATTGCTTGTGACGGAATCAACAGCATATTCATATCGAAATTTACCCACTGTGGTAAACTCGCATAGTAAGATCTTCTTGCATCAACCTGTGTTCGCCAATCAAATTTCACGTTTTACTTTTCTCAGGTGCGAGAGAAAATACACGTTCAGCACGGTTAGAAGCAACATATGAAACAAGTAATTTCCTTCATTCGACGTTCATTGTTAGCCAGTGTTTCGTGCGTCAAGATCAGTTTAAACAAGTTGTTTCAGTTCAATCTTGTTCGTTGCCGTTGACCTTAGTTGAAAGCTTGGTTATCTCCTTCATTCTTTTAGTTAGGCATCGAGTTTTCAACCAAATTTTTACAGAAATCGAACTAGGCTTGTCATGCACAGAATGGATGCCGTACTTAGCTTGCACGTCCCACTGAGCTGCTAGTTATAGTATGTCCTTAGAAAGTCGATTTTAGGTTTGTCGCATTTACTAAAAATCTACTCACAGCACATTAACTTCTTGAATACTATTTAAAACCTCTCTCTGTCGTTCATTTCTCTAGGTGACCCCGCGATGAAATCGCCAAGCATTCTCAAGAAATTTAATATTAAACCTCGTAAGAATGCTTCATGCGTGTGTTACTGTGTTTTTAACTAACGCGAAACGGTCCGTTCTCATTGAAATATGTATAACTTCAACTTCAATTTTATTTCGCGGTGTCAGCTAGAGAGCTTAAATCTCGAGGTCTTTTTACGTTTCTTAAAAATAATATGCTAAAAATATTGTTATGCTGTGAGGTTTTTTTGGTAACTTAATTTTTGCCATTATTGCTAGAATGTTGTGCGGATATCATCTTGAAATCTTTACAGTGCGAGTTGAAGTTAACAGTAAACTTAATGTAAGTAGAGAAGTGCTTCTGGTAGTCATCTCATCAGACGCACTCGGTTGGTTAGTCAGAATTCCCATTAGTGTTCTTGTCTACTTGTCTTAGCTGTTCTGCGGTTTCTTTTCCAGCATTGTGAAGTCCATGAACGACTACGTTCAAGATACCAACCAACAGCAGTTGGAGGCCAGAAAAGAAATTGCTGATTACGTGAAAATGCTCGAGAAAAGGCTACGGGAAGCGAAAAAGGGTAAAAAGATTTCTGTAAAAGAACAAGGTTACTCTGTACAAGGGAATCACTGGGGCTCCACTAAAGCCACACGAGAGCACGATACTATAAATGAGAACATGACGACAGATGACTGTCAACAGCCTTTACGAGTCGAAGAGCTCAACCAGTCAGCAGATGTGAACTTTGAAGATTATTTGAAATGTTCTTCTGAATACGAGGAAGAGAGTGGTCTTAAAGATGATTTGAAGGCCGACCACGGCCCATTCACTGCGGAATTTGAGAACACTGTTGAGCCGGAAGATATAAGCTTCGATTATTGTTTTCAATCTTTTGTTGGACATCTTGTTCAACCTGATGAAGTGCGGATGGCCAGAGTAGTATCTATGGAAGGATTTGTTGCTGAAACTCCTGAAATGACAACATCTAACTCGAGGGACTCGAAAACACGTGTTGAACGACCAGCAAGAAAAACGAGCTCTGGGAAAAGGCGAAAACTGCCACAGGTTACCAGGAAAACTAGTCTTGAAAGTGAGCGAAGCACCCTTAGCGCGACCTCCCAATCTGACGAAACGCTATCAGTTACGTCATTTGAATCGCAAGTGTCACGTGACACAACAGACATGCGTAGTGTGTCTCGTGAAGGATCAGGTCGGCGACTCCCCCCAGTTCCGAGCGAAGACGAAATCAACGGGAATGTAATTAAAGCGGATGTTTCCACCGACAAACCTGTATGGCAGCTACCTGGAGTGATGTCTATTTATCACAAGGGGCCAACTTACCCCAGTGGTCACCGGCAAGATTCAGGACTCGGCGATAGCGTAAATAACTCTCCCGCCCTTCCTGGCCACAAGTTCAGCATCAGCAAATTGAGGAGAAAATTCAGCAAAGAAAAGACGAATCCAGGTATTAGATTTTTACTCTATTTATAAAAGAGAATGATCTTTTATGAAATAAAAGAAAAGCGATACAGTGACTGTCAAGTTTCTCGGCACTTTTTTTAAAATTTTCATCGGCGATTCTAAAGATCCTATTAACCATGCAAGCTGAAGGGTTTCTTGTTCTCTTTTCAACAGGGTCACAAGAGGTAGGTGGTAACAGTACACGCAGCTCCAAAAAAGGACTTTTTCATGGGAAACTTTGTCTAGGGAAAACAAGGAGACGTAGAAATTCAGTTGGTACAGTGAGTAGCGTTTCGGACAGTTTCAGAACAGTGACCCCCCTGAATAGTGACGAAGAAGGTGCAGCTGGTTTTGCAGACGAATCATTTGACGGGGGAAGTCTTCCGTCCTCTATAAAAACGTCGACACCAAAGAAAGGAAACATACTAATGAAAAAAGGTAAAATGAACTCGTGGAAACTATCAAAAATACATAGCTCTGTTTCGCTAGAAGAATCAAAATTTGTGCGACCGAGAGCAAGGAACAGTCGGGTTTATAATACTGCAACTGATTTGATTTTGTAGCTAGAAGAATTATCATTGACGATTTAAAATCGATCAAGTCCAGTGCCATGCATTCTCCTCACCACGTAGATGAGCACATTACCAATCATGAGTTAAACTCTATGAATTTGTTGGCGTTGAGTTTTGCTAGAGATCGTTGTTGTTGTTTTTCTTTTCTCGTTATTTTTCACTTCATTGTTGGCTACTGATTATAAGCTAGTGAGTTTAAACGGAAATGGGAAAATAAAAATCAAAGTTCATTCATTTCCTAAGAAAGAGTGACCTTTATCCTTTGTTTTGACACACCAACATGGCTACCGAGACGTCAGAATCATGTTATTTCATTGAAGGTGGTGTTACTCGTCAGTCCAAACTCATCACTGCGCAGCGAAGGAGAGCTGCTCTGTTACTTGTATTTCAACACCTGAATCCAGTTGAACTGTGTGGCCTGGCGCGAGTGTGTCGTGAATGGCGCGCAATGAGTGAACATCCCGCGCTGTGGAAGGCAGTGACACTGGAAGGGATACCGCTGAATAATATGGTGAGCCTGTCGTCACGGTTTGCGCACCTTGAAAATTTGAATCCATTTTTTTCAAGTTCGTCGTCTCTATTCCGTTTAAATCTTTTCCATCCTTAAACATCCTTGTTTGTTTATGGTTTATTATTATCCTTTTATTGTTTTTCTATCTTAGAAACTGAATATTTTCAGGGTTTTTTTCAATTTCAAGTTTATTTTGTACCTGGCCAATAGAACTCGAAATTCCGTGACTTAACTCCTTTAGTATTCCTGGTGCACGAGAAGAACAGTATTTTTACATTTCAATAAGAGAAACATCGGCCGTTTTTATGTTAGGGACGTTAATGGCGTCTCGGAAGTTAAAGCTGTCTGGAGACGGCAAATATGGAAGACGCTTTTAATGTCTGTCTACTTTAACGTCTTCTTTTAGGAGCGTGTAAACGACGCTCTTATCAGTCGCCTTTAACGTTTTTGACTTTAAACCTGTCTAGTATAAAAACGTGACGCCGTTAACTGCCTGCCATGTTAAGATCAGCTAGTAGATTTGTTCGTATATTGGCGCGCTAAAAGTTGCTTGTTTCCAGTATCCCGAGTAAAGAACCCAGTCTTTTTTTATAAAAAATGTTTTATTTTCTTGTTAAATGCGTCTCGTTTTTATACCAGACGCCTTTAACGTCTCACACGTTTAAGGTGTCTAGACAACATAAACGCAAGTTTCTAGCATAAAAGCGGCCATTGGTGGCTCACTCTGTATTGGACAAAAAAAGCTTTAACAATGTATTATTTGTTATTTCAGGCGCTGCAGGCCATTTCCAGAAGATGCAGGCGCGTGCAATTTTTAAAGCTTAAAGGTTCGTCATTGTTCTTTTACATTTTTTGGCGAAACTCCACTTTTATTAATTTTCTTAAGAAGCTTGTCACCTTTGTTCCACTTTATGGTGTTCACCTGACATCTGTTTTGTCAACACGTGCCACGTTATTTTGCCCCACGAATGACTAGTTTAAGTGTTGTACGCAGCAAACTGCTATACGCTGTTCTACGGATTATTAGCTGAAAGACTTTGATTCAATTCGAAAAAAGCGCTGAACATTGCTATAATTTTGATGGCATTCCCTTGTTGGTGATATGGTAACTTTTGCTTGGAAATCACCGACAAAGAAAGCTGTGGCGATTGGTCATATGTCACCAAATTAGTGTAGCACAGTAAAGCTCAAAGGGTCCTTTCTACTTTACAGTGTAGTTTTAAACAAATCAGTTCATCAGTTCTACCATTTCCTGGTCGGTTCATTTACTAAATTGTACTTCATATCCCGAAGCAAGCCAACGTCTTTTTTAACGTCTTCCCTGTTTGTGATTTGTTGTGTATCTCTGTGTTCTGTTAGGGCTGAAGAAAATCAAGTCAAGAGAGAAAAGCCATACGTTGACCACTACAGAGGATAAGCGGTAAGGCTGTCAGGAAAAATCGTGTTTAGTAGTTAGTGGGCCCGAGTTTACTTTTTACGTCAATCTTGCCAGCAAACAGTTGAAATCTCTGGTCATCCTAACTAGTTCATAACTATGACCCCCTGATCATCGCTCTCACCACTGACGTAAAATGAGAATACGCGAAATCCTTGTTTCCACACAACCTTATCGTTCCTTGCTTGGCGAATATTTGTTGGACGCACCTTGCGTCATCCAATATACAAGGCCTCTGTTCATAGATTAGCACAAATTATTTTTGGATTTCTGTCGGTGAAAAGTGGGATGGTAAGAACTCCAACATCACTGCTCAATAATGTCAAGAACTTAAGTTAAACGAGACGCCAAGGAAGAAAGAAGTAGCTGCCTCTCAGCAACCTTACTTTTTATTTGTCTCGGACAAACGACAATGACGATGATGTTTGTAACAGTGTTTCAAACATCGCCACCACTGTTTTCTTGGGCTAAGGGTATTGTTATGACCTATTATCTATCGTTTAAAAAATTATTGTGATAAGTAGTTCCGAGAAGTAGTGGAAAACGTTCCCAAAAAAAGTAATAAGTAGATAAATATTCATCAATAAGAGTAATCAATATTGATTAATCTTTCACGAAGTCCTGATGGTTTGTTACAGTTGTTATCTAGAGAAAGGACTGGAGTTTCTTCTGAAGGCTGCTGGGTCAAGCCTGCTGAGTCTGCACATAGAGGACTGCGGTATCTTTATTACGGACAGGTGCATGAAACTAATGATCTTGATGCTGTGTGTGTCCAGAATTTAAGGCTTAAACTTATCTCTGAGATATACGCAAGGGTATTTCCAGCTTCAAAATAAATAAGTAATGTCTAGTAATTGCAAAGATGAAAAGCAAATGTAAGATAATAATCCACTAACGTAGTAACGTGAAACGATCCTATTGTGATAAAAACTTCGTGGGCATTGCACTGAGATTTTCTTTTTTAAAAATCTCCTAGTGTAATGTTGTGGCAGTTTTTATTGATGGCACAGTCTCAAAGGAAAAAGAGCACTTTGGAAAACGCCCAGGTGTCGTTGCACGTTGCGACAACGTTATGCATAAGCTTTCGTAACTATGGAAACCGTCTACCACACTCCACTTCTCGGAGCAAGTCGACAAGACAAAATAAAGCGGAAATTTGATTTGTGACTTACAGTAATTCTGTCTTTTTAGGTGTTTGTCCCTAGCAGGTTGTCACTGCAGAGAATTACAACAGCTGGTCTACATAAGTGATTCGTTTCCTGCTTGCCCTGAGTCGTTATGGGCTTTGTGGGCGTGTCGAAAACTTCTCACGCTTCGAGTACCTCCAATGTTTCCATGGTAAGTCCGCTGACAAACAGTCATATCAGAAGCCATAGGGTTTCTTAAGAGAAGTCGGTTTATTTTATGTTTTGGGTCGTAGTTTTTGACAGATAATTCATATCATTAACAAGAATTTAATTTTTCCTGTTAGTGATCATCCCGGACGGTTTAATGACAAGAGCCTTGAAACGATTGCAAACTGCTGGCCAAACATGCGTCATCTGTCAGTAGGCGGCCCCAGTCTCTCCTCGGCAGGACTTATTCACATTGGTAAACACTAATGCTTACTAATTTATTCCTCCTTCTCGGAGACCTCGATGTCTTGACAGCTTCATAAATGTTTGATTTTTACCCCACACACCAGGACATAAGACATTATAGTTGAATTTGTGGAAGTCGCGTATGAATAGGAGGTTTAATTAAACGTAGTAGTAGTTTTAATTTCCAAGACTTTGGAACTCCGTTCCCAACTTTTTAATGAAAAATGAAAGTGTACATAGTTTTAAAAAGGGCTTTATTGATTTTTTTTATGCGTCTAGTTCAAAGAAATCCATCATTTCCAGTGTTTTTTCTTATACAGTTTTTTTTAATATTATGTAATATGAATTTTAGCTTATCTTGCATGCATTTTCGACTTAAATTTACCAGTAGGTTTAAATAATTTTACATAAGATTTTAGTAGTTTTTTTAATTGGGACACAATGGACACAAGTTTATTAGTTGTATAACTGTTAGTCGTTTTACCCTCTATAAATAAAGATTGATTGATTTTAATCTTAATCACAAACATTGTAAAACGCAATTGACCTGTATGTGGAATCGAGCGCTTTTTACAATTATTATTATCATCATCATCATTATTATTTACACTACGAGTGATATTTCGAAAATTATCTCAAAATTTGAAAGAATTTTAAAAAATTATGACTAGTTTAAATGCTCAGTTGCTGGAAGTTGCATATGATTATTCATGAGAAATATACGAACACGTGCGCGTTTGTTTCCACTACAATGCAAATACAAAGTTAACGACAAATGGCCAGCCCTCGGCCGAACGCAGTGAAGTGCATTTCTGTCATATAATCTGTTATAATCACTACTCCTTTATGGTGTTAAAGAATTAGACTTTCCCAGAATCGCAATTTTAGCCGGTTAATTCAGTTTGTTCAAGGCTGTGGTAAACGTTTTTGCTGATCAATGTCCATTTTGTTGCACAGCGCAGTAACTTGGCTGTATGTTTTAATTACGTTTGTTCATTCATCTTTCAGCCAAGGGTTGCCTGAGACTTCAGGAGCTAGAGCTTGATCGAACAATTGCGATCAGTGAAGAAATCGCTCATACCATGTGTCTATGTGGCCTGAGAGGCCTGGAAACTATCTCTTTTACCTTTACCCCAGTCTCTCCCGGTGCCATCAAAGAACTACTCGGTAATAGTTTAAGATTCAACTTTATTATATGGCCAGCTTCATGAGCGGGCAAGATAAATCAAATCATGCTGCGATTGGCTACCCGAGTGGGCAAGATGGTGCTATCTTACCCGCTTGGAATTACCCGCTCTGATCCGGATAATTAATCCTGTATTGTCCAAGCTTGTTTGGTCAAGATAGAGGGCTTTTTCTTCTTTAGCGAGTTTAAGGACCTCGACTCCGTCTCGGCTTATAAGCGTGCTAAAAAAAGATCTTATAGCCAATATCCATCCATCTAGAGCTCACGCTTGGTCAATAACCCATATTTAGTATATGGCAAGGTAGTCTTGAGGTAAATCCGTGCGTTTTGATTGGTTCTTTCTTGGTCGGGATTGCGCCATAGGGAACATTTCATGCGTTCGATCCGTACTGTCACGACCTCGGGCCAATATTCTCCAGTACGGCCCTCACACTCGGATAGTAAGAGGTTATTTTTATGTGGCTTGTGTTTGTAGCCGCTATAACAAGCGCTCTGATTGGCCAATTGTAGGACATTTTCCCGTAATATCCACGGTCCGATTACTTCGGCCTTTCCTTATTGACCTCGGTATCGCTCAGTCAATAAAGCAAGGTATTTCTCTGAGATTTGCCGTAAAGTCCTCACTCTTGGTTAACAAATACTTAATATTCCTGTTTGAAAAAAGTGGGGTTGTTAATTTGTGTTATTTACCTTATGTTCTCTTAGGTGCTTGTCCAAGGCTAGAGCGCATCGAAGTGCACATTGGAATATCAGATTACTTTATGAATTTGGACGATGACATCAGCAAAAGAAAATACTCGCGCATTGTCAAGAAACTTGCGGTAAACAATAGTCTTTACGGTTAACTTT
>CM042747.1:23944025-23957504 GCA_022496165.2 Catalaphyllia jardinei
AGCTCAGTTGGTAGAGCATCGCACCGGTATCGCGGAGGTCATGGGTTCGAATCCCGTTGAAGCCCTGATTTTTTTCAGGCTTCTTCTTTCCAATTGCTTAAATTGGAAAATTTACTGCGAGGATCATACTTCACTTGCATCTATAACCGCAGTTCAAATATGAATTATTTCATATGTATATCATACAATAAAGAGGCCCGCGAATTGTCCTTAAGGGACAAGTATTACCACAGCGTCAAAAATTTGAATTTGTTGTGGTTTAGTTCTTAAATCGGAGTTTGTATTATGTAGGAAATTAAAGAAGCGATTACCTACATTCTGAAATCTGCTTCACAAAACTGACAGGTGCATTTAAGGATTAGTAAACAATTACGATAAAAACCGCTGAGTGCATAATCATTTTTACAAATTGGATAATGTGAATAAGACGTTTTTATTTGGCGTGGGACAGCCTAAAGCTTTATCTTTTACATATAATGAATGCGTCGAAAGGAGCAGAGAACAGTTCTAAGAAAGTACGCGCGCTGATTGGTTAAAAACCGTGGTTCTACAATTTGATGGAGACACGAGCTGTTGATGATAATTTGCCAGCTCATCCAGGAATTACACAATGTTTAGTCAAGGGGTTGCAAGGAATTCTTGTCCAAAGTTACGAAAATTGCGAAAATTACAAAATTTAGGAAAACTGCGAAATTTGCAACAATCGCGAAATTTAGGAAAACTGCGGATATTTCAAGAATTTGCTAGCCCATGAATGAAATCTAAGCAAATTATTCAAAGGGTCAGATGAAAGTCCTTGATAAAAATTACCCAAACTGTATTATAACGTAGCTATATGCTAGCGCGCGCTCTGATTGGCTAATTTTTTATGAAAAAAAATGGATGGTTCATAGAGATGGTTTGGTTCAGGCTGACGTCCTTGTCGATGAAATTTCTTGCCAGCAAAAGGTTTTCTAGGAACTTTTTTCGAGTAAAACTTAACTTTAGCTGTTACTAATCGCTAGTATTATCCAACAATTGAATTAGGGTTTCTCGAAGACTTTGAAGATTTAGAAAACGTGTCTGAAATGGTTGCAGAAACATCGGAAGCGTCGAAAGATCAACAAAATGAAAGTGCTGCCGGTGAAAACAACACGTGCACGTATAGCGAAAGGTGCTGCCAGTGAAAACAACACGAGCACGTACACGTGTAATTTGATCAGTGCAGAAAAAGCGACTTTTCAGCGTAAAAATTGTCTTGCTATGTTATAAAAGCAATGGACAATGTCTAGCGTGCGTCTATCCAATTCGGGGTGTCCTTGGATAGTTGGGAGAGCACTTTATTGATGGTTTTCACTGTCACGCCAAATCAAGATAAACATAAAAACCTTTCAATAGATAAAGTCCAGAATCTGGAAAAGCAAAGAACGTAAATATGCAAAGACTCTCGCCAAGATACAGGTCAGAGCAATTTTGTTTAAGCGAGATATGCGGAGAAATGTTTTAGCCAAATTTATAGAGATTTGTATGGAGACGCCATGTTGGTGCCTATCTACATGGGCACCAACATGGCGGCCGGAAATCAACAAAAACATCTGTCACCGAGTTTTGCTGCAAAAGCGTAAATTTATCTCTCGGGGAACTCAAAAACATTAAAATAATACTTTTCTGATACATGAACTGTTCAGATAGCCAAATTCCTCGAAATAAGTCACTTTTTTAACCAACATGACAGCTGTTTTGGCCGTCACGTAAATGCCGCGTCACGCAAAAGCTTACAAATTCAAGCGTGGTCTATCACAAAACCAAGAACCCAATCGGAACGAAAATTTGTATGAATACTACTTTTCAGCTGCTCTTATACATCATGAAAGTTCAGTCTTAGTAGGATTAATAGTTTTTTATTTTCAATTATCGTGACGGCATGTGAAAACCGCCAATAGGCAGCTAGAGATACTCTCGGTTGCGCCTCGAGCATCTCTTACGCTATCTTCGTGCTCTCCCAACTATCCGCGTGCGACGCACGCTAGACAATGTCCATTCCTTAAATATTAAAGTCAATTCGCAAAAGCATTGATTATATCTAATGTATATTTTGACAGGCCTAAATAATAAATGTAAGTTAAACCAAAACATTAAAGTGACACATCAAACTAAAATTTCCATTCAAATTATTCGTTTTATCTCTAGTGGGATAAGCAAGGTCAATTAAACTAAAAGTATGAACATTTTATGATATTAGGTAAAACATTATTGTCTGCTTGCAACGGTGGAATGTCCTTTAATAGGTCGATGCCGGGTTTCGTGTTAGATCGGGAATGTAGTAAGCGGTACAGTTTGCAATCATTCTCGAAAGTTTTTTCAGAGTTGGTAAACCAAGCAAGCTAAAACTTGTTTGATGACAAGCCATCATGTCGTCAAAGTCAGTATCAAAGCTTTCGTTTAACAAATTTACGTCATTTTCTAGCTTTACAGTCGTATGGTGGTACGGTTTACTTGATGTACTTACTTGTTTAGAGTTGTTTCTTAATCTCCAAATTTCTGTTTCAAGTTGGCAATTGTATCCAGGGCTACCGCAGAACCATGCTTTTGCCGAGAAAAATGCCAAAATTTCTTTACACCTTGATATGGTTATTCTGTTACAAGTCACCAAAAGGCTGGCAAAGAGACGATCACAATTGTCCTGACGAAAGTTATAACCAAATTACAATAAATTATTTTTTTTTTTTGGTGTTCGCGAATAATTGACATTGTGTAAATTAAATGTGTCGGTCTGGTAATTTGATATTCTTAAAACTAGCATATTTGCCCTCGACGGTTCGCCTCTCGGGCAAATATTTGTTTTAAGGGTATCTAATTCCTTGGGGCAGTTATCAGCCAATAATTCTTCGACAGAAACACTCTATTGTTTAAATAGTCCAGAATTTCACCTATGGAGTAAATAACAATATCCTAGGTCTAGTCCCTTCGCTTCATAGTCCACAACTGACAACAATTCAAAATCTGTTTCTATGATTATGTTAATTTTTTAATTTTATCTACTCCTTATACAATTCTGTGTATTGTAATTATTTTGTTACGAGTCACGCGCATAACTCGAGTTCTAATTCATTTAAAAAAGTTTAAACTAATGAGTGAAAAAATAAAATTTTAGCTTAAACATGTATTGTTTTTAAACATTGACAATGTATTAAGCTTATTAGAAATTCTTAACCAAAAGGGATCTTTCTTTCTATTTCTAATTTTATTAGTTAAATTGTGCTTGCTGTCTAAAACTACCAACCAACTTCAAAACCAAATTGTTGTCGTGGTGTTGCAAATCACTAGAGTTCACTACTTTTCCTAGGATTTTTGTTAGGCAGAAAAATTTTGCTATTCGACCAGCCTACCTACTACAAGTCTACTACAAGCCTAGGACACGAATTGTTTTGTGTAAATGAAACTTGCTATTTGCTTTAGATTTCCTGTACGACACAGAAAAATGTTGTGAATTTCTACCTATCGAAGCTAAGAAAGTATTACTTAACGCCATCTTAACAAAGGAAATGAAAAACTCAAACTTATTTCAACACAACTACTGCAAAAACTTCAAAACTAGTTTCGTCTATGACCTCGTCATTTGTTTGATCAAGTGACGAGGATTTACCGATAAAAAGTAGCTGTTTTGACAGTTTTCGATTCGGTATTTATGAATGTTTTATCCAAGATGGTTTGTACAAAAATTAGGCCGAAAAGCAAGGGAAAATTGTGGAAATCACACATTTCACTACGGTTAGTGAATATTCAATTCCAGTTTTAGCAGGGGAACATTCAGTCACGTCACTTGTTTAGACCAATCGCGCGCGAGCGAAAATATTGAATGAATTATAATTTCAGATATTCCCCAGTTATAACTGGGAATATTCGGTCACGTGACGCGTTTAAACCAATCGCGCGCGAGTGAAAGTATTTGATCGACTGTGAGTTCTGATGTAGCTTAGTTTGAGCGGGTTGTGGCCTATCGGGTGGCTGTTCTTCTCGCATGTGTAAGTTACTCGACGTCATTGTGTTACTTGTGGATACAGGAACTGGGACCAACACGGCTTCACTTCCGGTGTGCCCAGTCGTCTAGACAGCGAATGACGCATTACTGCGCCAACCTTCTCCCCAGTCTCCCCAAGACATTGCAAAATAATTAATTGAAAAAGGGCTGAACCATGGACAGAACTTGAAAGTAATCAATCTTACAGTCCCAGCAAGTGATAACTCTAGTAATGTTCCCTTCAAAACATTTTAAAAGAAATTTAGAAATCAGTCCTAAGAAAGCACGCACCCTGATTGGTTAATAATCGTGTTTGTATAACTCGATGGAGACACAGAACTAAGCGCGCGCTGTTGACGTAGTGATGACGCGGGCAAAGAGAATTTACATTTTGATAATCAAAGTTTACAAGTTGTTTTCCTTTTTCTCGTCGCGGTGTTTTCTAAAAGAAATAGAAAACATGTACTCCGTGTTTCTATCGAGTTTTAGTATAAATATACTAGCGTTCTATCACGAATGCCGCTCTCTGATTGGCTACGTTACTCACTATCGATTATGTGATAGTTAGTGAGTAGCGTAGCAGTGTACTCTTGTCGGCAAAAAAGGCCGTTTCTTGGCGTTTACGAAGTGCCTGTGAAGAGGATTTAGATCAAGTTTTGAACGACTTGTAGATTTATACTAAAACAATTAGATTATTCGGTCTCGATTTATATGCGTGATAGAAATCTCGAGCTCACAATCTAATTTTTAAATATAAACACTCGTGAAAGTTTGGGAGAACTCAAAAAAGCTGTGGAAATACTCGCCTACGGCTCGTGTTCCCACAGCATTTCTCGTTTTCCCTAACTTCCACTCGTGTTTATATAACTCGATAGAAACCTGGTACATGTTTTCTATTTTTTAAGAGGCGCCACGCACCTCTCGTAAGGTCTAACAGGATTGGCCGAGAAAACAATAGAATAAACAACAGAAACAATGGCCCTAGTCCTGAAAACAATAGAGGTGGATGATTCCGGGAGCAAATAAAATTAGAGGTTCCGAAGAGGTGCATGACTACTGTTTTTTAAATGGTGATTATGGTGGCACAGTGCTACGTTTTCAAGCATCATCATAGGTACATCTTTGATATTGGACATCCATGTTAAAATTAATTGATAGCTGACAAAACAAATCATCCGCTAACCAGGATCACGTGACCATATCGCGGGCTCAGGTTAAGAGCTCATGTAAGTCACCGTTTCTGAAGTTGACCGCTGATCAGATTTTTTTCAATGGATCTCAAGCCAGATTATTATTATTATTGGAGCGAAGGAGGGAGAACCTGCAGATGCAAAATTTCGTGGCAAATTAACCCCTGCCGCGTTGTTGGATTTTCATCTGACATATTCCTTGCAAAATCTTCTCTTCAAAAATTCTTTTTGTATTGCGTACGTAATTTTTACAATCTTTGATACACTTTTTGGGTATAGTTTGTTAAAATTTAACTGGGCAGTTACGTGCTCGTAAATGATTCTTTTTTGCTGATCGGAGAAAAACAAATCCTCCATGTCCTTTATGGTTAGTTATTGCAATCAGGAGCTCCGCTTTTATTCCTGGCTAGATCTGTATATTATACACAACTTAGCAGCTGTGAAAATATAGCCTGTGTGCAGCCGCCCCTCCGATTTTGTTAAGGAGAGGGGCGGCTGTACACAGGCTATGAAAATAAAGCCTGAAAAAAAAAACATTAGAAAATAAAAATGTCTCTTACAAAAGTTGCGTATGTGACTGCGATGATAAATGATGTCTTCAAAAAGCAACTCCCTGGTATTTTACATCAATGTTGCAAAACAGCAACTGTTTTCTTTTTAGAACAACATAAGAAAACTAACAGATCTTTTAAAAAACTGGGGTGTTGGAACGCGTGTTTTCGAGCTGGAATGAAATGTCCATTGGATATCAGTCAAAATACCATGCCCGACTACTCAGTATAACTTCGATAAAAATAGTCTTCTGGATGTTTTTTCTTAGAGTTTATATTTGATAAAACAGTTTCACTCGGGCTTGTTACAGTCAAACTAAGTGAAGCGTACCCCTCAAGATTACATTAATGAATTGATTATTTGAAATTTGAACCCGCTGGTCGTTTCAAGAATGCAATAATGAATTGATTATTCGAATATTGAACTCACTCGCTCGATCGAAGAATACGGCTAACGGGTTCCGTTTCCGAAAAATCAATTTACTATTACATTCTAGAAAAGACTAGTAGGTTTGAAACTCAGTACTAGGCCGAAAATCGACGAAAATCGGCGCTGAGTAACAAAGGCTACGAAGTGAGAAACCGGTTTATTCAGTTTTGTTGCGGACGAATTTATTTGACATGAAATCGATCTGAGATAGTCCTCGTGTTTCCAAAATTTAAAACACTCAATCAAAATGAATTTTTAATCTTCGGCCTAAAATCAGACTCCCGCTTCGCGGTCGTCCGATTTTGTTATCACTCGTATGATTACAGACCGAATTGGACTCCACTCAGTCCTATAACCATTACTTATCTGCATCAGATAAGCCAGAAATTAGTGGTTCTAGAATAAGGCAATTGTATACTCCCTCGTTAGCGACTGATGGTTATGGTAATTTTAATTTCTTTTAGTAAAAGAGTTTGTTATTAAACGATGCCCTTGTCTGGTTGGCTGACACAATTTTACAATGGTTGTTTCCCGGCGGTAGAAATTGTAAATTTTAAACCCATAATGCTAAACGTGCTATTGTTTAAGTTCAAGTTTATGGCATCCATAAACTGATGTTAATGAGACCTGAGAGAGAATATCTCAGAGACAGGCACACATATTTCCACATTGTATCACTTTATTTCAGAGACTGGTAACACTACGAACCTCTTGGCATACTGCCACTAATTTCAATCTCAAAGTCCATTAGGGATCTCCAGTTGATAATCAATCGCCCCATTTAGATATCACAACAAACCTTTCATTTCCTAAGTAAGGCCACGGCTATCTACATCTGTAAAAGATAGTGCATCAATGGTTCCAGTCATCTCTTTCACGTGTCTACCTCATGCCCCTGACCCATAATCATGCAATCGTCCTCATTGAATTCAGTCTCCCTGCTTGTGCCGATCCTTCGCCACTAAGTTTTTCTTCTCAAAGCTCCGGTCAAACGTTCTCTCACAATTCTGTGACCATGCCCAATCGTGGACGACGTAATCCTCGAAATCTCTCTCGGACCCGCCAAGGTCCTGCTGCAAACGCCTTAAACACCGAACAGACCAATTATCGATCAATGGCCACCGAAGCCCTTCGCCTCCTGCTGGCCCAACATAACCTGGTTCAGACAGGCACGCGTCAACAACTCGTCGCCCGCCTTGAAACCCACTTCAAAAACCCTCCGTCAGGTGGGGTTACCGTCACCGACACGCCTTCTTCTACCCATACTCTTCCACAAGAAGAGCTAGCCCAGATTATCTCCTCGTTGATCGAAGAAAAACTCGCTGCACGGCAAGACAGTGGTCAACAGCACAGCCAACTAGTACCCAGTCCTCACACGGGATCCCATCTCACGGTTCCCAGTCCGCCTACGCCAAGTTCTACCCAAGATGGCGGCCATCCACAACAACAGAGTGTCGCTACGCTGCCGCCAGCCATCCACGCCTTCAGCCCTTCCAGTGGAAGTCAACAACAGCAACAGAGCGTCGCTACACCGCCGCCCTTTTTCCCTGCCTTTAACTCATCGGATCCAGCCAATGTCGCTGCTCTCCATCCGGATTTTCGTCAACCCTCGCTGGCTAGCCACTTGACGAAGACCACGACGACTGCCATCACGAACGGTGAGTACGTGGACTTTGCTACTCTCCTCCCCATCTCTTCCCTCCTCGAAGAGGCTCGGAACTCCCAACTCCACCTTCAAGTTGGGGCTCAAGGGGTGACTATTCCCCTCCCTGCCACCTCAAAACGGCCCAAAATCACATCCATTGAGAAATGGCTGGACGCCTTTGCCATTTTCTCCTCCGTCCTGGTTTCTATTTACCCCTCCCGCGCCGCCGCGTTAATTGCCTACCAGCAGTTAATCAGGGACGCTGCGAGGAAATTTCCCGGGATGGCATGGTATGTCTACGACGTTGAGTTTCGACGTCGTGCCTCCCACAACCTCTCCCTCAACTGGGGGGAACGGGATGTCCAGTTATACCAAGACACCTTTACAGGCCTCCCAAACTCGGGCTGCCGCACCTGTAGTAGCTCTGACCACCATGCTGACTCTTGTCCACTCTCTCCCCCTAGGTCCAGGGACTCCCCAAACCGGTCGGACCTCTGCTACAATTTTAACAACGGTCGTCCCTGTGCCCGCTCCCCATGCCCCTACAAACACCGATGCAACCAGCCAGGATGTAATGCCACCCACTCCGGCCAAGACCACTCCAAACTCTCCCGCAGCAGAGAGGACCGCCTTAAATCATCTATGGGCTCTAGCAATTCCTCCCGCAGCCACTCCTGAGTACCTGGCTCGTCTCTCACCCCCAACCCCCCTTAATATCCCCAAGCTGGCATCCTATCTCCACGACCACCCTCATCAACCCTTTGTACACCACCTCCTAGCTGGTTTTTCTGAAGGTTTTAAAATTGGCTATACTGGCCCCCGGGCTCCCCAAGAATTCCCCAACTTGCCCTCTGCTAAGGATAACCCTTCTGTCATCGACAGGAACATGCTAAAAGAAGTCTTACTTGGTCACACTGCTGGGCCCTTCCTTTGCCCTCCCTTCGCCAATTTTCAAGTTTACCCAATTGGGGCGATTCCTAAAAAACATTCCTCAGAATGGCGGACAATATTCCACCTATCCTACCCCAAACACCGTCTCACTAGCGTCAACGCCCACATCCCTCCTGAAGACTATTCTCTCCAGTACATCAAAGTAGACAATGCGATTGCCATCCTTCAAGATCTCGGTCAGAACTGTTTTATGTCCAAACTAGACATTAAAGCCGCCTTCCGGAACATCCCAGTCCACCCCTCTGATTGGGAACTGCTAGGGATGAAGTGGCAAGGCCTGTATTTCTTCGATATGGTTCTTCCCTTCGGTCTGCGTAGTGCCCCCTTTCTCTTCGACCAGTTCTCCTCAGCCCTTGAGTGGATCATTCAAAAGAAGCTCCACATCCCAAAGGTTATCCACATTCTTGATGACTTTTTCATCGCAGCCGCCCCACCCCGGACCCACTGCGCAACAGCCCTCTGCAATGTCCTCCACCTGTTCACTGAGTTGGACATCCCCATCGCCCCTGGCAAAACCTTCCCTCCCTCTACCTCCCTGGAATTCATGGGTATCCTCCTAGATTCCTCTACGATGGAGGCCCGCCTCCCACAAGACAAGCTCGCTCGTACCAAACAGGCCCTCCATCAATGGTCCCTTAAAAAATCAACCACCCTCCGAGAACTTCAATCTCTGATAGGCACTCTCCAATTCGCATGCCGGGTGATTGCCCCAGGTCGCCCCTTCCTCCAGCGTATCCATCTTACCAGAGGTACCCAGCTTCCCCACTGGCACATTAAACTCAACGCTGGTTTCCGTAAAGACATCAAGATGTGGGTTGATTTCCTAGAACACTGGAATGGGGTAAGAATTTTTCTCGACTCTAAAGTCTCCAACCCCCATGACCTCCAACTTTTCACGGATGCCTCTGGGTCCTTAGGCTATGGAGGGTTCCTTGACGGGCTATGGTTCCAGGGTCACTGGCTTCCAGAACACACCCTTAACAAAAAACAGGGCATCAGCATTGAATGGCAGGAGTTATTCCCCATCTACCTGGCATGTGTCTTGTGGGGCCCTACCTGGTTGGGAAAGCGTATCCTGATGTGGTGCGACAATCAGTCAGTCGTAGCCATCATAAACTCCAAACACTCCAAATCCCCCCGGATAATGGACCTTGTCCGCAGCATCACGCTCCTTACCCTCTCTTACAACTTCACAATCAACGCCACCCACATCCCTGGGCTGGATAATGCTATTGCTGACTCCCTTTCCCGTTTTCAGATGGACCGTTTCCGGGCCCTGGCCCCCACAGCCTCTCCCACTCCCTGCGTCATCCCTTCATCAGCGATGCTCATCTGAAAGCCTCTGTACAGCAACACTTCGATGCCTCTCTTGCCCCCTCCACAAGGCGAACCTACAAGGCAGGTCAAAAACATTTTTTAACCTTCAACCTTATGCATGGATTGGTGGGCCCCTCTAAACCCCTACTGCCAGCCTCAGAACTGACCCTCATTTATTTTGCCTCTCACCTAGCCCAAACAGTTTCATATGACACAGTCAAACTATACTTGGTGGCCGTTCAAGACCTCCATCGTGAGCTCAACTTTCCCCTCCATATTCAAAATATGCATCGTCTCCAAAAAGTCCTAACCGGTATAAAGCGTCTAGCCCCCTCCACAAAGCGTGATCGCTTCCCTATAACAACCCAAATCCTCACCACAATCCACAACTATCTCCACCCCGCACTGAGTACAAATTTAGATCACATTATGCTTTGGGCTGCTTTCACCCTAGCCTTCTTCGGCTTCTTACGTGCTAGTGAGTTCACTTGTAACGGTGCCTTCAACCCCGAAGTCCATCTGACCTCCCAAGATATAACCTTCCACCCAGATATGCAATCACCTTCCCTTATGCGGGTTAAGATAAAACAGTCCAAAACCGACCCTTTCCGCCAGGGATGCACCCTCACCATAGCAAAGTCCACCTCACCCATCTGTTCTGTGATGGCGATGAAAGACTACATTCTCCAAACCCAGCCTCCAGCAAACCGTCCTTTGTTTACATTCTCTCGATCTGGCTCGTGGCTGACCCGCTCAAGCCTCACCAAGGAGCTCCGGTCTATTCTAGAGCAATGTGGCTTCTCGTCCACCAACTTCTACTCTCACAGCTTCCGCATTGGAGCCGCCACATCTGCAGCCTCAGCAGGTATCCCTTCATGGCTAATCAAAGTTCTAGGACGGTGGAGTTCAGACTGCTACGAACTTTATATTAAAACTCCTCAATCTACTATTTTAGCCGTACCTAAAATGTTAGTAAGCCACCGAAGCTCTCATTCTTGATCTTCACCTCGTAAGTAATCTTAGTTTCCGAATAGGGCACCTGTTTTTTGCCAAAGGGTCATGCCCCCACTTTATCTTACTGTGGGGGTATTGCGTCCCTCGCTTAAGCAAGTTCCACAATTCGTGGCAGGGAAGTGCACCCATTAGCTGCACTTTACCCCACAGTAAGGCTCTAGCCCACTGGAGACAGGTCCGGAGAAATTACCTATTCCAAGGTGGCTACCCCCGGTACCACCTGATCTGTACTCCCCCCAGGAGGGGCTCCCCCTCCTGGTTCCCTCAGTCCCCCGGGACTGTGGGATATGGGCCTCACCCCTGGAGGCAGGTCTGGAACTTTTATTCCAGGGTGGCTACCCTCGGTACCACCTGATCTGTACTCCCCCCAGGAGGGCCCCCTTCCTGGGCCCCTACTTCCAGTCATCCTTCCCTGCCACCCATATTGTACCCACAGCCAGTGTATTATTTCCAATTGTATTACCGTAAGTGGCATCTCAGACTAGGCCTCGAAAGAGGATCATTAAGTTCAAGTTTATGGCATCCATAAACTGATGTTAATGAGACCTGAGAGAGAATATCTCAGAGACAGGCACACATATTTCCACATTGTATCACTTTATTTCAGAGACTGGTAACACTACGAACCTCTTGGCATACTGCCACTAATTTCAATCTCAAAGTCCATTAGGGATCTCCAGTTGATAATCAATCGCCCCATTTAGATATCACAACAAACCTTTCATTTCCTAAGTAAGGCCACGGCTATCTACATCTGTAAAAGATAGTGCATCAATGGTTCCAGTCATCTCTTTCACGTATCTACCTCATGCCCCTGACCCATAATCATGCAATCGTCCTCATTGAATTCAGTCTCCCTGCTTGTGCCGATCCTTCGCCACTAAGTTTTTCTTCTCCCTCCCACCCTCCCTTCATGACTGGAACCCTTGCACTACACTTTTACCTCCAGGCACTACGCTTTAGGACTATCTTAAGCTAATTAACAAATCACTCAGAATCATAGAGATATCCACCGTGAATAGGCCTATACTTTCTCTTTCAAGAAAGCAACAATACATAATATATTTATATATTTCTATACCTATATATACGTAAAACCAAAACAAAAACAAAAAGAGGCAAGTGCGGTTCTTGCGTTCAGAGCATTTTGGATAGATGCTGGTCCTTGCTACCCTGCGACTTTTTAGAAACACATATCCGTACATCTTATATGTATCATTAGCTTGTTGAAAAACAATCATTCCATAAGGGTAATGGCCACTACTATTTGTCTCTCGGCTACCTCGCACCTTGGTATTTAGAATGTACAGAACTGTGACTATATTTTTGTATTTTAGTGACCTTCTGTTGTTTATCAATAAAAGGTGGTGGCAGGGAAGTGCACCCATTAGCTGCACTTTACCCCACAGTAAGGCTCTAGCCCACTGGAGACAGGTCCGGAGAAATTACCTATTCCAAGGTGGCTACCCCCGGTACCACCTGATCTGTACTCCCCCCAGGAGGGGCTCCCCCTCCTGGTTCCCTCAGTCCCCCGGGACTGTGGGATATGGGCCTCACCCCTGGAAGCAGGTCTGGAACTTTTATTCCAGGGTGGCTACCCTCGGTACCACCTGATCTGTACTCCCCCCAGGAGGGCCCCCTTCCTGGGCCCCTACTTCCAGTCATCCTTCCCTGCCACCCATATTGTACCCACAGCCAGTGTATTATTTCCAATTGTATTACCGTAAGTGGCATCTCAGACTAGGCCTCGAAAGAGGATCATTAACTGAAAACTTGTCAATTTATTCAGTAAGCAAATGAGAAAACTTACCAACACACGTCAGTTTTAACGAGCACTGGTTAGATTGGGTATCGCTCACACGAAGGACTTTTAATTAACCAGCAACTCAGTGGCACTTGTTGGCAATCCAAAGAGCTTCGGGCATCAATTTGAAAAAAGGAACATTGTAACCGAAACAAAGCGCGAAGTTGAGTAATTTGTGGGCTTGGAAGTAATAATCATATGCTCATGTGACCAAGATGATTTATTAGTCCGCATTATGAATAACATTTGTCGGGTAAATGATCAGGACGGATGAGCTTCGATGATAAAGCTTGTACTTCTTGTACTTCCATTTAGTCGCAATTATGAGCGGGAGCCTCGACTCACACGACCATGATCATGAACAGTTTGAAAGGATTCCAACGGTAACGGTGGCGCTTTTGGCAGGAATTTGTAGCTTGTTGTTCGGCTTACTTGCTTTTTCAACAAACGGTATTCTTCTGTTTATTCTTTACAAAGACCCATGCAAGTATTTCCGAACGCACGCCACTTCATTTTTTGTGGTTAGTCTCGCGCTAAGTGATTTTATTGCGGGATCTTTCGTACAACCCTTGTATGC
>CM042747.1:23966072-24008772 GCA_022496165.2 Catalaphyllia jardinei
TGTACAGAGCCGAGTAGCAAACAGCCAAACAAACTGTTACAACTTAGGGTAACTTTCCTTGCCATCTAAAGGTGAATAGAGGTAAACTTGCATTAATTACTTGTCTATGGAAATGTAAAAAGGGCGAAAGAGTGACGATGATCACTAATTCATTCACGAAAATAAAACAACTCGATGGATTCTGCCCGCTGTAGCAGTCTGTATGAGAAAATTCCGCCTGCTCCAGGAACCAATCAGATTGCAGGATTTGTTTAATTTCGCCCGCTCACAAGCCAAAAAAAGGATAAAAGAAAATATAAATAGTGAGAGAATAGACCGGTTCACGCTCTAAGGGGCATTATGTGTAATCAGGGCAAATTTACAAAGAAGCAAAGCCGTAAAACAAATGTTTTTCTATATATTTCCGTTCTGATTTTACATCTGGTGACGAAACGTATTCAGCAGGTGGAAAAAACCCCTATTCTAGGTTTACCAGCGTTTTTGAGTCGTTCGAGTGAATGTTGTGGCCGCACGAATTTATTTTACAGTTAAAACCAAATGATTCGATCAAGTCTCCGTTACTCTGAGAAGTAGGCCAATACCAAGCTCAATTGACTCGTAAACGCTAGTAAATACAGAAAAGGGGTTTCTCTACTTACAGTATTAGTTTCTTGAAAATGAATCTCAGAATGGAAATTTGAAGATAAATGTACATTTTGCTGCTTTGTTTCTTTGCAATCTTGCCCTGATTACCCATAATGCCCCTTAGAGCATGAACCAGTCTTTACAGAAAGAAATGAAACAAACACTTTATATAAGCTTATATGTACATGTGTACTCAGTGGCATGAATCTCGGTTAGTAAGGGATGTTCTCTTTGTTGGTGTCAAAATCAGTACAAAATAATTTTACCTCTTCCTGAATGGTTTTTTTCTTACTTCAAAGGCAACTTTTGTATGTCTTTTTTTGCAGTGGATGCCATGTAAACTAATCGAGGGATGAAAACCAACAATATTGTAGCTGGTTCACCCTATATTACCCTATATCAGCATATTTCTGCCATCTTGATACCATCCCTGACTGTACTGCACATACTGTGTGATGTACATGTACTAGTACTTTGGAATGGATACAAGATGGCAGACGGGTGATGTGAAACAATGTTTGTGTTTCATATAAATCATGTAATGATAGTGCTTATAAAAGGAATTCCTCTTACTACAGTATTTTTTTGTTGAAAACTAGATTAGTTAAAAATACTTTTATCAAAAAGCTTTTGATCAGCAAGGCTGAAGATGTGTGTGGCAAACAGATTTTTGGTTTCCTTATTTCTGAAACACTGTGACTACATTTATGTAGTACATGTACTGGCAACAATCATTATATCCTAGGACTTGTATTCCCAGCTAACAAGTTTTGAAATGTTGCATTTTCTTTTGCAACACACATTTATTTTGTAACAGTGTACTCTTTTTGAAAGTATGTATACTAAGTCAAACATGATCCCACTGAGGACCCTCATCCAAGTCAATTAAGGCATGACTTTTATCTTTTAGAAATGCTCAAGCGGATTTTCAAATTCAACCCAGCCATATCCAAAGACATATATAAAATATGTCTCTGAAAATGTCCTGAAGATTTGCAAGTTTTCCTGGTCCCAGTTCCTGGATATGTTTTTCAGACATACATGTATTTCTATTCCCTTCTAAAATGAGATGGCTAAGGAGGTTCAAGTTGACATGTTCAAAAATTCTTCCAAAACGTGTCAGTAAAGGATGCAATAGATTTGCAGCTTTATTTTATTTTAGCTTATTTTATGCAACTCTTCCACTTCACGTTGAATTACAACAGTTTGTAACAATTTGAGTAAAAATTTCAAGAATTTAAGAAGAGTGTTAGATCCAGGTTTTCAGTTCAAGCGTGAGAAACATTTTATAATGTAATTCAGCCCTATTTCTGTACATTCACTTATGTCTCTGCTTTTGTCAGTCAGTCTCGTAAGTTAAGTTCATTCCTCCTACTACATGTATGTTTCCTTCCATAATTTTTTCAGATGCTCCTCTGCCAAATGAGGAAGGAAATCCAGATGAACATATCCTAGAAGAAGCTAATCAAATTTTAGCATCGCCAACCCTTCCACCTGTGTTGAGTATGGTTGAACTGTTCAATCAAAGACAACAAAAGCTCATCCAGAGAAAACTAAAGATTGCTGAATTATCAAACAGTATTTTAGAAAACCCCGAGGGCAGTGTGAGTATGTTGTAGTAAAATAATTATACAATCTAACATGTAAAATCAAAATTTGGTATTAAATTTTCTCCTTGTTAATGATGATCAATTTACAAATTGTTTGAAAAGGTATCTGAACTTGGGGAGTTATGTTCTCTATGTGATGAGAAGGATATAGATGTCAGGATAACCACTAAAAAGCTGGCAATGGTTTCTCTTTTGACTGTGTTTAAGGATATCATCCCTGGGTGAGTTACCACATAAGTAAAACTGTGGCATCACGGTTCTGATCTACATGTAATCCTGCTTTGTTTTAATAGTGGCAGGCCATTTAAAGCCTAATTCAAACTGAAACAGCTACAGTTTCAGTTTAGGTATTGTTTATATACATGTATCAGTGCAGGACTTAGGAGCTCAGTGATCAAGGGGGACAAGTAATGTTCAGTATGTGGTCAATGAGGGTGTAGACCATGAAATTTTGTGCATGTTGAAAAAATAGCTGAGACTCAATGTGAAGTTTTCAGAAAACATTTTTTTGTTAAATAACACGATGTACATGTAGAAAACTTTCTGAACTCTGGTATGAGATACATGTATAAGTTTTCATTGACCATGACTAGTTCAAAGTTTTTCTCAGGGCTAGTGACGTCTCCCTCCACAAGGAGATGCAATGCACTGTTAGTACAAAAGAAGAAATCATGTCTGCCCTGACATCACACTTGTACCTACTCATGCAAGATGGTTTTCATGCTGGCATGCATATGTACACAACCACTCAACTTAACCCATTTTCTCCATGAAGAGCATAGGAGTTTTTGTTCCACTTCTGATGTCATCATCTTTGATCAAAATTGGCATCATCTATACTTGAGTTCTGCAGAAGGAAAGGAACTTTTTTAGTTATACACAGAGCAGAGTGATTGGCCCGATGGAGTTTAAGATATGCACAAAAATGCTCAGAAATTTGAGTGAAAAACGTGAAGCATAATAGGGTGCAAAAAAGACGGTACTTGCCACAGTGGACAAGTGAACGAGTGGGCTATCAATCTTACTTGTCCTTTGGACAAGTGAGTCTTCAAAAAATAGTTAAAAATAAGGTGTCTTAAATGTTTTAGCAGAGAAATTAGTATTAAGTTAAGTTTTTGCACATATAAAACAGATCGCTTTTCACAAAATAAGGGTCTGGGACTCTCCCTCTAAGTCACTTTCAGCACATACACAATGGCTGATCAGGAAGTGTAAAAGGCTATTTTGGTGCACTGGTTGCCTGCATTGCAGCCAGACGTGCCACAAAATCCCTGGTCTATACCGGCAGTTTTATTTAATAGACTGTCTGTGACACAGGCTAGTGCACCGGCAAAGCAGCTAAAGAGAAAAGCAATACCTTTGGCAGAAAGCACCATGGTGAACGGGAAGGAAAAAAATCTGACAACCCAACAATTTGAGTTCAAAAGTTTGAGGAATCTTGGAAGTACACCTTCCTGCGGGTAGTACGTGATGTGAACCCAAATGTGTTCCATATGTAGAATGTATCCCCCCTTTGCAAATCTACAAAGTTCTTTGTACATTGGCTGTGGATCAGGCAGAAAGTATCGCATACATGCACATGTAGATTCTCTTGTTCATCACAATGCCTCAAAGCAGCTCTGATAGCGATTCAGAGTAGTGACTTGTATATTAAAAGACTCAAGAAACAACACTGTAGATAAGTATACATTGTACCATTACTTATAATTATGCATTATGAGTACTTTATTGACACTTCAAGTGCTGTATATAGTTCCTAAGTAGAAAGGTTTATTCTTCATATCCATTATTATGCATCAGAGCTCGGATGTAACTTTACATCTAAGGACAACTAGACTTAGGGTTTGGACAAGTAAAACCAGAACCTCACTTGCTTTTGGACAAGTGGATTTCAAAATTTTTTCTTACCCTTGCATAATTTTCTGTAATGACACTCGGCTACTCTATGGTAAAAATTGCCAGTCTAGATAATGCTTTCTCAGGAGGTTTAAACTGTTTCAGCAAGCTCAGTAGAAGGTCAATCACTGCCCCAAAAAGGTAAGACAAGGAGAAAAAGGAAAGGCAAAAAAGAAAATTAAAAAATGAAACTCCTAAAGGCATAGGTCACTCCCTCATCCAAAAACTATCAAAATTTTGATTCCTGTGCATGCCCAAACACTGATGATGTAGAATGATTGACATTCCCTTTAATTGATATTACCGGTAACTTGAATTGCAAAGATCAAGAATAACATCCTTTTTCCATGACCTACATACTTACAGAAAATAGAAAAAATGTCAGGAACTACAATGTACAACTGTACCAAAAACTGTGTGCATCTTGACAATGGAAAAATGTGGCTGATGTATAGTACCAGTATTTCATGTTCTTTCCGACCACTGTGAGATTGCCTATAACGGTGACTAAATGCACTGACAAATTTTGTGGTGAGAATGATGTACTGCAATGATGTTGCAATCTTAATGTATATGATATCACAGGTATGAACAGTGATATGAAAAATTGGTAGTATTAAATATTTAAATTGCAATGAAATAAAATGTCAGCACAGGGTAATTTGTTATTAAATGTTTATGGTGCTATATTTGGCATTTGATTACAGGTATACAATTCGAGCAACTTCAGAAAGAGAGCAAGGTGTTAAGGTACAGTTTTACAGTCATGTACAGTAATAATAATATTGCATCTTTATAGATTACTAGTCCTTGTGATAGGGAGCAAAAAAAGGAAGAATTATGCCACATATTTTTCAGGATAGATTATGCAACAGGATAGGACTATATTATATGTTATTAATTATGGCAATTATGCGATTGTTTCTGAACTGTTTTCTTAGGTTTCAGAGGAAGAAAACTGTTTTTATTAGTGCCACTCTAAGGACTTTTTGATCATATGTGAACAACAATAATATATTAAGCACCTATACATACATGTAAATTGGGAAAAGATTTATTGGTCATAGATGCACTGTTGCATGATAAACAAAACATCAGCCCATTGTCTGTGCTGAAGCTACCTTTGGAGTTTTTTTTCCCACTCTATTAATTTTACTGTCAAGATTAGGTGGAAGGTGGAATCCTGTCTTTTTAGTCAAAGAAACTGTGGGTGTTTTCACCGCAAACTTATCCATGAGGATGTTTGTTTTGTATTCTACTATCAAAATGAAATGAGAGTTCAACCAGAGTGCAAAGGCTGTTTGTAAACTATTTTCAAATTAACAATTCATTTAAGAATATATTTATTAACTGTAGACACAAAAATATACAATGTATATTCATTTGGAAGTTAGCATGATTAATCTTTAGTGATGTTTTTGTCTTTTTCACTTGCATTAAAAACATCAATTTTTCTTTTAATTTTAGTTATCCAAAGAAGTTAAAAAACTGAGAGAATATGAGCAAGGGCTATTGAAATATTACCAGCAATACTTACAAATATTGGAAGAAACTGTACAAGGTAAGCAACTCTAACATTTAATCAACTTATTAACCTTAGCATTAAATATTATTATTATATTTTTTTACATACATGTTATGATGTACTCTTTAAATCAAATACACAATTATATTCCCCAATAATTAAGCCTATTACAGTATTTTTGTACTTGATATTAACAAAAATAAAAATATAAATTTTCAGAATGTATGTACGTTTTCTGTTTTCACCTAGAGTGTCTGAAGCATCAGAAAATAGATGTTACTAATGGCATGGTAAACAAAAAGGTTGCATCTCAGGTACAGTGTAATTACTGAAAGCATTATTAAAAACTGAACATAGTGCGATATGAGATTGGCTGATTTTGTTTGGTTTATTTCTCCTCTTCCTTCAAAAACTAAAACGTCTATTTTTTTAAAAAAAAAACCCTTCAGTTGAAGCTGCTAAAAGTAACCATTCAAGTTCACATTGTGTCGATCTTCAAAGGATTCACTTGACTGTAAGCTGGAACGGGGAAACTCCGGAATACTGAAACTACTAAAACCCAGAATGCAAAATAATTGAAAGGCTGCGAGCAAGAACATCCCCTAGATTTTTTGGCCATTTTCAAAGTGCTCAAAAGTAGCTGAATTTTGACATGTGGGCTTCGTTTTACCTGAGAAACATTCCTCTGAAGTTAGTTTCACAGGGTCTCTCTTCGTTGTATGCATAACATATGCAAAACTGACTTGGTTTTCCAAGCGGCATCTATTGTTAAACGAAAAACAAAAGAAACCTTTTGTTTGGCTAAAGTATGGCTAAAGTAAGAAGCAGAAAATAATCACCCTGTTGCATAAATGATAGCATTTTCTGGGGCATGTGCACAAGTGAAGTGTAGAATTCACTTGCACAACTGCAAAATTCATTAGCCCTGGGCTATTAGACATGTCTGATTGACTTTCTTTCCATGCTGACAGTCAAGTTGAAATTACACTAGACTGTTAATTTGATCTATAAGTTGCAGATATTTTAAAAGCTAAAGATTAGGTCCAAATATACTTTTTTTCATCAATTAATTGAATTAATATACTTTTTTTCTAATTTAAATGTCTTTTTCAGAGTTTGATGCTTGTAGCAGTTCAATGTATGTGTGATCTTCTGACATCCTTACCCCACTTCAATTTCCACACAAACCTTATTGCAGTGCTTGTACCTAGAATGAATGATAAATTACCAGATGATCAGGTTAGGCAATGGATATTCTTATGTACATGTATTTGCTGTGTAGCTCATTTTAAAGTACATGTGTATGTACATGTAGTACTTATTTAATTTAACTTCAGTCAGGGGAAAAATGTTTTAGAATAACTGCTGAATGAATGTTTTGCAACTACAGTTAGTAACAATGCGTCAACACACATGCAAAAGAGAGACAATTTGACACAAATCATGAGTCACACTTGACAAACAGAGTTCAAGAGAAAGCTCAGTGTATATTCACCATCAGGGCTTACTCTGGCTTCTCTTGCTCAAAAAGCATTTGGAGGTGTTGCAGCTACCATCTATATGGGATGTTAGTGATTAAAGGTCTGCCTCCCACTCGCAGCCTTATATCAGGGGTACCCTGACAGTTTTCCACTGCCTATATAATGCTCTAGATGGGTAGAGGCAATGAGAGAGTAAAACAACTCTTGTCAGTACAGTAGACCACACTGATCAATAACCACTGAACCAGGAGCATAGCCAGGATTTTTCAAAGGGGGTCACACTGTGTCAAAGTGACCACCTGTTGTAGCTTGTTTGCTTGAAAAAGGGTTACAAAAGGGGGATGGGGGTGGGGTCATGGGCACTCAAGGACCAGCTGCACCCTTGCATTGAACAGTCTACAACTGAAAATTCTGTGACTGCTCAGTGCAACTGTACAAGTTGTTGGAATGTAACGCAGAGTGGTACTTGAAAGTATGTCAATACAGTGTACTGTATAACATTTTGAAAAAGAAATTGAAATCTCCAAGGACAGTGTGAACAGTTAAGGACTTTCGCGCAAAAATTTTCCAGTTGATAGAATTTTTTGGCAGATAATGAGTTACTTGTGCCAGAAATGCAAAAGAAAGTTGGGGGTCACCGTCTTCGTTTCAGAGATAAAGTGTGTGGTAAACTATACTCATTTTGAAAAATTGCCCCATATAATTGAGCATGGTCTACTTAACAAATAGATTCCATGTTGCCGTGCGTCTGTTCAGTAATAGATCACAGATGACGTCAAAATGTGGTAAGAACAAAAAAGTGGCACACGAGGCGTAGCCGAGTGTGTCACTGATGTTCTTACCACATTTTGACGTCTTCTGTGATCTATTACTGAATCAGACCCACGGCAACATGGAATCTATTTGTTTTATATAATAACGAAAAGCCTTTTTTGTTTCAAAATAATTCAACATAACGCGAAAGCCGGCCTTTTGCCCAGCCTTTGTCCCGCCTTTGCACGAAAAAAAGCCATTTGACGTGATCTATACATTCAAAATGAAGCAGTTTCATTGGTTGCTTTGCGCAGCAAAGAATTGTGATTGGTCGAGAAAAATCACACCACTGTCAAGCCTGACTCGAACGTCGCTTCTCGTGGAATGAAACTTACAGCGAAAGCAGAATTGAACTGCAAAATCTACAAACCTTGAAGAAAATGCTGGAAATTCAAGTGAGTTTTTGTCATCGGAGTAGCCCTGTGAGCCGAAAAGCTAGGACGTTGCCTTGAAAATTACAGGAGTTGAAAAAATACCCTCGGAAAACTTGTGGTTGCGGTCGACCTAGAGGCCATTTGAATCGAGTTTTGAATGAAAGGAGCGAAAATGACGGTGGAGATTTTTGTCTTCTGTGGTTGGTGATTCTCAAAGTCAGCTTGATATAGTGTCGGAGACACATTTTAGCTGCAATACTGTTGACCGTGAGCTGTGGTTAGCTATACTTAGCTCGCTGCTGTGCCCTGAAACGGACAGGAACATTCGCATCGGAAAGCAAGGTTATGTATTTTATTTTACGGGTTTAAAAAGTGATGTTTTGATGTTTTATTCCTGACATTAATCAGTGTGTCAGCAGTTGTTTTGACACCGGGAAAAGTTGAATTTTTTAAATAAATTAATCTCAGAAACATTTTGTTTATTGGGTTTGTTACATTCGAGATATAGCAATGTTCTCGGCTTACCAAGACCAAGTTTGTGCGTGGTTTAGTCTCGCTCGACTGCCGATCGAGGCTGCTAGAAAATTCTTTCTGTATCATTTTCTAAAATAAACCACTTTATCTTTCGTTTTCTGGCTTCTCGAAACTGTTCAATGCATCGGCAAGACTTTTTTGTACCTTGTCTTTTGCCCAGTCACGTAAAATATTATCCTAATTCTCAAAACTTTCCGCCATTTTAAAACGGCAGAGGGAAAAACTTTGTAATGATGACGTCAATCGTGCATCTGTCCTCTAATAGATCATAGGCGAGAGCCAATCAAAATGCGAGAATAACTTAGGTTATTATATAAAGGGGTTTACAGTTGAAAATATCAATGTTGAGTCAATGGAGGCAAATGATCTAAGTCATATTTTGTAGAAGTAGGTCTGTTGCGTAAATAATTCCAAATGTTAATAACATAATTTAACCTATTAAGAGGCATTTGAAACCGCCGCACAGATGCACGAAGAGCTAATAAGAACGGAATTCAATGGTGCATTTTGGCAAAAATTTAAACTTCTAGTCGATAGATTTTCTTCATTTTTTCCTTAAACGTAGAAAATCAGTAGAGAAAATGATGCATCGAAAGAAAAATTGGGGTCACCAAACTTCCAAGATCGTTAAATCCAAGCAAAGCTCTAGCAATGGCCATCTGCCCTATCATTTGTTTATTTTATGACTTAGTGTGTGCGCTCGTGCATGACGTGGCATGTGAATTTCTGTGCGCTGTAAGGATGTGCAGAAACAACTAGCGCGCACGTCCTTAAGACAAAATCTCTTAAACAGTCCATTGTAACTACACTAATTTATTGCTTAACTGAGTGAAACCCTCCATTCTGTGGTTGAAATGTTTAATCACAGAATCTCCACCCTGCCCCTTTAGATTATTACTGTGTGTCTAAACTTCTTGAGATTGTGATTGCTACGAAAAATATGCAAAATAGTACCCTGGCACTGGAGCAACATAATTTTGGTTAATGACTCACTGATCTACACTGTAACTTAGTCGTGTAATAAATAAAATCATGTAATAAACTACATGTACATGTAATCTAGTTTGTCATCTGCTGTACTTTTCATTGAACTGTCTCATTTTACTGATATTTTTAGATTTCAAAGTTGTGCTGCAGTGCTTTCACCACATTGTTTAAACAAGACTCTGTTGGAATTGTTTCTCTAGAGGTTAGTGCTCACATGGTTGTGAATACATTTGGAGAAGTGCTCAAGATTA
Organism: Catalaphyllia jardinei; assembly: GCA_022496165.2. Taxonomy (NCBI): domain Eukaryota; kingdom Metazoa; phylum Cnidaria; class Anthozoa; order Scleractinia; family Caryophylliidae; genus Catalaphyllia; species Catalaphyllia jardinei. The sequence goes on from CM042747.1 coordinate 23,976,168, forward strand.
CTTAAAAAGTGTTTAATTTTATAATTGTTCACTGTTTAAATCTCATTCACAATGTCTTCCTCAGTTATGTACTGTATAAGTCATGACATATGTACATTCCTGTACCTGTACTTACTGTGCCAAATTAATATTACTCACTAATGACCTGTATTTATTGATCTTGTTAGGCTGTGAGGATTATCAGTAAGTTTGTGAAAAGTAAAGGATTTAGAGTACAACCTTGTGTAAGTATAAGGCTTTCAAAGTCTAGAGTAATTTGAGGAACATTTTGTTGCTGCTCAAAACTCTAATGTGACTGATTTATAACAACCGCCTCTGACTTAAATTGTACATGTACCTTCTGTACACTGTATGTCATCGTTTTTTTTTTATTTCATCCCATTACATCCCATTACAACTGCAAAATGTATAGTCCAAGCTTATTAATTTTATGATGTTATCCACTTGATTCAGTCTAAAAAATTCCCCTCTAGATTTTCCCTTAGAGTCATTTGTACCTTTGATGTGGGATGTCCCTCATTACCATAAGTTAGAATGTGGCATGTTGCTCTCTTTATTACTTTTATAGTATAATTTGTTATGTTGGAACATTTTTTTGCAAACACAGGTTTTGGAAACATTGCTGCACTTGAGAATCAGTCATGTTGACATACAGTCACTTAAACAACACAACGAGAAGAAATCAACTGTAGAATTGAAGATTGAAAAGAATAAAAATAGAATGGAAAAGAAGCTGAAAGGAAAGATGTCCAAGAAAGAGAAGAAGGTAGAGCACTTTTTTTTTCAGGTCTATAATATATAATTTATGAACTTTGATGTATTGACATGCCTTGTCATGTTGAACAATTAGTGGCATGCATCCTGCCTTTGCATGAAAATGTGATCTGCAAGAAATCTCACTTGACATCAAGAGCTGGTACAAATTGTTTCTAATGAAATGTGTATTGCCTCTTTCTGTCATTAATGCTGTCATTATTGTAGAGATTTCCACCTTTCTCAAATTTTCACTTACCTGAAGCAGTCAAAGCTATACATCATTAATGCAACCAAAGATCTTATTTTGTGATATTTTATGTTAAACTTCTGTTGTTGAAATTAATGTTTTAGAGAAAAAGGGAAATGAAAAAACTAGAGAAAGAACTTCAAGAAACTGAAGCTGTTGAAAGCCAACAGAAAAGAGCAAAGCTGGTGAGTGTGAAGAGTGCAATCACTTCAGATCTCTAAAGTCTACTTCAAACCCAAGCTCAGTAAATGCTGGCCTAGCTCACCGAGCAAACAAACGATTGAATGAATGGACAAATTACTTCAATGTCAAAGGCTTTTTGGCTTTAGGAAAAACTAATATTGCAGACACTATTTGGTGTTACCTTCCAGTCTAACTGTTCATTTGCTAAACATGTTAAAGCTTAACTAAATGAGGCGAACAAATGTCTTTACATTAAAGTGCACCTAAACCCAAAATATTTTTTTTGCTTAAATAAATCATTGCACCTGTTCAAAACGCACTTTGCCTTTTTGAACTTAATCTTGACTTTCGTATAGGCTATAAAAGTTATGAAATCTAGCCATCATCAGTTCCACGACCGAGCCAGTAAGGAGCATGGGTCTAGTCCTGGTTTCACGTCACAAACCGATTTGCATCGCCGTAAGCCTTTGTAAACATGCATGCAAAGAAGTTTATGATGTATGTCATCTACTCAACCAAATTTTGATCAAATATGTTGAAGAAAGATATCTCAGCCAATTTGTATCAGAAATGTTTGATTCTTTGCAGTAGGAATCTGAAAAAAAGCTTAACAGTTTTGTTACAATGGCAACATACAGTGTTCCAGACCTCCCCAATGTTAAAGGCTTTTCTTGCCACAATGTTAAAGGCCTTCCATTTTGCTATTTGCTAATGGTACCTCATATGCACGATGCAGCAAGCATATAAATATGATAGCTTGAGTTTGGGGCCTCATTTAATGTTTTCAAGCTGAAAACACTAACATTTTGAAATCAAGTGGGTGCAGACTGGAAAAGAGTGAGTTGCCATGGGAACGTAATTTTTTATACCCATGGGCATGGTTCATGTAGAACTATTAGCCTGCCAAGTTTCAATGGCCTGTGTTGCAAATTGGCTAAGATAGCTCTATTTATATACTTGATATAATTTTCAGTTGAGTGTATCACTATGATACATGTACATGTCATCAGTCATCTCATTTGCATATTTAGCAGATTTTTCAGACTTAAATATCTCTGGAAATAAAATGCAGATATTTCCAAACGGTAAACAGCATTTTTTTTCCCTTTATGGAATACTACATGTATGTGATACACCTAAAAATCAAGGGGTAAAAATTTGATCATAGTACCACTTTAGGAGTTTTTTATTAGTCTTAGTTTACTGTAAGAGCCTTATCAAATCCTTTTCAAAATTTTTGTAATGTTTGATAGGAACTGTATATTAGTATGATATCAGAAATTACAAGAAATAGTTAATAGCCAATAAGTTTCTAACCTGTATATCTGGGAGGTCATGGGTCCAAGTCTTGTTGGGACTCAGATGTTTTCTTTGTCCCATACTAGTGACAAATGTGCATTAATTTTCATCTTAATCAAGGTTTTTTTTTACCTTTTTGAAAATGCAGAATGGTTTTGAACATGCAATCATTTGTCCCAGCAGGCGCATGTTTTTATTAATTTGTAGAAAGTCACACGAAATGTAAAATAAATACTTTTTCTAAATGTAGTAGGATTCAAACTTCATCAGCTATAGAATGTTACTAAATAATAACATTTGTCAGCTAATATAAATTTTTGAATTCATTAGTTGATAAGAGGGCAGAAACCCTGGCTCAACACCATATTAAGGTTATGTGACCTTCTGTTTGTCCTGTCTGTCTGACAGATACCAGGCAAACCTGAAGTATAACGTGAGTTATGTTTTCTCTTTTCCTTCACGCAGCAAACTGAGATCCTCAAGTTTGTGTTTGTGACATATTTTCGAGTTTTGAAGACAGTTGGACATTCTCCGTTGTTGTCTCCTGTTCTTGAAGGACTCGCCAAGTTTGCTCACCTGATTAATGTTGACTTCTTTAGTGATCTTATGGCAGCAATTCAAACGCTTCTAAACAATAAGGTACACAATGAATTAGTAACATGTTTGGTAGCATGTATCTTACTTGAAACAAAAGGAATCATATCCCAGCTGCTTGTTCTGAATTGCTATAGGAAATATTTTTGCCATTTTGTTTTTGTGCTTCCAGATGAGGATCAGTTTCCATTTTAGAAGATACTAGTACACTGTCTCTCTTATTTGTAGTTTTGTTACCACACTGAAAAAACGATAAGATATTTACCTCAACATCTATTTACTTCAACTGTTGCTTTACATTCCTAGGAGCTGACCCTCAGAGAAACTCTCAACTGTGTACTCACAGCGTTTAAAATTCTCTCTGGTCAAGGTTGGTCAGACATTCACTCAATCTTTTTTATGCCCTTGTGCACGTTTGTTCCTTAGCAATTACGGTATGCATTATACCGCTATTTTTGTGGGTGTTGTATCATGCTTTGGATGCTGAGAGACTTGCACCCTTTATTGAGTGGAGAATAATTAGCCTGCATTGCACCCAGACGTGCCACTACATCCTCAGCGCTTTAGACTGTCTGGAACACAGGCTAAGAATAATAGGCCAATTTCAATATATTAAAATTTTAACTTGGCACCGAGGGTTATGGAAATCACACTGAGATTAAGGGATGAATAAATAATTTCTTTTGGTTTATTTCCCTAAATTGGCGTATTATCGGGATATTGTTGAGTCCTTACCACTAATTTAGATTGGAAAATGGATTGTGCACTGACTGGTCAGAGTTTTTTTTTATTTTGTGTACAAACAGGTGAAGCGCTGAACATTGATCCACGAGGATTCTATAGCATGTTATATTTATCCCTCCTCCAAGTTCATGCTGGTAAGAGCTCGAACTGATTGGGTTCCGTGTCTTGATATGTGTACAGGGAAATGCAGATGGCAGATCTGGATTGATTCCTTATGTAGGCCCTGTCTGGAGTTAAGGGGTGCGCTTTCTTACAAATGGCGAAGCAAGTTTGGCTCTTTGGCTCCTTTGGCTCTTTGGGCCTCGCATTTTTAATAGAATCTTAGGGAATGGAGGAGAGGGCCTGCCCTTGCTGTGCTCCTGCGTACATCACTCCTTGGTAACCTTGACTGTACCTTTATTTACAACTAGCCAGTGTGTGTAAGTAGTATAGGGGGCGCCTTTGAGGCCGAACCAATTGAATTGCAGTATTATAATCTCATGATTAAAATGAAATGGACCAATCAGAAGGCCGGAATGCCCCCTATACAAACTATGTGTATTGACATGTTTTTGAAACCTGGCTGGTATTTATGCAAGAAACCCCTTTCTTTTTACTGATATGTTGGCCTACCTGCCTCTGAAACCAGCAATAAACGTGTACCTGGTGGGCTTCCAGTCTTTGATGTAGATGCTACCCTTAAGAACAACTGTCATGATAGCTATCCCCTAAAACTTACCCGAGGTTGCCAATGTTTTTTATGTTGAATGTCTAAGATCTTTTTTTTTTTACGGTTGTGCGTTTGAAGGTTGTAGTAGCCAAGATGTTCCTGTCGCATTACAGTGTCTAGAGGAAATGCTGAAGAAGAGGCGGAAACAGGTACAAAGATGATAAGTCATCAAAAGTATACATTCGAAGTTTTGTTCGACAGTGACTTTGATTATGTATACTACTGATGTCCATCCCTGACTGCAATTTTAGCATCTTTATGATTAAGTCAGTGAAATAGTGAAACTGTGATCATTCGTGCTCCCTGGAGCAGTGTCTAAGTTTCTATCAAAAACTGCCAAAAGGGTGTGTGATTAATGGGTTTAACCCACTAACGTTATGTAAACGAATGCTTGCCATTCGTGGACTGCAGAGCCACAGGTTTTTTTTTTACATTTTGAAAGAAAAGTGACTGGTCCTGTTTTATTTGGATGATAGAACGTTGCGTTGACGGTCTGCTACGTGAACTTCTTCATTTGACGAGGTGTTCCCAGTAAGCTTTTGCGTCCCGTAATATAAAGAGGAGCACTGCCTCAAAAATCTACACACTGGCTTTTTTTTTGTAATACTCGTTAATTAGATCTCGAAGTTGAGATGTCTGTCGATTGATCATTTTAAACTATTAAAACCTTGCGTTGACTTTCAAAGACGATGGAAACCGTGAGGGACAAGTGTGTTTCAGTACGACTGTGCTACTGTTTAAACCTTGAACTACCTTGCAAAGTAAGCAAATTTTTAGGTGACTTTTCCCATTTAATGATCATTATTCCGCTCTCGCCCTGGCGGTGCCAAGTTAACCAATCACGTTGAGAGTATTTCGATATCAGGTAGCACGATAAGGTGAGAGGAAATAGCCCCAGGCCCCCTTTTTCACTGACTATCATTGTTTGTGATGCTTCACAGGTTCCCGTTCAAAGAGTGGCAGGTTTTGTCAAACGCCTTTGTACTGTGAGCTTACAATCACAAGCAAACAGCGCACTGGCTTATCTAGCCTACGTGAAGTCATTTTTACAGGTAAATAACCCAGCTTACACTTACGAGTATTTTAAACATTTAGCATTGAGAATGCTTGTGTGAACCTTTATCGACCCTCTTCCTTTTTTCCTCTTAATTTTTCTGCTGTCTGAAGACAGCGTCCGGATGGCCATGCATTTCTTTGTTAATTTTGACTTTTTTAAATCGCTGTATCTCAGTCAAAAATAGCCTTATTAACACCAAAGATTTTGTGAATCTCAGTGTGCTCTTTTCGACTACGTGGATCAATAGTTGCTCATCGCATAGTTTACAGACTCGTACCTAGTCCTTTTCGGTTTGAAATCAGGCAATTCTCAAACGTTGGCAACTGTAAGGAAAAGTGCTGGGAACTGTTTCCAGCCACCTTCATCTCCGGATTATCTTGGTCGATCTTGGATGAGCATACTTGCTTCCCAGATAGTGTCCTTTTGAAGAAGAAAAAACTCTCTCTACACACTGCCCTTCACTTTTCAACTTCTTACAAACTTGTTTGCCTCCAGTCTCATACGAAAGTGCAGGCCCTACTTGATAGCGATAGCCTGGGCACTGGAGTATTCAGACCTGATGTCAATGACCCGGAGCTCAGTAATGCTGATAGTTCGACAGCCTGGGAATTGGCTCTAATGGGGACAAGGCACTTCCACCCTGCCGTTCGGTTAGTTGCTCACCATGTTGCTGAAGGAGCACCGAGTAAAGGCCAGTTGTCCTCGTTGATGAGAATGTGAGTATATCTCATGAAAAAGGTGGATTCATCCAATCCAAGTTCAGTATTGCACAGGTTCCAAAGTACACAGCTTTCCTCAACCAGCTTGTAGCAGAGTTACATGCAAATTGCGTAGTTTTGTCCAAATCAGCGTTAGCATTTCGTTAAACATTGCCTAGGCTTCTTCAGTTAGCATTCAGCATTTACGAGCGTCAGTTTGGAGGTACCACCACGTTGGTTGCCACTGCATCTTTGTTTACCTGGACACTGTGTACTCACTGTAGCATGTCTAACAACATTTTAACTAAAATGGAATCGCTAACGTGTCTCTTAAGTCAAAGTGTACACCCATAGCCGTTTTTACATGTTGTCAATTATAGCTGGGTAATGGTAGCTTTAACTTCGTTCGCACAAATCCTCCACAGATAATTTCATGAGGGTAGAGGTCTTTGGCGTCAAAAATTGATTTGATTTAACTTGAAGCTGGATGACGGAAATCTCGAGAATTGTGACGTACACTCGGCTTGAGTCAAATGGACTTCCACCTGATTGGCCGAAAAGACATCAAACTCTCCTTTGATTGGCTGGGAATTCCTCTGGACAGGAGACTAGGTCTACGATGCTCACCCTCTGCTTAGACTCACACAATTTTCTTTTTTTTTCTTTTGTTTGCGTCAAAGTAACTTCCAGGGTGCACTCGAAGAAATAACTAAATTCCGTTTCATGTGCCAAGTAACGCTCGACCTACGCCCAGATTGGTCTCCTTTAGGGCTTAAATTCAAAAGGTTTTGACAACCATCCTAGACCGTTTCACCACCCCCTCCCCCCTTGAGGGCCCAGCTTTTCTCGTGTTGGTCAGAGCTCGTAACACGACTGTCATGAACTTATAATTATGTGGTTCAGCGGACTCAGTGTCTTTTCTCATACTTTATACCTCAGTTGAAAATCTATTGACCCCTTACATAATTATATTGCAGACGTCGTTGCTCAAAATACATGCATTTATTATATGACTAGCTCCGTAAGTGGTCAAATGACTCAAATTCTGCGCTGTGATTGGCTACCCGAGCGGGCAAGATATATAGGTTATTGGCCAAGCTTGTTCGGTCTTGGTGGCTAGATATTGGCCAAGTCCTTTTTTTGTTTCGTTTCATCAGAAACGAAGCGGTATTGTTTTCAGTTCAGGGGTGCTCTATTTACATAGTGGAGGTAATATCCAATCAGAGTTAAGTTCGTAGTTGTTAATGTAAATACGGCGGCAAATTAATTTACGCCAAAATTCTGCTCTATCTGTGCATCGAAATGTAACATTTCAATTGTTGCCTTGTACGAAGTGGAGAATTATTGATTGAAACTCTCGTTATCGGCATATTACACAAGAAAACTACGAACTTTACTTCTAATCAGATGGTGATAGTGAAAAGGAAATATATTTTCGAGGTAGAGACGCCGCCAAACCACTCGATTTGTCCACCACTATTTTAAGCCGATATTGAAGCAGTTAGTTTTGTTTAGTTCCACAAAGAAATAGAACTGCATGTTTTTCCTTTCAGAGTTGTTTATTGACATAGTGAGTATGAAAGTTACCAATGTAAGGCTTGTAATTCACAAGGTAAACATGTGCAGCAAAAATATCCTGTTGAAATTAAATTTAATTTCGTGTCACGGAAACACAAGGAACTTAGAAATGTCATTACGGCAGAAATAACTGGAGACTTGAATGGTTCAAAGTCAGACAGAAAAGATATGATTGTAAAGAAACGAAGATATCTATTTCATGGCTTGATTTAAATGTGATTTAATAAGATCACAACTACGGCGACTTGATAATTTTGGTCAAATCAGACTTGTCAGAAATAACAATCCTGTGGAGCGTGTCCTATTTTAAGTTTTTAGAAATAACAAACTTTTTGTTTTGACGTACCGTGGCTAAGCTGGTTTCCATGAAAACGCCGATAGCAATTGTATTTTGGCTTCATAAATAAGCCGAGGGTGGACTGTGTGAATAATTGCACAACTCTCGTCACACGTAACACGTCCCTTTTGAAAAGAAACTGAAATATATTGCATCGACGACAACAAAACGAAGAGTGGCGCAGCCGGCATTCGAATCAAGCGCAGCCTGGCACAGAAATGGAAAAATTATGCGTCAATGCTTTTACCTCGTAGCGTTATTTAGCCTCACACGCACAATTAAAACTTTGAATTCATGAGAAATTGGCGGGGCCGTGCGGTCCGCTTCCTGGGGCATTTATAAGACCAAAATCTGCGATTCTTAAACCCTATTTATGACCTGACTCTTAAATTTATGCCTTATCGCAAACCTGCTATGGATCTCCAGCCTTATCGACTATTGTCTAATTGCTGATGAAAAACTAGCTTCAGAACTGAACATACCAAATTCAAGACTTAAGTGTAAAAACCATGCCCAGTTTGAGACCAAAATGACCAAAATCGATACTCTATTTCTGACCTAAATGTCTTCAAAAAACCATACCTTCTGAGGCTGGACACACCTATACCCATATAAGGAAGTACCCCACCCTATCCTTGGGCAGAGGTAAGTATCAAAAATAAATACTTTTCGAAGTGTGTAAATGCATATAAAACTTGAATTAGTTTATAGCTCTTCCTTTTCTCATTGAATAGGTTCAGTACTATATCTCATCTCGACGACAAACTTTAGATTTTGGCAACTAAGCGAATCGTATAGCAGCGCACTAGCACAAATCCCCTTCACCCCGGGACTTCTCATGCACAAGATATCAAACCTCCAACTTTTCTCAGAGTGAATATGTTTCCGGAAACGAAACACTATTTCTTTCTGAGAAATAGCTTCTTGTTGTGTGTGTGTTTATGAACCGAGACGGAGTCGAGGTCCATAAACTCGCAAAACATGAACGAGGCCAATATCCAGCCATCTTGACCGAACATGCTTGCTCAATAAAGGTTTTATTATATGCTTCCGAGGAAATTTTTTTCGCGGGATACGGTGGGTAGTCCCGACCGGTCAAGATAGCTCCAGCTTGCCCGCTCGGGTGGCCAATCACAGCTCGTGATTTGGTTCATATTGGCTGCTCACGGAGCTAGCGATAGAGGGGATTTCTTGCTCGCTTGGGATCATGCGCTGTGTCTCAAAAAAAAATTTTGTCAGGCAGGTTCTTCTGTCGAAGTCCACATAATAAATCCTTTATTGATTAAGGTTGTTCGGTCAAAAAAAGAACTTGGCCAATACACAGCCGTCTTGACCTCCGTATGGACAATAACCAATATGTATTGTACTTTTACCAGGTCACCTGGGGAGTTTTGGAAAACGTATGACTCGTCAGAAATGGACCTAAATCCGGACTTGATCGAGAATGCCGTAAACAGGAAAGAAGTGAACTTTAAAAGAATAAAACACATGGACCAGGGAGAATGGAAAAGCTCTGATATGCTCTCAGAGGTGAATGCTGCATTGGACTTCACTGAAGATAGCAGCGTGGGAGTAGAATTTTCTTTTCCAATACGTTCTTTGGAAACATAGTGTTTGGATTTCCTCTCAGATGTCATAAGAAGAAAACGCATTCAGCAGTCTACACGGAAAACTGAAATTCTTTGCCTGTGAAGACCTGGAAAGGGAATAGTGGGAATTAAGAGGAATTTGTCCTCCTCTCAAATGTTGGAAACCTGGATATCAACACTAGTCACTCTCGATCTGGTTGTTGTTTAATGTTCACAGCTGAATCGCTCCCCATGTCTCGAATATGTCTCATTCACTGATTTCAGTTGCAAAAGTAAGTTTTCACTATCAATACAGATTGCGTTTTCACTATCGATACAGATTGCTAAGGAAGTACGATTAACGTCAGTGCTAAGATAATCTCGATTATCATATATAACGCTGAACAGTTGTCACGCACTAATAATGATTGTCGCGCTCTTAATATTTCTATAACAAAAACAACAGCCATACATTCACCCACCCAAACATAGCCTTTCCATTAAAATGGAAAGGTAAAAATCCCAACAACCTCACAAGATACAAGAGTATGAACGGACCTGTTGACTAAATTCTGGAATAGTGATTTCTGCTAACCAGACACGAGAGAGCGGCGGAAATCGAGCCTATCCACGTATTTGATGCTGGTAAGGTCAGTGGGACAGCTAGATCAGACAACCCTGGTTATGCCATGGGCGAACCCAAATTATAAATAGCCTTTGTAGTCTGTTGTAGACTTGAATGTTAATACGAGTTTATTCCAAAGAGATTCGGACCAAAGATTTGTTGCAAGGATCTGGTTATCTACGAAAACAAAACAAGCGTAAATAAATGAAGAAAAATGAAAATTCTTAGCGACAACATACTTACAGGATTTGCAGGCTCCAAGGAAACGTGAAAAACTTTAGGCAATGTGAAGAGAACTCGAGGAGGACATGGTGCAGACCATAATATTCAAGAACAAATGACGTAATACTTCTACCGGTCCCGCGCGGGCTAAGACAGGAAAAACTAAACTAAACAGAGACGAGAAGAACGTTTTGAAACCTACATCTTTTCAATCTGCTCATTCAATTTGCAAAGCCATGGGACAATTTACCGCTGGTGTACATGTACTGCTCCTCGTTGCAGCAGTGATCGGAGAACCCCAGTGTAGTGTTACTGGTACAAATGGCCTTGCTACTTGTGTGTGCAATATTATGGACGCTTGTGACAAACACGGAAAGGTGCGAGCTAACTCAAACTGGTATGTCTTCTTGCCAAAAACGTAGAACAGTTTGGGCTTGTCAAAGGTAGAGGTCCAAACCTGGAGAATCTCTGTGAAGGCGATGCAGTCGCTATTCTCTATGACTGCAATAGCAGAATTCCACTCTATGCCGCTACAAAGATAACTGGTGATCAATTGTCCGCCAAACCATTAGGTCGACCAGCAAACAATGTTCGCCAATCTGATCAACGAAACTATCTTCACGACAAATTTCAACAAAAAGAGGCCGATTACAAGAACTGTAATAATCGAGAACTTTGCTTCAAAACGTACACGAGTTACATTTTTGACGATGAATGGTTGCACCTGAGCGGAAATTCGAACAGTCGGATAATTTCTAACCCCGCAACAAATTGTCCCAAAACAGCTATACATAAAGGACACTTAATTGCCTCGCGGTATGGAAGAGCGGTCCGTGAGAGAATGGAAGCAACTTTCACTTACACCAACGTTGTCCCTCAGTTTGGACCTTTCAATATGGGTGCATGGAAACGTACAGAGAAGAGGCTTATTGAATGGGGTCAAAACCACTGCGCTGTACAAAGGAGCACAGCATGTCAAAATGTTTATTATTGTAGGCGCGATCCCGTCGACAAACTTCGGGCAACAGTTAACACGCTATTTTGACAAGGAAGGTTTCAGTGATTACGAACACCCAGGTTATTACCGGGTGAATGTACCCAGATATTTGTGGACCGCTGCCTGCTGTAAGTACGACTTAAATGGAGTCTGGAAATATCATAGCACAGCCTTCTACAGGCAGAACCACCCGGGAACAGAGCAGTGTAATCCAAGGAAGGTAGCCGAGTTGTCAGAAGTGCACAGCTGGGCTCGGGCACTGCAGGGGAACAGGATCAATCTCAGGCTGTTCCCCCAAACCCCTCAGTGTGAAGACACGAATAACTATATCCCTTTGTAATGACAGTAACTGCAGTGTAGCTTCTATGCCTTTCTTCGCTAGGAAAAGACTAGACAAAATATTTGACACCTGTAGTCGTGGTGAATATGTCGTTTTAAAAGTTTTCTCCTATATCAAAAATTGCGTGATTCAGAGTAGAGAAGGAAGTAAATCTTGGCTAAATTTCACCCTTGAATGTTCAACGTAACGCTGTTTGTTTTTTTCTTTTTTCTTAGAAGCATTACTTTGCGTGATATAGCCCGGGATATTATGTGCGCTGTGTTGTGTTATCAACTCAGTATGAGTTTCGGCTTGGCGCTCCAGTCTGTACAGACTTAATCGATAACAAACAAACTATGCTTTCCTCAAGCTCTTGAAGAGGGTTTGGAGGAGTACGTGGTAAAGCACTCCATACTACAGGACCCTGGTGTTGTGTTTCTATTGTCACCACTAACACAGTTCCGTTACTCTCTTCCTTGCTTTCCTAGAGTGATCTATTTCAGTAGGCATAAACAGCACGTGCGTGAAGCCAACGTTACCTGTCTTTACGAGCAGCACTGAGGATTTCTCCCCCCCCCCCCCCCTCCGCCTCCATTCAGTGTCCTACTAGCATACGCATTAATACAGTGTCGAAGTGAGTGAGTTTTCTCACACAAAGTTGAGGGCCCTTGCTTATTGACGTGACATGTGGAAGAAGAGGGGCATACTTGTGACGTTATTACCCAAATTACACCTGATTTTCCCTTGGCGTGGATTAGCTTGGGGGAGGGGGTCATGTCACGCGAAACAATACTTTGGAATTAGTGCAGCTTTTTCCGGCGGGCAGATTGAAATCCCAGATTTATTTTCAAAACATGCATGGACACTTGACTTTGACTGCGCATTTTTACAGCACAACCTTATTTTTTGTCATCTTTTTTCTGGAGGTCGTTGACCAAGTCCGTGTGTACCCTTCCGTCTTTTCTAAGAAATTTTCCGACAAACAGGTTTGCGTCTGTAATGTTGAATACTTCCGGACTACGAAACACAAAAGAAGAAATGTAAAGCAGAAATTTGCACTGTTACAGTTAAGTTTCCTTTTCAAATAAATCACTGTTAAGCTCTAAAGGGACCGCTTGAAGGAGTATACCTAATGGCACATTGAATGTCTGTAAATTTATACAATAGAGAAGCTTTTTCCTGTTTATGTTGAGACGAGGCAGTGAACACGGAAAAGCATTCTATTACGTTCATATATTTTTTTCTCAGAAATACGCGCTGATCTAAAATATTACTTTCATCCAATGAGCGCGCGAGTAGTATCTCAGTTATTTTATAAACGTATATCTTACACTTGAGATACAAATAGTTTGACCTGTGGTGTGGTATGTGCACTTTTATTATGAAAGTAACATTGACTTGAATAAAAAGTGATTGAATTATTTTTGCTTATAGTCACCGCGACCTTTAACTTAGCGAAGTGGCCACAACAAAGTGTTCTTTTAGCAGGAGCGACTTTACTGACCAGCTTAGGAGTAGTGGAGTCATGGAAGACATCTCTTATCTGACTTATCTGAACCTTGCTGGTCAAAACAAATCCAGAGTTAGAGAAAAGCACAGCGGCAACGGCAACGTCGCTAAACAAAAGGTTTAATGAACAATACGATGGCTGTGCACGTGCGTTACAATTCTTGGTACATTTCTTTGCCATTCTCTGCAAAACATTATGACGTTACCAAATTCTACTTTGTGGGGTGAACATGAACCGTGACGGATAATTTGTAAAATATGTATTTCGAATTTTACGCTGTGTTGCATGTTCTGACTCGAGATAGCCGGTTTTGACAAGGATGAACAAACTAAAGGACTTAAGAGTATCGCGAGATTAGGTGGTTAAATCCAAATTCATTTTGTAATCGACGTTGACCCCAGCGTCGTCGTCGTAGTTTCTTTTAAAACCCCTTATTGATAGTCCTGTCCGTGGACAATACTGTGAAATGTCTCTTTAAGCCTGTTGATTGACAAACCATAGAGAAAGACTATCACTTCACTGAATTGGTTGTGGTTCGGAGCGACATCACTTTTTTTCCTCAGGCAGTTGGAGTGGCAGTGGAAGCCTATAGGACGTCCACCTCAGTATAAAGTCAGAGACGACTGTTGGTAACCGCGCCATCACCACGTAGAAAAGTCTGGCGTCCCAACCGAGTAAATAGCGGTCACGTGGGGACTGTGACGTCAGCGCGTCGACAACGGCGTCGACAACTTTATACGTACGAGATGAGACACCCGTGAAAGCAAGCAGCCTGATACCTAAAATAAATCACAGGAACAGGTAACGGAGTATTGACTTGGAAAGACTTCATGATCGGATTGGAGGACTAGTCTGTAACGAGGATTATAGTTACTCCTCTGAAAGAGAACGCTAATTAAGTTCAGGCTTCTCTCCCTCTCCCCCCTCCCTTATGTAGGTTTGCTCAAGGGTTCGCAAATGGGAGGATCGGTCTTGACACTCAACTCTTGTAACTACATTGGACGTGAAGCATGAAGGAACTGGGATTATATATACTCCTCTTAAAAGAGGTCGCTAGTTCAGTCCAGGTTTGTCCCTCTCCCCCTGTCCCTTCTCCCTCATGCAGGCTTGTCTCAAGGTTTCTCAAGAGCCCTTCAAATTATTTAGTTACGTGCTTTGATTTTTTGACACCAAATACAGCTTTCTGTGCCATTGGTTTCTAGGCCGATAGACTTGTTTAAGACGCGTTTTTCTTTCCACTCAAAGTTGCATGTTGTGCAATCGTCCTCCTTCCTATGTTGAGTTTTTTTTCTTTTCGACCTTATCAGGGTTTTGTTCAAGTTTTAGTTGTTCTCCCTCTGCACTACTTGATCGTTCGATAACAGAAGTAGCAAACACCAGTACCTTTCTCCTTGTATTCTTCCTTTAGTTCATCAGTCAAGTCATTCCAGCCTTCCATTATGGTACCGACGACCTTACTACGGTCCGCGTTTGGCGTCTGGAAGCCCCCTGGCTCCATGATGCTCACTTTTATTCCCCAGGGTCGCATTTCTCGTCTCAGAGCGTCTGAAAACGCTTCTACTCCATATTTGCTAATCCCGTACGGTCCCTTTAAATCCGGGCACAGTCGACCTGTTGCATTGATCAATCAATTACCGCTAGCTTCAAAGCTATTTTTCAGTCATGCTTCCAAATAGTAAGGAGTTACTAGTTGGACCGGGCTAAGCGACGCAGGTGAAATGAACATGGGAATTAGAAAGGAAGACATGGCTTTAAGATGTGAAACGTTCATGAAACCAAACAAGTAAACAGGCAAGCAGGAACACTTAGAGTTGCCCTTAAAACATGTCAATGAAACGCAGTCGACAACGGCCACTCTTTTCTGTCCCGGCTGACGGGCCATACATTCAAGCACGCGCGTTTTTGAGACGCGGACGGCAACCGGAAGAGAACATTTAGCGTGCCAGGACAGTGGTGTAACTAACCATCTCTAATGGAGGAAAGATAACAGTATAAATGTGGTTGTGTGAAGACAAAGCGAAAGGGAAAACGGCTCACTTCCGGTTGCCGTCCGCGTCTCAAAAACGCGCGTCCTTAAGGTCACTAGCATCTCAGTTTCCAACAGCCACCTGCCCACAAAGGCAACGGCCACCAAAGCGCATTTCAACTTCTAGCTAATCAACGACTGACGAATAGTGTAATAAAAACCTAATTTTTTTCTTTTAAAAGGCCACGAAACGTGATCCGCACCGCGCCCTTGGTCGCAGTTTCTGTTTGGTTTCTAGATGCTACAATATGCATTTTTTCAAGAAGAAATGTTCCCCTGAACTGAAGGTGTCATATTACTCTTTATTATATGGCTGGCTCCGCGAGCGGGCAACATGACCCAAATCGCGCGCTGTGATTGGCTACCTCGAGTTCGTCTCGGCCCATAAACAAGCAAAAAAGAACTTGGCCAATACCCAGCCATCTTGACCTCACACTTGGTCAATAACCCATATGTAATGGTCACATTCCCATGTCCTCAAGGTGGCCGTTGCGGAGAGGTTCGAATGTAATCGGAACCAACCTCATTCCCACGATACCATACTCGCTCGTTACCCCTTTCCACCCGAATCTACGACTCTAGAGATTTTTTTGTTTAGGGAGCGGAAGAAAGAGAGACGCTACGAGTGAGGCTGATTTACGGCCGATGTCTCTTGCAGTTTATCTTAATCTTCACTTACCAGCAACACTTGAGAAGTTTACGACTCTTCCCTGGGCATTTTTCACCAGGGGTAGAAAGGTTTTGGTGACGTCAACCATTCCCCAAAGATTTACGTCAGCGATACGCTTAAACAGGTCGAGCGGAGCCCATTCAATGGGAAGCAAGTGAACAATTCCAGCATTATTTACCAGGCCCCACAATCCTGCCGTACCAAGAGAGGAAGACAGTTCATTAGCTTTCATTAACTCTCTTTTTTATTAATAAGGCATCCTGCTTATGGGACCATTGTTACCCGACTCCCAGATGTAAGCTGTAAGCTAAGTGTCCTTACTACCATTCGCACGAAAACATGAACACGAATCTATAAATTTTAAAAATATTTGAATGATGGGGCAAGACAAGTGCTGTAGGTGGAAGTCTTTTGCACGCATTTCTCTTCAAATCCACAAGTCACCAGAGGTGGTGTTACTTTAAATTCGATTCAGTTTCCAACATGTTACTTCTCGCGTGTCACTCATTCGATTCGATTGTTGTCGTACTAAATCGCGGCGTGTTGAGGCTTATATTTTGTTTGAATAAGAAAATCGAATAGCGTGACATTGGTTGAAAGGTCCAAAAATCCTTCCTGTTATCGTCCAAAATTGCTCACTTTGATGATAAAAGAATGGATCTTTGCCAAAATATTACCATTCCTAAGACCAACATTTTTTTATATGGATCCAATTTAAATTCGCTATTGATACTGACTACTGCGCATGCCTTAAAATAAAAACTGAGATGATAATGAATGGGTTAGCTGTGACTATAGCTTCTAGCTAAAAGAATTTTATTTGTTTTGCAGTCAATTATTTCTTTTGCTTCTGCTTGTTTTTGGAGTGCACAGTGAGTGTAAAAACTACAAATTCCACTTTGGTAGATATAAACGTATTTAAACAATACTGCATGAAAACGACGCTGATAGGAAATTAGGAAAATAAGAGTTAAAGGGGCTAATTTCCTGGCCCAGTGAAACTGAATATCAATCTGACAAGAAAATGATTTCAGAGATTAAATTGTACTCTGAGTGAAAACCTGATGCTCTGCTTTCGTTAATAGAAATGAAACAAAAAGACTGCCACAACTGCCAAAACATTGCGATGATCACTCTTCACTTTCAATTTATTGCTCATTGATCTGTTTCCATTGTTAAGTACGTAATGTGTTATTTGGGCAGTCCTAGTTGCAGTTGCCCCCTACTGCAGTTGCACAGACCTGTGCATGCCAAATCTGCTTTAACACACTTACAACGTCCTCCACACTCCGTTTTACACCAGCAGTAGATGTGTTCATAACACGAATCTTTCACTTGTTGGAGATTTGTCCAATGAGGTACCCAGACACTTCCTGCACACTGCCATCCCCCTGAGGAGGACATTGTAATACCGGCTCTTTCAGAAGCGTTTGTGTCCAGACAAATCCATCTTGAAACACATCACTGCCCCCTTGGTAAGATCAACAAGTGCCGCTCTTGTTGGAGGAATGCTGTCAAGGCTTCTTGTTCTTTTTAGAACAATTCTTGCCTTGCGCTGAAGCTTGCGAAGCTGCTAGTTCTGTCATAAAGATAATTCACAAACCTTTCAATTACTGCAAGTGTTCCTCTCCGATATCTTCGGGCGACGCTGCCAGAGCTCTGAGAACTGGTGTCAATTCGGGAAACATTCTCCACACTTCCCAAGACTGCTGCCTAACGGGCGTCCCGTCGCCTGAGGCGCTTTTTGAGTGTGGGCGACTAAACTGTTTTGTTCAAGGAGCGCGAGTGGGCGCCTAAACATGGAGTTTTCATTCCCATGTGCAAATTGGCCACTTTGACTGCTGTTTTCCTTGTTTCCTATCAGCCTCGTTTTCATGCAGCATTGTTTAATTTACCAAAGTGGAAGGTTTTACTCCAAAACAAGCAAAAACTAAAGTAATGGATAAGCGGGTCAATTTTGACTCCAAAACACTAAATTATTTTAGCTTAAGAAGCCGTAGCCTCGGATGTAGGCATCCCACTCATTATCATCTCAGTTCCCATTCAGAGGGACACGTTTAAAGTTTTACAACAAAGATTATGACCCCACAAAAATACCATTTTGAGATCCAACGTTTAATCAAGCAGGATCTTCGTTCACGGCTTTGCAATTTATCTAGTTCATTTTGAAGGGTTTTAATTTCAATCAGCTTCGTTTCCATGTTGACGATTTTTAAGACATACGCAGTATTCAGCACCATTCGCGAATTTTAACTGGAACTATATCAAAAATGTTGGCCTTAGGGATGGCAGTAAACTGGCAAAGTTTAAATTCTTTTATCATCAAAGTGAACAATTTAGCATATTTTTGGACGATAACAGCTGGACTATTGAAGTTAGCCACATACAAACTTGACAAATCCATTCATTGTTAGAAGACTTTACATGTAGTTATAAGGTTTTTTCGGCGATAAAAAAAATCTGCAACCTTTTGACTGAATTGCACCCAAGTCACGGCGGTAAGACAAATCTGTTTGACATTTTGAGATGCACCAGGGCAATTATGTAATACCAAGATCCCTACAATTCCTATAACTAGGTTTGGCGATTATGCATTCAACACACCTGACACAGTGTGGACTTGTGTACATGAACTTTGGTCAATTGAAAGGCTTTCGCTGCATTTCGTAACTGCAGAAAAAATATAATAGCCAAGCCTTGCGTTTTTTATAACAAAAAGGAAAACAGGTAACGTTTATCTGAGTCTGGGACGAAAGATCCTGATTTGATTTGTTTGATGCCCCCGGCTTTTAACAAACTTCTTGATCCGGGGACGGGGTAAAAAGGCATCTTTTAACAGTGAGTGAATGTTAAATTCCCCACTATGCCCAGGTCAGTAGGGAGTCGGGATTTCAAATTGACTGATGGGTAAAGTCTGGACATTTAATAGAGGAGCTATTAAAGTAACGGTTTGCGTTTCTTGAAAATTTTTCAAGTTCGTCATTTCAAATCGGTGGCAATCTTCTCCTTCCTTAACCATTCTTGTTCCTGGTTTGTTATTATCTCTTTGGTGTTTCTCTGTCTTAGTAAACTACTATTAAATATTTTAAAATACTGTAACTGAGTTCCTTTAGCTTAGCACTTCTTGATTTCTTTTGAGAGTTCGACAGTCACATATTGCGTGATGAACAAAACACTGAACCCCAGTCCATGGTCAACCCCAAATGACTACCCTAATGAGTGGACTGTCCCTAAAGATAATCCACATGAGTACTAGTTAAAGTTGTAAGCTGCTTTACCTTGCTTGTTTTGTTCTGGAACAACTGAACACAAAATAGACAAGTAAAATCCCCTTACTCAGTACAACTATGGCTTAGGTAGGTGTATTGTTTACAATGTTCCAGGCCCAGGATAGCCTCAGTGACTTAGAGCTCATTATTCTGGTGTCCATGCTGAAATGTCTTTTTATTTTTCTGCAAAATACAAATTAAAGCTAGATCCAGCTCTGGTAATGCAGACCCATACCCTATTTAAAACCAAATTGGCCAAATTTGATACCCTGTTTATAACCAAAAGTAGACGGCTGAAAAACTCTACCCTTTTGGGGTGCACATACCCATATAACCCATATAAGGGTGTACCCCCTGGCATTTTACATTTAAGTTGTGGCATTCCTAAATCAAATATTCGACTGGGTTCCTCCCTCAAATTCTGATGGCTTTTCACTTGTTTACACTAGTATGATCATGTTATTGATTGGTACCTCTGCTTGATAACAGCCGTTGCAATCAAATGATGCGATTTACTTTGAGTATGTGCTTATCGCACAATTTTGTATTCAGCAGTTGTTTATTTGAAGTACAATATCGACCTGGCGTAGAACAAGATAATTTGGATTTATCAACTTGGTCGATAATAAGCACTAGCCACAAAGGAAACAGTGAGTTTTGTTTCCCCGAGACCCTCATTGTTCCATTGAGGTCGAGGGGAAACAAACCTCACTGTTTCCCGAGGGGCCAGTCATTAAGTGTTTTGTTATATTTCTCGACTCAAAAATAGAAAAAATTCTGAAAAAAAAATGATTTGCTTGACGCCATTGCATACACTGGCTGCACTCACAAAATTTAGCGGCTGCCAAAACCAACCTGTTCCATCGAAAAATCATGATAACAGTCTTTTTCTTCACAGCTAACCAAAAATGTAGATAGTATTCACATTCCATTTGAATTGTAAATATCATCCCGGGGGATTAATTAATGATATGCAACTGAGTATATATAATAGGAAACATTAGCTTGCTTTGTCCCATTCACTTCACTGTGTCCGACAAGAAGGGTGTTTGGCAACCCACCCGCCCTCCCGAGCGAGTAAGTCGGGTTCCAGCTTACCTACATTCAATTCAGTCTGTCTTGGGCTAGTCCCAGGTCAGATTGATTCCCCATACCTTATTATAATGTCAGGAATAACAATACCCAGGGATAAATTTTATAAGGCCTACTCTGGGACCTAAACTCGCCTTAACTCGCCCTAACTTGCCTTAACTCGCCGCTTGCGATTATGTTCAAATTTCCTTATCTCACCTTAACTCGCCCGAACTCGCATTATCTCGCACAAACTCGCCCACTCTCGCCACTGCAAAGTGGATAGCAATTTCAATGGGAGCGACCCATTTAACAAACATCAGACTGGTCCGACTGGGAAAAGTGGTCCATCTGAAAGGTGGACCATTTTTTTTCGAGACTTCCATTTGGACTGAGTTTTGTACCGAAATTTCTGGAAATTTTGGTTGAATGGGTCACGCCCAATACCTCATCCCACTCTCAGGGTAAATTAATAATTAAGCCTCAAAGGGAAGATGCCAAAAATACAGATTCCAAACATTATAAACAATATGGATTTGTAAGTCCCATCCTTCTGGAATTTCCAATAGCCTCTGTGGTAAGGGTGTTTCACCAGTAAGATTTGATGAAGTTTTGCTTAGTACTTAATGGACAGCCAATGGAACTACCAGGAACAACCTGAACATGCACAAACTAGTTACCTAACAAAAAGGCTACAATGCTAAGCATGGCAGAAATTCCAGAGGCATGGGGTCACAGGGTCTAGAGAAACCCACATTGATTGCTAGTATTTTGGGTAACAAACTAAGTGACACTAACTAAATAATGAAATAATAAATTTACTTATACTTCTCATAAAAAAATTCTAAGCGACACTAAGCAATGCAAAAATGCAATAACAATTTTTTTTCTTTTAAGCTAGCTAAATGATTTACAATAAAGTTTGATTGTTGTAGAAAATTTTTAAATTAAGCTAAATTACTCTGCAAATCTAATGTATACAAGCTGTTTATGATTAATGAAAGCAGCATCGTAATTTTCATCTTATAATGAGGCTTAATGAGGATTCTAGCTGACAATGTCTGGGATGTAGTTAGCATCCTTTAAATACTCCACATACTGATTGTAGTCCAAATTTCTTAATTGCAAAGTTACCTAGCACTAGAAGATCTGTGTATTGGCTCCAGGTGTTTGGCTTGCTGGCAACCATAAGCCATGATTCATAAAGACTTGTTACATTTAGCCCTTAACTGAAAAAAGCTCCGTTCGCCATTTTTAAAATTACCCAGACGATACTGGTAACTGGTGTTCCCAGAGCCCTCTCGCTCAATCCAAGTTTTATGGACAGTTTTATGCGGGAAGCTTTAACGTGGCATACATGAACTCAAAACACGTCTGAACCGGTAGCCATTTTTTTTCATCAACTTAAATGAGGTATAGCTCTCTGCACAACTGTGAACACTTTGTTATATGGGAACTGCTGTCTTCGCGAAAAGGCACCAATTGCAAGAGATTAAAATGGATTTGTCCCAAGGAAACGAAAAGGCAATTGTTGTTTTCGTTTCTGGCAGTGAAACCAAACAATTGGGCTGGATTCCAAAGGAAACCATTGGTGAAGTGGAGAGAATGGGCCAAATGGAATTAAAGATAAGTCTTATAACTTTCAAGGAGAAAGAAATGATTTTAGTGAAACTGACTACATACCATAAAAATTTCCTTATCTGAGTTGCAATTCGTCAGCTTCTCCGTTTTGTATACTAGTTTTTTGAAGAACATTAATACAGATTGTATTTTTTTTAATTCTGGAGTTGGTGATAACAATTCATGCCATGTCAAGTGATACCTATTATGTTCACCTGTCTAATTAAAACATTGTGTTACTGACTTTAAAAAAAATAAGAAAATTAAATATCCAACCGACAATTACATTTTCTCATCTATTCATGACTGTTTTGTTTACATTAGTTTCTTTTTTCACTAATTTGTTATTCTGCCTTCTGCTAAATATTTATGCAGCTATTACAAATAATATATGATGATCACTATTTTTATTAGTGGAAGTAGTACCATACAGCCACCAAATGGTATAGTTTGGTGTCTGAATGCTGTATAATAATTAATAAAGAACAAGCCTTGGTTATTCAAAGGCAGGATAGTGCTATTCAACAGATCAATCTCTATCCAGGGGATGGTGCAGTTAGTTTCCCAGGTACTTATCCGCTGTATAGTGATTTATCTGTTGAATAGCGCTATCCAATGCTCGAACAACCAGGGCAAAGACTCCATACTCCAATTGCCCAATTAGGAAAAAAAAGTTCAGTTACTAACTTTAAATAACATTTGGCTTCAGTAAACTTTGGAGCTCATCAAAAATTTTTTGCTGAATTTTTTTTTCTAATTGGGCAACATGGAGACTGTTAGGTATATATACAAAGAGAGATACAAAGGTTGCAAGGCATCTTTATATGTATGTTACTAAAGGATATTCTATGTTTTAACCCTGGTCACCTCAACATTTGGTTGACCATTTTCCCTTAACTCGCCTTAACTCACAACTGATAAGAGAGCTCAATTGTTCCTTATCTCGCCTAAACTCGGCTAAACTCGCACAATCTCGCGGCGAGATAAGGTCCCAGAGTAGGCCTATTATACTATCTGCAGCGCAGTGCGTTAATCGCTTTCACCAACACAACAATCTCGTTCCCAGAGCTTTGTTCCCCTTGAACAGCGGTCAGAAAATGAGAGCTCTGGGAGCAACCATTTCACGCATGCACCATAGCATGAAATAGATGCAGACTGAGACTGCGCAGTGAACCAGATAACCAGAATTCAGTTATTTCCCATTGTTATTTCAAAATGGATGCTCGCAGAGCTCTCGTTTTCCGATCGCTGGTCAAGGGAAACGAAGCTCTGGGAACAAGATTGCCAACACAACAAAGCACCGTTAGTACTGCGGGATACATTGAACTCTCTGACTCTTTTATGATTGAAGGGGGTAAGTTTCTAAAGAAACTGTGGTCCTGCTTTGGTGGGAATATTACAAGGTAATTTGGTTTTATCAACTGGGTTGATAATGTGAATTAACCAGAAGCTGACGTTTCGAGGTAATTTGGTTTTATCAACTGGGTTGATAATGTGAATTAACCAGAAGCTGACGCTCAAAAAGTCAGCTTCCGAATCTCTTTATGGTGGTTAATTCACATTATCAACCCAGTTGATAAAACCAAATTATTTTTTTATGATTGGCCGATTTTCGAAATCAGCGCCCATGACGTCATCTCTGCAGATTATATAATTATCATGTCAAGGACACTCTTAGTCTCCTTCGCAGCCGTTTTTTGGGATGTCACACAACGCTCCCCCCAAAGAAACGGCTGCTTACACCCGAACAACATTCTTTTCATGCGATAAGCCAATCACGGCTTGCGTTCCATTTCCAAGAACGTTTTCGTGCCAAATTCCCTCTTTGAAACTTGCCCAATCAGAGAATGTTTTTTATCTTTGTATCCAGTAATCGGAGACGTCACAAAGAAGCATGCGGATTTCCGGCCTTTGTTTAGGGACGCCGAAAAATGCCGCGGACGCTTGAATGAGCTTTGTTTGTAGCTGAAGACTTTTCAATGACTTTTCAACTCGAAAAATCATTGTGAACAAGGAAGATATCTATTTTAACTTGCATAATAAAGGGACTAAGAAATCAAGTAGCTTCGCTCGATTTGTTGACAGCGAGTTCTGAATGCCACTCTTTTCTCCCGTTTTTAATCTGTGGGAAGATTGACGCTTACAATTAGACATTTCCAGAAAATATATGTTCTCTCATTAGCTGAACATAGCGATGAGCACATGAAGCACATATACATCCACCTTTTTTTTTCGTCCGTCATGATCGTACGAACACAGCCCACTTTCGTGGCGCGTGCAGCGTGAAACAAAAGCCAGAAATCCCTCATTGCTCGTACCGCACCGTGCGAAATCTTACGTCATTCACAGTTTGCTATTATGTGATTGGTCTCTTCAATAGAGTGCAAAAACCCACAAACACAAAAGGAAAATTGTGAGCAACCGTTTCTTTGGGGGAGCGTTGCGTGACATTCCAAAAAAGGGCTGCGAAGGAGACTAGGACACTCTAGGTCACGGGTATGTAATCATGTCAAGTTTGCGCACTTATTAATGTATACTAAAACATTTATTAGATTCGGTTTTTGTGATATCCAGAATAATCAAGGTCGCGGTAAAGATTATCAACCTCAGCCTTCGTCTTAACCCTCACCTCGACCTTGATTATTCTGGATATCACAGAAATTTCATCCAATAATTGTTTTATAATACTTGTTTCGGCTCCATCAACTGGCGGTTTAAGTGTCAGACGCTTCGCTGATTTTATTGTTCAACGAAACAAAAGATTTCTTTTGCCTCTCGTGCAACAAAAGATCTCCAAAAGATGCCGCAGGAAAACGGAGGACTTTTTGCATACGTTATTTCTCGAAACCGAAGAGCAAACTAGCGAAAAAATACAGGGTGATGTTTTTCTGTTCAATTGAAAACGACATGCAAAACTTCGGGCACTTTTGAGAAAAAAAAGCACTTAAGATCGTCACTTAGCATGGTTTTGCACTCACCCCTTCAATTATTCAAAACGGTGGCTAGAGGCTGTACAGGATGCAAATAAGTGGAAGTTATGTGTAATTTAATATATACTAGCAGTTAAACTTACAAACTAGTACTCATTTAGAATGTTATTTTTAGGGGTAGTCCATTTTAGGGTAGTCCATTTGCCTTAGTCCATGAACTGGGGGTCATGTCATTCACCGACGTATATACTTATCTCGGGATATTTAGCCTTTTTAGACGTTAAAGTATTTGGAAAAGTGCTAATTTAAATGTTTGCGTGATCAGGTCAGATAATCAGTGGCCTAGATAGCCAAAGTAAGTTCCAGATGTTTACACTATTTTCCGGCCGCCATGTTGCACCAACATGGCGGCTCCTTACTGGGCTCTAAATTTGTGCAAAATATTTCGACAAATATTTGAAGATCGGGCAAACGTACAGACCTAAAACTTAGAGAAGTGGCTTAATTATCTATCTACTATAACATCAAATTTTATTGAGTTTACTCACTGAATGTTTTTCGAATTATTTTTTTTAATTGCGTGATGGTGCAAGCCAAGAATCATGTGTACCTGTGTCATGAGGAATCTGTTGCTTAACCTCTCCGTAGACTTCTTTGATTTGCTGCGAGTTTGTCACATCCATCTGGAATATCTTAAGCTTGTCGCTTGTCACCGACTTCAAACTCTGCTCTCCTTCTTTCGTTAAACAAGTAGCGAACACACATGCTCCCATCTCATCCAGCCGAATAGCTGTTTCCCGACCGAAACCGGAGTCGCATCCCGTAACAAGAACAAACTTTTCCTTGATGCTAACCTTATAACGCGGATTCAACCGCCTCACTAGATACATTTGGATTGGAAAACTGTAAGAAGGTAAAAATGGGCGTCGGAAAAACCAGGAACATGGACTAATATTCCAAAATACACCGGAACATCGAATAATTATCATAATTATGAGAAAAAAGGCCGTCAATAAAAGCAGGAACATGGAACAATCCGGAGCATTCCGGAACATCACGGAACATGGAATAATTGTCATAATTATAAGAAAAATATGCATCATCTCAGTATCATCTCGGAAAATAAAAGAACAAAACAAAACTAGAAAGAAAAGAAAGGCCGCAATGAGTGAAGGCTGGCAAGTTAATATAAATACGTGACTGTCCATTATTCTTAATTTGTTGTTCATAGAATAGAAAACCAAGGTGGTGGCGTTCGAATTCTTTAATCAAACCGAAAAATATGGGTACTGGAGTGTGATTTCTTTATTCTTTTTATTACGTCAGTTTAAAGATATGCGTATATACGATTTCTCATGAAGAAATAGTTTGTACAAGAGAGAAATAGAAACTCTTCGACATTGAGTGTCTTTTCAAATCTGTTTCGGACTGCTTGAGCTCTGATGACAGTATAAACATTATCATGTATAAACACAAGTTTAAAAACCTTTGGCTGCGCGCTGTCTTGCTGGGTTGCTGGTCAAATCTTTATTGTCTCAAGAAATATTTGTTACAAGTGTTGTCGATCTGAAATTAAATTCTAAGTGGGCCCCAAATGCAAGGAAAACAGTGAGTTTGCCTCCCCGAGACCCTCGGGAGACATTGAGGCCGAGGGGAAACAAAACTCACCTAGGAAGTTAGTGAGTTTTTGACCCGCGACAACTGACGCGTTCTCCTACAATCGGAAAACGTAATTGAGTTGGGCGGTATAAAAACAACGTGCAGAAAAACAGAATGCTGTAAGGTCACGGGACGCAATCGGCGGGAAAGAAGAGCCTCCACTTATCGTGGTCAGTTGAAGGAATACCCAACATTCCCTATCCCTCCCCTACCGACTCTTCTATCCCCCAAAATATCTTTTCATATTTTGAACTGATACCAGTTTATTTTTGTTTAGTTTTGTTTTGGAAATTTAATTTGACGTATTTTTCTCATAATTATCATAATTATACGATGTTCCGGAATGTTCCAGGTTCCTGGTTTTATCGACGGCCGAAAAAATATGTAAAATCCAATTTTTCATAAGTTAAATTAAGCAAAAATAAACTGACATCACCCCGAAGCAAACAAAAAACCGTTCACTTCCTAGACGTAACCTTCGACCTCACGAACGGAACCTACATGTACAAACCATTCATGAAACCCAACAATAAATTGCTATATGGGTTATAGACCAAGCTTGAGGTGAATATAGGGAGTTATTGACCAAGCTTGAGGTCAAGATGGCTGGATATTGGCCGTCGATAAATCCGGAACATGGAACATTTCGGAATTCCGGGACATTCTTGAAACATGAATAATTATCATAATTATGAGAAATATATGTATGTCTGGATTTATGAAAATGGTGCTAAAGAATTCGATTTCACCTTGTTTTCACTACTCTTTTAGGCCACCTTAAAGCCACGTAAAAAAGCCCAAAAAAAGGAAAGGACGGCAAGAAGAGGAAGATAAACGGGTGGAGGGGGAGAAAAAAGACTGACTTTCCTTTTAATTTTTATATCGTCAACTTTGGAGATAGATAGCTTGTTCCAGGCTCTCGGAAGTTGGGAGGGAAAAAAAGGGAGCGCGAAATCTGGTGATGAAAAATTGAATTTTACATATTTCTCTCATAATTATTAGTAATAAATTATTGAATGAGGCTGAGTAGGATATGAAGAATTCTGCAGATCAAGGAGGGTGTTATCCACAGAGGCCGAAGGCCGAGGTGGATAACACCCTCCGAGATCTGCAGAATTCCTCATATCCTACGAAAGCCGAAGGAGGGTGTTATCCACAGAGGCCGAAGGCCGAGGTGGATAACACCCTCCGAGTCTTTCCGCAAGCTCGAGTACCAAGCAAGTTTTTGCTAATAATAATCAAAGATTATGAATGTGTTCGTTTTCTACGCCTGTGATTTAACTTAAATAGCTGTCTTTTGCTGAAATCATTGTCTTTGTTAACACCTGACGTTTTTTTACAGACAGATGTAACATAAAGACAAAGTCCCGACTGTTTTTCTGTAGATTACACTCAAACCTCTATTAAGCAGCCACTCTAGGAGACGATACATCTGACCGCTGAGTAGAGGTATTAAACAACACTGAATCACCCTTGGGACGGCAGGAAGCTGACCGCGGCCGCTTAATTATTTTGTTATTATATATTTTTTTTTTTGGATGCAAAGTTAGTTTATTTTCACAGCTGAGCACTTTTTTACAATACTACGCCTGTACATTTCCTAACCTAATTTACAACAATAATACAACTACAAATTACAGCAGAGATAACTATTCACAACGGTAATACAACTACTTACACTACTTGATTACACTACTTAACAAAACGATGTCACATCTATAATTGAATTATAGGTGCTACTTACCATACTGCAATTTACATAAATTACTCTCCAAAACAATACAATTACTTATTTCATTTACAACACCAACACTTAGACTACAATTATTTTACAAATAGAGACAAAAAAATAGGAGTGGCACATCTCCTGGGACAAAGATATTTGCACAGCTCATGCACATAGTGTTCCCCATTTTGCTCTGTATTTTCCCAATGTGAGATGCAATTGTACGTTCACAAAGAATCTTTTCATTAAGTAAAACGCAGAAAATTTCACAACTGGGAGAGGTTTTATTTAACCACGAAAGAAAGATGTGGTACTTTGCAATAATAATATAATGATTGAGGGCTTGAAAAATATTTGATTCAGGCTTATAGCCGTACAAAATATCAAAGGGTGACATTTTCCGATCTCTTTTCGTTCCACCAGCTAATTACCCTTTGCCAAAAAATTTGAATACTGGGGCATTCATATAAAAGGTGAAATAAATTCTCACGAGGGTGGCTACAACGATCACAGCCCGGAGATGTTCTCAATTTCATTTTGTAAAGATTGCTGTTTGTAGGTAGAATGTTATGTACCACCTTATATTGAAAACATCTAAGTTTGTTTTCCATTGTTACCTTGAAGGGTAATTCATAGACAGCTTCAGTCGAGATATTTTGTTTTACTAGTTTCCTTTCTATGTTCGAGAGTTTAAGCAATTTCAGCACAAACATTTTACAGGCAGTTTTGGCCGTGATATTCGCGGACGTGAGGTTGTGTCCCTCAAGGTTATCAAGAAGTTCTCAATTAAGAATTGATTTTTTCCATTCATCAGGGATCGCAGCAAGAAAACCATTATAAGTTAAAAAGTTCACTGACAAACCATATTTTCTTTGAAAATCGGGTCTCGATAAAAAGGTTCCTCTTTTGTTTAAAAGATGGTGAATTTTAGTTACACCTTTTCTATACCATGACGAGTAAAACACTGGTTTCCTATCTATTCTTATGAAACGGTTGTTCCAAATAATTTCGTGTAGATATTCCATAGTCGTGGAATGCAACTCCTGCCAAACAGTCAGTATATCTCTGTAAAAGCTTGGTACGCGTGAGGTCAAATTTAAGTCGGGGATAAATCGACCCCCGTATTGAGCTGTACGCCACTTAATTATTGAGGTGGCTGTCGAATAGAGATTTCTATTACAGCGTATAGCTGACAATTTTTTTTCCTGGATTTTGGCTGCTTGCTGACTGTATTTTGATTTCCTTGCTTTATTGTTGATACGTTACGGGACGGCTCCTGTTTCGGTAAGTCAAAAGTTTAATAGAACATTTACCTTCAAATTTTATGCTAGAATCTCATTTTCACTTTTACTGGTAATTTTTAAGCACAAAGACTAATTTTTGAAAGAACACATTTGTACATCTAATAGGTTGAAGCACAAATATCAGCTACCATTTGCATTGACATGCCGACATCCTTTCCTGCACTGTTTTAAAGAAAAAGCGTTATTGTACTTCTATATTTAACGTTTTAGTAAGAGAGAAAAAGGGCACTGGCCGTTTAGTTCAGGGAAAATTGAAAGAGTTTACAGATACAGGCATCCACCTGGAGAACAGAAGATGGAATATTTATAACGCTGACTTTCAGTGAAATGTCACTTGACACAACTTGATTGTGCTGCAGCACAAACTGAAATCTAATTAGCTGGCTAACGCAGTTGTATACTACTAGATCAGCCAATCTCTAAACTAAACCTTTGACGGCTCCTGTGTGACATTCTAATTAGATTGCAAGCAGTCTCTCTTTTCCTCGAAAATCCGTGGGAAAGAACGCAAAACAAGTATGCGTGCGAACGTGACTGTGAGCGTGACGAGCGGCGATGTCTCCCAACGCCCACGCTACTAGCGGCTCCCACGTCACGCTCACAGTCGTTCGCATGCTTACTTCTTTTGCGTTCTTTCCCACGGATTTTCGAAGAAAAGAGACACTGCTCGCAGTCTACATTCTAATCTTCTAGTCCATTACCGCCAAAATCTTGCCAGCCTCTCGTACGCATGTTACAGCGATGGACACTTGTTCCTTGACCAGTTTCCAGTTGTTGGTCTTCTCAATATCGAACAATGCGTCAGTGATTCCCGGGAAGGTGGAGCTACCATAGTTGTTGTGCATTTGAGGTGCAAAAAGCACGTGACGAACAAGTTTCCTCCCCGGCAGTCCAAGCGGCCAAATGAAGGCACGCTCCATGTTCATCATCTGATCATTAAGGATGCGTAGTTTAGCAAAGTCCTGGGTATCAAGGGCCTCGTCCTTTCTCTTTTCGAAAGCCTCTGCGTTTCTGGAAAATTGTCTTATTTGCTTGGCCAAGTGGGCCAGGGTCACATTCCCCTTCAGAAGTAATGACTTAAGAGGCAATGAGTTCTCGAGCGCTGCAAAGTTACGTTCCAGGGCTTCTTTGTAATCCGTCAGATTGTATGGAAGGATGGGAGTATCAGCAGCCTCAAGAACAATCCTGGCTCCGATTTGAGACATCGACAAGTGAGTGGTGAAATGTGGATCGTTGAAGGTCTTTTGCCAGTAAAATGTATCATGTACTGTATGATAAACAGGATAAAGGGTTCTGTTCAGGCTGTTAAATCTGTAACTCATGTCAATGCTTGGTACACCTATAAAATGACTGAATGGTACATAATCGGATCCCGCACCCAAATTTCCGAAGTAAGGCTTCCCAGGTTCTGTGGAAGATGGTTTTCTTATTAACCAGTGGTCATACAGACTTGCCTCTTTGTCACGTGCATTGGGATCCTTCACGAACGTGGTTTCTTGAAAAACAAATGACTTCAAGGCAGGATTTCCATTGGCCCCAAAACTGTAGTTCCCTTTCACTGCAGAATCAACATTTAAATACATCACCGCACGGTCCCTGAGCATGTTTCTGTTTTCTTCCACCCATTCGTAAGAACCAATAAGGCCAAACTCCTCTGCGCCCCAACTACAAAACACGATTGTCCTTCTGGGTCGCCAGTCAGTGTTGATCAGCAGTTCTCCGACTCCACGTGACGCTTCCATCATAACCGCTGTTCCGCTTGATGGGTCCACTCCGCCAAACACCCAGGCGTCTCTGTGGTTACCCATGAGCACCAAGCGATCGGGTTCATCTTTTCCTAAAATGGTTCCAATTACGTTAAATGCAGGTTTTGTAACGAACTGGTTGTTGACTTCAAGTCCAACTTTTAACTCTGAAT
This sequence comes from Catalaphyllia jardinei, assembly GCA_022496165.2. NCBI lineage: Eukaryota > Metazoa > Cnidaria > Anthozoa > Scleractinia > Caryophylliidae > Catalaphyllia > Catalaphyllia jardinei. The sequence continues at coordinate 24,007,804 of CM042747.1, forward strand.
CTTTAAAGCCTGGTCCAAACCTGTATACTATGTTGAGGCCACCCGCCCATTCTGGAGGAACTTGGTCACCTGAAGCAAAAAGAGAGAAACCTAAGCACAGGAAACAAAAATATCATTCAATTTAAAAGGCACCTGCAAATTACTGCCAGTAGATCGTGTTACTCTTTGTACCTGGATGTTGTTTCAAGTGTTTCCACTCATAGACTGTATACACAATCATAGACAAGCGTTCGATGCTTGTCAGGTCGGCGCTTACCACCATTTTCATTAAGAACGGAATGGTAAGAGGAAAAGCACGAAGCGTGCATTCACGCGTCCAGACAGTCATTTCGAGAGGAAATTATTCAACTGGGTTTTCAAATTTACTTGCAAAGGGGCAGACTAGGTCAGTCTGAACATACGGGTATTTTTGTAAGATAAAAGGCACGTACTTAATGAAATTTTCCGTTAACAAACATGTCTACAACCCAAGTCACAATATTTCAAGGTGGCTCAAAACAGTTTCTAGCAGTAACATTTTAGTGATGCATTATAACCAAACTTAAGGTGACTCTGAACCCTATGTGGTAATTTTTCTAACCTTTGCCCAAAGTTGCGTCTTATCAAGCTAGTATAAAAACATTTTACCGTGCCCTTTCTGTATTATAAGTACCTAAAGCTGCAATTAACTATGTTTTTAGCAGGTCATACTGTTGATGTGGTAATCTGTTGCGTCATAAAGATAATAACGTGTTTAGCAATGACTGGCCAGTTTTTTGATATCAAGAGATAAAGTCTGGTTATAAATGACTAATTGAAATTTAAGCTTGCCTTGCCCATATTTTCAAGAAAATTTTATTTCTCCAAACATTGGTTTCGTTGTAAAGCGATTTTTCTGAGCCATTTAACAGGTTACCGCGAAAACAGATCAGCTAAACCGGGTAACATTGACTCGCCTATTTGCCTAGCAATTTCACACCCGGAATGAAA
>CM042747.1:24018772-24028772 GCA_022496165.2 Catalaphyllia jardinei
ACGATATAAAAATTAAAAGGAAAGTTAGTCTTTTTTCTCCTCCTCCACCCGTTTATCTTCCTTTTCTTGCCGTCCTTTCCTTTTCTTCCCTTTACGTGGCTCTTAGGTGACCTAAAAGAGTAGTGAAAACAAGGTGTAATCGAGTTCTTTAGCACCATTTTCATAAATCTAGACATATATACAGTTACCATTTAAGAAATAGAAAACATAACTCGATACAAACGCGGAGTACATGTTTTCTATTTCTTTTAGAAAACACCACGACGAGAAAAAGGAAAACAACTTGTAAACTTTGATTATCAAAATGTAAATTCTCTTTGCTCGCGCCATCACTACGTCAACAGCGCGCGCTTAGTTCTGTGTCTCCATCGAGATATACAAACAGGCTTTTTAACCAATCAGCGCACGTGCTTCATTGGGACTGTTTTCTAAATATATGTTAATTATGACGACTGTGGGACTGCGGTAGCAGTATTTGAAAGCACATATTAAGTGACCGGATATTCTAAGTTTAGCCATTTCTCCAATTGAGCCCAGTTACAGAATCTCTCGAAGACAACGCAACCACTTTTGGGGGCGGTTGGTTTGATATTTACAATTGCCTTTAGCCTCCGGCAAATAAACAAGTCATGATTCGACCTCACTTCAGGCGCCAACTGGGACAAGAGACGCCTTGCAATCCTGCAAGTTCGCAAGTCTTTTACAAGAACATACTCTTTCCGGCCATAGCCGAAGTTTGTGGGTGTTAAAAACTTGGAAATCGTACTGACACTGAAATCTTTTCAAATTATTAGATGCTACCAATGCGTTTGTACGTTTAAGTTTATTCCTGGATTGAGCCTCGGGAACGTCTGCAAGACGTGTTTGAGGAACTTTCAAAATCAATGGTACACTGCGCGTCGTCATTTGTTTTGTCACGCAACGAATGTGGATGACTCTCAGCTTAATTGTTGATTGTTACCCCGAAATGTCAATTAATTGATCGTAACTTTTATAAGTCCCTCAATTCGACTCAAATCTCGGACCACTCCATGGGGTTGTGGGGAGCGGGAGGAGGGCTCAAAGAAATGTGAAGTCCTACAGGTCAGGGGGTGGTTATTACAAGTAAATGTTTTAGGGAAACCACCCTGAGAGCGTATTTACAGAAACCCATTTGTCTCTTCTTATCAAAACCTCCTGCTCAGAAAAGGGGAATGGCTTAGGCGTTTGAGACGTTTGAGAACAATTCATGGGGGATACACCCCAACCGAAAATTCCAAGGAGCTACTCACCACTTCCTTCTCTACCCAAGTCCCTCGAGTGAGTTGACATTTCAGGCTACTGACTCGTTAACAAAAACAAACCTGGCAGTACTGACTGTGCCAGCTTCAAGGAGGTTTCTTTATTACTGCGGCACTTTGGTCACTCATTTGCTATTCAGTGAATCGGACTCAGTATTCCTATGCACACCTCGGCTTGCTCTGCCAAGATCGTTCTACGTTACTAATATTTTACATAACAAACTAGTAAGATCTAAAGTACCTATTTATTTTCGGGAACAGGATCCACCACTTGTTAGTTACAAGTATACTAATAATATTTCTAGGAGTGTATTCAATTATAATCAAACCCTTCGTAATATTAATCTCGATAATTATCGTAATGCTTCTTCTTCGTGTGACTGCGAATCTTCAACGTTTCGTTATGAGCCTCATGGTCATGTCATTACCGGAGATCTACGAATAGTAAGAAACAGAAAACTTAGACGTCTACTAGAGAAAGGACCAAAGCACAGGGAGCAGAGTATGAAGGTAGATCTTGGACAAAATGTTCGACTCGCCGTTTCGTTATGGCATTTCGTCGCTTCGACATGTCGTTTCGTCGTTCCGTTATGGCGCTTCGTTATGGCGTTTCGTTATGTTGTACCGTCGTTTCGTCGTTTTCGGCACACCGATACTCCTAGGTCGATTCGGCGAATTGCCAGTTCGATTCGTCGTGTCGTCTCGTTTGTCGTTTCGCCGCTTCGTCGTTTCGTTATTGCATTCGTCGTTTCGTCATGTCGTTTCGTTATTTCGTCATGTCGTTTCGTCGTTTCGACTCGTCCACTCAGAGAGGCTATAATTCGACGTACATTACATGAAGTGTTACCTTTTTTCCCGCGGTTTTCTTGCTTTAAATGTGAGGCTTGTGCAAGATGGAGGAGTTGCGTGGCATATTGTACGCAATAAGTAAAATAGAAGACATCTCATGTCCACCAGATGATAAAGACAACATTCAGCATTCAAGCTCGAGCTCGATTGCAAGAGCCGAAGCGAATTGAAGGTGAGCTGATAATATTCAACACTTGACTTCGAAAAACCTGCTTCAAGTAATGTTGTATATTTATATTTGTTCGTTAGTGATATGTCTTTATATGGGGTTTATTTTACAGTTTTAGTTCTACACAGATAAGTGTAAGGGCTATAACAGACCTACTAATCCCTGGTTCAGGAAAATCTGGAGACCCATGAAAAAAATCTGCAGATTCTACAATAAATAGTGAGATTCTATTTCGCCCCTCCCCCCCCCCCCCCCGATCAAACCCCTTTTCCATGAAGTCATTATATTAACAGTTTAGTTAAAGGTTGCTTTGTTTTATTTTAAAGCTGCATCTTCTTTCAAAACGGCACATCTGGGAAAGGATCAGAATCCATTTTCAGCCGGAACAGAGCAAATTATGAATAAATACGTCATGTATGTATGTATACGCATGTATACGTAATTGGCCACTCCCCGTCGGGAGTAGTTCGATGTTATAAGCAGACGGTCATTCTTACTAATTCTTTTTTCCATACTTTGATGTTATAAGCAGACACTCTTTCTCACTAATTCTTTTTTCCATAGTTCGATGTTATAAGCAGACGGTCATTCTTACTAATTCTTAAGTTTTTTCATTCTTTTGATGTTATAAGCAGACAGTCATTCTTACTAATTCTTTTTTCCATACTTTGATGTTATAAGCAGACACTCTTTCTCACTAATTCTTTTTTCCATAGTTCGATGTTATAAGCAGACAGTCATTCTTACTAATTCTTTTTCCATACTTTGATGTTAGTCATATTTAGTCATTCTTACTAACCTTCAGATCTCTGCGCAGAAAGTCATCTGGAATATGTTCGGTCTGCAGTTCGAACTCAAGGTCCACGGAATCTGACTCTCGATGTCTCTGCCGCAGGTGATTGGCTGCTTTCACTAAATTGATCGGTTTCGGCAAACTGGGGCAGGGGTCATCGGTCAACTCTTCTAGCAACACCTCGTTCACGATTGCTGTGGCTGGCTTGAATATGTCGGCTATGGCTTCCCTTTTGGCTCTGGCTGTTATTCGGGCTGTCAGGCCAGCTCCAACTTGTCCCGGGTGATTGTGCGGTTGAGGGCTCTGAATAAATTCTCCGTCCCCACTTTGAATAACCGTTGCTCTGCACCGGTTGACCTGAATAAATATAAAAGCAAGCAACCATTAGAAACACATCAGGTGATCATTTTCTATGTTTTAAGTTTATTCTCATATAACCTGATCATACCTAGCATGAAGATTGAAAAGAAGTATTACCTTAGGTCGAACGGTGCACTGCCAGTCAGTTTTGTTCCCGCGACGTCTCTTGACGTTGTAGGTGAAGCCACGGTTGTCCACCAGTTTGTTTCTACCTCGCTTTGTGGAATCTTCCACAATCTCGAACTGGAGACTGAAACTGGACAGATCCTCGTCTGCTGGAGGGGGTTCTGCTATTGAAGATTCATCGCCGGCGGGAATGGCGTTAAGTGAAGTCTCCTAAGATCGAGAAAAAAATGCCGGTTAGTTAGAACAAGAAAATCATGGGAAACTTCGTTATAGGGGTTGTTGTTTAGACGCAGGTAGATTTGATAGTATTACTTAAAACTGATTGAACCTACCATGGTCTCCTCGTCTTCTGGAGAGGGGTCGGCTATGGAAGATTCATCGCCGGCGGGCATGACGTTAATTGAAGTCTCCTAAGATCAAGAAAGAAAAGATGCACTATCTGTGCAATTAACGTTAGGCGGAGTTTTATATTAAAAGTGAAAACAAGTGAAAACAAAAAGCTGGAAGATAAACAAAAATTTTAGTTTAGTTTAATGTGTATTGATGATTAAACGCGCATAGCTTATACATTGTTCGGTTGTTGAAGTCGGCGCTTAGCAACACAGTCAAACAAATCCCATCGTTCGATCGGTTGACCTTGGAAGATAAAGGACGCTTAAAAGTATGAAAAGCGGTTAAAACTCTTTTTATGAAACGTTTACGTAGCTGTTATCGCGTTATTAAACGTTTTCGAAGAACCATTATAGGCTATGCATGTTGATAAGCTTTAGTTGATGACTGTTCGATTGTTGTAGCCGGCGCATAGCAACAAAGTCAAACGAATCCCATTGTTCGATCGGTTGTATTGTTGATCATAGAAGATAAATGACGCTTAAAAGTATGAACTGCGGTTAAAACTTCTTTTATCTAACCTTTACGTAGTTGTTATCGAGTTATTAAACGTTTTCGAAGGACCATTTCAGTCTATCTATGTTTGATAACATGTGATAAGGTTTCATGTTCAAAGTGTTGGCTTCGTTCGCAATCCTGAGTAGGTCGAGTCAGCGGCTGCTGATTACATCACATGCCTGATTTGAACATGCTAATGTTTGGTCCACTTCCATTTCAAAAGAATTCACGATTGAATTTAAAACTTTACCGACGTGGAAACGACCACAATCTGGTTGGGGGCGAACTTGATCTGGTTGGCGGCGAACTCGATCTGGTTGGGGGCGAACTCGATCAAGTTCAGTTGAAGTGGGGGCGAACTCGGTGGGGGCGAACTCGTCATGGGGCGAAACCGGCGGACACCCTTTTCAGGACCAATGCAAACAAACAATGACAAATTAATATTCAAATAAACATAACCAGGTTAAGAATCCCAACTGGCGGGAGGCAGACCAGTTGGCTATTTACAAGCGTAACCGAGAAGTTGAACTCGGGGCTTCCGAGAACAACATCAGCCAGCGGTCAGAACGGGATTTGAACCCGCGACCTACGGATTTCAAATCCACCGCTCTAACCACTCGGCCACGCTGCCGCCCTCATGTATGGTATGGTATGGTATGGTATACTTTATTTAAATCAAGAAACACGCTAGCCCCAACAACACTCAGCTGGTTTCCATAGAGGGCGTGTTTTTACAAATATAAAAGAGAGACTAAAACTAATAAGACATAAAGATAGATCTAAAGTCATAAAAAATTCTACTGTTATGAACTAAGTACTTATTATAATCTAGATACAGGACTAATAATATAGTAAATCTAAAACTACAAATATTAAACTAGATGAAGGTTAAGTTCGTTTATAAAGTAATTACATGTGGCATGACGTGACCCAACTACATTTTAATATATTTATTAAATGAATGCATTGATTCCGCTAGTTTTGCTTCACTAGGGAGTTGGTTCCAAAGCATTGCGCCGCTTTATTTAAAACTCCTTTTTAGAAACTCTCTCTTTGGTTTAGGAAGTGTCAGATCTGTAGCACTATTTCTGAGATGGTAATCAGTCTGATCAACGTTCCTTTTAACAAAGGAGTTCCTAAGGTTGGGCGCGGTGTCGTCATTTAATATTTTATACATCAATGATGATTTGGCACGAAGTCGCCTCGCATCAAGTGTGTCCCAAGAGAGGGTCTCGATTATATCAGCGGAACGTATATCATAATTGGCACCAGTGAGAACCCTAGCAGCACGAGATTGAAATCTTTGTAGCTTGTCTTTTAGTAATTTCCCGCAGGTGTCCCAAAGAGGGGAACAATATTCAAAGTAAGGCTGTACCAGGCTCTTATAAACTTTTTCAAGCGTATCTACAGGAACAAAGGGCTTAATGCGCCTCATCGCTCCAATACCCGCACTGGCCTTCTTACAAATCATGTCAATATGACTATCCCAACTAAGTTTTTCATCTATCTGAACTCCTAAGCATTTATGCGTATCAGTTCGTGATACAGGTATGTTGTTTACCACAACAGGTTGTTCGCTATTCTTATTGTTTAAATTATACGAGGAGCCAATAAACATCAATTTAGACTTAGAGGGGTGCATTTGAAGTTTGTTTTCTATAAGCCAGTTGCGGACATGAGCAAGATCAGAATTTAGTTTGACGACAAGTTCGTTAGCATCATAGGAGGATGAAAAGATTTGTGTATCATCCGCATACATGCATGGAGTGGTTGATGTTAAACACTCGGGTAAGTCTTTAAGTATAATAAGAACAACAATGGACCCAAGATTGAACCCTGAGGGACGCCACAGGTAATTGTTTTCTTGGACGATATTTGTTCATTGATACAACATTGCTGTTCTCTATTTGACAAATACGATTCGAACCATTTCAGTTCAGTACTTGAGATGCCAAAACGTGTCCTCATTTTATTTAGAAGAATGCCATGATTTATTGAATCGAAAGCCTTTTTAATGTCTAGAAAAATGACGCCGTTCAATTTCCCGTTATCCATGTTATCGAGCCAATTATCACACATTTGGATAAGAGCTGTTACCGTGGAGTGTTATTAACTGATCAATTTGGTATAGTGAACACAGAAAGATCAGTTGTCAGGTGTGGGGATCCAATGAGACTTTACCAACATCACAATTAAGATCACCAACTAATATTAGCTCTTTGCCCTCGACGTCACACCTCTGAAAAAATGTCTCACACTCATTAAATAGGTCCATGTCCGAATTTGGAGGCCTATACCAAGTGCATACAAGAAAGGATTTGCTATGTGGACGGTTGATTTCAGCGCAGACCATCTCGAGACTGGTAGGCACCAAGTCTTCCCTATCTGAAAACGGTATATTATCCCAAATATACAACACGACACCGCCTCCAACTCTATTCCGATCTTTACTAATGAGATTGTAGCCAGGAATACTTATCTCATTATCGGGTATTAATTCATTAATTTTAGATTCATTTACAGCGAAAATATCAAAGGGTGCGCTAAATAAGATATGCCTAATTTCATCTATATGTTTGAGTAAACTATTTACATTCAAGCTGGCAATTTTGAAACCTTTAAGGTTAGCGACGCTGTGCATTGTGGAACCAAACTCACCTATTATTGGATCATGACAAGCCGTATCTACAGGCGTGGTTTCTTGTGTACTGGTGCACGTATTGGTCCTGACGCTAGCTGCATTATTAACTGTCCTAGCTGCCGTAATGGGGCGTGAAAACCCTGGGGGCGTCTTGCTTTGTTACTCGACGGTCTGAGAAATTTAATGAAACTAGTGGCTAGATAAGCTGATCCCTTAGAGTTCAGATGTAATTTACTACCGTTGAGGCATGATCCATCAATGCGTGAATTGTCAATGAAATGAAAGCCATTTCTGTTGCTCATCTCCTTTAGTTTTTCGTTGACTTCAGATAACTTTGTTGACACACTAATGTCTTCTCTATGTGTGAGGCTCGAGATACCTATTTTCGAGGTTTGGAATTTATCTCGAATCCTTAAAGCCAGATTTTCTGTTTTTGACACGCAAGACTCGACACTATCAGAGGGCAAATTATTCGTGCCCGAGTGAACGATCACATGCGAGGGTTCAACATCCATGTGAATGCTATGTACCTCTTGGCATATTTGGTCGCTGGTTTTACCTGGATACATGCGTTTGTCAACTGTTTTCTTGGTGAGCTTCTGGGAATCGATGTTCTTGATTAAGGAATCTCCTATAATTAAAACCGATTCTGGTTGAGCGCGGGATTTAGCACCTCTCCTAGGCTGGGATGTAGTTGCCTCATTCTCTTTGTGGGCGGTTTCACACCTACTTACTGACAAGCGATTATTTGATGTTAATGCTGTCGCATTAATTGACACATTTTCCACGTCAGTGGTTTCACAGTTACTTAGAAAGGAGAAGCGATTGTTTGTTGTTAAAGTTGCACCATTAGGCCTCCCAAGAGGGCCGGTCATCTGTATGCAACCCTGTATGTAAATCATCTTTGTTAGTCTCTTGGGCTGAGTGTTTATTTCCCCTGTCACATTCATTCTTCTCGCGGACAATGGTCTTTAAGCCAATCTTAATGAGTCATTCTCTTGTTCCAAGGACAATGCTCGATTTTCAAAGGACAGGCATTTTTCCTCAAGTTCTTCGATCTCCTTTTCTTTTTTGCGTACAGTCGACAACAAATGTTCACACCTCGTTTTATAATCAATGCCCTCAGTGGCTACCTTAAGTTCCTCTTGTTTTTGAATATTTGCTGATAAGAGATTTGCATTTTCTTCTACCTTTTTCTGTAGGATGAGTAGATCAAGCTTAAGACCCTCTATATCTGCACTCACCATAGAATATGGTCGCTCTTTAGTTGAACTTTCTTTCCCTTCTCTGTCGACCGATGTTTGTTGAATCCCACTTGCGTAAGAATCTTCAGACAGCGTGGAAGGTGACATTGTTTGGCTTTCAGTTTGCACGGCAGTTGTGGATGTATTCGACTCCGGCATGTTAGCTGTCATTTCGGGCATGTTCTGAACTAGTTGAACTAACCTTTCCTTTAAAGTAGAACCATCTCGTCCCTGGAAACATAGAGTGTGTTGCTTCTTACTGTACCAGTTGATGATAAGGTTTTTGTTGTTGCTTTTGAACTGTTTCATGTTCCCGCCAGGCGACGTCCACTTTCCCTGTTGCTGCAAGTCGCACATCACGAAACTCTTCAATGAATCTAAACTACTGCTAACGAACAAATATAAATATACAATTTTACTTTAAAGTGCATGGATTCAAGTAACACTTCCCTGATCCGCCTGATCCGCCAGTGAAATATGTTGTTAATACCTTGCTTATCAATTCATTCAAAAGCTCAGAAGTTCTGAAAACCTTTCCCAGATGTGCCGTTTTGAAAGAAGATGCAGCTTTAAAATAAAACAAAGCAACCTTTAACTAAACTGTTAATATAATGACTTTATGGAAAAGGGGTTTGATCGGGGAGAAAATAGAATCTCACTATTTATTGCAGAATCTGCAGATTTTTTTCATGGGTCTCCAGATTTTCCTGAACCAGGAATAAGCAGGTATGTTATAGCCCTTACACTTATCTGTGTAGAACTAAAACTGTAAAATAAACCCCATATAAAGACATCACTAACGAACAAATATAAATATACAATTTTACTTTAAGCAGGTTTGTCGAAGTCAAGTGTTGAATATTATCAGCTCAGCTCCAATTCGCTTCGGCTCTTGCAATCGAGCTCGAGCTTGAATGCTGATTGTTGTCTTTATCATCTGGTGGACATGAGATGTCTTCTATTTTACTTATTGCGTTTTCCAATATGCCACGCAACTCCTCCATCTTGCACAAGCCTCACATGTAAAGCACGAAAACCGCGGGGAATAGGTAACACTTTATGTAATGTACGTCGAGTTATAGCCTCTCTGAGTGGACAAGTCGAAACGACGAAACGACATGACGAAACGACATGACGAAACGACGAAACGACATAACGTAACGACGAATGCAATAACGAAACGACGAAACGGCGATACGACAAACGAGACGAGACGACGAATCGACGCCAAATCGACCTAGGAGTATCGGTGTGCCGAAACGGCGAAACGCCATAACGAAACGACGATACGACATGACGATCAAGACAAAGGCTATCTGCCCAATGTGACGATGTAGAAATCAGAATTGATGACCAAATTATCAAGAGAGTCGTTCATACCAAATCCTTGGGTCTTACCATAGATGCTCACCTCTCTTGGGGTAAACATGTTGAAGAGATTTGCAAGAAAGTCTCTTCAGCTATAGGCGCCCTAAAACGCGTGCGGCCGTTTATATCCAAAGAAACTGCAATTCTAATTTATAACACCTTAATTATGCCTTATTTTGATTACTGCAGCCCCGTCTGGGACTGTTTGAGTGCTTACTTGAGTGATAAGCTCCAAAAATTACAGAATCGCGCAGCCAGAGTTATTACTAAATCATCCTTTGA
>CM042747.1:24036272-24043772 GCA_022496165.2 Catalaphyllia jardinei
GATAATTCAGCCACCTTGATAGACTGGAGTTAGTTATCAGCTTTGAACATGTTATGGTTTCTTAGCCCGTGTTTTCACGAGAGATGTTTACCTTGGTTTTGTTTTTACTTTACTGGAGTGAAGTTTTTAGTCGTGCAAACGCAGTAAAAAACCTCGGTAAGCGGTGGCAAAATCAAAAGTAAGCCTAGGTTTGTCGACAGTTGAACGCCTCATCAGGCATGGCTTATCTCAGTAACCAACGGTAACCGAGGAAAAGCAGACGTTGTCGCGACATCTTGGCAGCAGGTGTTCACACGTTCATCGTGTAAAAAAGAGAAAAATAGACAAAGATTCCTCCTAATATATGTAGGCTTCAAGTCAAAGGGGAAAAAAGGCTAAATTAACTCATGTTTGTACGCAAAAAAATCCTGGACTGCAGTTTCCCTTTCATCGTCAAGTACCGTAAGTGTTTCCTTTCTGTTAGAAGTTCACTAGCTCGGTAGCGGTGTACAGGCAGGTGCAACTAAAAGAAGACCTACCACAACGAGGGAGAGAGAGAAAAAATCATAATCGAAATCTATGGAGAAGAAAAGAAATTGTTAGAGCGGCCCTGAATAAGACGAAGTACTGCTAAACGTTTACATAGCCCGTGCTCCGCGGCAGATGCTGATTCAGGTGTTTTGCGTGAAGAGGCTCGGCAAGATATCAAAATTTTCCTGCCACTATTCATCTACAAAGCTTTTCATTTAAGAAGGGTTTGGGTCGAAATCACCGCCTGCAAATTGACAACGACCTGCGTTCGGCATTGGAGTCAGAAAATTTATAATTTTGCAATAGTTTCTATGCAACACTGCAGCAGTTGCTTTCCGAGAAAACCTCAAAGCGCCCGTTGTATACAGCCTAATTTAGTTAATTAGTTCCGTGTAACCAGCGTCTCTAATAACTGCGATTTAAGTTACCAAACCTCGGTAAGCATTAACCGTAGTAAACCTCTCTCGTGAAAACACGACATTAGAGACTGAAAACGGTTGTGGTTCTCATTTCTTTCCAAATAGGCAGTTTCAGTTCTTCTCTTAGCAATTCAAGCTCTTCAGACTCCTATTTTATTTTCTGTCGACAGTCGAAGGACAATTGGCATTTGGTAGCCGATGGGTCAATATTGTTGAAGATTGAAAAACAGTGTGTTCAACCGCTTACTACCTGGACTTTCATGGTCTCCGTCTCAAAATAAAGGTTGAAAATTACATTGGGCGTCTTCCAAACTTTACAAGTCTCGTGTCTTTGAAGCCTGAAATAGTCAGATTTTTTCGAAGGAGCAAATAAAAAATCAGTGATTATAAGCGCATTTAAAATAGCAAGAAATTTTATACAATGCGTTTATGTTTCCCACATCAACACTCCGTACTGTCTACTGCCATGCACCACAGCCTCTTGAGAAGCTTATATCACTTTAAATCTTTGGAATACGCCAGTGTGACACAGCGTATCACCCTTTTTTCTGGGACAACAAAAAAGTCAAAATTAAAGAACTAAAACAAATATTAGGCAACGGAAAAAGGGTCTGAACTGAACATAATCTATTTTACTTTAATGAACAAAAAACCTTAAGTCCATGTGTATAAAGCAATTTCATCGATCTGAGCAAGAATTCAGCATGGACGGTTATTTCCAATGAAGCTAAATTACACTTGGCAGGCTTAATCTTCCTCAATATGGTGGGAGGCCCAGTGGCCTCATGGTTCAGAGTGCTTGTCTCTGGATTGAGCAGACTGGGCTGGAGCCCTTACCAGGGTTAATGTGTTGTGTTCTTGAGCAAGACACTTTACTCTCACAGTGTCTCCCTCCACCCAGTTGTATAAATTACTAGTAGTACCGGCGAGCTTAAATCTGGCGAAAACACTGCAATAAACTAGCATCTCATCCAGGGGGGAGTAGAAATACTCCAAGTCACTTTATGCTACAGAAACTGGGACAAGCTCCGGCCTGATAGGCCCCTGGGCTTACATGGATACTCAATCTTTATCACTACTGGGATGGCTGAGAAAGTGAGCTATGATTGATCAATGGTTTCCAAAGGCAACCACCGGGCAATCATAGCTCACGTTGGTCAAAAAGATTCGAATTTTGCGAAGGAGTAAGCCTATCTTAATTGATTATGACATACGAAATTCAACGTAATGCGTTCACGTTTCCCATAGCAACAATCTGTACTGTCTGCTGTAACCGCCAAGCCTCTTGAAAAGCTCATCTCTCTTCAGATCCTTGAGATACGCCACTGTGACGCAGAGATCGTGTACAACCTGACAAGAACAGTTTGTTTAATTCTACTCCGGTGTTTTCTATGAATTTCCAAGACTTACATTGACGTTTTCTGAAGAAAACATAATAAGTCAGTGTGGTTTATATACCGTCTCTGATCCATTACAGCGTATTAAGAGCGTCTTTCTGAGAATGTCCAGAAGCGGAAGACACTCACAAAAAAATTGATTTTTCTTTTATTTCGCCAAAACATACCTTTGGGTGAACTTATTCAAAGAAAAATAGTTTAAAGTTTCAACGATTTTATTTTATGGCCAAAATTTAGGAAAGTTCTCAATTTGCATATAATGGCGGTTTTCGCGACTTAAAATGTTCAAATTTCACGCCTTCTTTGCGAAAACACCAGGGGCGTAAAAACAATCCTATAAAAACGAAACTGTTATTTCATTCTTATACTTTAAAATCGTGTAATACGTTTCTTGAAGTTTTGGTTGCAGCTTTTTAACGAAGGGCATTTGTACAGCCGCTATTTGTGTCTCTTGGCAAGGAACAAAGAAAGGCCAACTTTGATTAGTATAAATGGCCTCTGGTATATATCATTTGGTCGAAATATTTACATTTTAGGAAACCTTAGTTATTCTTTTTTTCACCAGAAAAGTTATAGCTCTGGGAATTAAAACGTTCCCCGTGAATAAAATAAAATGTTACGGCTTGTAAGCGAGTTCAATTTTATGCAAATCACGAGGTTATTCTTTGGAAGTAAACAGTTTAAAAGAGGAAACAACGACTCACCGTTATTTACGTTCGGTCTGCTGCTAAAGAAATGATTTTAACTTCCCAGTGTCCTTTTGAGTTGTTTGTAAAATATTTCCAGTGACACAGCGAGCATATTCGACAAGGTCGACAATGTTTGTTGTCGCACACGCAGTTTTGTCTCTTTTCATCGTCTTTCTTAGTCGAGAGTCCTTTAAAAATATGAGAATACACACTTCAGAACGTAGCAAATCAGTTTCTCATACCTATATACTTCATGTCGACTCATGGGCATTACAATAAATCGGTCCCCGTTGACTGAATAAACAAATAAAGTAACCTTTGCGGTCAGGAGAGGTCACATGTTATTTCGTTATGTTACGTTCCCTCGGTTTCACATTACAAGGGTAACGCCGTATTTTACATGGTATTTGTTTTTTTTTAAATGTTTTCAAACATATTTTATTCAAGAAGCAAAAACAACAAATGATTAAATTACGAAAATAAGGCGGCGCAGCACAGGTTTTTTTTTCTGTCACAAGATAAACAAATCTGCTATCATTGGGGAATTTTCACTACTAAAAAAAAGCGCTGTCTGTTGGTGGTAAGAGTTTGTTTCCCCGAGTTAGTATTGTGTTGATGAAAGAAAGTGAGTTAAAGCAGCGACTATCCGGGTCCGATCTCCAGACATCGTCAGTTACACAGACTAAGTGGAGATGATAACGCCCGTGACAGGGAATGCAAATTCAGTCACACTGCTTTTAACCAGAGCAGTTAGGGCTCCAGTTTTCCTTAATGTAATTTCAAAGTTCTCATGCTGTCTTCCATATAACTCGAATATCGGTAAGACTGCTTGTGTGGTTAGAGGCACAAAAAAGAGCGACCTGAAAACGGAAATCTCACACGAAAAAATACGCTTTGCTTTTGCTGCTCGTATATCACCAGTCTTTGCTAACTACAACGGCACAGCCTTTGTTTTAGTAATTTCAGTCCCTTGTGACGCCCAATTTTGCTGTTATGATTAGGCTTTAGAAGTAGCCATAATTCACTCCACCCCACTCCCAAGAAAAGTAATTTCAAAACTCAGGAGGGCTAATACTCCCGAAAGTAGCATGAAATCTGCATTTGTATTGAGAGGTACTAAGTCACGAGCAGGCGTATATTGGAGAATAGAAAGCAGGAGAGGAAAAAGGGAATTAGAGGTGCCACCCAAGCCGCCGTAAAAGAATCAATACCAAGACATGCTTGCAAAAGACATATTAGCAATAACACGGATGAACTCTGTGCTGCTGTAACTGAGAATCATGTAATAAATGTTTGTTTACTTTTTTACACAAAATTTTAAATTTACTGTTTACAGCATATCTTGTCATGCTCTTCTTAGCAGATATTGCAATAACTTAATAAGGAAATGAATGTATTTGATTTGTATTAGCAAGAAAATTAGAAAACTATTGAGTGCAACTTCAATAAGTTAATAAATGTCTAATGCTTTTTTGACGCGTTAAACGACGCAAGCAAATATCAAACTTACTCAAGAGATGTGATTGTAAGGTTTATTACAGTAATTAAATGAGAAGGAATGTCTCCTAATATGCCCGGGAAAGGAAATTGGATGATATATTTAGAAAGAAATAATTTAAGCTTATAAATATAGAAACTGTTTCAGACACGAAAAATAAAAGAATGACACAAATGTAACTAAGCCTTTATTGACGTACACAAAGTAGTTTTGTCACTTAATTTACAATTAATAGCAGCAATTTCCTTGCTAAGCATTCTGGAAGCAGTTAGCTTGCGTTACTTGAATAAATAATATGCAGAAAACAATTTCTTTGTAGTTTCCTTGCTAAGCGTTATTGGAAGCAGGTAGCTTGCATTACCTGAATAAATAATATGCAGAATTTAAAACGTTACTATCGTCGCAGACCAGCTTTTCCTGCAGGTTAACGGTTTCCTATTGTTGAGTATTTATCTTTGTGCGCGCTTAATAGATGTGTGCAAAATATTCAGCTGAATATTACTAACGGGAAAACACTATATGAATCATGTCGACATCAAAGAGATCCCTCAATCCTGCATCCAGTGTTGAAATAAGGCCGGGGTATCATGCATCTATCAGTGAAGCTGATTGTTAGCTTACCATCAATTATGTCAAACTGCTGCTTTCCCATTTCTTTTTAATCGAAATGTCTTTAAGGACATTTTGAATAAATCTAATAAATGCCATGAGGTCAATACGGCGTTACCCTTGTAATGTGAAACCGAGGGAAACATAACGAAATAACATGTGACCTTACCGCAAAGGTCATCTGACTTGTTTATTCAATGAACGGGGACTGATTTATTGTAATGCCCATGGGCCGACATGAAGTATATAGGTATGAGAAACTGATTTGCTACGTTCTGAAGTGTGTATTCTCATATTTTTAAAGGACTCTCGACTAAGAAAGACGATGAAAAGAGACAAAACTGCGTGTGCGACAACAAACATTGTCGACCTTGTCGAATATGCTCGCTGTGTCACTGGAAATATTTTACAAACAACTCAAAAGGACACTGGGAAGTTAAAATCATTTCTTTAGCAGCAGAACGAACGTAAATAACGGTGAGTCGTTGTTTCCTCTTTTAAACTGTCTACTTCCAAAGAATAACCTCGTGCTTTGCATAAAATTGAACTCGCTTACAAGCCGTAACATTTTATTTTATTCACTGTGAATGTTTTAATTCCCAGAGCTATAACTTTTCTGGTGAAAAAAAGAATAACTAAGGTTCCCTAAAATGTAAATATTTCGACCAAATGATACATACCAGAGGCCATTTATACTAATCAAAGTTGGCAAGTTGGCCTTTCTTTGTTCCTTGCCAAGAGACACAAATAGCGGCTGTACAAATGCCCTTCGTTAAAAAGCTGCAACCAAAACTTCAAGAAACGTAAGTATAAGAATGAAATAACAGTTTCGTTTTTATAGGATTGTTTTTACGCCCCTGGTGTTTTCGCAAAGAAGCGTGAAATTTGAACATTTTAAGTCGCGAAAACCGCCATTATATGTAAATTTAGAACTTTCCTAAATTTTGGCCGTAAATTAAATCGTTGGAGCTTTTAACTATTTTTCTTTGAATAAGTTCACCCAAAGGTATGTTTTGGCGAAATAAAAGA
The DNA here is from genome assembly GCA_022496165.2 of Catalaphyllia jardinei. Classification (NCBI taxonomy): domain Eukaryota; kingdom Metazoa; phylum Cnidaria; class Anthozoa; order Scleractinia; family Caryophylliidae; genus Catalaphyllia; species Catalaphyllia jardinei. The sequence continues at coordinate 24,042,424 of CM042747.1, forward strand.
AAAATCGATTTTTTTGTGAGTGTCTTCCGATTCTCAGAAAGTCGCTCTTAAATTTGTGCGTTCTACAGTCCAATTGGCGCGTAGAACCCGTCATTCCCTGTAAGCCCTGGAATGTCCTACCTGTATAAACAAAGCTTTCCATTAACACATACGAGCGTCGGTTTCTTCCGCAAAAAATATGCGGAAACACTAACAAGGCAGCTGACTACATTAACAATGCGGAGCTAATCCCCTTTTGTAGTATCTTCCCGTAGTTCATTTTGAGTTGCAGTTTTAATGTTCCGGCCCTGAGCATGAGGAGAATTGTTTTACCTGATACGTTAAATTGTAAAATAATTATAAATATTGTCTTGAGAGCGGCGAACTGGCCGCGTCCTCCCAACGATTGCACTGTCTACTTAACTTACCGAGAAAAAGCCTCCACGCTTTCTGCTGTGAGCACATTAACCGCCCGCTCGTGGTATTTTTTGTAGTCAGATCCGCTGTTCTCTCCCTTGCCTTTGGTCTCCTCCTTCTTCTCAGGTAACTTCGGAGACTCGCTCGTTCCAGCTTTCGTCGCAAAATAACCGATCAGGAAACCGACGAAGAAGATTAAAAGAGCAGCAACTATGGCCAGGGCCACCAGGCACCAAAAGCGATTTGTTCGCCGCTTTACAGGTTCGTCGATGGTTAGATCAAACTTCTCGTTAGATGCCATGTTTCATTTACTGACCACAGTGTTGCACTTCGCAACCTCGTCCCCAGGGCCTTCTCCTCGACGATTTTCAAAATGGCGGATCGTCGGGAGAAGACCCTGGAAAAGGCTGGATCACGTGGTACAAAAACTCCAAAAAATCTTGGAGATTTTTGTCACGTGACATTTTGAGAAAGACCAAAACAAAATGGCGGCAAAGCATCGTGTGGGCCGCGATGGGAAGCAAAACACCGGTCAAAGAACGCTTTAACTTTGTACACGAGGCAGTGGTGGCTTCGTAGTAAGATAAAATATCATTTTTACGGATGTTTTGACTCTGGAGCAGGACTTTTGCGCTATAAAGGTACGTGTACTGTAAATTATCCAATACAGCGTTGTGAGCATTTGTAAGTTTATTCTACTTTCGTACTCGCTATATTTAACGGTCACTGAAATCAGATTGAAAATCAAACAGAAAAACTTAGCTGCCCAGGCTTAACTGCTGAATACCCCTCCACTTCAAAAGAGATCTTGAAAAGTGTGGCTAAGCGGCCAAGTAGCCGCGTAGCCACTTAGCCGCGTAGCCACGTAGCCGCATAGCCGAGTAGCCGCGTGGCCGCGTAGCCACGTAGCCGCGTAGCCACGTAGCCGCGTAGCCAACAGCAGACAAGTATGA
>CM042747.1:24048772-24050924 GCA_022496165.2 Catalaphyllia jardinei
GTTTCATTGCTCGTTTACAACATTGTTGGGGAGGAGGGGGTTGCCTATTCTAGTGATGCCATTAGGTAGGTGTCAGACAACAAATACTGCAAATGGAACTGAACTTGTTTCTTAACCGACGTAACTGCCAAGAAAGTCAACATTTCCAAACACAGAGCGAATTGAGATGGACACTGCTACTTTTCGTGTTTGTAAAATTGGTAGGTCCACATCAGCCCTTCGGCTGCCAAACACTCTTAACCTGCTTATCAAATAAAGTTTACTTTACCTTACCTCGTACCTTACCTTACTTCATGATGACCAATCTGAGTTGGCCTCGTTTGGCCACAGGTAGCACAGATGTTGAGATATGCTGTTGGCGATTGCGTTACAAAGTTAGTCTCTTAGAAGACAATGTATGAGAATGTTTCGAAAAATGCTGAGTGAAGAAAATAATTAAAATATAAGTGGCAAACTGGCAGAAAGTATAACTCACCTAAATTGCATCGCCTCCAGAAACACAGGAATGTCAAAATAACGCAATACAAACATAATGTAAGGATCTTGGGAGCTCTGGATGGAACACTGATTGTAGCTCTGTTAACAACACCGACTATAGTATGGAAGAGCCCCACGCATTCATTACAACGCCACGGTGGAACTCTGGGAGCTTCTTTTAAACCATGGAGCTAGAATTTATCTTCCAGATGAAAATGGAGAGACGCCTTTACATTATGTACCATCTGTTAGAAACGCTGCTTGTACAGAGTGGCCCCTTGAGCATGGTGATGACGTGGGAACCTGGGACGTGGCAAACTGCACCCCTCTCCATGCCGCTGCCTATGGTTACCACCCGGTTGGGGTCTCTACGTTAATTCCCTATGGCACTAATGTTCATTTAGCTGACAAGAATGGCTGGTTTCCTCTGCATTGTGTTGAAGCGGGGTGGGGGGGGGGGATTGTAGTGCTGCCAAAGTTTCATTTGCAAATGGGTGTGACATAACAGCTGTTGATAAAAGACGGAGGACTGCTCTTCATTTGCTTGCAAGAAGCGGCCACTGTAAAGAGCTGTTGATTATTTGATTCGTCATGGGAGCGACGTGAACGCGAGAGATTTTAGTGGACGCACAGTGCTTGTCCATTTCGCATCATAAAATGTAGGGGTAACCACGCGTTTTTTGAAGTTGTTGATCTTTTTTGAAAAGTTTTACGGTGCCTGTTTCATTTTTTCCTGTCACCTCCCCAGTAGGTAAAACATTTTCGTTTTTGCCTGCGCACTACGCCATCTGCAGGTACATGTTTACAGTTGGATTTCAGTGTAATTTTCGAAAGATAGCAGCTAGGTTTTCAGCTGAAAGACGTAAACAGTTAGTGGTAAGCTATATACTGCTATTCTGGTGTTCCTGGTTTAAGTACAGGTTCATTACAATTGATTTGGTCACAGTAGGAAAATTTTGCTTTAATTTTAGTCGTGTACTTGGTGGCGTAGTTGATTGCGTCAATGTCAACCCCAGCGTGCGCGCGCTTAAACCATGGCTTGTATGATGCGCAGAAAGTGTGCGCACTAACAAAAGTAGGCACCGTCCTTAAGGACGTTCGCGCTAATTGTTTCTGCGCATCCTTACTGCGCACGCAAATTCACATGCCACGTCATGCATGAGCGCGTTCGCGCTGTCATAAACAAATGATAGGGCAAATGGCCATTGCTAGAGCTTTGACTGGATTTAATGATCTTGGACGCTTGGTGACCCCAATTTTTCTTTCGATGGATCATTTTTTCTACTGATTTTCTACGTTTAGGGAAAAAATGAAGAAAATCTATCGACTAGAAGTTTAAATTTTTGCCAAAATGCACCATCGAATTCCGTACTTTTTAGCTCTTCGTGCATCTGTGCGGCGGTTTCAAATGCCTCTTAAAGGGATAAATTTTGTGAAAACGTTAGTAACATTTGAAATTATTTACACAACAGACCCACATCTACAAAATATGACTAAGATCGTTTGCTTCCGTTGACTCACTTTCGATATTTTTAACTATAAAGCCCTGTAGACCGTTCTCAATTATATAGGTCAATTTTTCGAAATCAGTATATGCAAGTGAAGAATGATCATCGCAGTTAATTTTCCAATTTAAGCAATTGGAAAGAAGAAGCCTGAAAAAAAAAATCAGGGC
>CM042747.1:24051324-24061324 GCA_022496165.2 Catalaphyllia jardinei
CCTGGAATTAGAGGCTATTTTGCATTCTGCGCTCTAATTGGTTTTGAGAACAGCCATAGTGTGTCTTCCCCACGCCCTGCGAGTTACTCACTGCGTAATTCCCGCACTACAAAAGAATCAACTGTCTTCAATGTCAGTTCCTAATGTAGTTTCAAGGTCTAGAAAAACTCCTGGATGCACTCGCGTTTATTCTCGTCCCCAAAGCACGCGATCCTTCTGGCCTGTGGCAGGATCTCGATCCCTGGGGACGAGAATGACTCGTGCGTCCACTAGCGGTAATGCAAGACCCCCAAGCGTGCATTATTTTCTTATAGTCTTTGTCTAACATGAAAGACCTTACACAACATGAAAATCCATCTTCTACTATTTGATAACGCAGAAGAAGAGAGGATGACCAAATTAACTGTAGAACACAGCTGGAACACTACAGTTTGGTGTTTTCGTCACACTTTAGCTTCTTCTGCTTTCACTCTTGGTCGATTAAGCATTACTGACAGGCATAAGTCATTCCATCATGTTATAAATTGGGATTTACTTATCATCAATTATTTTTGTTATGTTTAATGACCCAGGGTTCAACGATATGTGTCCTAAATACTTTTGTTCTTGGCCCATCGTAGGGATAAACAAATGGAACTTACACATTTTTTGATTGAGACTTGACCTTTCGTATGTTACTGTACACCCGTTTTCAAAAGTAACCGTTATAAATAGTTGTTTTAAATTTCAACTGTTACTTTTGAAAATATATGTAGAGTAACATACGGAACGTCAAGTCTTCATCAAAAAATGTGTAAGTTCAATATGTTTACCACTGCTATTTGTTTCTTGTATGTGTCCTGTTATATTACTAACAAGTCTTTTTGAAATACCTTTGAGTTCTGCCTGTTGGGATGTGAGTTAATACTTAACACTTAATGACTGGTCCCGAGGGGAACAGTGAATTTTGTTTCCCGAGAATCTCAATGTTTCCCCGAGACGAAGTCGAGGGAAACATTGGGATTCGAGGGAAACAAAATTCACTGTTCCCCAAGGGACCGGCCATTAAGTGATTTGTTATATAGCAAAACAAAACAAAAACAATTCCAGCAACAGCGGTCAACAGTTCGCGGGTAACAGTGAACTGTTTCCCGTTTGACGTCATAGGTTTGACAATGTTGCCCGCTCATGGCATTTGGCGGGAAACAGTTTCATTGTTAGATGTCATGTGACCATGAACTAGCGAATGAATGGGCACGCTGTATCCTCAGGTAAGTTATTCAGTCCAGAACGCTAACTGGGAACTATAGGAAGTAAGTCAATAAGATTATTTCTTGGTATACTTGATAAAAAAATACCGAGGTAGCAGGGCACCTGCGTTCCTGTACTAGGAAATCAAAACTGGTTAGCCCACGAAGCCAGACAGCTGTTTTGCATAGTGACCTGTACCTCAACAGGTCTTCTTTTCTGCTAAAGAAAATTGCAAGCGATATAATTATGTAATTTTAACAGGGAGGTCGACAATGGACAATAGAAACCTAAGAATATTAGTTAAAGAAGATACAACCTACATGCGATCTAAAGTGTCCTGTAGGCGACCACGGCGGGCCTAAATAGGAAAATGAAGATGTTCTAATTATTTCCATGTGTAGATCAAATTAAAGGCGGTGAAGTGTTGAGTGAGGTGAGTGGAAACTAGAGTCGTGCAGTCTTGATTCGCGCGCCCACATTCAATCATATTGTCTCACATGAACTAACCATGATTAGATGACTGCTATGAGCACTGAATTAGAATGTTGAACCACAGACTCATAAAAAATGAGGCACAGAGAAGGAAAGGCCTAATCGTAGGTGACCTTTAGAAGGAGATGCTGAACGGCTTCAATTTGCTATAACAAAGACGCCGCAAACGTCTGTAATCCGCATTTAACATGTTTTCAAAAATTGGATTGACCACTAAAATAATTTCAAATGTCGGCGCACGTACTTCAGATTCACGAACTACTAAAATTTCTAATGGCAACGAAAAATATAAGCGTGTAAGTTCTGAATGTAATCACCTGGCGATTTAAACGCATTGCAGAGAGAAAGTATTAACTTTGAGTTCTCCCAACGATAACGTTTTATAGCAGAAACACTAAACGAAGTTCGCCTATCTGAAACTCATACCACTGTAAGGTTGCTTTGCGGAAATACTAGAACTTTTGTGTTTTTATCACTCTGTTTACACCACAGCCGGCGCGCCTTAGTGGGAATGTAAAATACTTGAGCAGTTTATTAATTCGCAGTGGGCGTGAGGGTAAATGTCTCAGACTTAATGGTCTCTACATGTGATGGCAATGTTTTGCATTTCCTAAAACTATCGCCTGTTCTCTAACAGGAACGAACAGCAGAATAATATGTGAACAACTACTTCAGTTAGTGTTACAATTTATTAATTAAAACTATTGAACAATCTCTGAATCTGTTACGGGTTCTTTCGTTTTTAAATGATCTACTGTATGTAATTTCCCACGGAAAATGCATTGTCTCTTTCGCGTCAGGCGTCAGCTTGTTTGAGGCGGTTGTTTTCCCTCTATTGAAGGACGAATTATCAAATTGCCAAGGAAAATGGCGTTAAGTGGTACAATAGATTGGCAAAGATAACAACTCTATTGTTATTTACTAATGAATGCGTTGGCTTTACACTGTCCCTAATAGAATTCTAAATTACTTTTGAGCAGTGTTGATTTGCGAATTTGATTGAAATAATTACGAAGGCTACTTCAATTATGACAAATAAACAGATGGAGTGAAAAAGAACTCTGTGAACTAAATAAATACACCTGGGATAATTACTCGGTTATTAATGTATTTTTCGATCTTTCATGAATCTGCTCTACCGCCTAACGCACGCGTCCAAGTTTTTTGAGGCGCCGTCTTTCTAAAAAGAAGTCCCATCCATAGCATTAGTGGCCAACATTGTGACTTCTCCGAACGATATTAAATTTCAAAGATAAGGTCGCGCACCCGAGTTTTAATACCACCATGAAAGCATGTAGTAAATGCAAGCAGGCGATGATAGCAACTTAATGCACTTTAGCTTTCAAAATAAAACAATTCCGTTCACGAATCTTTCTCAATTCAACGGCCGTTTCTCTGATTTCCTTCTGTGATTTTCCGCTTATAGTGGAGATCAGTGGACGAGCGGCCTAACGTCTCTGTCCGACTCCTGTTTCACAATACACAAACCATCGGCCGCACGATAAGTTAACTGGTGTGTTGGTGACTCAACCATGCACCAGTGGCCGGGACCGAACATGGATTTATAGCTCTTAAGACGTGCGGATCACGAGGCAGGCGCTTCATCGCCCTGGAACTCGCCTTTGTCAAGGAATGAGCAGTCCATTGGTGCCGAGTCAGGGCATCGGAACGACTGTACTTCTGACCGCATCCTAGCACAACGCAAGTAAATACTTTTTTCTCGGAATTTTGAAGATGTGTCTTCTGATGTTTGCTCAAATGATCCTTTCTTCCAAAGGCCTTGTTGCATATTTCGCACTTGTGAGGTCGCACGCCTGTATGGATGCGTTTATGGCGCGTTAATTCCTCGTTGCGAGCGAAACGTCTCTCGCAGCCATCAAAAGTACATTGAAATGGCTTTTCGCCTGTATGAATTCGCAAATGACCTTGAAGCTGTCCGTTGTTGCTGCATCGTATGTCGCACAGCGGACAAGGGTATTTCTTCTTTCTTGCTTTGCCATTCAAATTTGGGACGCAAACGTTCGAATTTTCACCCGATTCCTCGAGCACACGCAAAACCGGGCCGGATTTAAAATTCGTCTTGACTGGCTGGCCAGAGTTTTGCGACCCAACGTAGATGGAAGGAATGACCGCTTGAGATTCAGTGCAAAAATTCATCGGTGAAACTTGCACGTTAACAGGGGGTGGAGGCGTTGTAGTAAAAGCAGAAGCCAAGCCAAGTGGTCCCACAGCCTGCTTCCACAGTGTTGTTGAATTTCCCAGCTCAGGCGGGCGAAAGATTTGTTGCAGGGAAGGTAGCGAAGGTGCGTGAAACAGAATCGTTGGCTTGAAAACGCGAAACAATCCGAGATTATTTTGTGTTGCTTGCATGATTTGAACTGCCCACTCCAACAAAACACATGAAATGTGCATCGCCTGACAAGATGGGATTGACATGGAGTTAGGTGGGGTGACGAACGACCAATCACACGCCTCGTTGTCGGTCGAATTGTAAATGGAGATGATAAATTAAAGCTTTCATGACGGGGCGTGATAGGGGGGCATGAGACTATTCAAGGGCCACCTTGTAGAATCGTCCTCAAAGGATGCTTTTATCTCCAGTGTTTAAGTCGCAAAATTAGCTCTGTACGGAGGAATATTTCCTCAAGGATTACATCGCTTGGGTTAATCTAGCTTTGTCGGTTTATTCGTGTTTTTTTGATTAAATTCCTGGTTCTGCTTTGTATAAATATTTATCGACACCTATCAAATATATCTCAAAAGAAAACAATAAAAGAGTAAAACTTCACAGAACAGTGAATGATAAACACAACCCAGGAGGCGGGATTGAATAAAGAGAATAACACGTCTTTATAACGCTCCGAGCGATTTCTCGCCAGGATTACTTTAAGGATTCGTGCAAGAGTTCTCGCGGAAGCACATTTATGTTTATCCATTCAGTTTGTTCAAGACAAGAGAAAATATCCCCGCGAGTTTGTGGATAAGCACAGAGAGCACCATAAAGCATAAAGGAGTTGCCCTTTCTTCGTTTAATCAAAGAGCTGTTTCTTATCAATCTAATACAATTAGCATATTTACGCAATTTTCACTTTCGTCTGTGCTCAAGTATTAGAAATCACGCCCGCTCCGGCTTGAATGAAGCCCCATTTCAACACAATCCGAATATCTGTAAAACCGGAAATGATTCGGGGAGCTCTCATGGCAGGCTGTGCCAAGATTGAAAAACAAAGAGGGGTCGAATACTTCCGGTGAGGGATCACACGCAATACGCCGCAAGCGAACATGAATAACACACATGCCATATGACGGGGCAATTGTAAAACCATCTGTGCCAGGGAAGTATAGATCGGACCTCCCAGAGATCGAGTCGACTGAGCTGGTAGCAACGCTTAAAAATGTCTAGTTCGTTTTGAGTGAATTGCAGTCGAAACACTTCGGTTTCCATAGGAATATATAGACTCTGCAATTTTGTGGGTTTAATTTACACAGATCCCCGTAATTCTGCCCCCATATTAATAACAGGCCCATAAAAGATCTCGTCAGACTTGTTACTTTTGTGGGATGTCCGCTTATTTCAAAATTTCATAAGCTTTCGTCAGTTTTCTAATGAGTGCTTTTTATGCACGTTCTAGTAATTTCTAAAAACTAAAAACACTATATAATAATTACACGGAGCAATTCCAATTTGGTCTTTATTACAGAACGCCAGAGAGAAGAGTGTAAGGGTCGTGATTTATCATGTGGATATCTTCGGATGTTACTTTAAATTTCATTCTTCTGTATTGGTTAACTGTATAGTACATCAGAAGAAAATTGAACGCAAGCAAAAGAAAAGAAGGCATTTTTGCAGCTCAGTAATTGTTTGTTCATAAATCCGAAGTAAAATCGAGTTAAAATTACATATCATGTTCAACTACACTCAACGATTTTTTATTTCTTGCTGGTTTATATGACCTGAATAAAACCCTCATATGGAATGAATGTTTTTTTAGTTTAACAATCCCTTCTTAGTCGCCAGTGCGCGGCACGCTGGGAAGGGCCTGCCGCAGGATGACGGGGGCGAACTGAGACCGATACTTCCCACGGGTTTCCGCACCGAAGCTTAAGGCGTTTACGGGAATATAGACGGTTTTCCTTGTTCCTGAGACTACTGGTGTTAAGTGCCTGTCCATTAGACTCGGAGTCGCGAGTTAACAACAGTTACAAATGTACAATATCCGGTAAAAATTCCACAAAGTAAAAAGGAAAGCCGAGTTTTTGATAGGAGCGAGTCTTTCGTTTGCCATTCAGTCTTTAGCATTTCAGTCTTTTTTCTTCGTATAATATTGCCTTTTTATTTCTTAAAAGCTCTATGGGCAATGAACACAGGTTATGAGTAACTGCAAGGAAATAGTCGAAAGATGACTTTTTCTGAACAGAACCGGGCCATTCTCGACCAGAGAATACTTAGTTTGGGCCTGCTTGGTTAAAATACTGGAACCAATAAGAAAAGGGCGACAGCAAATAGCCAATTACAACTGCCACTGAAGGAAAAAAAAAACGATCAGTCGACGCTTACAGCGAACTTACTCTCAGGTGGACGTCTTCGGTCACTTTAGACGGATGGTGTCCGCATGGGCCAGTTTATTTACAGGGAAGTAAGAAAGTTAGAAACCTTTGAGATAGCCGTGTCTACTAGTCTGCCCGTCGGAGCCGGTGCCCACTTTCATGGGCCTTTCTTGAAGTGTTTTTCACCCCTAACAGGAATCAATTTTAAAACCACACATTATTATGGCTTGGCCTAGGCCTGTCATATTTTTTTTCGGTACACTATTAAAAAGGTACCGCGAAAGCTTCAACTGTGGACTGTTTGAGGCTGAACACCCTAAGAGGAACCAAAAGCGGGTTTTAAAGTACGACGAGCGCCATTGTCCTTTATCTATAGGAGTCTCTCGGCCCCCCGAGCAGCGACCCCGATCTGGGTCTCACTGCGTCACCAGCAGTAGGTTTATTTTATTGCGAATCTCTGACGGCATTCGTTTATTACACAGAAACCATTAGTGCATGGTTGGTAAACATTATTCGACTTAGCTCTCGCTTGCAACGATTCAAATTGAAAGAAGAAAGCTAACTGTGAACATTAATGAATCAAGAACAGTCGCGGTTTATTTCCATCGATCGGGGACAAAAAGTTAAGCTGTACGTGCTTGCACAAGGTGGTCTTTAACACTTAGAAATCCTCTTATTCATTTGAAAATCGAAACTGATTTCATCATTAAATGGTCAAAGGCTGAAAGAAGCCTGCAGTGAGCAGCAAAGTAGAACATAGGGGGATTTCTTTCCATGGTCTTTCTTCCGGCTCAAGCCACTGCTAGGATTATCATATCAGCGATTACTCGTGCGGTGACGCTAATTGTCCTGAATATCAAAAATAGCTAGCGATCCGACATGTTTTTGAACTCTGTTTTAGCGATTCTAACCGGAATATCGGAAGCACTCAAACAAAGCTTGGTTCACACGCACGACACAAACACTCACAAGCCCGCGGGCTCATAAGCAAAGACGCGTACAACAGAGAAAAGCATACGCGGGCGCAAATCTACGCGCAACATGAATGGACTAGAATTTGCCATGGGGGACTGCCATTTGCGTTTTCTTGACGTGTGATTACAGGCAAATAGCTTTCGTCGAATTTTCTGCTTCTGCGCGGGGTCATCGCGGTCTATAGACTTTCTGAAAAGTACCTAACATATTCTACCCTGAAATTCATGAGGTCGACTTGTGGCAAGTCTACGCGGTCTATAGTTGCCTTGGTTCTTTATAACTCCGCACGGATTGTAACCTGGGACAATTTTGGACATCCTGAAGTCACTGTTTGTGGTAAAATGGTTTTGCAAGAGTGACAACAAACGGAAATTAAATTTGAAACGTTCTCAGAATAATAATAAAAAAATGGCGCGGCCTAGAGATGTACTGCTGCAAAGTCACGAAAATTCTGATTAGGGTGCTTCAGATTCTAACGATACAGTTTAAAATTATTTAAAAAAAAAAACAGATATAAAACTGCAGACATGTCGCTCTAGAGTCCTCTAGCGAATGTGCGCATCAAAGTTACTTTAACAAGTTGTGTGTCTTCATTTGTTTGTCCTCCTCTTTCCGGTCATGACCTTGTTAACTTGCATTGCAGGCTACAGCATGAGATTAAGCGTTGAGTGGGTTTTTAACAGATAAGTCGAACCTGTCCGCAGAAGACAAATGACACAGATAATTAGTTTTGTAACAGGCTTTTTTGTCTTTTGGCTCAACTGGTTGTAATCTTATCTAAATACAATATTACGGCCAGATATTACGGTTTCGATGTTTACGATCTAACTTAAAACATCTCTAAACTTTAGTTAACCTAGATCAAAGTCTAGTTTCTCCAAAAAACATCCCTACAAAGAATGGCAGGCATGTGCTGAGAATAAAAGAACTTATCAGTACTAAGGTGGTTAGGAATATGCGGTGACATCGACGGAGCTTTAACTTCTGTGGAAAATGTCTGGAGTGGCATTTAGTTTGACAAAACTACAACGTGTCCGACAAACTGCGATGTCCGGATAGACTGCAAAACAGTCGTTTTTGGACGTTTTCAGGAGGCGCGAAGCGCCGTAAGCGTGATCTTCGAGTGTCAAGCGCGCGAGCCTCATACACACACGCTACTCCTTTACACTCGCTCCAGACCTTTCGCTCGAATATGGACGTACCGTCGCTCGCGTTCGCAAAAAATACGACTGTTTTGCAGTCTAATGTCCGGACTGAAGCAGCATCTACAGTACGCTGGAGAAACTTGAAACCGGTTTTGTTTTGACGTCGCTTAAGGAAGCTCGAAAGGGTTTTTAGCTGCACGTGCGCGCGCAAACACATGTACACGCGTCAGCTGAATGAATCAAAATTAACCCACCGGAAGTTAAATCTTGCGTAAAATCGCGCGAACCGGAAATAAAATCTGCAGAAAATATTTCTTTCTAGCTCGGAATTTTGCTCGGTGACCTACCCTGATTTTTTGCATACACGCACCATTCACGATGGCACTTCAAATATAAAAGTTTCGGAGAAAATTATCTAGTAGAAGTTTCTGTAAGCCATAAATCGCATTTTCTTTAAATATATTTAATTCCACTAGATAATTTTTTCCATACTGTCTGAAAAGTTAAAGAATTTAGGGAACTTTCCAACAAAGAAATAAAAATGGTAGGTCACCAAATTAGTTTTTCAGATAACTCACAAAAACTGAAATTTAGTGGACGTTTTGTGCACCTTGTGCGTTGCCATGGTAACTGTTATGACGTCACAAGTATAGCCCAGCAATAGAGTTGCAAGGAGACATATAGTTTGCCCACACCATTAAATGTTTTTTTTTGTAATCTTACATCGTTTCACAAACACTGCAGCAACGAAAAACCCTTTCGAGCCTCCTTTACACGGCCTTTCTGTCAATATCTCGGTCACATTTCAAGCAACGCTAAATCTCTCCGCATATTTCATTAACCACTGTTTGGCAGTTTTGTGTAAATGTTTAGGTGATTTTTGGGCATTTTGGGAAAGAGATATTTTTTCTCAAAGGATAGGTTAAATTGAGGAAAATATGAAATGTTGAAGATTTGACGGATTAAATTTGAAGTGAAAAATTAGTAGGTGGACACCAAACAGTCCCCTACCAACCTGGTAGTGCTTCCAACCCATTTTAATCCTAACAATTCCCTTTTAATATTACTTCAAATTTCACTCCTATTCATGAGTACTTCCCCCCCCCCCCCCCCCCCCCAATCACCGGGGTCAAATGGTTGGCTGGTGCTAGTGACCGTTTGCTTTCCGAAAGAGTTTGACATGGTGACTAGGAGGAAACCTTGTCCGTCGACGCGCATTGGTTGCGCTCCAGACTATTTATGGGCATTCGGTCCTTGTTCAACCTAGTTAAAAAGGTGGGAAATAAACGAAAAAGGAATGCCCTTCTCGCTGCACGACTGTTCTTCACTGTTCTTCTCTCGCTTCGCATCCGTGAGTTCGTGCGGATGTTTTCCAGGAGAAAGGAAGAAATTGTTCGCAATCTAGTTTTGGCGCTCTCCTGCAAAAGGCTTGCCAGCACGAAGATAATCCTTTTTTTGTTTTGTTTACGCTCGTTATGACTCTTAAGTCACTGTGCCCTGGCAGGGTGCCTAGCAGTCTACCGGGGAAATGACCCATCAAACCACTATTTGCTCGAAAACAGCGTAACGCCCCAAACACTTGTAATAAGGCAGAAAGGAGGCGGGTCGGG
>CM042747.1:24066324-24068824 GCA_022496165.2 Catalaphyllia jardinei
TTATACTGAATTGTGACATGGTTTATCTATTCAATTTCATCTACCTAAAACACTAACTTGTATACAAAAAAATCATTAGGCAGGATGACTAATGGCTGCCATTTTAGTATTCTTTTGTTTACTTGCAAATTAGCCCTTGTTGCTTCATTTAAGGACGTTTGTGCTTATTGTTTCTGCACATCCTTACTACCCTCGCAAATTCACATGCCACATCATGCATCAAGTGCGTTATAAAATGAACCATGATAGAGCAGACGGCCATTGCTGTAGCTTTGCTTGGATTTAACGATCTTGGACGTCTGGTGACCCCTACCTTTTTTTTTTTCAGAAACAGATTTTATTTACAATGATCTCCACATTGACCAAACATGAACAAAAAATCGATGTGGGAAGTTAAAAAATATTCAAGATTTCTGTCCATGGGAGATGGAATCCTGCCACTTGCTGCAAGGCACATGAAACTATGGTCGCTAAATGTGAACTTGTTCTTTGAGGAACCTCACAAGTTAACTAAATTCTCTTTATAGCTCCATTTAAACCATATATGGCAGACAACATTTCCCTTCAAAGCTCTAATATTTTGGAACTTGCAGCCACTGTGGCCTTCTTCGCTAAAGAAGATTTAGGTGTTCTTCCGGGCATGTTCTCTCCAAAACAAAGTCGGTGACCCCCCATTTTTTTTTACATTTCTGACATCACTAACTCGTCATCTTTCAATTCTGGTAAAATTTTCAGAAAAAATTCAATGTTTGAAAATTTTCGCATGAATGTCCTTAACCCTTTCAGCGCCAAGTACGTACTTATAGATTTACTTGCCAAAGGGAAACTCCTTGGCACTGAAGGGGTTAAAAAACTATCTCCCTTAACCCTTTCAATGCCAAGGACGTACTTATAGATATCACTCTGTCTTACGACAGATGATTTTACTCGCCAAAGGGAAACCCCTTGGCACTGAAGGGGTTCAGGGAAAATATTCCTTTGAATTTCAAGTTTAAGAACAAGGCAACAAGGACTAATTTGCAAGTTAACAAAAGAATACTAAAATAGCAGCAATTTTGGAATAAGGTGTATAGCCAGTTACAGTGGATCCCAGGATAGTGATAACATTTAAACTTAAGGTGGCTCATAACAGTTTCCAGCAGTGAGATTTTGATGAGTCATTATAACCACTTTTTATCACTTGATACTACAATCATGGTATCAAAAAACTGCCCAGTCATTGGTGAGTATGTTGCTATCATTATTGCAACACAATAGGTTACCATAGCAACAGTATGACCTGTCAAACACACCTTTAATTACAGCTTTAGGGGCTTAAAACTCAACATTTGAAAGGCTGTGTGCAAGAACGTCCCCTAGATTTTTTGGCCATTTTCAAAGTGCTTAAAAGTAGCTGAATTTTGGCATGTGGGCTTCGTTTCACCTGAGAAACACTGCTCTGATGTTTGTTTCGTAGGGTCTCTCTTCGTTGTCTAGAAATAACGTATGCAAAACTGACTCAGTTTTCCAAGCGGCAGACACGGCCAGGAACTGGCGAGAAAGGCTAGGCAGCAAGGTCCTTGAATTTGACCTGTGTTGGGTGAAAAGTTAATTTATACAGATTCAAAGCCATAGAAATCGCAGGTCGGTTAAATTGGCAAGCAAGTGTTCTGTGAGTGTGTCTCGTGGATTTCCAAGCAGATGATTACTTTGAACTTTGCTAGGATCAAGCCCACCACAAAGAAGAAGGCCTGATCCAGGGTACAAAGAATTTCAATTTTCCAGCTTGCCCTTTGGGCAAGCTGGAGCCAAGATGTACTAGCCCGGAGGTCATTTCCACTAGCCTGAAAAATTTTCGGAAATATGATGATTTAATTAGTTCATGAATTAATTAAATAATTAATTAATTAAATTAATTCATTAATAGTTAACTTATTCATGTAGGCCAGCATTTTATAGTAAATGTTTAGTAAACTTTTATTAACTACCAGTTGGTAAGACTCTTTTAATTCACTGGTACCACAATTCAGTGTTTATATTAGATTTAATTAAAAATAATATGCAACTTGGAAAATATTGGAAATCTAACAAAAAATCAATTTAATCTAACTAGGGTCTGAAGCTCTAATGTGTTTACTAAACAGAGTGGGCCTAAGCGAAGTATTAAAAGCCTTACCCGGTAATTTATTGTGCACAAGAAAAATGTCTGTTACAGAAGGAAATCTTTATTTACTGTAAGTTAACTCTTACAAAATTACAGCATTATTTTATGTTTTAGAAGCTCGCATCATCTTATTACTTCTTGAGCTAAGATGTTTCATTGAGTAGATAAATGTTTTTCTGAGGAAAAGCTAAGTAAATGGACAAGTAGCCGTTTCAGGTCTTGGTAGTGCTAAGTCACGCATCAGTAAACTCGTAAACAAAATTACACGGTAGGCAAATTCATAGCTAAGAATTTTCGTCTGCATTTTTAGCGCAACAAAGGTTTCAAATGAGCAAAACTTTCGTTAAACTTTTTGTT
>CM042747.1:24073824-24082101 GCA_022496165.2 Catalaphyllia jardinei
ACGTAGAATGGGTACAACCCACACCCTTGTCCTGCCCAGGGTACGACGACAATATTTCTTGTTATTTTGTATTCCGTTTACAATACAATTTTCAGTTAAAGATTTGACCAGTAAACGAATTTGAGATAAATGGAGGAAGACAGAAGAAGGGGAAGAAAAAGCAAAAAAATAATAAAAGATTGTAAAACGAAAGTGAATTGTAAGCTTCTCTCAGGGGTAGGCCCGAGAAACCAACAGCGTCAAATCGAGGCAAAAGGAAGATGGCCGCTGCGATACCGATGTTGGACGATGTTATCAAAGAATATCTTGTATTTCGAGGGTTTTCGAACACCTTAAAGAGTTTTGAATCAGACCTAAAAGCAGATAAGGACAAAAGCTTTAGGGTAAGTTGTTTTATGGCGGTTTGTCTAGCCACTATTTAGTAGAATGGTTGTAGAAACGTCAGGTTTTGTGCAAAAAGGAATGTTGATAGGGTTCGATGGCATGGGTTTACGGTCATTTCGATACAAATGGAAGTCGTTTCGATACCCACGTTAAATCCTTTCGATACACATATAAAGTCGATTCGATACAAAATGAAGTTAGCTCGATACAAGCTGCATTTACGTCAACTTTGATTTTGCTGCTGCTTTAGGCTAACTTTCGGGTTGTTAAATGATTGTTAAAAAAACTTGTTTATTTTGCTCGAGATACTAATCTAGTGGTTAGCACTACATCCGGGCTAAACTTCAGAATACCCGGCCACTTAATATATGTTTTCAAATGCTGCTACCACAGTCCCACAGTCGTCATAATTAACATGTGGAGGGGGACAGGGGGACAGGAGCCCGAGAGAATAGGGGGCAGGAGGGGTACGGGAGGCGGGAGAGGAAAGGGCAGGAAGCGGGAGTTCTAAGAAGGCAGGAAGTGGGAGAGAATTGCGAAACGCTAAATTTTTTTAATTCAACAATGCGTTAGAATACTTTCAAAATCAAGAACCAAAAATATAATTGACTTGCGTTTAACGTCTTCTTAGTCACTTCTGAGACTTCTGAGCAAATGAGCAGACAAAAACTCTGGCTTGGACTGAAAAACAGGCTTACTTCCGGTGAAATAGTAACCTGTTAACCGTTTACAGTGGTTACCTCATAGGTCGTGAAATGTCAAGCGGCATGAGTGCACATGTCGCGTAAGCTTTCAGAGTGCAAAAACGTGAGACGAGCAGGTGATCTCAAATCAATGTCGTCCAAGACAATTTTATTAGGTCTTTGTATTTTTCGCTGCTGCAGTGAAAGGTCGGTGCATGGAACACCTTTTTGGGAGCTTGCTCCTTACAACCATGAGTCAGAACAGACCAAAGATTTCACCGCGTGGTGTAGAGATGCCTCAACTGAATGCTGCTTTTAATGAGCGCGCTGGAGAGTGTGGAGTGGTTCGTTTTACATCCCAGTTTTATGTTTTAGACAAGTCGAAATCGATTCCAATTAGAATAGGCGGACAAACAGCTTGGGAACTAGTCAGGAACGACTTCACAGAAAACAAAGAGAAGATTGCTTCTAAAGATTATTATTCCTTTACCAAGGACAAAGCCGGTACTCTTCCTTTCTACATGTATACATCAGTCAATGGGCCATTTAATATCTGCACCCCCCTATTGAGGTTAAGGGAAATGCAAGGGGGAGGGGGGGTCTTTTGTGTGTCGGCATCTTTGATCTTTGAATAAATCCTGAAGGGGGAGTGTGTCGGCAGTCTGATCTTCTTTTTCTTGGGGGTCAAAAGTTTACTTTTCTGAGGGTGTGAAATATAAAGTAGGGGGGGTGCGGATAAAAAATGGAATGGCTCAATTTACACACGGAGGTCGATGAAACAAGCCATGACCTAGCTGAAGCGACCGTCGAAGAACTGTTTAAATCAGTCAGTTCTAAACGGTCTACACGGGAAACCGATACACCAACACAGACAACACATAACCAGTTATCTGCAGCAGGTGACATTGACATTAGTGTCTTAGATGCCGTACCTGAACCGACTGAACCTGAAGATGGAAATGAAAGCAGTCAAGACGTGCGTCTACCACACACCTGAATGTCCTGAATATATGCCATTAGAGGAAGATCAAATATTTTCTCCGTATTCATTTCAAGCGAAATGGAAGAGAATGATATCTTTGGCACTGAATATGCTGCAATGGAGGAAAGTTCATTTATCTTCGCAAGAGCTGGCGAAGGAGTACTTACATCCTGCAAGAAAAGTGACATCTTTTGTGAAACGGACAAGGGAGCCGTAAGACTATGCGATGGCTGTTTGGAACTTGCTGAAAAAACGTTCTGCAAGATCCTTTCAGACTGCCGAGGAGAACGTGATATGGAATCTGATGAAATTGGAGAAAATCACGAAATCCCTTCCGACTCGGAAGAGGAAGGAGACTTAACAGGTCTAACGACCATTTGGAGCAGAAGGAAACCAGTGCACCCACCTAGGTACATGGAAGACTTCTTTTAGATTTCCCGAGCAATAAATACATATATCTGAAATCCGCCTGGGACGTTTGGCTGTTATTCCGTCAAATCCTACTTCCATGATTTAATTATCTGATCCCAATAAATGCCGAACTGGTTACTAGAAATGCGTATACTTCATCAGAGCACGAGACAATTTAGAATTAACTTTTGAGACCGTCGTCACTGAAAATGGATTTCAGAAACAAATCTGATGAGCCGATGAAAATGGACTGAAATAGTGAAACTCAAGGAAGATAAAGAAGTAGGTCAAAACTTCATTGAAATATATGGCAGTGGTAATCTTGTTAAATTATTTAAAAACAAAGGAATGCTTAATAATTGTGACGCTAAAGGACTAGGATGTGTTTTGACTCTCCCAATTTACAGGGGACGGGAGCAGCACAAAAATGGGCGGGAGGCGGGAGATAAAGGTACGGGAAGCGGGAGAGTAGTGTACGGGAGGTGGGAGGTTCTGACCCCCCTGTCCCCCCCCCCTAACATAGTAAGTGTATATAAAACCACGAATATACCTCGTTCTTTCATCACTACAGGACTGCAGACCATGGTAGCACTTAAATTTAGAGCTTACTTCAGTCCATGTAAGAAGGATAGCACCAGGCGGCAATGAATGCAGAAAGGTGCTAACTTTTGCACAACTTTGTTATTGTTGTATCATACAATGTACTTATGATTGGCTCAGTCAGCATAATATACCAAAACTTCTGGTAGTTGTATATTTATTTATCCTTAATTGATCAACTATCTTCTTTTTAACAAAATCTCTTCTAAGTTTAAATAACACAGTAATCCTATGTAGGGGAACTTTGGAAAATTGGAAGCTTTTATTGGCTTTGTTTACAACTGTTGTGATTGGTTGAAATGTTTTAACACAAAGGAAAGTATGTTTCAAAATAGAGTTGAAATAAATTCTATTTCATAAACCTGCTCTCAATCGGTTGATCAATTCCCCATCTAAAAACACTATTTCAATGTGGGAAAAGCGTATTGCCGCAGAACAATAAAAAATGCCATAGTTCTTATCTGGATCTTTACTTGATCATTGACTTTGGGACTGCAGACCACGGTAATACTCAGGTTAACCATTTAATAGTTTAATACTTATTCATTTACTGCTGGACTGCAGACCACAGTAGCCCTTCAGTTTAACACTTACCTGTAGTTTAATACTTATTCATTGACTGCAGAACTTGTGGACCGCGGTAGCACTTAAGTTTAATTCAGTGACTACGGGACCGCGGACCACAGCAGCACTTCAGTTAAACACTTAGTACATGCATACTATGGCACATTTTTCCTATCAAAATTCAATTTATTAGTCTTTTTTACTTACGACCTTCGTTTTTCAAATTCAATACTCCTTTTATTCAAGGTTTGGCATTCGTTTTACAACCTCAACATTCGTTCTATCTAACCTAGACAGTCGTTTTCTAAGTTCAACATTTTTTTTAGACTGTCAGGGTTAAATAGAACAAATGAAGACGCTAGTGATAAAAGGGGATAAGTGACGTTTTTGGTTGTTTCTGTTACTCTCGCTCCAAATTAGCTGAATTTTTTCATGCGGCCTTCATTTCAGTTGAAAAACATTGCCCCGTAATTTTTTTCGCTGGCTTGCTCTTCGTTTTTCGAGAAATAACGTATGCAAAAAAGGCACGCCACTAGGAAAAAACGGGTGGATTTTGTGCATCAACTAAAATTACGCGATGTCTCGAAAATGAAGCAAAACTTTAGCGGAAAAACTACGGGACATTGCTTACTACCAGTTTCGAGCTGCCGTTAACGGCCAACTTTTCTCCGCGTTGTTTCATGCTTTAAAACATTCAATTGCTATCCAGCAAAATATTGATCTTTCGCAACGTGTAACCTTCGAAAATGTCGATTACTGGTGAAAACCGTTAAAACTTTGATGTCAGGTTAACGTGCGACCACAAAGACGTTAACTTTACTCAAATTACAGCCAACGGTTTACTTCACGCAATGTGCAAGCTAGACACTCTTGATATCAGGTCATTTACTGACAGTTAGAATTTTGATTTCACATTATCACGCCACCGCAAGGACTTTGATTTCACTTAGAGAAGAGCGAGAAGTTCATTTCACAACATGTAAGCCCAATTGAAAGCCCGCGTGCAAGAACGTCCCCTAGATGTTTTGCTAAAAAACCAGGTCCAAACTTCGCAGCTGACTTTAACCCTTAGGGTTAAGAGTTCCCAGTCTTATTAGAGTTAGGTTTGGGGTTACCGCTCGAATCTAGGGTTAGCATTGAAGATTGGGCTTACAGAACAAAATTAGGCTTAGCGTTTGCCGAAAAAAAAGCACATGAAACGGAAAATTTATCAGCAAAGGAGTGCTGAAATACGAAGCAAAACTTACATTGGCAGCTGACTTTAACCCTTAGGGTTAAGAGTTCCCAGTCTTATTAGAGTTAGGTTTAGGGTTACCGCTCGAAACTAGTGTTAGCATTGAAAGTTAAGCTTACAGAACAAGGTCAGGCTTAGCGTTTGCGCTCAGGGTTACGGGTCGAGGGTAGCGCTTCGGATTAGGTTAGAGTTAAGGTCAGGATACGTTAGAATCTATTGCACGAATCGATACCTAAATCAAGTCAATGATTAGTGCCTAGAGAAAGACGTTAAACGTTTTGCAAATCGGCTACGTCAGTGATTTATAAAATGTTTCTAGGTGAAAGTATTTTTTTGGCCGACACAAAACTGCTCGTTCCATGAAATGATTAATTCTGACAACACAGAAAGAGGAAGCCTTAAGCTAACACGCTGCTCATGCCGAAAAAAAGCCCATGAAACGGAAAATTTACCAGCAAAGGAACGCTGAAATACAAAGCAAAACTTACATTTGAGCTGAAGTTTTCTTCTTCCTAACCTGCGATCAGGCGTTCTTTGTCTTTTTTTCTTCGCGGCAGGCTCGATCCTATCACAATTCAAAGCAATCATCTGCTTGGAAATCCACCATACACACTCACGGAACGCTTGCTTGCCAATTTAACCGACCTGCGTTCTTTTTTGGCCCGTAGAAACGGCTTTGAATCTGTTGAATTAACTTTTCACCTAACACAGGTCAAATTCAAGGACTTTGCTGCCTGGCTGCCTTTCTCACCAGTTCCCGGCCGTGTTTGAGTCACGTTGAAAGTCACACACACACAATAGTCATGCCGCTGGCTTTACGTATGAAAGATTATTATGGGATATCCCAGAAATGTTGGCAGCGAACGATGCTACATGGCTGAATTTCAAGAAAATAATAAGAGTCTAGAAAGCAGTTCTAATTTCCAAAACTGACACACGCCGAAGTTTAGCAAATGAGCCCTAAGTCCACGACAAATGCTTTGCTTTGGAAGAAGAAGCGTTTCTAGACTCTACCGCCTGGCTCATTTGCTCCTCGATCAATGGCTAAGTTAAGCCATAATCTCGGAACAAAAACACACCTCGGTTCTTTGAGGCATGCTGGTGACTTATAGAGGGTCAAAGGCTTAATGATGCCAAATCTCCTACCAGGCGGGCGCAAATATTCCTCGAATAAGCTTCGAATATCGGTGGAAATAACGAGCAAACTCTGCTTGATTAACAGGTAAGCTCTGAATAATCGATGCTTTGCGCGCCAAAAGCTGACGTCACAATAGACAGGTTAGGCTTGAAGTTACGTCAAACGGCTAACGGCAAAAAGGAAACTTTTGCTGTTTGTTTTTAGCTCTTTGAACAGTAGAGTGAGAATATTTGTGTATTTGTGGTGAATAGTAGGAGACATTTTCTATTTTGTGGGATTTGATTTTGACTTCATACAATATAAAAAAGTCTGCCTGTTTGCTGCTCAACAAATTAATTGTGCTTAAGGTTTCTTTTGTTGGTTATTCAACAATACATCTACAAAAGATGCCGCTTGGAAAACTGAGGGGTTTTTTGCATACGTTATTTCTCGAAAACGAAGAGCAAGCCAGCGAAAGAAATTACGGGGCAATGTTTTTCAACTGAAATGAAGGCCACATGCAAAAATTCAGCTAATTTGAAGCGAGAGTTGGAGCGAGAGTAACAGAAACAACCAAAAACGTCACTTATCCCCTTTTATCACTAGCGTCTTCAAATGTTGAAGTTGAAAAACGAATGTCATGGTGGAATAAAAAAATATTGAATTTGAAAAACAAAGGTCGTATGTAAAAAAGACTAATAAATTGAATTTTGATAGGAAAAACGCGCCATAGCATACATGTATAGACTTGCTAGCCGACTGCGGACCGTGGACCACAAGAGCAGTAGAATTATTGATGGCATGAGCGGCCGGGTATTCTGAAGTTGCTCCTAGATCTGTTTGCTCCACTGTGAGTCTCATCTGACTTTCCTTCAAATCATGCTCGCTTCAGAGAAGAAGTTCTGGTGCATTCAGCGGAATAAGTTCCAGGACCTCCAGACAAAGATCCTCACCTTATGGGATGAGTTTAATTCCAGAGACTGCTGTGCAAGAAAGCTCCTGAGGGTGCACTCATAAAACCCAGCAACTTCCTAAGTTGACATTGCACTCAGTCAACTCCCTGTTATCACTCAATTGCATTACGTTTAACATTGCATGATGCCGACCAAACACAACCCCTTCAGGAGCCACCACATCTATAATTTAAAGTCCTGACCAATGCAATGCCTTTATGTCATATTAAATTATTGCAATAAAGTTTTTTGTATTGTATCAACTTTAGAGATGTAGTCGACTTTATATGTGTATCAAAACGACTTCGATTTGTATCAAAACGACTTCGATTTGTATCAAAACAACTTGTATCAAAATGACTTTGTATCAAAATGGCCAGATGCTGGTTCGAGGCATTGCCCTGAATACACAGACTACCTCTATGAACGTGGCCCATGGGCTGCCATAGTATAATCAGATAGTTTTCATTTCCAGTTTCCCAGCTTACCAGTACTGTAGCATAAAATATGACATTTTTAGACTGTAGACTTCACTCGGGCACTCTGGTTAACCTGAATGTCACTCAGATTAACCTGAATAGCATGCATGTTGGTCTGTTTACACTTATTCATTTATTTATTACAATTTAATGGCATCAAAGGTAATACATACTAATAAGAATACCGGTAATATAAATAGCCATGTGGACTGCAGTCTCTGGAATTAAACTCACTTACCCCTCAGAACTGGAAATGCAATTTTTAGTTGTGTTAAGTCTGCAGTCTGTCGTAATATGTAGTTAGTAGTCAGGAAATGTCACTATGAGCAGGAAATGCCTATGAGCTGCCAGGACCCCTTAGTGGACAGCAAAAACAAACTCAGTGACTGATGCAGCCAATGCCATACCTGGTAAATGATCATTACTCATCATTAACTGTTTTTTTGCCATTATTTAAACCTCAGTGTCTTGCCTGATGTAAATTTGCATAGTTTTTCAGTAAGTTGTTCTTACATGTAATATTTAATAAACTAATATTAATTTTAATTAAGTAATATGTAATAATATTTAATAAAGGACTAGTGAGCAGCACACATATACTCTAGGGAATATTTTCCTCTTGGAATAAGTGACCTTCCAAATTCTAGATCGGATGTTCTAACCACTAAACCACCAGGGCTCTAGTGATAACGAGATCAAATTTTAACCATACCAGCAGAGTGTGACACACTTCTATACTGGGAGCTGAGTGCATGGCACTTCTATGCTCGCCTGGGACGTAGTTTCTCCTTATTCCGAGAGGGAAATATTCCCTGGAGTATATTATGTGTGCTGCTCACTAGTCCTTTATTAAATATTAAATATTAGTTA
>CM042747.1:24099594-24104594 GCA_022496165.2 Catalaphyllia jardinei
GAATGAAGGAACAGATACTGAAAGTTTCACCCCCTTATTCATGAATACCTTTGTGCAAACTTACTTGATGAATTATTAAATGACTTTGAGAATGTTACGTCAAAGCTCTGAGTGTAATAATTGTTATTGTCATAACACAAGGCCAATTCGTGACGGTCTTCAAACATCGTTTACGTAAACGTAAAGTTTATTCACAACAACGAGTTTGACTGAAAATAGAACAAAATAAACAATATTATTTACCACGTTTAAAGACAGAGAGAACTTACTACAAGAAACACAGACTTACAGCTTTTTCCCGAAATGACTGATAGGCCTCTGGACGATGATGATCGCGAGGGAACTTACAATAATAACAACCACTAGCTCTAATAACTTGAGGATAGAAAAAGCGTTCGTTTGACCGTTGCTACCGAATTTAAAACTACTAGCCTCATTAGCATAATAGCCTAACGCGCGCGAAAATATCAAATGTCCCAATGGGCCTTTTAGGGCAGAATAGTACGAGAGTTAATAATAAGGTCATGCTTATCTCTCTGTTTTCAGCTATCCCGTTTATCAAGAATCCTGAGCAGAATGTCACTTTTGAGATGTACTTTCAGAGGGCCTGGCAGGAGACATTTTTCCTTTCACTCTACAACTTTTTGATTACTTTGTTTCATCACATGCATATCCTTTTAAAGTAACAAACCTACAGTGGCTATTTTAAGTCAGAACAATACATATCTCTTTCAACATGCTGTACATGTACATTGTATCTTAGTTGACCAGAACTTACTATACAATTAGTGTTGACTTAAAATATTGCTGTTTGTTTAGTGGGTTGTCTATCACATTGCATCTATTTTTGCGAGAACATACCTGTTTATGTTTTCTTGTGCACATGCAGCCACTGGTAGTGGAGGAGAACTAGTCGATGAATTTAACAGCAGAAACTCGGAAGGAACCAAGTGCTGAAGATTTGGTGCAGAACGAGAAGAGGACCATGGTTGAGGTAGACCACATGTGTTCAAGTGTGCAGCACAAGTAGCAAGGGAAGAACCATGAGCAGCAATGGTGGGAATGCCTTGAGAGACTGAAGGTGCACCGACTGTGGCAGATAGCGATTGTTGTACGATAGCTCGATGGTCTGAATCACAGAGGCTAGAAATTCTGACAATATGGAAGTACCAGCAAGGGTACCAGGTGCTTGTAAGGATGTCAAAATGGCATTAGTCTTGATTTAAAAATTGGATGTTGGAGCCATAGACACTGCCAGCAAAGAGCTTTCTGAGCCATTTTGGGTAAGTTGAGGCGGCATGATGGCCAAAAAGAATGAAAAGGACTGGAATGATAACACCAGAGCACTCTTGAAATAGAAAAAGAAAGTGGCAAACCAAAGGCAAAGCGACAAAGCTAGACAACGCACAACCATGAAGGCAAAAACTGCACAGCAAAGGCATGACTATGCATGCCCACAGCGATCATCCACTGGCCAACAGCGGATCTCCCAGTTAACTCTGATTACCTCATCGAAAAACCTTGTTAAATTACAGTGTAATGAACTCTTCCGGGGCCACCCAACATTTTACTGCCAATCACAAGACGAGTTCAGAACAAAAGAATCAGAGTTCGTTTATTTTGGACCAATTACAAATGTAGGTCAAATCTGACTGGAAATTGATGTGAAAGGCTTCTATTTATGGCAATATGTTGTTCATTTTCATCACCGAAAAGGCAAATAAATATTTTCTGAATGGTGGCCCAAAAATTATGAGAAACAGGCTAAAAGAAATAAGTATATTTACAAACCAAATGTGGGCCTTGAATGCCAAAGACGCATTCAATACAAATATGTTTACCTAATGGGAGCCTGGAAGAGTTCAACAAATATATTTACCATAAACCCGTGGACCGGGAATTAAGGTGACAAAACATACTAAACACTTATATTTACTGAATGATGGCCGGGAACGTTCAGCATGACAGAGTTAACACAAATATATGTACCGAATGAAGGCCAGGAATTTTGAAGACAAAACGGCATTACTAAACACCGGCACAATTTTACTCACATAATGAATACCAAGAATGTACAGGACGGCGGAGAGGAAACACAAATATATTTACTCATTGACAGCAGGAATTTTGAAGACAAAATGCCACGAAATGTACTACTGAACACAATTTTATTCGCAGAATAAAAACGACGCGTTGCACTTCTGAGTTCTTCAAAAAGCTGAAATTGCACTCGCCAAAGCAGCTTGTGGGAATTTCAGCTTTTTGAAAAACTCATCATCGCGCAAATTAATTCCAAATCGAACTCGAAACTGTATGATATACCTAGACATAATGCACTGTAATATGACTGTAGTAAGGATGAGGATCATTCTGTTGCAATTAATGTTACAGGTTGTAAAAATTTATTGGCCTTCAAAATTGTAACTTGTCATGAACCTCTGTTTTGTCGACCATCGCTAAACTGCAAGTGATCCTTTATAACAGTTCAGTGATCAACTGGAAATTATTTATTTTATTTAGCCCCTCGTTGTTTCAGTATTGTTGAGTCCAATACTGATACAGTGTATATAGTCTGTTTTTTCTTCAACATTGCAGTCATTCTGAATATAAAGTATATTTTACATTACAATGTAAGTCTGTTAACATTCACAACCATTGAGTCATTCGGAAAAGATATTTGTAAAAATAAGTCAAATTTGCGTTGAGTCTGTTTAATCTTCAGTCAATCATCATTGGATAAATGAATTGTTTGTCTGTTTTAGTCTTGGAAATTTGTGGAACCTCACAGTAAATATTTAGTTGTCTTTTCCTTGATGTAAATAAACAGCTTTTCACTTCAAGTCCCTAATTTGTGATTGGTCTGAAATGAACAAACTCTGATTCTTTTGTTCTGAGCTCGTCTTGTGACTGGCAGAAAGAGGTTGGGTGGCCCTGGTTGAGTTTGTTATGTACACTGTAATGTCTTTTTTTTAAGTGACATTTAAAGGGCCCTAGTCAGCCACACCTTTGTAATGTGGCTAAATATAATTTAGGCTAAGTTAGACTCGAACTAATGCAGTCAGTGGTTTCCCCCTTTACCGTACGTGACCTGCGGGGTGGCCTTTTGGGGAGTTGCAGGGCTTTTCTGGCGTGCTGCTTGTTTTCGTGCAGTGTTGCTTTTGATCTTTGCGGGTCAGTAATCAAGCTCTGCTTATGAGCTCTACATCAGAACCCTGTCCGAGTCGTTAGCAGCCCTCTCCACTCAATTAGCATAGCGGTTTTGGACAGCATTGCCGCCTTCCTTCGCTTGGTCATGTGGAATTTTCAACGTCAACTTTCAACTTAAGTTCCTAGGATATTGTCAATTTACCACACCAAGGACTTGTCCGTGATTAGCGTGGCTACTCTGGGCGGAACAGTCACGCTAAACATTTCCAATGCTAATAGTAAGTTAGTACTAATTTGCCCAAGAGACTTTCATAATTGCTTGCTTAGAGTGTGCAGCTGGATCACCGTGTTTCTGCCCCACCTCTGTTGGCTCTGGACTGCCACCTCATCAGAGTACCGTGCACCCCTTTAGTCCGCACCGCTTACTTGCTTCCCAGCCAGAGGCCCTCCACAGTTCTTCTGACTGTTTGCTTCTCAGCGGCTTCTGGTTTTGTCTTGGTCTCCTGCGATGCCTCTTTGTACATGCTTCATGCCTCGGCTCCATAGGGCTGGTCCATCTCCCAGTCTTGAAGGCTTTGGTGGGTGTCCGCTTGGCCAAGTGTGTACTGTTCTTTCGTGTATTACTTGTTTAGGAGCTAGGTGCTTGGGGTCCAATTGGGGATTGGAGGTTCCAGGTCACCCTGTTCTCAGGTCCCTCCATTCTCCAAGCACCTGGAGAAAGGTTTCCTTTGGGTGGTTCCCGTGTCCAGGGTTGCCTTGGATACCTCCCCTTTGGCTTATGGCTTTTGCTCCCCGCTAACCTGTTAGGCACCAGTTCTCAAGCTAATCTATTTGTGATGAGTTTAAATGTGGCTAATTATAATTAATTTTAGGCTAAGTTAGGGCTTTTCTGGCGTGCTGCTTGTTTTCGTGCAGTGTTGCTTTTTATCTTTGCGGATCAGTAATATTATTGCTCTCTGCTAGGGAATCTTTGCGGATTGTCGCCCCTTCCCATCCCCCCCGTTTCCTTGGTGATCTCTAGGTAAGTATGGGTCAGGTAAGTTGTTTCCACTGATTACTCAGTGTGATGGTGCCGGTTAGCGGCTGCGTGTTGGGGTGGTTCCCGCGTCTAGGGTTGCCTTGGATACCTCCCCTTTGGCTTATAGCTTTTGCTCCCTGCTAACCTGTTAGGTACCAGTTCCCAAGTTCCTATTTGTGATGAGTTTAAATTCTATTATATTTTGTTTGGAGCATGTCAAAATCAATGAAATCACTGTGAAACTACTAAAGATAATAATTATTATATTAAACAAAGTTTCAGGAACACAACTTATTAGGGTGAAGCAATAAGATTTCCCTTTACCATGCAATATCAATAATTTTCATAGCGTCAAAAGTGGTGCAGGCTGACTAGGGTCCTTTTAGGGATAGGATAATGCTTTCATTTTAAAATGCTTATTACAACATCATGTGAGCATGAAAAGTAATCACAATATCAGGCTAGGTGCACTTGATTTATCAACATTTAATGAGTGATAATGAGTGGTAATTAATGGTAAAAAATGGGAGGGCTTACATGTACACCTAGTTATTTTGGGACTCTGCTGTGAGAAACGTGAATGTTGCTTTCATCTGTGGCAACTGAAATACAGCCAATAAGCCATGGGTGCAGATCACATTTTTGTAACCTTTTTGTGATTGTACATGTATGCTAAAAAACTGCAATTTTTTTTAAGTGGCCATCTACTGTACATTGTATTACTGTATAAGGAATGCATGACTAAGTTATAGTCATTATTACAAGGTACTCAATAATTGCCTTTTATATCTATGAGTCTTTTTTCTTAACTCTTAACACCCATGCCAACAATTCT
>CM042747.1:24109594-24117094 GCA_022496165.2 Catalaphyllia jardinei
TTGTTTGCAAGCACAGTGTTTTGCCTATTAGTCACGAATATCATATTTATCTTTGTCCAGCTTTTCCAATCAGACTGCTGTAGCTTTACTTCAAGAAAGCTGTTTGTTTGTCTAGAGGCATTCTTATGTTTTTTTTTCTGGATCAATCTGATTGCGCACATTCAAAGATGAAACAGCAGTAAAAAACTGTCACTTCGGAATAAAAGTGCACTGCTTGACGTCCACAGTTAAATATGACCGGCTTTCCATAAATCCAATGGGTACAACGGCAACAACATCACGACCACGGTAAATTGTCTCGAAACAGACTTGCCTGAGCTTTAGATAAGCCGAAATTTCAGCCTGAAGGCTATTGTTAAACATTGCAGTTAATGGCTGTCGCAGCACGACAAAGCTCGATGCAACAAACTGCCTGATTGCAGAGGACCCCTTCCTGATGCTTTCAATATTGTCAAAGTAGCACGTGACCAGCCCAAACCAGGGTCTCTCCTCGCTCACCCCAGGGGGCGGTACGATGAGAGACCCTGGGAACAAGGTTGTAGATTTAGAACCTTTAATCAACACATCTCACATGCTCTTTGGTACAGTGTTCTTCAAAAATGTTGTAGCTTTGTAAATATACATCTTAACTTGACTTTTGTCTGACAATAATTATTTTATGAGTTAAATGAATATTTGATAATTGTAGGTTAATATTGTATCTCATTTACAGGCCACAAGCACAGTCTGGCAAATTTCTACCAAACATGTCCAGAAAGTTCTCAAAATTAATGTTCAAAGACAAACCAGAAAAGAACAAGAAGGGAAAAGACCCAAAACAGCATCAACAACAGCAAATGCTTCATGAAGAACAAATGCAGGCTAATTTGAAAAGACAACAACTGATCAGGCAGCGACAGCAACAGATACAGGTTGGCAGTGGGTTGCATTTTACAAATTAAATTGAATGGACATTAGTCAATTGCAAGAGCCCTCATTTTTGAGCCAGTATGTTTTTACATGTAGCTAACTAGCTGAAGGTACAGGTAATTCTTACTTCCCTTGACCTGAACTCCTTTATAAGAAAAAGATTCCTTGAGGCAGTGAAAACACAGCCAATGAATTTGGTTGGTACCTGGACCTTGATAAAATCCCTGTAAAGATTTTAATATGTACTTTTTGAATACCTTTTTGGCCTTTAAAAGCAATTACAGGAACAGCAAAAGCAGCTATCCCTCTTGCAAGAAGAGCAGTTGAAGTCAAGTTCAATTCTTATGTCACAAGAAAAACCTCAAGGTCAAGAGGCTGAAGTCCAGACTGAGTCTCAAAATGATGAGGAGGATGCTAAACCCTTAAAGTCATCCATTTCAAAGACGCAGAGCCTTGATACACCTTCAGTTGAAAGCCTTGATGACAAAGAAAAGTCAGGATTTTCCATCCGAAGGAGCAAAACCTTGCCTGGAAACCTGAAAGGATCTCAGCTAGAGCTCGAAGAAAGGACAGGTATGTGGAACTCACTTTCATACTGGCGTGGTACATGTACAGGTGTGGTCCCCCACATGTAGTTGTTGATCTCTGAATCCTGGTCAGGCCTGTTGGCCAGGTGGGCAAGGTGGGCACCCAGTTGTCCTGTGGATGGCCATTTTCTGTAGAATTTTTTTTTTCATATGTTGCTTTGTAAATTGATCTTTTGAGCAGGCCCTGTAGCACATTTTGGTAGGAGACTTTTCAATTTTAACTAAAAGCCTCATCCTGGTACATGACTTTAGTTAATAAGAAGCATGTTGTCCTCATGATGGAGTGTTCCAGCATTTAAGGCACTACTTGGGTCACTGTGTTGTGCTCTGTGGCAGATAATGAACTTGCATAGTGCCTCTTTCTGATTAGGAATACACTGTATGATTGGGTACTTAAATTTACAAACTGTTACTCAAGGGAAACCTGAGAAAACATTGGGGCAGCCTGTGATGGATTGGCATCCCATCTAAGAGAAGTAGCAATACTCACTACTCTCAATACTCGTTTAACTACATGTAGGGCTGTAACAGGTATTCAAAATTTTGATCATTGTGATTATGACCTTGCGGCACCCTTGAGGAATCTCTGACATCAGAATATTGATTTTCAAATGAGTCAAAGATTGCCTACACCAGACATGTACATGTATGTTTTTAGAACTTTGCTTAATGTCCACAAACTTTCAGCAAGTGAATTGCACATTAGGTTATCTATTGTGTTCTGATTGAGGAGTAGAAAGTCATTTTATGTATGTCATTTTGTTGATGCCTGGCAATAAAGAACTTCCCTTCTACCTGTCCCTAAAGATATCCAAAATCCAGGAAAACGCTCTTGAACTCTTGTGGTCTTGTTTAACTCCACAATTTTTTTTTTGCATGTATAATATTATAAAGAAAGAAAATTTGCACAATTTAATTGTAATATTCCATTTCAAAATGATAATCAAATTGAAAGGTATGTAAATGATTACATCCCTGCTCTTGAATAAATTTACATTTGCAGTTAGGTGCAAGGAAATTGTCAATGCAACTGAAAATATGGAAGATCATATGTCTGAACTGTGGAGAAAGATATGAAGAAAATAATGATTGAGCATTGCCATTATACACACAACTTATGAAGTCGTAAAATTAAAGCCTGAAGGAAAATCAGGCTTTGATTTTTTAAACTCACAAGGTGACCAGCTCCCAGATTACTTGATAGCTCAGTTGGTAGAGCACTGTGCTGGTATCCCAGAGGCCATGGGTTCAAATCCCATTCAGGCCTGATTTCACAAAATTGTCAATGTTGACAATAATTATTGGTTGACCTTTTAATCCTATCCAATAATATCAGCAGTACCATAGATCGAAGTTGTTACTTACATGAATCATACACTGTAGCTTGTTGTGACTGGAATTATACACCTGTCCAGCAGTATAAGTTTGCGTGGCTCATTTACAGACTGTACCTCTCATCCACAATGAGTTTTTTTGTTTTCAATTGCAGAAGATAGACTTCCTAAATCAGCCCATTTTGAAGGTGAGCATGACATTCAAGTCGAGTAAATCCTGCACGATAATTCATTATGTAAGCTTCATCATTGACTGTTGAATACCATGTTTGTTTCTATTGTATAATGTGTAATTCCAGAAAATATCCATGCCTCCCCCACAGAAGGGATTTTTTTTCTAAGACCCCCACCCCTCTGGAAACTCCAATTAAGCTTCATACATTTCTTAAATGTTTTGGCCTTACAGAACCCCGAACCCCCCACCCCCAGGAAATTCCAATCCCTTCTGTGGGGGGGGGGGGGGGGGGGTGGGGTATGAATATTTTCTGGAACTGCACAATAAGGAAGTGAAATTGTTTTTAATTTGCATAGCTGATTCAACAAACCGAAGAATCCTAAATTACTCAGAGATTTCTAAATGAAGTACAAACCTCCCAATACTTCCTTTCATGACTTTTTCCCTGTATCTACTGGCTTTTGCCCTGTATCCACTGCATGGCTGGCATGTTGTGAACCACAGAGGATATAAATGTGTTTGGTACAAACATGTATATATATATATATTAGTTGTAAATGTACTTCCACTGTTACACTGCTCGACTTTGTCACCTCCCTTCATCTTGTCTGGTAGCAATGGATAATCAAGCCATATCACCCCAACATGGCCAATCAAGAAAGTTCTTTGCACTGAGACTAATAGTGTTTTGTTGGGGAAACAATGAAATGGTTACCAGCTTATTATTTCTTTGATGGGTAGTCTACTTAGTTGAAGTTCTCGCACTGTTTCAAATCTGTTAATATTGAGTGATCAATAAATATATTTTTCAGGTCATGGTGAACACAAGTCTAAGGCTTTTATATTTTTAAGTCAGGTAAAGCGAAAGGTTTTTTGTAAGCTTCTTGTAGACTCTTCTCAACATTTGTTGTTATAGTTTAATTATTAGTAATCATTCATTAAAGATAACAACTTTTCGTTGACAGTAACTCGAGTTTCGCACATGAAAGGATCATCAGACTGTTATAATTATTTGTGAGTATTTGCGCCCTATGCACCCCATCATGCAAGAGGGACTGATGATTATTCATTTGCATGTAAACAGTACAGCTGATGATAATTATGATTAGTTATAAATACTGTAGGAGTAGAGGTAGCAACTCTGTATGATGCAAAGGGAGAAGAAGGTTTGGGGAAATATTTTATTTATACATGCACATAACTTCCATATAGTTCTTTTTCAATACTATGTCTTTTCAGACGCATAGTGTTATATATGTAACATCGTGAACATTGTAGCAACTGAAATCCGTTTGGTGCGACCCCCCAATGTAAGAAAATGGCAACTTTTGGTTTTGTAACTGTCTACACTGCAGAGTAAAGTACATGTGGTGTATGAACCCAATGATATTTTATTGTTCATCAGGATGGCTACAAGGAACATCACTCGGCAATAGTTCATTGCAGGTTTTCGTCAAGTGGAAGGATGATTGGAAGCGCTGACGCTGACGGAATTGTCAAGTAAGAGAGCGTGGTTTTCATGAAACTGTGTTAGTCTATTTGACTTAGGTAGAGTAAATGATGAATTTAGCTTACATACATTGTGATGTAGCTCGAGCGAAATTCCTCTATGAACTCAACAGGTGTTGTGTAATAATAACTTCAAAGTTCACTCAAAATCGCTTATTAGAATTTTGGATTTCTAACAAGAGCATTGTACTCTTAGGCAGTGGTTGTGAGTGGTTTGGATAACTGTGTAACTATATGTTACACTGTGTTAACAGAAAGGAGGAAGTTTTATTTAGTTAACAAGATCTTCTACTCGGCGTCCGTTATTTGGGTTGTCACACAACTCCACATGGGTGGAGGGTAGGGTAGACGATCGTTGCGTGATAAACTAGTCACAGGAATTTGCTCCACCAGTCAATGACACTCTTCTTTAACAGTTGGTTTTCTCTCTGTTATTAGAGTCTGGACAGACCATCCTGATATCCAGACATGTGCTACTATAATGTCTAAATCGCCTCTATTATCACTGGAGTGGGCTCCAAAACCTGACAGACTGGTAAGCCAAGTGTCAGCCGTCTTACTGTTGACTGCCGGTCACCCCCCTCCCCGTCTTTTTTTTTCTTAGAGGCAGACCCATGAACGTAGCCTGTAGTGTGCATATTTAAGTACATGTACAGTAAAAACACTTTCCTGTGGCTATGGTTTTATTCTTCACGTTAGTAAGACTTAAGGAAGAGGTCAAAATGAATTTTTCAAATTGTAAAATTTGTACCAAGGACCCTGTTGAACCTTGAAGCCTACTATTCTCGATGTTAGCTATAGTACTGTCCTTTTTCACTTTCGGTCATTTTAAAACTGTTGTTTACTGTTATTTGCTTGTCTTTTTATTAGCTTCTTTTAGGCACAGGAAACGGTAAAGTTAAATTCTACGACACGGAAAATAAAAAGACAATATGTGATGTTACAACCGATTCTCAGTATCCCAGGTGAGCTTATGAGTGTCGTCTTGCTCAGCTCATATGCCTAGGTCACGACTTATCCAATTTTTTGTCATATACATAAAGCTGCCTTTTAATCAAAGAAACCTGAAAATAAGACTGTTTTCACTACGACATAAGCGCAAGCATAAGCTTAAAGGTAGTTAGGATGCTCTCAATGCCATTTTGAGATCATTTCACAAGAGTCACTACCATGGGGTGAAAGGTGAATGATGGGCCGCTCTTTCGAGATCTTTGAATCTTCTTTTTCTCCAAAGCGCTCAGCTAAAGTATATTGACTAGGAGAATTTGTTGTGTTTTTCAGAATAGTGTCACTGTCATGCAGTCCTACCGGAAGTGCCTTTGTTTGTTCGGCGGCAGCCAGTAGGAAATCCGTGACGTCACCATTGAGGTTGTCCCAGTCCTTCTCAAAAAGCACCGAGATGTTCACTTTGACGTCAAACAGTTTAAGTATCAGTTCAGGTGTTCTGCAGTGCTGGGACATGAAGGCCATGAGAGTTGAGGTATAACTTGCAAGATGTGTTAGCCAGTACACCACTTTTGATTTGCTGGCGTTCGCTTTTATTATTGGACACTGAAAACTCTCCATGGGTTTTACAGGGATTTGCATAATGGCGCGATTATTGCCCTTATTGAGGTTGGCATTATTTTGTATTTTTTTACTCAATTTTGTACCTGAAAGGAGCCACCAGGACCTTTGACATTCCAAGAATTTGTAGCAAACGCATTTGTTTTTTCGTGCGGACTGTTTTCAGTTCAGAGAGTGACCTCGTAACGTTGTATGTGAGTCTGTGATAACGATATTTGTAAATGAGAGGTATAAAGTACTTGAAACGCAGATGAGAGAGCAGGCTTTGTGCAGCTTTCACAGTAATTTGTCAGTAATTCTTCTTGATTGAATGGCACTGAGAACAAGTTGGGTTTATAGTCCGGCATCCCTCGCATTTGATAACACATAATTTCCATTTTTCTTTCTCAGCGTCAGCTACCATTGGATCCAGTGCCCACATGTATAAACTGCATTGCGTTTAATCACAATGGAACACTTTGTATCTCAGGAGGATCTGACGGCATGATACGCTTATTTGGTAAACTGACTGTCGTGACATAATATGTCACGCACTCTTTGGCAAAATCGCTCACATCTGGGTGTTGCTTATTGGGCCAGTGTCTCGTGCTAGGGTTGTGTTATACGAGGATATAATATTGCAGTTTTAATTCAACCAATTTTGGCAATTCTGTTACACCATAGGTTCCATTTTACGAGGGTCATTCTGTCAAATGAAGGTACTTTAACTAGTGTTTTAACTGAGGTGACTCAAAACAGTTTCCAGCACTTTCCAAGACGGATATTTTGTTGGGTCATTACATTCACTCTATATCGGTTGATGCCAAACTTATAGTATCAAAACTTTGCCCAGTCATTGGTGAAAATGTTGCTGTCAATATTGGTGCATAATAGGTTACCATCGCAACAATATGACCTGCTAAAACCCTCTTAATGTTCGCTCTTCCAACTCACTAACGAGGTCGGTGACCCCCATTTTCATTATCAAATTGTGATAAGCATGATAAGATGCGACGTTCTGCAAAGTTTTAAAAAAATTCTGTGGAGTGAGTTCAGAGCCACCTTCAATTTTCGTTATGCGTTAGAGATGTAAGGAGGTAATAGGAAGGATTGGTCGATGTACTCACTGTTAACAAGAATCGGCCAAAATGCTTGATCAAAGGGGTGTTTTAGCGCCATTGTTATATTTTATATTTGCCTTTAAATTTAAAATCCCCTTTGTAACGTCAGTATTTTTCAGTTTACAACTTCGGTTCCTTTATTCAGATCATTTTTCATATGAAACAGGCTATCCTATTTGTTTCACTGGTTGATAATTTTCAGAATCTGACATACACTGTTTTTGCAGATATTGTTTTAAACTTTAAAGGAGAATTAAAAACTGATGTTCCTAAACGTTTATATTTTGTGACAGATATGAGGTCATTTGACTGTTTAATTG
>CM042747.1:24122094-24137348 GCA_022496165.2 Catalaphyllia jardinei
CTCCCGCTTTTCGTCCCCGAGCGTGTTCCCTAGCATGTGCCGACCTCAACTCACTCGCGCGAGCTGGTCAGACGAGAGCAGCGCTAAAATGAACCTGTTCCTTCTCCCGGGACCTGCCCACAGACAGGAGCCCATCACCTGCCAAAGGCTATTTAACAATTATTCCATGAGCGCGCGTTGGATATGAGGTGATAGGTAGCCAACGAGGCGCGTAGCGCCGAGTTGGCTATAGTCATCTCATATCCAACAAGCACGAGTAGAATAATTGTTTTATTAAAAACGCCCCCGAAATATAGCAAACTAGACTACAATAAAAACAAAAAGGCCCAAATAAACAGGCGTACGCTCGTCATTTTTGTAGATCATGGTATAATGGCTCATATACCATGATGGCTTAGCCAAGGAAAACCCTCGAATTGCATTATCCAATGATCCAATTTTTAATAAACTAGCTTATACTCTCTCTTGTTCGTCATATGACCTCGTTTAGATGGTATCAGAATTAGACTTGTCCAGCTTGCTACCAGACCTATCAGATGGCAGCAAAAACGACAACAATTTTATTTTGGAATCAATATCAATTTTCTTGGTCATGGTACCTGCCCCATAATTTTACACCTATAACTAAACTGTTATTTCTCGAAAATTTTGTGTGAAAAAATCGATGTGTTGGAAAAGAATCACGAGGCCGTGTGGATCCTTGACAAGGGAGATCTCCCACTGCAGAGCAAGGCCCCTTGACGTTAGCCAATGAGAATTCCCCATATCTGTTTAGTTTAAATTTGGTTACCAAGCCTTTCCGAGTATTTCGCTGAAAGAGAAAGGTAAACGCTGAAAAAGTAAGTGGACGTACAGGAGGTGCGTAAGCATCTCTTTCAAAATCATTCCAAAATTTGACTTATGGAGACCTGAATGGTGGACGCTTGTCCCTGGAAGTCTGGCAGTAATCTGGTTCCTCAAGATCAGATCGAGTGGTTGTTGTC
Source organism: Catalaphyllia jardinei (assembly GCA_022496165.2). Taxonomy (NCBI): domain Eukaryota; kingdom Metazoa; phylum Cnidaria; class Anthozoa; order Scleractinia; family Caryophylliidae; genus Catalaphyllia; species Catalaphyllia jardinei. Next base: position 24,123,078 of record CM042747.1, read on the forward strand.
TTTGCTCCTGAAAGCTGAGGAGCGAAGATGGCTCGTGGGCATCTCTCCCGTAAACTCGGATGAACACGTAGCCTTGCAACCAACCGAGGGAAACCAAAATCGAATTGGCTCCTTTGTTGATGCTGGATCCCTGCTACTGAGGTAATCCTTTATTCAGTTTCTTCCTTGAGCGTGTTCTTGTTGACTCTAATTGTTGATGTAAGAGTATTGCATGAGACACGTACGTACACGATGAGAGCTCATACTTTTTAGCTTACATAAGCGTGTACTTTTCAGCATCCTGCTGTTTTGACTTGTGTTATTGTCAAAAGTTGTGTGATCTTTTCACTGTTTTATATTGGCAACATGAAATCACAGGTTATAAGTGATGGAAGTTATGATTGTCGACGTAGTATAGTTTAGGCTGAAAATTCACCAAAGTTTGTATATGTTACTTGACCTGAAGGCCGGAAGTGTTGAAGAATGTTCTCACTTGGAATATTATTATCTTTCTGGGATGCTTTTGATTGTCCGTAAAGTAGGTTCCCAATTCTTGTTACCTTAACTTCATCAAAATTCTTTTTAACATTTAAAAGCCAGTTTTAGCGCAAATGTTTATTTAAAAACTTTGGGAAACTTCAGTTATAATGTAGTTAAGGAATACTATTTATATGAGGAAAATAGGCAGCGGATTTCACAAGCCGTGACTTAAATAAAACACAAACTTACTGTGTAAGTGGTACATTTAAACCAGTTCATGTCTTACTCAAGCAGTGGGTTAAAAAAGCTACAGCTTGTGTAAGATGAGAGTTTTAAGCTACAATCCCCAACAAAAGTCTTGGCATGCTTGTCCACTTTTGCAGTATCTGTCAGGGAAAGTTATCAGTTCACCCCCTCCCCCCAATTCAATGTTGTTTATCGTGATGAATTCATCATTGCTCATTTCCAACATTGGCGGGAGGGAAGGGGGTTCCTTATTCCAGTGATGCCATTAGTTATTGTTTCCAAAATAACTTGTCAACACATTTTCGTCCTATCTGATCCAGGCATGCCAAGGATTTTTGTTGTGGATGGTAGGTTTACATAAGCTGCAGCCTATATAAAACACAAAATCACTCGTATAAATGGTATCGTGGCTAGTTTGCAGCTTACGTAAGATGCAAACTTAAACTGCACAAGCACAAGGTTTTCCTGCACTGACGCAAGAGCTTGCACAATTCCTCAATTGCTATGACAAACGACACAAAAGTGAGGCATTTAAGTCACGAGTAAGCCGTGAACCATTTACATGAGCACTTCACATCTCTTATGCATGTGTAGAAGCCACACTCATATAAAAATGGTTCAGTTCACATCTTATGTAAGCCACATATTTATCCTCTAATTCCAGAAACCATAATCAAATAGTAATATTTAACTAAGCTATTGTTCTGCTACTGTATGTTATAGCCATGGAAAGTATATCAGAAGAATTCACAACATATTTCATGATCTTGAGTAAGTAGTTTTCATTTTTTTGTGTATGTGTGTAAGATATGGTGTCCATGTACATGTGGGATTATCATGCTTCTCAGATCAGTGAACATGTAATGAACACTCAATAGTGGATCACTGTCGATTTGAATTGATACTGGAGAGTACTTTCCATTTAAGGTCACCTACTGCAATTGCCACAGAGTAAAGCAGCTTAACTTTCAACTATTTTATAAAATGTTCCAAGATTTTAAAGGCAGGTTTTCACTAGCAATGGGGTCTGAGTCATAGTCAGAGTGGTAAGAGTACTTTTGACCCAGTAAAAAAATGAGAATTGTAGTCATAAGCTGGGTGGTTTTGGAGTTGTAGGAATCAGAACATTTCTTTTTCTTTAAATAATTCTTTTTATGAAATCAATAGATTGTTTGAAGCAGAAGCAGAAGAACCAAACAATTGGAAGACCCAGAATCAAGCATTGGATTGGTTTATTCTTCCGCTTCTGTTTCTGACTCTAACAATATGTAGATCATGATTGACACAGTCATGAGCAGAATCGGTATTCTGCTTCCAACTTCACTGGTTTGATTGTCACTAGATCATATCACTGTGCACTTCTCATTATGACTCCAACAATGGTTTCAATATCAGTTGCCCTCTTATGCAGTATAGCGTTGATGAGGTCATAGTCTTCATGTTGTTACATTACCAGTCACGCATCACGCACTAGATTACCCATAGTGCTTTTCAGTTTTACCTCGTGCTTGGCCAAGCCTTCATCTTGATAGTATTTAAATGTTGGTTTGGTTATGTCTGTTATGTATGTCCCACGTCCTATAATAAGCTGAAGCTTATTACATGGTGTCAACAAAGTTGGCTCACTAATCGACTCTCTCTCAGACATCATGGGCAAAGGTCAACCCGTCTTCAATGCTGACTCAGAAGACAGCCATAGAGGGTTTAAGTTTTTCCTCACTTATTTTTGACTTCTGCATCATGGAGGACTATGTGAATCGCGCTAATGATATTGACAGCGACAATCATTGGATATCTGTGAAGTGCCCTAAGGCCATGGCAGCTCTTCAAAGAGCTTTCTCTCAAGCCAAATGGGATGTCCTAACCATAACCATCGACTCACAAATCGACGATAACGACAAACAACATCCTGCCAAATGGCTAACAAAACTTTCTAGCCACCATCTTGGCGAGGACCTGTCATACAGTCCAGCTGTCATACACTCCTTCACCTCTTAAAACAAGACCCAGGGATGAGCATTCAACAGTGGCACACTTTAGTGAGACTAGAGTATCAGAAATTCAATTTCCTATCAGCAGTGGACGACAGGCTACAGTGAAACATTTTTGTAATTGGCCTCAATGACACCTTCAAACACTTCAGAAGTGACCTCATAGTGACTCAATCTGTTGACACTGATTTTGAAGCCAGCACCACCCATGTCACAACTCATGATGTAGCCCAAGTTCAGTCAGGCATCTTTGCAGACCTAGATCTTAGCCCCTCGCTCTCTTCAGCATCAGCTCATTGTGTCCGCTTTCAGGTGGATTCTGGGTGTTCTTGCAACGCCATACATGATCTGAAGAAAATGGCTCCAGTGAAAGTCACACCTTCCAGTGTTTGCCTCCTTGACTACACCAAAACCATCATCCCAACTGGAGGTCAAGCCACACTGCATTGCACTCACCGTGGCAAGCCCTATGACGTGGTGGTCCAAGTCATAACCACAGAGAACTATTATGCACCGTTCCTGGGCCTGGCTGATAGTATGTGCATGGGCATCTTAAATTATGACTTTGACGCTGTCAATCAAATTCAGGCTTTGTCTACAGCCTCTCTGCCACCTCTCAGTGAGTTGAAACTTGAATCAATTAAATGTAACTTTCCGCATTTATTTGAGGGTCTGGGTGAACTGGGGGATCCCCTAGAGCTCACTAACTCTGGATACCACCATCAAGCTCATCCAAGCTGCTCCACACTGCTATACTGCTCCAAAGCTACCCACTATCAAGAATGCCCTAGACAAATCATCCACATGGGCCAACTGGTCTGAGTGAATGCGCCCACCCCATGGATATCAAACATTGTAATATGCGAATGACCAGTAACAGCAACAAAGCCTGCTAAAGTTTGCATCTTTTTAGATACTTCTCAGACTGTCAACAAAGCGATACTCAGGCCAGTTTACCCCATCCCCACTTTGGAAGAGAATCTTGGTCCCTTTCATCAAGCGAAGATCTTCTCAACCTTAGACATCAAAGATACCTTTCAAACAATCAAGCTAACAGAGGAGTCTTCCCTTTTGACCACTAAGCAGGCACCCTGGGGGTGCTACCGCTGGACTCGTCTTCCCTTCAGTATTAGCTCAGTCCCTGATGAGGTTTAACATTGCATTCATGATGTCCTCTGTGGTTTGGAAGGTTTTGTTAACATAGCTGATGACATCATAGTGGTCAGTCGGGGTAAAACTCTGTCTGAGGCAACACTTGATCATGACCGCACTGTAATAAAGCTTTTGGATTGTCTCTCGCTGCATGGACTTAGACTTAACCCACAATCAAGTTGAATAAAACCCACACCACACCCTTCATGGGACACACCCTTATGCCTGAAGGCCTAAAACCAAGCTCCGAGATTGCCAGTGCAGTTCTAAGCATGCCCCAACCTCATGACAAAGCAGCCACATGTTGTTCCCCTACCTGTCAAAGTTCTGTCGTTCGTACTTTTTGGGACCTCACCCATCTGAATCAGGAGTTTCTGTGGGCTGACCAACACACTGAAGCTTTCCAACAAACAAAGGAACTGGTCTCTCAAGCACCTTGCCTTCGCTATTTCGATGTCACTGCCCCAATGGTATTATAGGTTGATGCATCTGAATACTGCCTTTGTGCCACTCTACTGACATCTTGTGGCAACCTGTAGCCTACAGCTCAAGCTCCTTCGGCCCTACAGAACAAGGATATGCCCAAATTGAAAAGGAGACTCTGGCTATTGTTCATGCATTCCACAAGTTTGACCAACTTCTCTTCGGCAAGGCTGAGGTGGTTGTTCACAGTGACCACAAACCTTTAGAGGTAATTTTCAAACGTCCTCTTGCTGACCTACCACGATGCCTCCAAAGCATGATGCATACTCTTCAGCGCTACAAATTCACAGTCAAATACCAAAAGGGGTCAACACTCCACATTGGTGACACTTTATCTCGGCCTCCTCTACCCGTCACCTCACACAAACAAGTTCAGGATTAGCTGGTTTATTGCGTAGACCTTGAAGCTGAACTTCCTGACCTCTCTTGTTTTCAAGATGTAACACTACTGGAGATAAGATCTAGTGTTGCTGCCCTCACTGACCCTGAACAGAGAACTTTGTGATCTCTTGTTGAAGCCGGCTGGCCCAATGACAAGGCAACAGTTCCTGAACTAGCAGGCCCATACTGGACTTTTCATCACAAAGTCACTTTGCATGATGGGCTCCTGTTTTTAAAACCCATTGACTCCTGTGCTGGCCATAACCGGCCGTGCAGAAACCCACCCCCAATTTCCTGTGCCAGCCATACCGACCATAAAAAAGCATGTGAGGACTATTGTCTTTCCTACCCTCCCTGAAGACATTTTGGTTCTCCTATTGTTCTATTGTTGTTAAGGTGGACTTTCTGAGCATATTTTTAGAGGACTTTAGGGGTCCTAGAAAGACGGCATTTTGTCTCAAAATCACGCGCTCGAAAAGTGCAGGTAATCATGGCGCGTTGTGGCCCAAATCGACAAAGGTCTTGTTTTCATTCCTAAAATGGATAAATTACTTCTCTGGCACTTAAAATGGAAAGGAAATACATAAATAGATGTTTAGGTGGTCTCAGAATGGAAGATCAAGGTGAACGGAGCCCTCAAACCTTTCTGGTGAATAATTTTTCCTTCCATCAACTGCGGCGAAAACAAGACGATCGGTGCGCTTTCAAGTGAGTTTTGAATACAGATCGCAGATTTAAAGCAGCTGCCTGGACGTTAGAAAACAAAAAATGGTAGCGTACAGTATTAGTTCGAAGTTGAATTCAGCTTTTAGCATGATAAAGTGCTACTGAAACGAAATTTTCGCATGTGAGATTTTTGCACAATAATAAAGTTTGAACCTTACTTGGAAATACTGCCAACTTTTTTTTCGCATACCGTAAGCGAAAACTGCTTTTTCAGCCGTTCGAAGTTGACCGGTTGAGCCTAAAATTGGCGGCCATTTTGGCGCGGCCAAAACAATGTAGTGACGTCACTAGTTGTATTACTCTCATGCCTCGCTGAAAATTTAGAGTGATTATGGGCGAAGAGACTAGTGTTCAAAGCCCCCGAAAAACATCTTTAGGACATCTCAGAGCTGTGAAGTAGTTAATAACAGTAGCCTTAGATCTGAAGAGACGGAGATTTGATCCTAAGGCGTTTCAGTCTATTCAATTGGATATTTCCAGCATATTTTAATTCAGCAAGCAAACAAGTGCGAGTTGTTAAATCGCAAAATGATCGGGACACTTGGTCAAATGGCGATCACTCATTTAAACAATAGCTACACTCGTTAAGTAAAATAGACATGAAAACAAGAGAAAGCTTTTGAATATATTATCTGGTGCACTGCTGCACGAATCGTAGCAACTACGCTTCTAGTCTTCGAGTCGCTTGTCTTCAAAGAAACCGGACGCTCACTGCGGACAAGATTGTGTTACACTGACCACCTGGTTGTATCTGCTACATCCTACAAGTTATCACAGCAACAATTTAAGAAACGCTCGTCTTTTATATGGAGGTAACGACTTTAAAGCTATAATGGCAAAGTAAGCTGCCATCACCCTGTGTGTTACAGAAAACGAGAGAAATTAAGCGTGACAGTGTCGGCAGCGAAAGATCATGTATGCAAATTAGTCCAAATTCTGAAAATAAACCTTCGAAAGGAGAGTCAACTAGGGACGTTTTAACGAATTGCTTTGAACTTGGATACTAATAAATGAAGATCTTAGATATTGTAACGTTAAAGAACTCAAAGTAATCCATCGGCTGAGAAATGTTGCATTTGGAAGATACGTGTAAAAGAGAAGCGAAATATTCACGCTTTGTTTACACTGACAAGTATGCGGCGATCGATAAAGTAAACCCGTGCTGTAGACCACAATTCTAGTTTCAAAGATGCTCTTTGTCTACCACAACAACTCTCAGTTATTAGTATCATAAAGGATGTCTTCTGTGTGCAATCTAGTACTCGCTGCAAAGCTTGTGAACCGTTAATAATTTTGTGATTGTGCGGATTGCTGATGTGCTTACCGCTTTTAATTAATGAACTGAGTAAAAGTTTTGAAAACAAAAGGACGATATATCGTGTTCAGGCTTCAGGTCTTGATATAAAAGTAGCCACACTCGTCTTCGAAGTCTCCACTGAATCATGTACTCAAGATGTTAGAAAGGTGTGTATACTGAGCTGTTCTAATCTGTAGCTTTTTGGTTAATCTACACTCTGGCGCCCTCTAACGTCTATAATGTGTATTTTCTGTCAAGGCTGGACAGAAATTACAAGGCAGAAAACTAGTAGGTACCGACAATATGAAGAATAAACTTGACTAAATCAAGTGAAAACAAGAGAGAATCTATAGCGCTTCATAAGTGAATACAACCAGTGACGTCACAAAGTCCTAAAACTTGGTTCCAGAGCCCAGACACAGTTTTGCTCGAAAAAGTCGATTTCGGCGGCAAAAAACAGCACTTTCTCTTAAGATTTGACAAATAAAATTCAGCATGATTTTAAGCAGGTTGCAAACTATAGATTGGGCAAATAAAAGAGGATACGAAAATTTCGTTTCAGTAGCACTATAAGCAAAGCCACTGCCGATGAAATAACTGCAAAACTTGTAGGGAAAAACTCGCGCTTTCGCTTTTGAGTGAATATTTAATTCGAACATGCAGCCGTGAAGCGAAGCATGTATGTGAAATTTTGAACATTTTGGTGCTTTTAGATATGTTTCTTTATCTCATGTTGAATGAAAATGTATTGTTATTGAACTTCCTGTCATGTTTCTTTCACTTCGTTGCCTTTATTTGGGAATTTTGGGTTTAAAAGTGAACAGTATTTTCACACGCTGGGTTTCTGCATAATTTATTTAATTTACGCCGACCGGGTGGTTTGTTTAGTGTATTCGCTTTCCTCAAATATATTTTTTTTGAGTCTTGTTCAGCTTCTACAGAACTCCTAAAAATAGAACTAAGTTGGCACTAAATTTACGCAGCTGAAAAATGATTTATCTCAAAATAATGGCCTTGTTTTTGTCGTCTTTTTGATGTACAACTTCTAACTTTCTCTCGCTGTGCTGTATTATGTATTTCGTCTGGCGGCGAAAAAATTTCCAATTTCTTCTTTTTGAATTGGTTTTACGTGTGTTTTTACCTTTTTGTTCTGGTGTTTTCTTAAATGTTATCCGTTGTAGTAAAAAAACAGAAAATTCTGTTGTATTTGGTTTTGTTTTGTGCTCTGAAGTAAAAAATTTACTCGTTTTTGCGTTTTCAATTTTCTCACCGTTTTCTCGTGCAACAAAGAAAAAGATATAATTTCTTGTTTTCTTACAAGTTACATGCATCAAGTTGAGTTCTTTTTGTTGATATTTTTTAATATCTTGGCCGTTCATTTATTGAACTTTAAATAAACAAAGTCTTGAAACCTGATCTTGTGTCTGTGGTTACTGAGCATAGGGTTTATTTTTGTGCTTTCGCTCACCCTGAAATGTATATCAAAAAAGTGCCAGGAAATCTGGGGTGGGTTGCGGACAGTTTGATGCAGGAGTCAATGGGTTAAACAAGGGCGTGTCATTGTTCTTTCCTCGGCTCATCCCACTATCCTGCACAGGCTACATGTTGCTCATCATGGCCCTGAGTTTACTATTCGACACGCTTGCAGTTGTGTCTTCTGGCCAGCGATCTACAGCCAGGTTGCAGACTTGTAAGACTTGTGTCATCTGTGCCCGATACAGGCAACAACACCCTCGTGAACCTCTCCAACCATACCCTGCGCCTACCTTACCGTGGCACGTGGTATCGCAAGCCTTATTTGAGATTAATGGTGTTGCCTATTTGGTCACCGTTGACTACTTCAGTGACTTACGAAATCGATCTCCTTCCTTCCAATCAGTCATCAAGTTCAAGTTTCAAGTTTAGTTTCAAGTTTATTAAGAAACAGACAAAATACAAAATATGATGTACCACTGCTCGCAGTTAGCTACAGGTATTCGAGGCCGTCATGGAATCCCACACACCTTATTAACAGATAATGGATCTCAATACACCTCTGATTTATTCAAGGAATTTTCGAAAAGATACAAGTTCAACCACATCACATCATCTCCTTACTGGTCACAATCTAATGGAGGAGCTGAAGCGGCCCTAAAGTCAGCCAAACACATCCTTCACACAGCTAAAGATGTGGACCTAGCACTCCTGTGAGTGTGTAACGCTCCACCTGCTGGTCACACATTCTCTCCTGCTCAAAGATTGTTTGGCTGTGTCCTCTGCGGCAACTTACCTCATCCAGTAACTACTTTGGAGCCTTGCCATTCTCCTCATGACAAAGTGGTATCCGACCACTTACACTGTAAACTACAACAAAAGCAAGCTTATGATAAACATGCAAGACATCTTCTTCCCACTAGGTAGCTATGTCTTTGCTCAGCCTCCCCCCAATTCACGGTCAAAGGCCTGGGGCCTTGGACAGATCGTAGGCTCTGCTGGGCCTCGATCCTACTACATCAAAACTGGCACCGGACAAATCAGATAAAACTCTGTTCAACTGGCACCTCCCTTAAACAATGTTGAACCACTACCTGAGACAAACACCAACTCCAATCTTCCAAACAAACTGCGATCATACTCTCTAAACCCTACTTCATCATTTGCTTCATCTGCCGCTCCCACAGCGACTCCCAAAGTCATCAGTCCATCACTTACTTCTTCTGCAGCTCCAACAGCAGCACCAAATGATGCCAGTCCATCTCCTCTGCCATCAACAGTTTCCAGCTCAACTTCATTGCCACTGCCCAAATCAGCCCCTGACACCCCAATACCACCCTGTCTTCACAACCCTCCAATTTCAAATGCTCCTCCTCAGTCATCCAGTCAACCAGCTCCTCAAATCGTTACTCATAGTGGCTGAGTTGTTCGAAAACCTGCCCGTTACTCTGGCTGATTATTGATTATACGGCCTTCCATTGCAGGTGGCGAGCATGCCAACCATGGAACTGTTGCATGTTACTGTACAGCTGATGCCAACATTGGCAATTCATGACACTTCATGATTTGACTCTTGTCTGGACCGACATTGATGATACTTTTTTTTCTGTCTTAGCTATTGTTCTTGTTGTTGTTCCTTTAATTAGAAAGAATGTGATTTAAAAATAAAGAAGGCGTGTTACCAGTCATGCGTCACGTACTAGGTTACCCATAGTGCTTTTCAGTTGTATCACGTGCTTGGCTAAGCCATCATCTTGATAGTAATTAAATGGTGGTTTGCTTATGTCTGTTACTGTATGTACCCCCCCCCCCATGTCCTATAATAAGCTGAAGCTTATTACAGTTATGCCTATTCCACTGTTATTACATGATAGAATTTAGTAGGTTCTTTTAGTTACCACAAGAATGTTTAAAATGGAGTGCTTAATTTTTAGGCCAAGTCACTACTGTCTTAAGGTCACAGCCAACAGCAGAAATCCAGACAGGCCGTCTTCTCAATTGAAAGTGGTAAGGGATGGAGGTTCTTGCCAACTCTTGTGCTTTAATCTGATCACAGTGACCAACTTAGCAGCCAATCAAGATTGTCTCTTCCAACATTGTCTGCACTGCTTCAACATATAGAAGGAGTCATCTTTAAAAGTCTGACCATGAACAAAGCCAGATCCTTTTTTCTGAAGTGGTGCTTTGAGTGGTTTATAATTTATCAGTGGTCCTTTTAAGGTTTTGCAGTGTAACTGAATGTGAAATGGGTTAATAATAAAGAATAGAATTTATTCTTACTAATATTGTGTATTTCTATATATTTTTCATTTCTGCAGGTTTCTAATGATGAGAGCAATGCATGTAGCTTTGGACAAGGAAGGAGTCCTCCTAGCTCTAGTAATGACATGGTTCTTTGAATTAATTTAGCAGTGAAACAGTTATAGAAACTAAGTCATGCACTAGACCAACCAAAAACTGTTTGTTTGGTTGTTTGTTTATCTTGGTACACCTTTCCAATCAATTTTCCTCCATACACATTCAGCTGTAACTCAATTTCTTCGGTGTTGGCATTCTTTTTTTTTTGCACAATTATTTCTTGGTCAGATGAAAATCCCTTGGTGAGCGTCCCAAGCTGTGACCATCTTGGTGCCATGGTGATTTTCCAAACATGTCGTGAAGCTGGCAACTAGTGTATTGCAGTAGGCAGACTGTCATCAGCAAAGTCTTTTGTGATAATTATAATCACAAATTCAACTACGAATAAGTTTGCATAGTTGTCTTCTTTACTCGTTTCTTTTTCTCTCATTTAATTTACATCTCTCTTTCTGAACAGTAGTGGACACAGTTCAACAAGAAAAAAACTAACTCTGCAATCAACTAAACTTAACAATTGGTTCATGCTTTAGCGTGCACTATCGAGTTATGGAGCACGTGGGAAGTTTGGAGAGCACAAAAGAAGCATATAACTCTAGCTTCTTAAGTACTCTCCAAACTTCCCAAGTGCTCCATAACTCGCTAGTGCACAGCTAAAAGCATGAACCAATTGTTTTGTAACATACATGTAGCCAGTGGAATTGTGCATTAAATCCGATGCGAGAAACAGAAAATAATATCAGACGTGACTGTTCATGGTATGCGAAAATTAATATTGAGCAAAATAAGAATTGGCTTTATTTCAATTTTTCTGTTGAAAGCTCGAGTTTTATATTTAACAATTTTAAAATGGCAAAGTTTAAGCTTACCTTTAAAGGTTGAAACAGACCAGTTTCATTGTCATTTGTTTGGTTTTACCAGAGTGTCTTTCTGTCAAAATTTGTTGCATTTCACCCTCGGACAGTGAAGTGAATTGTGACAGCACTGATGCCGAGTCTCCTTTTCCGTTGATTTTCTTTTTCTGCCTCATTTAAGACCTCTTACCCAAGAGCAAAGGTCAGAAATTTGTCTTTGTTTTGGGACTAGTGGGCTAAGTCTCCGGTTGTTATTCATCATTGTTGCAAAATATTATAATAATATTTTGCCCACGCTAACAATGGCCGCTTGCACAAAAAATAGTTCTGGCGAAGCGATTTGCTCACACCATTGGCGTGCACTATTGGGATTTTGAGCACGCTAATGTATTCTGAATTTGATTGTGTGGTTCTGCTAGCTATGTTATAATTTTTCTTAGGAGGGAATAGGAGTATGAGTACAGAGTTCCTAGGCATTTAGTGCTACAGAAAGCAAGATTAGCTTCTGGCTCTTGAGCCTGATAGTTGTATCACACAAGAATGTTAAGTTTAACTTAGCATCAGGCCAAAGTATCCTACCCTACATGAACAAATCTTGTTGTCTGTAGTGCTAAGTGACTTAAGACTGTGTTTAACTAATATTAATTAGTTGTTAATTAAATAGCAGAGCTTTGGCAGGCGCCAAGCGGAGCCCCATACTCACATAGGAAAGAAAAGGAAACCCATGAGTTAATTTTCTCATGGTTATCGTGGCCAGCGCATTGTTCGTGGGCAGGTACACGCGACGACGATGGAGGCAGTGACGACGACAGAGTCACGCAACATGGCGGCCATACTCCAAATATTAGGTTGACAGAGTCATACAGCCTTGGTTTACCGTGTACTTCTTTGATATTGGACATCCATGTTATGATCAGTTGACACCTGGCAAAACCAGGTATCTGCTGACCAGTATAACGTGACCATATTGTGGGTTCAAGTGTACAGCTCATCAAGATCACCTGTTTTTTTTGAAGTTGACTGCTGACCAAGTGCTGGTTTTCGATTGGATTGCAGGCTCATGTAAGGTTAACTTGTTGAAAACAGGGCAGGATTGTTCAGGAGCTAAGCCTGTTAATGCTAGCCCAGGATTAAAATTTTTTCGAATTAGAACTTTTTCTTCTATACAAATGTTTTTTGCTGCTTTGTTTTTAGTATATGATGATTATAAAACTCAAAACAGCAAGTCAAACAGTAAACAGAAAACCTCACTGCAGAGTTACAAAACTCAAATCAACATTCTGCCTTTTCCTGGGTTAGCTCAATCAGGCACTGAACAACCCGGCCAAGGAGCTACGCTTTTAGGCTGGCCTAAATCTATATATTGTTATAGGTACATCGACTGCTACAAAAGAGACTCCTGGACACAACATGGCAAAGGTAAAATTCTAATTGTCAAATAAGATAAATTGAGATTGATAAATACAAAGGGATGTATGTTGGTGAGGGAGGGGATTTTACACACTGTCAGTCTTTCTCTCTCTATGCACAGGGTGCAGTTTGTGTTGAAAGCATTTAGTCCAGGCAATACAATTTACATGTACCTGCTGAATGCTAATTATTATTTAGCATGACTGTTTGTAGTTTCAAATGAATTTGGGTCCAAATGATTTCATTATCATATTTTATTGGATTTGAGGTCCAAAAAAACTGATGATTTAAATTTTAACTTATTCCAAAATCATCTTACAAAGACAATTAGCTGCCTTTCGTTCTTCCAACAGGGTCCCCTCTTTGAATTGTACAAGAATGCTGTGCTGTGTGCTCAGAGTCCTATCCTTAGCCAGGCAACTTCTCCAAACACACCATATTCACCAATGTCTTCACCGTCATCACAGCAAAGAAAGTTCTCATTTTCAAGACTTCCTTCTTCAAGGTACTCATGGTTTGACCGGTCAACAGTAGTGCAATAATAATAATAATAATAATAATAACAATAATAATAATATTACAGTAAATAAATGGATGAATTTGAGCTAAATATTGTGACTTTCCAGTGTTGAGTAGTTTAAATATTACTACAGTACTATTTTAAACACGGTGCTTCGGTCATTATCAAGTGAATGGTAAAAAATGACAGTAAATACATATATATATGTATATGCACGTAAGAAGTATAAAAAATTTTTGTAAGAAAATTCGCAGGTGTAAAAAGACAATAAAAACATTCAAAGAAAAAAACCAGTGAAAAGCTAATTAAAAACTATTTAAAAACTATTAGAAACTATTAAAAACCTTAGCACGAATTGAGTCAGATTGTACATTGAGAGTAGGTCTCAATTCATGAATAAAAAACATCTCATAGACGAGGCAGTCAAATTTATTTGTGCACTACATTAAGACGCTAAAGTTCTTTGCAAGATCCTTCTTATGTCCATATACATATATATATATGTATTTACTGTCATTTTTTACCATTCACTTGATAATGACCAAAGTGCGGTCGAAACATCGTGTTCTACTGTTAATTTTTATCGTTAAAAGTTTCAAGAAACCCTTACTGATAAGACATGTATGTTGTGCTTTTAATTTTCAGTTCAGCATCTGGTGTTGCAAAATTAAATTCCTACAGGCCTCCTATGCCATCATCGTCTGATGCTGACTGTACGGATCATGAAGTTGCCGACTCAAACTCTTCAGATGTTTTGCAGGAGTTAGTAATGAATGTCTTTGAACTTGGAAGGAGAGAACACAAGTTTCTATGTGAGACTGAGATACCAAATAAAGTTCCTCGTGCAAAGGAACCTCTAAAGGTATGACTATTTATGACAAAATAATGATCTCCCAACATCCCATGTGGTTTAGTGCACCTGTA